>JARGCV010000248.1:12545000-13250000 GCA_034064705.1 Bothrops alternatus
GGTCGGCGTCTCCCCCCACCCCCTTCTTCGCTGCGGACAGGTAAGGGCTTACCTTATGAGATTCTGCAAGCCCTGTTTGCTGGAATTCCGCCTCAAGACCGCACTGGTCATGGTGAGCGACAATGAATGTGGAGCAGACGGAACTCCTGCCTGCAAATCCGCCTTCTTCTCTGCCCACCCCCACCCCAATCCCTACCCCAGCTTTTAAGTGTCTTGTTAGTTACTGTGGACTGGCTTGTTCTCTCTCTCTCTCTCTCTCTCCCTCCTCTCTCTCTCTCTCTCTCTCTCTCTCTCTTTCTCTCTCTCTCTCTCTCTCTCTCTTTCTCTCTCTCCCTCTCTCTCTCTCTCTCTCTCTCTCTTCCTGCCTCCCTCCCTCCTCTCTCTCTTTCTCTCTTTCTCTCTCCCTCTCTTCCCTGTCTCACTGTTTTCCCCCCAGTTCAGGAAGTTCTGCAGCTGGTTTCCTTTTGTTTCTCTAAGCCCGTTGTCCCACTCGCCTTCTAATACGCCCCCTCTTTCACCTCGACGCCCTCCTTCTCAAACTAGAAGAAGCGCTGGGGGGGGGGGCAAGGATCTTTTGGAAAACTGTCCAGAGACAAAGAAATCCTTTGCTCCCATTTGATCGCTAAAAACACACGCTGTGAAGTTACAGTTTTGCCAGAGAACAAAGATACATACTTTCCCTTCCATCCTATCAAAATCCAAAGTTTACTTGTTAAGAATGTCAAGCTGGATCAGAGGCGCTTTCTCTTAAGAGCAGAACCAACCAGCATCTAAAGATGTTCTGTGGAGTTCTTCCAATGCATGGATGTGTCCAAGTCCACCAGATATTGCTGAAGCTTTGGCCAAGCTTTGGCTAACAGAAAGCTATTCTAGTCTGATCCAAGGCAATACAACTGAAATTTGGGCAGCATTCCCTAATTTCTCCAGAGGAGGCACTTCATTGCAGAATGTAAAGGTTCAACAGGTCCATGAATTAACATGCATGCATATGTAGAATGGATGTGTTTCACATCAATGCAGCCGCTGCTCCCTGTGTGGACTTCCAAAGTAGGTGTAGTTAAAAAAAAAAAAAACATTTGTAGGATTGTCCCATAGGAAACAGCTAAAGAAATCAAACAACCATGATGTGCATGATTGAGAATCTCCATAGACATCTAGAGAAATAAAATTCTTTATTCTGAGATGGGGAAAAAGCCTCTTTATGTTTTGAAAAGTTAATACAGAAGGTCTTTTTAATGCAACCTTGCCATAGGGTTAATATGATGGCTATAAGAAGAATTTATCTGCACCAATATTTGCTGAAGATGTGGTAAAAGGATTAGCACTTCCAATTTTCAGCTTCATAGCAGCTCACCTTATTGGCTATCTGTAAATTTGGACTATGCCACCAACCACTTCTCATTCTAATAATGACAAATACAGTCAACTGCATGCCAAGGAACATTTGTGTATTTAAAGAAGACTATTGCATCAAATCTACTTATCCATCATTTTCCGTGGCTTTGCTAACAATCCGAAGACTTGTAATTCTTTAACTAATAATTTCATCAAACCAACCCAATTTTCTTGGTTTACATGACACCCTTAAATGTCCTCAAACAACATACTGTGTCAAAATTGCCAAACGTTGGCTAGTTTGGGGCTCAATATGCCAACTTATCCTGTGGATTCTAGATTTGAGTAGGGCAGATATATGTTTTACAAAGGGTTAACAGTCCTTTCCTCATTCCCTGGAATTAAAGCAAGTATTATCCTTAATCTCAAACAGAATATTCAGATTCCTCAACAAATAACATACAAATTTGCTTTCAAAATATAGCCTAAAGCAATTCCACTGGCTTCAAAAAATTTGCCCTGGAGTTATCCGCTTAAAGGCTGAAACCAGAGTGTCAAGCCATCACCAGCAAAGATGGGAATGAAATGGAACCATGGACCAACAGTCACCATGTTCTTATTATAGACTGGTATGCAGCAGAACTCATAGCAAACTGAGGAGGGGCAGAGAGGAATGTGAAAAGCTGACTTTGCTGAGAAGAAAAAGTATTGACACCTGGCATAGTCATAACAAGCATGGCAAATCTGGGGTAGGAGTCGAGGACTGGTTTCAAAAAACAATAGCACGAGTTATACTAGCATCACAATTGCCACAACTAGGAGTGTTGAGAAGCAGAAGGCTATATCTTGAAATCCTGGTAAATGTGGCTTGTGGAGATTGCTACAGCACGGAAACAGCATTGGTCGCGTTGGTGGATGATCTCTGGCGGGCCCAAGACAGGGGTTGCTCCTCTGTTCTGGTGCTATTGGACCTCTCGGCGGCTTTTGATACCATCGATCATGGTATCATGCTGCAACGGTTGGAGGGGCTGGGCATAGGAGGCACTGTCTTGCAGTGGTTCTCCTCCTTCCTCTCTGGCCGGATGCAGTCTGTGTTGACAGGGGGCCAGAGGTCGACCCCGAGACCCCTCGTATGTGGGGTACCTCAGGGGTCGGTCCTCTCGCCTCTACTGTTCAACATTTATGTAAAGCCGCTGGGTGAGATCATCCGTGGTTTTGGCGTGGAGTACCACCAGTACGCTGATGATACCCAGCTGTACATTTCCACGCCAAACCACCCCAACGATGCCCTTGCCGTGCTGACCCAGTGCCTGGAGGCCGTGCGGGTATGGATGGGGAGAAACGGACTCAAGCTCAACCCCTCCAAGACCGAGTGGCTGTGGTTACCGTCATCCCGGTACAGCCAGCTGATTCCATCGCTGTGTATTGGGGGCGAAACAGTGGCTCCCACAGGAAGGGTTCGCAACTTGGGAATCCTCCTGGACTCACGGCTGTCCTTAGAGGACCATCTGACGGCCGTGGCCGGGAGGATGTTCCACCAGGTTCGCCTGGTGCGCCAGTTGCGTCCCTTCCTAGACCGGGACTCGCTACGCACAGTCACTCATGCCCTCGTGACCTCCAGGCTGGACTACTGTAATGCTCTCTACATGGGGCTCCCCTTGAGGTGCATCCGGAAGCTCCAACTTGCCCAGAATGCAGCCGCGCGGGTAGTGATGGGAGCATCGTGGCGCTCCCACGTAACACCGCTCCTGCGTGAGTTGCACTGGTTGCCGGTGGTCTTTCGGGTGCGGTTCAAGGTGTTAGTGACCACTTTTAAAGCGCTCCATGGCATCGGACCCGGATACTTACAGGACCGTCTACTGCCAGCAAATACCTCCCGCCGTCCGGTACGCTCCCACAGAGAGGGCCTCCTCAGGGAGCCGTCGGCCAGACAGTGCCGGCTGGCGACCCCCAGGGGGAGAGCCTTCTCTGTGGGAGCTCCCACGTTATGGAACGAGCTCCCCCCCGAACTCCGTATAATAACAGATTTACGCACCTTCCGTCGGGAACTAAAAACATTCCTTTTCCGACAGGCCGGCCTGGCATAGAAGCTTCTGAGTATTTTTTAAGATTTTAAATTTTGTATGTTTTGGGTTTTAGGATTTTGGCCAAATGATTTAATTTATTTTTAATTATTTTAAATTTTGTATATTTATATGTTTTTTAAAGTTTAGGCTGTACACCGCCCCGAGTCCTTCGGGAGAGGGGCGGTATAGAAATTTAATAAAATAAAAAATAAATAAATAAATAAAATAAATTGGGGCTATGTTCACACAGCGCTCTAACCCAGGAGTGTCAAACTCAATTTCATTGAGGGCTGCATCAGCATTGTGGTTGTTCTCGGGGGGGGGGGGCGGGCGGGTAGGTTTGGCCAGGGTGGTTGTAGCCTATTGGGTGGGTGTGGCTGGAGTGGGTGTGGCCTACTGGGTGGGCATGGCCAGCTCTTCATCGTTCGCATCAAGGATGCCTGTGGGGGCCTGGGCAGGAGTGGGACAGATCTGAGAGTCTCTAGCAGAACGGGGTGGGACCAGGGCAAGCACCAAGGCATGGTCCCCTGGAAGAGCCTCACTGTTCCTCTCAGGCCATGTGAGGGGGGCTGGATGATGCCATGGGCTTCCCGGAGCCAGGCAGTGCGAATCTGAAAAGAAGCATGATGCCACCCAGCCCCCAGCTTGCCCGGTTTCAGCAGGCAGTGGGGCGCTCTCCTCACAGCGCCAAGAGGCTGAGCCGGGCAGTGTGAAGTTCGCCAGCTTTGCACCTTGCTGCCTGCTGAAATCGGGCAGGCTGGGGGCTGAGCGGCGGCATGCTTCTTTTTGGATTCGCACCACCTGACTCAGCTTCTCGGCACTATGAGGTCAGCATCCCACTACCTGCTGAAACCCCTCCCCCGGAGCCCATCAAGCCAGATATGTGAAGTAGGCGAGGGCCATTTGCTGGCCACTTCCAGGCAATGGTGCATTTCTTCATTCCTCACAACGTTCTTCCAGATGGCCTTGTGGAGCTAAGACTGAATGCATTTCAGCATAGATGGCCACCACAAAATTGTACATTGGCTCTTGGGTTACCTGGGCCGGGGCCAAGGCAGTGGGGACCATTCTCGCACTGTTTCCAGGATGCCTTCGCGGGCCACATGAAATCACATTGCGGGCTGCATCCGGCCCCTGGGCCTCATGTTTGACATGTCTGCTCTAACCCATAGTTGAACAAAACTGAGTAAATTTATCCAACCATAAACTAACCATGGTTTAGAATCATATAAACAAGCCAACCTCATGTTAAAGGTGTGTTGTAAATGGCCTGTAATATTTTATCTAGTTCCGACCTGAGTAATACTAAATATACAGAAATATTTCTTTCAGTCACCCCCTCCAACTCTAACACCATTTCCCCTCAATTTTTAGACAGCTTATGGAGCTAAATGCCCAACAATTTTTTCACAGCACATGCATTTCCTAAGCTTATAGAACATTTATGATCAAGGAAAAAATTTCAATTTGGTGATGAGACTAGATAGTGAAGACAAATCAGTGGAAACATTAATTCCATAAAAGGTAAAATACACATGAGCCCACTTAGCCACTATTTTCTCCTTTTCCCTTCTTTCTCACTTACATGTGGAGTAAGACTTCCAGTTCAGATCTTTTGCTCCCTATTTCAACTCAGATTAAGCAAAGCTCCTCTGAATGTACTCTCACCTCTCTTTTAAGTCTTAAAAAAAAGATTTAATACAACACGAGAAAAGCATATAGGATGGACTTTCTCGTTCTAATCCCCTCTGGAGCTGCTAGATTAAACAATCTATAAAACTCTTACACAGAATGCTCAGTGGAGTTTGATGATAAAGAGGACTAATACACCTGCCTCAGATGAAGGGGGGGGGAAACTCACATAGGTAAATCAGGGCAATTAGATGATGTCCTATTGTCACGATTGAGAGTAATATGACTCCAACAGCAATAATACTGCCATAGAACCCCTCACCATGAAACAGCTGAAGCAAAACTAAGTCCTAATCTGTTTCATACAACCATCTCCTTGGTAAAATTGCCTCTTATCCACTGTCAGCACCCAAGAAAAACAGTACTGTAATAGAGAAGGAGGATTAGAGATGGTTCTGCATTAGGCAGAATGAGATGCTATGGGAGGGCATGAATTCTACGGGAGGATCATAAGAGCAAAATGAAAGCTGCATGTGCACCTTACAATCTCTAAACTGCCCTGAGATATATTAAAAGTAGATGGTATTAGAACAACTAATGTGACAACTAATCTGGTGAGCTTTTGTACAATGAGAGATGGGCACTATTTTGGGATACTTTTGTCATTTTGGATATTTTTTGTTATGGGTTCTCCATCACTGCAGGCTTTTAAAAAGAGATTGGACAGCCATTTGTCTGAAATGGTATAGGGGACTCCTGTTTGAGCAGGGAATTGGACTAGAAAGCCCCCAAGGTTCTTTTCAATTTTCTTATTGTTTGTTTTGTTTGTTGGTTCAGATAGCAAAATATCTTGGCCCATTAGTTACAACTGGCCCTCTATTGATACCAGTCCTTATGGCAGGGGTTCTCAACCTTGGCAACTTTAAGACTTGTGGACTTCAACTCCCAGAATTCCTCAGCCAGCTGCTGGCTGAGGAATTCTGGGAGTTGGAGTCCACAAGTCTTAAAGTTGCCAAGGTTGAGAACCCCTGCCTTATGGCAAAGGTAAAAAGGTATCCTTCTTCTGTCATTCTCTCCATCTTTGCTGCTGAAGAAGCAAAAGACAGAAATGGTTTGGTCCTCTCCCAGTAATTGCAAAATAAAATAAAATAAAATAGGGATAGATTTCCTGGATGGCTTATAACAGAAAAAGATAAATATTCACTGCAGCTGCCTTGCAAAAGAAAGTATTTTTCAATTGCTACAGGACTCTTTAATGTAGTGTAAAATGTGAGGAAATGGACATTGGGGAGGGGGACTCTGCACAGTAACCCCTCCAGTAAATATACAGCCAAACAAAAAAGACCCCCGGGAGTTACTCATCTGGTCCCCCCAAAAAAGGAAGTGTTTCAAGGTAAGGGAAACTTCAAGGGAGGAAGTGAATCAGGCTTTGTGGTGGGAGTGAGAAAGTCCCCAAGAGTGAAAGGCACACCAGCCTCCATCTATTACACAATTCTTTTGCTATGTGGGGGTGGTTGCAAAATCATCAGAAAGCTAAAACATGTTTGGCAAGAAGATTGAAGTATCTAAGCAAAACTCATCACTAGCTCAGCCTTTTCTCAGAGACACCCATATGTATGTACGGGTTCCAGTCAATGAAACAGAGTGTTCTCTATGAAAATTAGCTTTTGAACCCAAAAAATTAAGAAGACATTCCCTCCATTTGCTCAAATACAAAACAGAAAAGATCAACTACTAGAAGAAAGTTATTTTTCTCTCTCTCTCTTTTTTCTTAGGGCAGCTAAGTAACCAAAGCCTCATGCTTTAAAAATCATTTTTTTCTTCTTCTCTATGCATATACAACTATCTTGCAAATTGCCACTTTACCATGAATGTTTTATTGTGTTATATACTGTTGCAAACCATGATATATCTAACAGATTTGGTACCATACAACTAACTAAAGAAATAAATAGATGAAACTAATCTCAATAAACAAATGAACACTTTAAACTCCCTAACCTCACTTAGATTCAAAGTAATCACCATAGATTTTGATGATGAATGGAATTTACTTGGTTGATAATACCGAAAAACCTGAGGAGAAAGACAAGGTAACTCCATCTCCAAACTCTTATATAGAAGTTGAATCTAATTTCAACCCTGACAAAGGAAAGTATTTTCCTCTATTACATGGTGCAACAGACTGACCTCAGGGTAGGACATATGCAGTATAATACTATCCACATAGGACTTGCATGCTGCCCATTCACAAAAAAATGTAATACTATAGTACCAGAGATATTAGTATGCATTACACTATCACAGGCAAATGTTATGGGATATGAGGTTCTGCTACCTACATAATAATAAAGTTGGAAGGGACCTTGGAGGTAATCTAGTCCAAACCCCTGCTCAGGCAGGAAACCCTATATCATTTTGGACAAATGGCTGTCCAGTCTCTTCTTAAAAACTTCCAGTATTGGAACTTCTGGAGGCAGGTTGTTCCACTGGTTAATTGTTCTAACTGTCAGGAAGTTTCTCCTTAGTTCTAGGTTCCTTCTCTCCTTGATTAGTTTCCATCCGTTGCTTCTTGTCCTACCTTCAGGCGCTTTGGAGAATAGCTTGACTCCCTCTTCTTTGTGGCAGCCCCTGGGATATTGGAACACTGCTATCATGTCCCCCCTCGTCCTTCTCTTCATTAAACTAGACATACCCAGTTCCAGCAACCGTTCCTTATATGTTGTAGCCTCCAGTCCCCTAGTCAAGAACTTTCTCAAACGTAAGAGAGGGGAGAGGGAAGTAGGAAGGTTGGGGGAGAAGAGGTGAAGTGGAGAGAAAGGGAAGGAGAGGGATGGAGGAAGGGGGAAGCAGGAGAAGATAAGGAGGAAGAAAGAGGGTGGATGTGGTATAGGGGGTGCTGTCCGGGCAACACCTATAGTTAAGCATAGGTATTTAAACTTTTGTATGTTGAAAGGTGGAAGAGGATGTATTATGTTGAGTTGTATATCTAGGTTTTCTAATAGGTTTTTATTCTGGGATTTTATGTATTTTTTGTTAAAATTATAAAATTAATAAAATATATTTAAAAAAAAAACTTTCTCAAACACTGTCTGTGGTCACTGAGCAAGCATGACTGAGCCAATAAACTCAAGTCCTAAGCAAATAAATGCTATCATTACAATGGCAGTTCAGGATGACATATGGGTGGTCAAGAAAAATAACAGTCCATTTTCTCAGGATCCAGTTTTTAAAATGGGTGCGTCCTATGAGAGCCAATGTAGTAAAATTATGATTTCTTGCATAAACAAATGGCTACATATTAATTTTGCTTGCACCCCTGCTCAGGAATGGACCAGATAAATAAGTTGTTTGGATATATCAAATGATGCTTGTCTCATACTTTCCATAAATGGTTATATGTAAAATGTGGATTCTATTCTATATTCCCAGATAATTAAAACATGGTAAAAGTCATCTGGACAGTTTAGAAACAATGCTAGTCCAAAGATATATCCAAATTGTTAATTTTGGTTTCAGAATGAGGGTTTCTTGATTTATAACAAGTTGCAATGTGAATCTTGGAATGCCTTAGCCTACCCAAGAGCTAGAGTTAGAGAACCAGTCTGATATAGTGGTTAAGAAGCTGGGCTAGAAATCAGGAAACTGTGAATTCTAATCCCATATTAGGCATGAAAAACTGATTGGGTGTCTTTGAGCCGATTACTCTTTCTCTGTCCAATTCATCTCACAGAAATATTGTTGTGGGGAAAATAGGAAAGAGTCCTGGTATGTTCACTGCCTTGCACCGTATATGAAAAAAAGGTGGGATAAAAAAAACTAGAAAAACACTCCTAAGCCAACAGATGGTCTAATTTATATGACTATCCAATATTTCATGGCATCCAGGCATAAAGTAGTTAAGTATTTCTATCACTTCCTCGGCTCCAACTAAAAGAAAGAAAGAGTAAAGTAATGGGATGTTTTCAAAATTGTAATAAAATCTCTCCCCCTAAACTTCCGATAATTTTTCCCTGTGGCATCATGTACAACTGTATGTACACTAGCTTTTCAGGATATGAGGAAAGCTCAAAAGTGTTTGTATAAAGTGACAGATTTTGTAACAGGTTCTTTCCAACCAATATCATATGTTAATGAAGTCATATGGATTCCAAATTATCTTCATGGCTCCAAGCCATATTAATTCAAGACTGTAACATATTTATAAAATAGAAGATGCTAGACTAACTTTGGAAAATGTTTTTTATACATTGGGAATATCATCAACTTCATGGGTTCTCTTTTTTTTTTTTTTTTTTTTTTGTACAGAAACTGTCACATTTCATTGTGAACCTTAAACTACTTTTCCACATCTACCATGTTGCCTCAGGGGAAGGGATTTGAAGACTGAAAACCAATAAGTCACTACCAATGCAATCCTATATGTAAGTAAGAGAGATCATATTTCCCCCTGAAAATCATACAGTATTTCAGTATAAAGAGGGAAGTTGTAGCAAAAGCAACTACCAACTCAGGTATTGCTAAATCTCAGTGTAGGATTTTCTCTGGGTCCCTCACAAATACCAAGTCTCTGTTTAGATATTTCCTTAGCTAACCTAATGGCCCTTTTTAGTTAACACCTTTAAATTATCTTCTCTAAATTATCTTTTTGCTAGTCACTGATAAGTGGAGAAAAGTCAATGTATTTCTGAGATTGCAACATTTCATTTATCTTTAGCAATCTGATAAGTAAAAATCATGGGATCTTCTAGCACCCCTTGTTATGTTGGGTGGGAATAATGTGGCTTAATGCTCCAACAAATCTGAGCAGCTCCATGGTGAATTAAAGTCCTCAAACTGGAAGGCATCAGTACACGGATCCTGCCAAATTTTCAGCATAGCTCACAAAAAGCAAAAAGGGAGAGAAGTTGATAGAATACAACATAAGGGGGGGAGAGAGAGAGAGAGAGAGAGAGAGAGAGAGAGAGAGAGAGAGATTTGATCTTTAATAGCAGTCAGGAAGCAATAAAATAATTGAGAAGCTATTCAGAGCAGAGCCAGATTTTTTCTGAAATACAGACAAATAACTTTTATTGAATTTCTCTTTATCCCTTTGACAGCAGAGCTATTTTTTAAAAAATGTTTAACTTATTTGACTTTTCCACATCTTTTGTCTTTTCAAGGGCATTTTCTATTTATTTTGTTAATCAGTTCCCTGTTTACCATTTTCTCCCTGTATCAGAAATTTCTGACTGACTCTGTGTGTTAATGTAGCAACACACGTCGCTAATATTTTGGCTGAATCTATATTTCACTATCTAGCACCATCAATAAATATGAGACCATGCCTCTAGCTCTGTTTCAGCCATGGAATGGGAAACAATTAAAGTTAAATGGAGAAGATTATGAGAAAGCTTCCTATTCCACTTTGATCACACTTATCATTAAATGAAAAAAAACAGTAGAGTTATAATAATTTTTAAAGATTGTTCTGACATCTTGCAAACATTTAGTTCTTCTGAAAGCAAATTAAGATAGAGATATGCTTTGTAAGAAGCTGCTTACAAATCAGCCAAGAAGTTATTTTGGCCTAGGTGACAACTTTCTTTTTCATCCCCAGTGAAGTTAACTTTCCTATAGAAGTAAAGGCAATGATCCTTTTTTTTCCTTCTAAGAATAAAAATATAAATGATTATGCTTGTGCTACTCTAGGCAAGACTTGCTAACTTTTGAATGTAATACAATTCTTTTCATTAAGTTGAAGAGCCTAGAACTCTATGAAAGTGGAGCTTTGAGATGCTGCTCTCACTATTTCTTCAGTAGTCTCTTTTTCCCAGTATTGTTTCTGTTCTAAGATAGAACAGCCTGGCACTGGGACAAACTCCAAACTTGTACTCATCAAGGGCATACTCCCCTAAACCAGTGATGGCGAAACTTTTAGAGACCGAATGCCTAAACTGCAACCCAAATCCCACTTATTTATCGCCAGGTGCCAGGTGGACGTGGCCCACTGGATGGGCATGGCTGTGGTGGTCATAGCAGATTGGGTGGGTGTGGCCAAGGTAGGCGTGATCACCTCAATGTTGCTCATGGGGAGGGATGCCTGTGGGGGCCGGGCAGAGTTGGGGGAGATCCAGGGGGTCTCTGGCAGGTGGGGCGGTGAGCAGGAGGAGAGGCAAGGCAAGGGGAGGCAGGGTGGGGTGCCATTGTCACAGGGCAAAGTGAGGCAGGGGCCGGGGTGGCTGCTGCCTGACACCATCGGCTTCTGCACACAGAGGCCAGCGAGCGCATGGGTGCTAGGATGCATCCAGCCATGTGGGACCTCAGTGAGTTAGCGGGGGGCTGGTTGAAGAGGGACGGTTGCCATCTCCGGGGCATGGCGCACGTGCCCACAGAGAGGGCTCTGAGTGCCGCCTCTGGCACGCGTGCCATAGGTTCGCCACCACTGCCCTAAACCAACTCAGATAAACTTAGGATTAGACTGAAGGTTATCTAATTTATTCTACACTGAGAAACAGCATTCAGTACCCCTAAATGTTAACATATTCATTTGTATCTATAAAGTCACTGTGTATTACAAACAGAGAAAGGATAGGCTATACATTCTATGAGGAACAAGCACAGAAGACCAAACTGATTAATTTGTACCTAGGGGAGAGGAAAAGGGCAGGCAATGAGATAAATATGCTAGCAACAAGTATTTCAGGAAATGTTGAAAAAATACGAAGTTAAATGCACAGTAATAGCTCATCGTAACAGCTAGCACAACAAGCTGGTCAATAAAGGAGAATATTTATAGTTCAGGGTTGAAATATCACCAGATGATGTTACCTAGTTTGAGTAATGAAACATCTGCAAGAAAACAACCAAGCTCAGAGAGCACCAAGGAAGCCTCAACAAGCTTTAAAAAATTGGGATTTTAGAGAGAAGAGAAAAATAAACTGGTGATCTAGAGGTGATCAGCTTAGCAAACTAATAGTTTGTGATTTTTTTTTTACAAACGTATGCTGAATATCTTTCTTTCATTTACCTTTATAGCCAAAGCTTCTGCCTTCTTCATTCACCATTTTAGCAAGCAGAATTGTAATTAAAAGTAAAAGAAGAGCCAGTTTGGAGTAGTGGTTAAACTGCTGACCTAAAAAGCAGGAGACTCTGAGTTCTAGTCCCGCCTTAGGCATGAAAGCCAGCTGGATAACTTTGGGACAGTCCCTCCCTCCCTCTCAGCCCAATATTACGTATGCTCACTGCCTTGAGTTACTTATAAAGTAATAAAGGAGGGATTAAAAAATCTAATAAATTTTAAAAAAATAAGAAGAGGGATGTTTTGTTCCATGTGCTTTGGTTGACATTTTGCAGATAAACATATTCCCGTGATCGTTGAATCTGTAACAGCTCTGTAAGGTAAGGGAGTTGTCTAGGTGACTTTAGATGAGACAGATAAGTGCGCAGAGGAGGAACATTTACACCTTGAAAGAGTAAATTCATTTCATACGATGGATTGAGCTTGTGAAGAAAACCTGTAATGCCAGGTTATTATCAGGGCAACTTCCAGCACACTCCATGCTTAGGACAATCTGGGTTGTTGAAAGTGATCAAAATAACTGTACAGTGAATGTTAGCCACATCAATTGGCCTTGAAACCTCAGGAAACAATGAGAACCAGTTCAAAAGAGCTTATTTGTTCAGGCAATATCAATAACAGTCACATAGGGACATAGTTTCAGAGGAAAAACACAGATGGGGACTCTCCTGTAGAAATAGGTGACAACACGGCTATACAACAGAGAGGGAAAGGCTTTATTGTGTTACTCTAATTTCCAATTAAAACCCAAGGAGAATTTATAAATAGTGCTTGGATTATAGGATCTAAAACAACTTTCTCTAATTTTGTACCCTCCCTGTGAGTTGAATTATCCATTCCTTCATATTGGGATGAAAGTTATATTCCATGCCTGCCAAATTAGGGAACCAGGGGATTGAACAGGAGGTGAGAAACACATGACCTCCTGTCACATTTATCCAATTTCCAGGGCCCTCCAAGATTGTATAGCAAAAAAAAATAAAAAAAAATCAGTGGGAAGATGTTGGTTTTTGAATGGCACAGTTTTCTGCAGGTAAAAACTAAGCTCATTATGCTTCTAGTAGAATTAACACAGAGGTAGTCCTTGATTTATGACAGGTCATTTAGTGACCATTCAAACTTACAATGGACCCAAAGGTACTTATGACTTGGATTCAGTTTTGCTGGCCATTCTCCACCACCACCTCACCACCCTGCAGTCACATAATCACCTTTTGGGTGCTCAGCAACCCATCTGCTTTTGTGGCCATTAGCAGTATCCCACAGTTATATGGCTTCACTTAACAAGTGCGGCATTGTCCTAACAACTGTGGAATTCACTCTATGACAATGTTTGCTTAACAACTGCTGCAGAATAGGTCATAAAATTGGGCATGGTGATATAATTTATTTATTTATTTATTTCTCGAACTTATATGCCGCCCTTCTCCTAGGACCCAGGGCGGCTTACAAACAATGCAATAAAATTATAACAATAAAATTAATCACATTCATACAACATACAAGCTCAGTCAACAGGCATGATTTAACAACCACAATTCTGGGCACAATTACTGTCATAAATTGAGGGCTATCTGTATTTCGAGTAAAAATAGTGGCCATCATTTTGTCCCTGCTCATTCAATGGTTTTTATTACCCTCCCTGTGATCTTGTGAAACAACAGTAACCCCAAATAAATGAGAATAATAGAAAGTATTATTAATTAATAAGATTAAAGTGTGGCTACTGGCCAAACCACAATAAAGAAACTTAAGGGTTTTTCTTTCCCTTTCTTTCCCTTCCCTTCTATCGCTGGTAATATTCAAATGATGGGGCTTCAGGCTTATCATTCAGTGTTTTGAGTATTCTTCCCTACCTATTTCAAGCACTGCTAAGTGAGATCCCACAAAAGCTACAGTTCTAGAATTTCTTGGGAATGTGCCATGGTAATTTGAATGGTTTAGGCTTAGACTGTAGGATACAATACACAGGCTCATATCCAAATTCAAAGTTGAAACAGATGCCTTGGAATCCTGAAACTGATTTTCATTTCCACAACTTACTCGTGCATAATTCAAATGCAGTCACTGGAGCGGCTAGTAACTCAGCTTCCTTTAGATAATGGAAAGAGTGGTTATGTGATCATATTTCAACATTCATGGAGGTTGGAGATTGCAAAAAGACTGAAAGATCATTCTGAGGAAGTTGTTATCCAATTGCAGGTGATTGATTATCAAGAAGAGAATGCTAAGGTGGTGACAAAGTATATTGAGATTTGATTATGGTGATGAACCAAAAGCATTATTGTTGTTGCATATTTTTATGAGGCTATGGTAAACCAAAATGTGCTATGCTAGTCCCATCCAATGGAGAAGTAAAGATTTGTTTGTGTGTACTTCTAATTTGTCTTATAGCTATTACCAAATGTCTATTGCATTGATGAGTATGATACAAATCTTAGTTTTATAAAGCAAAAACAGGTTGCAAAATTGTAACCACCTTGAAAACAATGCAATAATTACCAGAAATCAGCATAGATTTGACAGTAACATTTATTTCCAGACTAACCATCTCTCCCCCCCCTCTCTCTCATCAAGTAACTTTAGTAGATTGTGGGAATACAAAAGATCTAATGTAATTTGACAAATTCATTTGATATAGCATTTTGTAACCTTCTGATTAGCAAGCTAATTAAGTGAGGAATGGTTTGGAATGACAATTAAAAGTATCCAATTAGCAGCATTCATTCCTGGGCCTTGTTTTCCTCAAACATTTTTAATTGCCGTCTTGGATGACAGATTGCTTATTATATTTATAGATGACACAAAATTGTGTAGAATAGCTAATGTCTTAGAATATCAAAATAAAATTCAAAATGATTTTGATAGGTTAGAGAAATGGGCTGAAATAGCAGCATGAAATTTAATAGAGACAAATGTAATGCTTTCCATTAGTAAACATACAAATATGCAAATATAGAACAGAATATATCTGGCTTGACAATAGTATCAGTAACAAAATATATGAAATAATAGTTGAAAAACTGAATATTAGTCAGCAGGCTGATATGCATGCAAAAGTACATATTTAGGTTGTATCAGTTAAAACTTACTTTCCAAATCACAAGAGGTACTTTGGTCGGTCTCCTCTTGAATATTATATCTATGCATTTTAAGAATAATTCAGATAAATTTCAACTGGTTTACAGAAAGGCAACAAATAACTGAATGTCATACAGAAAAAGATTGAGATCTGTTCTCTATTATAACAAATTAATAATAGATTTATGGATTTTTTGGTGCCTTGGAACCAATGTTGACCCCTGGCTACCATCTGGACAAGTCCCTGCAGTTTTCTACAAAAGATTTCAAAAGTGGATTACCCTTGCTTCTTTCTTAGTGTTGAGAAAGAGTGACTGGCCCAAGATTGCCCAATTGACTTCGTGCCCAAGAGTGGAACAAGATAACATAAGGCAAGGCAAGGCAAGGCAAGGCAAGGCAAGGCAAGGCAAGGCAAGGCAAGGCAAGGCAAGGCAAGGCAAGGCAAGGCAAGGCAAGGCAAGATAAGATAAGATAAGATGACCTTTATTGTCATTTTTTTTACTGTGGGCACAACGGCACACATCAAAAATGAAATTTAGTTGCCTGTTCTCAAAGTGAAACACATACATGACACACACCTAAACATACTATATACAACATATGTATAGACCCACACCCCTACATATACATAACAAATAAATATTTAATACTGTCCATCCTGAATATATAACAGAAGGAGGAAGCTTGACAGTTCACAAGGTTAATGCTGTATGGAATGAAACTATGGCTGAATCTGGATGTTCTGCTACGGATACCACGAAGCCTCCTCCCAGAAGGTAACAAGGAAAACAGGTCATGAAGAGGATGTGTAGTGTCCCAGATAATATTACGGACCCTACTCAAGCAACACTTCTGTGCTATGTCCTGGATGGGAGGGAGGGAACTGCCAATGATCTTTTCGGCCATTTTCACCACTCTCTGCACTGCCTTTCTGTCTGAAGCAGTGATCCTTCCAAACCAGACTGTGATGCTGTATGACAGGATGCTCTCGATCGTCCCCCTGTAGAAAGTGGTCAAGACAGGGGAAGGAAGATGTGCTTTTCTCATGCGACACAGAAAATGCAGGAGCTGCTATGCCCACTTCACCACTTTCTCACTGTTGAGCGACCACGCCAGCCTACTCGTTAGCTGCACACCCAGGAATTTGATGCTGGTAACCACCCAAATCGATCCTTTAGATTTCAGTTACAGGAATGAATATGATGTTTTCACTGGTGCTTTTTGAGGAAGGCTAGACAGCCTCTGTCAGGGATGTTTTTATTTAGATTTTTCCTCTAAGCAGGTCACTGGACTCAATTTCCTTCCCAATTCCTTCCCAATGTTGTAATTCTAAGGGGTGATAACAAAATCAAATCTTATTTCTTGTTCTGAGAATGCCTCAATGTATAGATGTGGATGAGACACTACTTCCAAACTCTCTATTACAGCGGTTCTCAACCTTTTTCAGGCCGAGATCCCACCTGCGCTGCCCATGCGTGGCGCGACCCCGACCTGCGCCGCCCATGTGCGGCGTGACGGCCCGAACCGCGCATGCGCAGTGTGATGGCCCGAACCGCACATGCGTGGCGCGACGGCCCAAACTGCGCATGCGCGCCGCGCACGTGATGGCTCAAACTGCACATGTGTGGCGCGACAGGCCAAACCGTGCATGTGCAGCGTGCGCATGATGGACTAAACCGCGCATGCGGGCACGCGCGACAGGTCAAACCGCGCATGCCCGGTGCGTGCAATGGGCCGAAACGCACATGCGCGGCGCGACGAGCCAAACCGCGCACACGCGGCGCGTATGCGACAGCCGAGGGGAAATGAGGAAAAAAATGGCGGACTGCGGTGGTTGGCGACCCCCGTGAAACGGTCGTCCGACCCCGAATGGGGTCGCGACCCACAGGTTGAGAACCGCTGCTCTATTACTTTATGCCAGGGATCTTTTCAGGCTCCCAGACCAAAGTCAAAGGGAGAGCTGCAAGCATTTCTGGGATTACTTAACTTTTATCATGCCTTTCTACCTCACAAGGCTGCATTAGCACAGCCTATACACAGGCTCTTAAATAAAAGGGCACCATGGCAGTGGACTAACGCTCACGAAAACAGTTTCAAAGCAGTCAAATCACTGCTGTTTTCAGATGCTGTGTTAACACACTTTAATGAAAAACTGCCTATCAGTATTGCATGTGATGCGTCCTCATATGGGATAGGAGCAGTTCTAAGCCATATAATGGCAAATGGGGAGCAAGCACCCATATCTTAGTACTCAAGGACACTTTCCCCTGCGGAAAGAAATTATGCTCAGATTGATAAGGAGGCTTTAGTTATAGCTGCAGGAATAAAGAAATTCCACGATTTCCTTTACAGTCGCCCATTTATGGTCTTTACAGACCACAAGCCTCTTCTTGGTCTGTTTACTGCAGACAAGCAAACCCCTCAGATCTTGTCTCCAAGGATGCTGAGGTGGTCAATCTTTATAGCAGCCTACAATTACAGGCTAGTCCATAAGCCTGGTAAGGAAATGGGTCACACTGACGCACTCAGCATTCTGCCCCTGCCTAATTTAGAACCAGACCCCGCACCTGCTGCGCGCATCCTGTCAATTCAGGATTTGCCTGAATTTCCCCTTCATGCTGGGGATGTAGCTGCTGAGACAGCCTCTGACAAAACTCTCAGCCGAGGTTTGAACTGGGTGGTGAAGGGGTGGCCAGGAACAAGTCCTGGAACAGAGTTTCAGAGTTTTCTTAGAAGACAAGATGAGCTGTCTGCATACAAAGGATGCATTCTATGGGGGAGTACGGTCATAGTCCCACACACATTAAGGGAGAGAGAATCTCTGCATGAGGGACATTCTGGTATAGTAAGCATGAAGGCAGTCGCGAGAAGCTACCTGTGGTGGCCAGGGTTGGATAAGGATATTGAGGCTCAAGTTAAAGGTTGCCAGGTTTGCCAACAGTCCAGACCTGAAATGCCTCAAACCCCAGTACATCGCTGGGAAACTATGCAAACTCCCTGGTCTAGGATTCACACAGACTACGCAGGACCCTTCCAAGGACAGGTACTCCTCATGGTAGTGGACAGTCACTCAAAGTGGCTTGAAGTAGCACCTGTCCCTTATATGACTACTGCCAGGACCATACAGGACCATTGCTGACCTAAAAACCTTCTTAATAGTAATTGCCATTCAACAGTGGGTATAACACTGCATTGGTTGCCTATTGGTCTCCGAGCCCAATTCAAGGTGTTGGTTATTACCTATAAAGCCCTTCATGGCATGGGACCAGGATACTTACAGGACCGTCTTCTGCCATATACTTCCCTTCGACCGGTGAGAGCGCACAGGGTCGGCCTCCTCCGGGTCCCGTCAGCAAAACAATGTCGTCTGGCGGGCCCTAGGGGGAGGGCCTTCTCTGTTGTGGCGCCCACCCTCTGGAACCAACTACCTCCTGAAGTCCGCGTTTCTCCGACTCTCCCGGCCTTCCGAAAGAATTTAAAAACCTACCTCTGCCGGCAGGCCTGGGGATGATTGTTGATTGTGGTGTGACTGAGGGGTATGTGTGGGGTTTATTTTTAATGTTTTTTTTTTTGATTTATATTGAATTGTTTATTTGTATGTTGTGAGCCGCTCCGAGTCTGCGGAGAGGAGCGGCATACAAATCCAAAAAATAAATAAATAAATAAATAAACAAACAGTGGTTATAATGACTGAATAGGTTATGGGCCTCTTTTCATTGGTGTTTTCCGAGGAAGGCTAGACAGCCTCTGTCAGGGATGCTTTTATTTAGATTTTTTTCTCTAAGCAGATCACTGGACTCAATTTCCTTCCCAATGTTGTAATTCTAAGGGGTGATAACAAAATCAAATCTTATTTCTTGTTCTGAGAATGCCTCAATGTATAGATATGGATGAGGGGCATGACACTTCATTTCTGTTCTCCTCTCAGAAAGGCACTTTTGAGAGGCACTACTTCCAAACTCTCTATTACTTTATGCCAGAGATCTTCAGGCATGCTGGCTGAGGAATTCTGGGAGTTGAAGTCCACAAGTCATAAAAGGGGGGCAAGTTTGAAGACCCCTACTTTATGCTATAATAGGATTTCAAATCACCTGATTCTTAAAATCATATCCCAATCCAGAATCTATTTTTAAGCCATCTCCAGGGAAAAAAAATTCAGAAATTCAGGATAGGTATCCATCTTATGAGTTTGGCAGTCTGGAAAACAATGGGCTATGACTAAGTAAATCATGTCAAGGGATAAGATTAAACTACAATTGTCAGCCATTCCAACATTACTGTAAATTGCTAGTGAGGGAAAGTTTAAGTGATATTGCAGCCAAGAAGCTTCAGAGAGGATCATAGAATATTCTGTTTAATTATTAGTTCCAAATCATTAAACCAGCTTACAAAATTAAAAACCTGAGTGTACTATTCCATTGCCACAATTTACTATACCTTAGTCTTTTTAAATCCATATTATTTGCTTTTGCCATATTGAATATAATATCTTGATGAATGCTGTAAGAACTTAGACATGTAGAAAATGTGTGTTCTTAACCAATTGAAGACATGCCCATTATAATAACAATTGCAAGGATGTAGATGCAAGGGCATAGATTAGGCTGTCTTCATGAATAACGTCAGTACATAGGACTAACTGCATGTTGATCTCTTATAAAATCTCCTGTGTTTAGCCACAACAATGGTTCTGGAAAAATCCGGAGAATGCAAAGAAAAAATAAGGGATGGGGAAAAGGAAACCTAAGAAAATGTTTATAAAAATTTTCTGATACCACAGAGATTTTCTGTCATGTAGAATGTTAAAAAAATGGAAATGCACTGTAAGATGCCAAGTTATTACAATTGAGTCTGGTTTGGGTCTGTGACAAGTAAGTTAAAGGGGTGGGGGGGGAAGCATAACTGCAGCTGCTGCCCAAGCAATCAGGAAAACTCAATGTAAATATTTTCACAGCAAGTCTGAACAGCTTTGTGGGGCCAGGGTGACGAGAATCAGTTTGTTCCCCACCACTCCTATACAACTGATGCTGTGGAGAATTGTAATTTCAGGGCAGATATTTCTTACCCCTCAGACATTTCCTTCCTCTTCCATTCTTTTTCCTGCCACCCACACCTTCAATCCAGCACCCATTATCAAAATGCTAGAATGACCCTCCTGGTATTTTGAGGCCAATTTCACCCCCTCATTCATTATGTTTCATTTCAGTTTGGTTGGGAGTGATGGCTCTTGTATGGAATACATTCTCTTTTTGTTTTGTCTTCCTTTTAAGGACTCAGCAGACAAGAGGCCATTTCTTCATTTTCTCCTCACCAACTACTGAAAGGAACTAATTGGCTTGAGATCACCCAGTAAGGCCTTGATTGACAGGAACTTGATCCTGGGTCTCCCAACTCATAAACTGACTCATAACTGTTATTCCACATTGGTACTAGTTTTATGAATGGAAGACAACACCAGATTGAGGGAAGCTGGAATTAGATCTTTATCACATAATATTTATTCTGGTTTTTCCCATTATTTGATTAAAGTGATGTTCTCTGAATGGGTCAGACTACAGTTTACATCACGAAAAACTTCCAGAAGTTGTGAGTGTTCCATTACTGGAGCTTTTCAAGATGATACTGACAGCCATTTGTCTGGGATGGTATAGGGTCTCCTGTCTGAGCAGGAGGTTGGACTAGAAGATCCCTTCCAACCCTGTTATTCTACGTTCTGTGTGAAGGATGGATGTGGAAAGCTAAACTATTTGGCAAAGTTGTTGATACCAATTTATTTGTCTTCCTAGCATGGCTAATTGGTGCTGACCCCATGCCAACAACTAAGGACAATCTGAGCAATCTGTGAGTATGGGTGCTGTTGTGTACTTCGTTCACGTGCGAATGATGAAGACACATGGCGATGCTGAACAAGCACTTTATTCTCCTTCTACAACAACCAAGCAAAAGCAAAAGACTAGCAGGCCTTTTTTATATGGCCAGAAACCTGGACAATGTCAACCAATAGGAACAGAGCGTTTTCGCGCCTTGCGCATGCGCACAAGGCTTGCACCGCTCTGTCTGGTCCCGGGCAGCTTTTGGAATGCCCGGGACCAATGTAACGTCCCGAGCCTGCTTTTGCAGGCTCAGGACACAACACCCCCCCCAGATGGAATATACTTCGCATACATTCATGTACGCCATGCATTGGGAAGATTGGCATACAGTTGCATTATTCAAATGCAAGAAGTGTGGAATACTTGAGTCTGCCCTCAGGCAAACCCTCTACAATATTGATTAATACAATAAATGTATCTGAAATAAAAAATAATAATACAAAATAATCTAGCCACGAGTTGCTCCCGTTATTCAGGGGCCTCATGAACAAGACTCTGATGATTTGACAGCAACTTCACAAAGTCTCTCAGATGTTTGGGTGGGCACTTGGCCCGCTGAGACCTTCTAAGGCCTGGAGAGATTGCCTGGCCCACCTGCTCACTACCAGGCTAGACAGGACAGGGTGTTGCTGCCCTAAATCCCCAGGTGACCCTGGTTAGGGTGCCTGGCCTACCTGCTCGCCTACCAGGCTAGGCAGGCCAGGACTTTGCTGCCCCAAATACCCAGTTGACCTGCCCAGCTGCTGGCTGGCTGGACCCTCTAAGTCCAAGCCAGCATACCTTGGAGTGGTAGAAGTTCCCGAGTCCAAAATGGACCCCACTTGGGAACACTGTCCCTCAAGCCCAAGGCCAGCAGATGGAGAGGACTGGGTAGCGGAAGTGCCCCAGTACTCTGTGGCCCCCAAGCACGTGCCCAAAGTGCCAGAGTCAGGAGTCGCCTCCATGGCAACCCCCTTTGCTGGAGACCTCCTTTTGGGAGCAATTGCGGAATTTGGCAAGTGCCCCTGATGGAATTCCTTTTCTCTTGCTGCTTGTGATTTGTGTGGATACCCCCGGTCAGTCTCCCTGTCTGGAGTATTTATGGATGTGTGGGATGATCCCCTATCCAGTGAATTCCTGTTAGGAGCACTTGCAGAACCTTGGGATGAATCCCAAACAGCCTCAGTAGCAGCTAGTGAGGTCCTGTTAGTCCTGGGAAACTGTGACCCAGAATGCATATTATGGTCTTCCTCCCTCCCCAGAGCAGAGCCAGGAGTGGAAGGGTGAGAATCCAGTCTCCAACACAGTTGGTCTATGTGTCTAGCTGTCACCCAAGGCAACTTCATATGACAACGGCCCCGAGACCTTGAAGACCACAGCTGTGACCCAGAGATGTCCAGGCCCATAGTTTCTTGCCCAAACCGGATCGCCCACCTGGAATCTCCTAGGTGCCCGTGGTTGTGACACCTGTGAAGCCACCCGATCAGGGTGCAGCCTGTCCAGTTTAGTGATAAAGCGGCGACCCCAGCGGAGTTCAGCAGGGCTTTTCCCTGTGGCTGTACATGGTGTGGTGCGGTATGCAAGAAGGAAATCTGCTAACCTGTGATACCGGTTACCGTAAGTCAGTTTCTTGAGGGCATCTTTGGTGGTGTGCGCCATTCTCTCTGCCAGTCCATTGGAGGATGGATGGAATGGAGCCGATGGTGCATGCCAGATCAAGTTGGCCTGAAGGAAAGCCTGGAACTCAGAAGACGTAAATTGAGGGCCATTATCTGAAACCAGCACATCCGGAAGACTGTGTGATGCAAAAATTCCTCTCAACAACTGATGGTCCTGGTAGTAGTAGTGGAGGAAACAGGAACAACCTCTAGCCATTTGGAATGGCTATCAACAACAACCAGGAAGAATTGCCCCTGAAAGGACCCTAGACCATGGGATTTGAGTTTCCTTCCACCTATGTACTGGGGCCTGAGGCATTTCAGGCTGAGACCGTTGGCACGCTTGGCACCCATGCACCTGGGCCTCGATGGCTTTATCGAGGCCAGGCCACCAAAGAGGGCTGCGTGCAAGCGCTTTCATCCTGACTATACCAGGATGTCCCTTATGCAGAGAGATCAAGATTCTAGACCTCAATGAGGTTGAGATCACTACCCTGCTATCCCATAACAGGCAACACTTGAAAGTGGAAAACTCATGCTTCTTGTGCCAGAAGCTTTGGAATTCAGTATCTGGGCACTTGTCAGGCCATCCTGACAACACCCATGTCAGCACGCATGTAAGCATGTGATCAGTAGCAGTTTCAGCAGCCACGTCCCTAGCATTGAGGGGATACTCAGGCAACTCCTGAATGGAAAGAACATTAATGGCTGGAGCAGGATCTGGCTCTAATTGGTTCAGGGGTAATCTGCTCAGGCCATCTGCATGACCCATTTCTTTTCCTGGTTTATGAACTAATGTATAGTCATATGCTGACAGGAAAATGGACCATCTCAGCATACAAGGAGAAATGATATGTGGGGTCTGTTTGTTAGTGGTAAACAAACCCAGCAGAGGATTATGGTCAGTATAGACCGTGAAATGCGGCCATATAAGAAATCATGAAATTTCTTAATGCCAGCCACTATGGCCAAGGCTTCTCTGTCAATTTGAGCATAATTCCACTCTGCAGAAGACAGAGTCCTTGAATAATAGGCCACAGGGACCTGCGTCCCATCAGCCTTCAGATGGCTCAGCACAGCTCCCACCCCATAAGGAGATGCATCGCATGCGATGCAAACAGGCAGTTGCTCATTGAAATGCGCTAAAACAGCATTAGAAGTGAGCAAGGCCTTAACTTCATTGAAACTCTTTTCATGGACTTTAGTCAACTGCCAAGGAGCCTGCTTGTCTAAGAGCCTGTGTAATGGCTCTGCCACTGCAGCTTTATTTGGGAGAAATGCATGGTAAAAATTTAATAGCGCCAAGAAGGCTTGCAGCTAACTCTTAGACTTAGGGCTTGGGGCCTGCTGGATAGCTTGCAATTTGGTTTCAGCAGGGGGAATGCCTTGAGCATCAATCCTGAATCCTAAGAAGTCAGTAGAAGTGACTCCTATCTTACATTTATCCTTCTTTAGTTTAAGGCCTGTTTTTCGAAAACGAAGCAAGACAACCCTTAATCTTTCTGCTAAATTTTGGGATGATTCCCCAGCAATGAGGACGTCATCAAAGTAGGGACAGACCCCAGGAATACCTCAAAGTGTGCTCTCCGTGACACTTTGGAATATGCCAGGGGCTACATTTATCCCAAATTGCAGTCTCTTGACCTTGAAGGCCCCCCTGTGAGTTACAATAGTCTGGGCCTCTGCAGCTGCCTCATCAACAGGTAACTGTTGATAGGCCTGTGTCAGGTCAAGCTTCGCAAAAGTGCTCCCCCCCTTGAGGGAGGCCAGAATGTGACTTACCACAGGCACTGGATAAGCGTGCTGTTGCAGCGCCTTATTCAGTGTGCATTTATAGTCTGCACATATACGTATGTCCCCATTAGCCTTTAGAGGCGTTATTATGGGGGTTTCCCATGGACTTGAATCCACAGGTTTTAGAATGCCCTGCTGGAGCAATTTGTCCAGCTCAGCATCAATCTTACCTTTGAGGGCAAAAGGTACCCTCCTAGGCTTAACCCTGATGGGCGTGATGGTTGGGTCTAACCGTAGCGAAATGGGAGGCCCCTTGTAGGATCCTAGCTCTGAACTAAACACATCTGCAAACTCCTTGCAAACCTCTGCAAGGCCCAGCATTTGCAAGCTGTGCAACCCAATTACCTGGATTCCCAGAGCCTTGAACCAATCGAGCCCAATAAGACTCGTACGTTCACCCCCAACAACCACCACATCTAGGAAACCTTCAAAATCTTTAAACTGTACCCTAAGTGTGGCCTCCCCCTTAACACACACCATAGAATTTTGAAAATCAGTGAGTATTAGATTTGATGGCCTGAGTTTAACTTGAAGGCCACTATTGCTGCAAATCCTTTTAAAGGTATTAATTGAAATAATGGAAAGAGCAGACCCAGTGTCCACCTCCATCAGTAACGGAACCCCTTGCAACCTAACGTTAATGGAAAGTTTCTTCTTAGGGGGCTTGTGTGTCCCTGTTCTTAGAATGCTCCTGCGCGATGTGCAGAAACCCACCCTGTTTTGGCTGGGGACCCTGGTACCTTTCTGAAGCAATTGTTCCCGAGGTTGAACCTTCTGGCGACCCAAACAGATGAATGCAATGTGGCCCTGCCTGCCACATGCCCTGCAAATGGCAGAGCGAAACCTGCAGTCAGCTCGCTTGTGGTGTCCTCCGCACCCGAAGCATTGAAGCGATGCTGGAGCCTTGACTGGACGTCTCTTCTGCCTCCTCTCAGCTGGCTGGTGAAGTCTGTCGACCTCCTCTTCAGGATCCACTTCTGATCCTTCTCGAGCATCCTCTTGATGGACGGTAGCTGTATCTGGAGGATTCCTGGTGAGATGCAAGGCCTTCACAGCCCCACCTGCTGCTTCCTCAGCTGCCACCTCTCGCAACGCATCTTGGAAGGAGACATCTTCTTTTCCAAAAATCTTTTGTTGTAAGTCTGTTTCTTAAGCCACAGACAAAATGATCTCGCAGCTCTCTTCCAGATCCTTGAACTCACAAGGTCTGGCTGCTTGCCTTAAGCCGCAATAAAGTCCGCAGCAGATCCACCCGGCCTCTGGTCTCTCTACTTAAATGCGTGCCTCCAAGCAATGACGGATAACTTCGGGCTGGAACTGTTCCTTCAACATTTTCTTCAAGTCAGCATATGTTACTGACTCCAGAGGTGAAGGGGCCACCAGATTTTCTGCAATGTCAAAAGCTTCTTGTTCACAAGCACACAAAAAGAGTTGCTGCCTTCAGGCCATCTTCTCTAATCTGATTTACACGGAAGTAATTCTCTACCCGTGCTATGTAGGAATTCCATCTCGCTGGGTGGGAGACATCGAAATCAGTCAATCGGCCAATCTTCGACATCGTAAACTTTATGACCTTCACACTCACTTCCTATACAAGCTGCTATTGGGGAAACCGCCAGCAATGCTGTACTGACAGGCTGGGACGCTGATTCAGACGCCGTCTTCCCCTCTTCAAGACTTCCTGGGTAAGTCCTCAACTCTTTTGCTCCAGTTTGCAAAGGATCCCATCCTCGTTGCTAGTGTTGTGTACTTCGTTCGCGTGCGAATGATGAAGACACATGGCGATGCGGAACAAGCACTTTATTCTCCTTCTACAACAACCAAGCAAAAGCAAAAGGCACGCAGGCCTTTTTTTATATGGCCAGAAACCCGGACAATGTCAACCAATAGGAACAGAGCATTTTCATGCCTTGTGCATGCACACAAGGCTGGCGCCGCTCTGTCTGGTCCCCAGGCAGCTTTTGGAATGCCCGGGACCAATGCAATGTCCCGAGCCTGCTTTTGCAGGCTCAGGACACAACAGGTGCCAATTTGGGTAGAGAAAGGGAGCATATATTCTGTCTCCCCCAGGCCAATCTCCTTCTGTGCTGAACAGCCAAGCTACTAGGTATCCTCAGACTCCAGCAAGCAGAGAGTCTCTGACACCTGAAGTTCTTGCCATTGCCTCCTCCTAATTCTAACAAGATGTAATAAAAACCAGCAGAGGACACAAGAGGAAGGGAGGAATGAAGGGGCTGCCACTGAGTGTCTTTTTCCTGCTGTTTATCCTGTTTGCCTCTCTGGACCCACTTGGCCTGGCCTGGGCTGACCAACTTAGGTTTGGGAAGCAGACTAATTAAGACTGTTAAGGTACACTGTTAGGGCTTAGCCCTAACTCTATGAAATTGTGGACAAGATGGTTTCCAATGGGTAGAAATCCCCACCTTTTCCTGGGATTTTCATTCTCCCAGTCTTCCCAGTTATTTGAGTGAATAGCTTTTCTCTCTCTCTCTCTCTCTCTCTCTCTCGTCTCTCTCTCTCTCTCTCTCGCTCTCTCTCTCTCGCTCTCTCTCTCGTCTCTCTCTCTCTCGCTCTCTCTCTCTCTCTCCTCTCTCTCTCTCTCTCTCTCCATGAGGAAAATGAGCAGAAGAGTGTGTTGACTTGATTACCAATTTATATGCCCTCCCATTGACCAGATGAAGAGTCATTCAGTTCTCCCTTTCTTTCCTTCATCCAGGCAAACCAACTGTAGTAGCGATCAAAACTTCGTGTGGGGGATGGGCGCAAAACTGCAGCAGGTGATAAGAAGGGCTTACTTATGAAAGTACTCTTTGTCTAATCCATCTTACAAGTTGGAGGATGAAGGGGAAAGTATGTTTCAAGAGCAGCACAGCATCTGTTTTGGATCATAGGAATTATAAAGAAAAACCTCAAACTGCCATGTCTAAATACCAGGGTTCATACCTTGCTTCCTGAAATCCAGTTCTTTGATTTAATACTCTAAAATCCATAGCTAAGTAGCCTGGTTCATCATGCTTAATCACACTTGCTATGCCAGCATGAACCACGGAGGCAAAACTTACTCTGACTTTTCAATGTATGCTCTTTGAAGCAGGTATGCTATGCACCTTGTTTTCCCCTAAGACTTACATTTTATTGCTTTGGGTTTGGAAAGATATCACACAGTTCTCAGTTCTCTGAAATTACATGTTTCCAAGGTAGATTAGATTGAAATGACAGGAGGGCAGAAGGTACCGGTAGCTACTTCAAACTTTAACAGAAGCAATATAAAAGACATCGCGAGAAGCCGCAGACTATCACTCTTGTGCTGGATGCAGATATCAAAAAATAAGCTTTTAAGCCATGTTTCCTTGTTATCCATTCGTATTCGCATAGAATAAGGGTGAGGAAAGTATGTAAAGGGACAAATCCAATGTAGTTTTCTTTTCCCATACATCTCCCTTAAAGGATTTCAGAGATCACATAGAGATATTTATCTATAATGCTAAATAGTAGGGATTTTCCTGGGCCGTTTGTATGGAAAAAGCGACATCAGATTGTATGAATTATTTCATATAATATGCCTAAAAAGAATAAGTTGGAAAATCTAATTTGGTGATGATCTGGAGGATGTAATTGAAGAAATGGGTTCTTAAATGTAAGTTAAACCACATTAAGGACTCTTTTTGATTTGGCCACTATAATACTGTACATGAAAAAAAAAACATATAAGAACAATATGGAATGAGACAGTCTTTTTTTCATTTTTGAAAAACATAAATTATTTCTCAGCAGGCCTAATAGTGTAATCTCAAATACTATTTCCTGAACAGAGCAGTCCAAGTGGAGTCAGAAATTTATGTCATGGAGGGTCTCTCAATAAATTATTATTTTTCCACAGAGAAACAGAAGCAGCAATCACGTTCTCTGCTTGTTATGTAAACTCCATCTGTGGGACAAAAGCTGTCTCTGCTCCCTCGCATTCCATGCAGAGAGAAATGTCCTATTTTCCATTCTATCTGGTGTATAATCAAAGGAATCACATTTTGTGGGTATTTATAGCAGCAAGCCTTAGCAATTCATGACAAGCTTAGGGTTAAAAAAAATATTAGCATTGCCATCAGTGTCCATTTATTAGTTACATTATCAATTTGACATTTGGGGTTCTAGGCAGCACAAATGATCAATTTGACATTTGGGGTTCTAGGTAGCACAAATGATCAGGCCTTTCTGAAGGAAAAAAAAGCAAATCAAAGTTATGACATTTAACAAAAGATGATGATTTGGCCAACCTTGGTAATAAATGCGCACGCACACACACACACACACACACACACACACCTTCTAGAACATTTGTAGTGTACTGCATCCATCTATGAAAATGCTATACATATTTATTTATTCCTGGAGATGGATGCAAAAAATGCAGCTTTAGAATAATTTTTAAAAAGCTTGCAGCTGTTTAGATCAGCGGTTCTCAACCTGTGGGTTGTGACCCTTTTGGGGGTCGAATGACCGTTTCACAGGGGTTGCCTAAGACCATCGGAAAACACATATTTCCCATGGTCTTAGAAACCAAGACACCGCTCCTCTATCCAGCCGCCGCCACCGCCCTCCTCCTCCTCCACCGGCTCCTCCGCCTCCAGGGTGCCCTTCTCCAACAGCGCCTGCTCCTGCCGCCGTAGCGCCTTAGTGCGCGCCCCCAACGCCGCCCTGGCTAGCTCAGCAGCGGGTCTGGACTGCTGCTGCTGCTGCTGCTGGGCTGCTCTGCTGCTGCTGCCATTGCCAGCTGAGCTGAACTGCAGCACCCCCAGCCACCCTCCGCACCATGCAGGAGCCCGCCCTGCACTGCCCAGCCAGCTTCCCTTGCCATTGGAGACTGCCTTGGCCCTCTGGCGCCCGGCGCAGCCATGGGGCTGCCGGGCAGGAGCGGCTCCTTCCCGGCTCGCCGAGCTCCGGGCCTTGGAAGCGGCCAGGGGGCAGGGAAGAAGGTGAGGCGATGGCGATGCCCGCATGTGCGTCGGAGGCCAGTCAGCCAGGCTGGGAGGGGAGAAGCGGTGCCTTCCGAGTGGGAGCTAGCGCTCCGGCCGCACCCCTCTTACGTGCAATGGGCTGCGCGGGGTGGAAAAGAGTTCCCACGACTCCACCGCTGCGATGGTGCTCAGGAGGCTGGAGGGGTGGGTAGGTCTGGGGGCGGCTGGGAGAGGGCAAGAAGTGCTGGGATGAGGATGGGGGCTCCAGGTTGGCAGGTGTGAGAGGGCAGCTGGCGGCTCCGAGGCGCGCGGATCCTCTGCGCAGCTTCCGAGGCCCCGGATGTACTGCCCCTTGGCTCTCCAGCAGGCTCTCCACCACAGCCTCCCCCCCTCCCCGGGCAATTGTGCGGAGCTGCTTGTGCATCCTTGGCAGCGCTTCCTCCCTTCAATCTCTCTCTCCTTCCTTCCTTCCCCCTTCAATCTCCTTCCTTCTCTATCTCCTTCCTTTCCCCTTCAATCTTCCTTCCTTCCCCTTCATTCCCTCCCAACATTTTTGAGCAAGGAAGAGTAAGCTTCTCCAGTGAGCATTGCTATATTGTTTTTGTAATTCATCACTATGCTTTCATTATGTTCAATTCGTAACAATAAAAATACACCCTGCATATCAGGTATTTACATTACGATTCATAACAGTAGCAAAATTACAGTTATGAAGTAGCAACAAAAATAATTTTATGGTTGGGGGTCACCACAACATGAGGAACTGTATTAAGGGGTCGCGGCATTAGAAAGGTTGAGAACCACTGGTTTAGATAATAATAGTTTAGCCCTCAGGCTCTATTTCAAAATAACCGTCATCTTAAATGGTATTGGCACCTGCCAGCATCTTTTCTAGACCCTAAGATTTGGATTTTTTTAAAACAATGTTTCAGTTTTTGTCCCTAGGAAATGGAGTCCAAGATAATGACTAAATGGTTAGGACTAATAATAATAATAATAATAATAATAATAATAATAATAATAATAATAATAATAATAATACTCAGGATTCAAGGAAGTTAAGATGGGGTTAAATTTTATGCATTCACAGATTAGATATTGTTAAGTGATTCCTCATTGTAGCCTTGCATAATAAAATGGCCAGCGATAGCACAAACAGGACTTGCTGTCTCATGTGGTAAACCTTCCTGATCCCTTTGACCCCTTCTGCAACAAGGCACTGTAGCAAAGCATCACAGAGAAGGAGGTCACCAGGGCTATAGGTAGTCCTTGACTTATGACCAACATTTTCATTACGAAGCAAGGTGGTTGTTCCATGAGTCATGCCCAATTTTATGACCTTGTTTTGCCATAGTTTTTAAGCAAATTACTGCAGTTGTTAAGTAAATCATGTGGTCTCTAAGCAAATCCAGCTTCCCCCCAATGACCATGGGATGCTGCAACTGTCATAAGTGTGAGAATTGTTCCTCACTTTTTTCAGTGCTGTTATAACTTCAAACGGTCATTAAATGAAGGGTTGTTAAGTCGAGAACCACCTGTACCCTGGTATAAGAGATCTGTGTGTCTGTGCCTGAGGAGTTTCCAAGCAAGGCTTGGATCTGCAGAAACCTATCAATGTAAATCTTCCACTGATGAATGGAACTTGTAGGCCCACAGACACCCTGGACTAAAGTCCACATACCTCCTCCACACAACAGATCTGGCCCTCAGTGGTCTTTGGAACACAATGATCTCTCACTTGGTGTTTAGACAGATCAGGAAGATTAGTACAGAACAGAATAACAGAGTTGAAAAGAGCCTTGGAGGTCTTATAATCCAACACCCTGCTCAAGCAGGAGACCCTATAACATCACAGACGAGTGACTGTCTAGCCTCTTCTTAAAATCCTGCAGTATTGGAGCATTCGCCACATCTGGAGGCAAGTTGTTCCACTGGTGAATTGTTCTAACTGTCAGGAAATTTCTCCTCGGTTCTAGTCTAAATAAGTTGATTTGGGGTTATCCCAAAGAACAGGAAGTGACTGGTTATTTAATTGATCATAATTGCATTTTTTAATTGCTAGCAAAAGAGATACAGCATAATTTCATTGGCCTTAGGTATCTGTCTATATTTTAATCTGCAGATAAATGCCCTTATGCGTTGCTCTGTTTTGGGCAGGAAAATGTTTTTAGCCAGTCCTGATATTTGCCTCTCCTTTCTTACTTACATTTTCCCCTTAGACATAACTTTTTCCCCCTTGATGACACCAAAGTAATTATCACCATTGGCTGTTGTCTGGCATTTTGTAACATTAACCCCATTCAATCCCTCTTTGTGTGTGTGTGTGTGTGTGTGTTTATGTTTGTGCATATGTATGTATTGAGACAGAGATGTGTGTGTTGTGTGTGTACACATAGAAATCTTTAAAATGTTTCAAAAATGTCAGCAGTTTTCATTGTTCACTGGAGAAATACCTAGTGCTCAACAGTGTTAAGCCGAATAATAAAAAAAAAGCACCTTCAAATTGTCGACAACTTTTCATCATATCTTCTGTTTATTGCATTTATTGTGTTTTGCCCTTGGCACAGCTTCACTCAGATTTCCACTTTGCAAAGTTCTTTTATTTGGGAGACATCATCACTGGGAAAATGCAGTTCTCCTCCAGTTAGTACATTCTTCACTATTGTAGCATGAAGTGAATGTAAATTGTGATTGAATATTCAATTTGCACAGGCATCTATTGAAAATAAGTGGTGAGATAATTGGTGGGGAAAGACACAGCAACTCTGAGGGCTCGATTTAAAGAATTGGGCAGAAGAACACAATGCTCATTTGCTAATTGAGTGCAATCAACAGCTCAAATTTGCAACAGTTTTTCTCATGCATGACAGTGTGCTTAGTATGTTCTCTGAGTCCCCAACATGCAGAGGACAGATATTTCTCCATGCCTTTTTCATACTGCACCATTAAAATGAGAAATGATGGAATTATGAATACAGCTCTTGTCAGGGACCTTCAACATCAAGAAGGGGTTTACAAAATAATAATTTTGCTTCTATTATCCTGAAGCATAACAGACATTTTTTCATGTGGGAAGGGAGGAGTGTCTGCTCAACTTTCTGTCCAATATTCAGTCCCATAAATCTCCCAGATGTCTCCATCAGCAGTCTTCCTTGCTGTGAAAAAGACAACTCCAACTATATTGAAAACAAGGATTAAGATGCTGAAGTGGCTGTCTGACACATCTGGAGCATATTAAGTCAGATATATTGACAAGGAAAACATGCTTCCAATCTGAAGCAAGAAAAGGCTTAACCCCTGGGCTGGGGCTGGCATAGTGGAGGGAACAATCACAGCTTTGTGGTGGATTTACTGGACTGGGAACAGTGAATAGATCCACAATCTCAAGTGGAAAACAATCATGAACAAAACCAACCTTTCATGTAAGAGAAAAATAGGCTTAAGTTCCAACGCAGTGGGGAACTGAAGGCATCTCAAAACTCCTGGTAATCTGTCTTCACTTAGGATGATTTTGTACATTTCAGAAAAGAAATCTGAAGCTTTGTGTCAATTAACAATGACACAAGAAATTCTAAGAATTCAAAGAACTGGTACATGTAGTTTAAATTGCATTTTCCACTCCCGGATAATCATTCTTCAACAGTGATTTCTTGCACCAAACAGACTTGTCTTCCATGTCTAATTCTCTTCTGTTTCCTCCTCCCTTTATCTGTCTTCTACAAAATCATCATCTTGCAGAAAGTCTACTTAAGGCTTACTGTATTTTGGGAACTACCCTCCTCGGAATTTCACATGAATAACATGAAGAAATTAATATCAGTGTGGAAGTCATTTGACATTGGTGATCAAGGCCATCCTGTCCTTCTTTTGTATTAGAAACTGCCCGTTCAAACGTTGAGCCTCTGCTGATGAAAGGTGTAGCCATTTACACAGAAGGGAGTCAACTACCAAGGAAGGAAGGCTTGTCTGATTCTCATGAGTGTGTGAATGTGAGAAACAGTGTTTCAGTTTCCTGCCAAGGTACTTTCATAAAGCAACCTTCACAGATGTCAGCATCTCAATGTTTCTGCTTGTGTTAAGGTTGGGATTGATAAACCTTTTCTCATCTCATATTTTTCTGAAACCAGTTCTTCATCAACATGCCATCTGCACGGTTTTTTTTTTCTTAAGGTATACAAGTAGTCCTCAACTTACAATGCTTCATTTGGTGACCGTTCAAAGTTACGGCACGGAAAAAAGTGACTTACGACCATTTTTTCACACTTATGACCGTTGCAGCATCCCCAAGGTCCTGTTATTTACATTTGGATGCTTAACAACTAGTTCATATTTATAACGGTTGCAGTGTCACCTTTTGTGATCTCCTGACAAGCAAAGTCAATGGAGGAAGCCAGATTCACTTTTAAAAAAACATGTTACTAATAGAACAACTGCAGTGATTCACTTAACAAATGTGGCAAGAAAAGTCGTAAAACGGGGCAAAACTCACTTAACACATTTTTCACTTAGCAACATAAATTCTGGGCTCAATTGCGGTTGTAAGTTGAGGACCACCTGCATATTTTGATGAACAATTCAATGAATCATGTGCAAAGTGGATACATCATTTCCACTAATAAATGTATTTTCGTATACAACTTTCGTGTGTTTGTGTCAGTGGGGGAAGGCACCTTTGAATCAGTCTTGACTGCTGGAAACTGGCTGGACAGGACCCTGAAGTTTTCTTGGCAAGATTTTGGAAGTGGATTGCCTTTGCTGCTGCTTCAGGCTGAGGGAGATTGACAGAACCAAGGTCACTTAGATGGTTTTGTGCCTAATGCAGAACAAGACTACTGGTTTCTAGCTTAGTTAATACTACACCAGTCTGGCTTTCAATCCTAAAATTACATTGCAAAGGAAGAACACCCAAAGATTGATTGTTTTGTTCTAAAGCAAATAGGGAAATTAGGTGACATCACATTAAAATGCAAAGTGAATGAAATTATCTCTATTCAGAGATTGCCTCTAATGTTGCAGTAGCCATCATTCTCCAGCTGCTTTTAAAAAAAATGACACAGTGGAGCCTGCCCCCTTGAGGGCAAGCAAGAAAATGCATCTGACTCCTTACGGCTTAGAAGGGTGGGGGTGTTTCCAAAGCGATTCTTACTAGTGCAATATTCTGCTTCATTCCTATTATCTTGTTTTGCAGTGATCATCAACCCTATTGCATTTTCCCAGCACTTCATCCACTTTTCAATGCCTAAAGCCATTAAGATGGGGCAACTGGAAAAGTGATTATATTAGAACTGGTCTTCCCAGAAGCAGGGAGATGTTTTGTGCGATAGAAGTATCTCATAGAAAGAAATAAGATATGCACTCTCAGATGCATATTCTTATATTTAGGCTGCTCCAAATATAATTTGACAGATGCAAAGACTGAAAAATGCACATGATGTATATTAAAAGGCTAATATGATTCAAAAGTTGTAATCTTGCATACTTATTGAGAAGAACGTTCCATTAGAATTTCTCCTAAGTAAGAATATAAACTTCCAATTAAAATTGAAATCAATCAATCAATCGATCAATCAATCAACAGGACAACTGAAGTGTCACCCAATCTTCTTTATTTGTATATATTTGTGCATGTTTTGTCTACATTTCTGCTCTCTGGTCTTCTTTAGCTGTTTTGCATAAACATAACTGTTAATTCCACATAATATACCCAGAGGGTGTGGTATCTGTAGGTAATGGGAACTGTAGTCCAATGGAGTTACAAATACCAGGATGATGAAGCTGAGCTGCTTTTCCAGCCTGGGTTAATCTCTTATGGATGAGGGTACTGTTCTAAACTAACACCAGCCATACTTTAATATCAACATTGTCCCAATGAGTTACTGCCAAGCTAATTCACAAAGAATTCCGCAAAGGCCATACTTTAATAATCGAAGCACTGAAGCTTACAATTATGAGAGCTTATGATTAATTGGAGCTTACAGCTCTGACATTAAATCAAAATGAATTCTGGCTCAGATGTACTTGGAAGCAGAGAACTGGTAATCCTAAATTGGGGCCATCTATATGATTATATTGATAACTTTTTCCACAGTTGACAAAAGCATTGGATTTTGCACCCTTACAAGAATAGCATACCTGGCTGCTACGTTATTATGACTGTAAAACTCAGTTGCATACACCTGACATTGTCAGGTCAGTAAGGGGTTCCCAAATATTTTATCTTTGACCTTTTAAAAATACATGGCCACTCAAAAAAAATGGCTGACCTTGGGGAAAAGCTTTGTCCATTTCCAAAATGGCTGCTACTGAGGGCAGTCATTTACAAATCATGAGGTAGCTTTCTGCCACTTTCCATTGCAACCCAGGATTCTCATGATCAACTCACAAATTAGTTTTGCCTTTTTTCTGGACATATAGGCATATTTATAAACAAAATGCTGAATTAAAGCCATCTGCCATCTTCATTTCCTAAAAATGTCTATCATTCAATCTATGTCTGCTGTAATTTCTTCTAAGTTTATGAGAGAGAGAGAGAGAGAGAGAGAGAGAGAGAGAGAGAGAGAGAGAGAGAGAGAGAGAGAGAGAGAGAGAGAGAGAGAGAGAGAGAGAGAGAGAGAGAGAGAGAGAGAGAGAGAGAGAGAGGTTTATTTTAAAATTTCAGCACTGCCACCCTCCCTATCACCAATGATAAATGTAGAGTTCTAGTGTTGAAGTTATCTCCTCTCTTAATCAGGCTACTTCTGTCTAGAAGTCCATCAAGAAAACTCTATGCTTATTTAGAAAACAGTGGTTCAGTATCAGCTTGCATTCCAGTTGGTCCATCTTCTAAGTCAGGGGCGTCAAACTCGCAATGTCACATGATGTGTTGCAACGTATTGCGACTTTTTTTCCATTGCTGACAATGGGGTGGGCACAGTTTCGCCATGATGCATCCAGCCCATGGGCTGGCAGTTTGACACCTCTGTTCTATGTCATCTGACCAAGCCAACTGTTGGATTGCCAAACCACAGTTTGAACATCTCTGCAGTAATTTATTGTTTCATGATAGAATTTGCCAGACCACTCCAAAGAAAGTATCCATAGGGCAAATGATCTCGGGTTTAACAACACAGCATATATTAGATTCCAAGCATGATGTTTTACATCTGTAGATTCCAAGCATGATGTTTTACGTCTGTAGAGGTAAGATTTTTAGCCCAGGATCTCAGAGAACCACCAATAATCATTGTTTCTATTGGTCTTGTGCTCAATGTATGGCAATTATAGTATCTGTCACAAAGCCCAGAAAATTGTCTGAGACATTCAGCAGACAGTTGTTTGATTATGTTGTTGCATCAAGAGTCTCCTTGTCTAAAGATCAATTATTCCTTGATCAAGTTGACAATTACTGTAGCAAAATGTAGCTTTGTTCTAGTATAGATGTTACACAGTCCTATGATGATAAAAAATTATCAGTTTTATCGTGAAGGACTGCTGAGTAATAATGAAAAAAATGGTGGAAGATTATCTATCGGGGCATGCCAACATATATTAATAACATTTAGTCCAAGTGCCCTTATCCTGTATCACACAGAAAAACTACTGCTTGATCTTGCATTTTAAAGGAGAATCTTTGCTTGAAACAGTCATAACCTGATATGTCCCATTTCCCCACCTTCTCTGATGTTTCCTCTATATTGAATTTTAGATTGTAAACCCTTTGGAGCAAGAAACTGTTTCTTCATACTCAAGAAAGAACCATAAGTATTTATGGCATAAAGAAAAACTGCCCGTTCTTTTTTTCTGTTTTTCTTACCAGTTTTCTAGGAACATGTATAGTTTATTGCTCACAGAACCAAGGCATTTTTCCATTACCATGAGATACAAGAGCTTATTAAATTAGTAGCTGCACCTAACCTGATAACAGAATAGCAACCTTCAGTGAGCAGCATGGAAACTTAGGAAGTAAAAAATCAATTCACTTGTAACATTCAGTTATGTCCATTCTGCATTCTTCACCATTCAGTGTCTGAATATTCTGTTTTAAGTGTCTATGAAGATTCTCAATCATCCAGGTCATGGTCGTCCCAAAGGTCCTTTTCAAAAGGCAACTGGACTTTCTTGTTTTGTTTTGTTTTGTTTTTCTTGAAAACATTTCACTTCTCATTCAAGAAGCTTTTTCAGTTCTTGGATGAGAAGCGAAACTTAGGCTGGACGCGAGGAGGGGGGGGAAAAGGCCTACTAAGTCAGACGTTTTCAAAGACTAATACTTAGTATTGTATACCAGGTGTCATGATGATCGCGGCATAATATGTTTTTATGTCCAATGCTGATTGTTCTTAATAAAAGAATTTTTATAATTTACAAATAAATAAATAAATAAATAAATAAATCAAGAAAGTCTAATTGCCTTTTGAAAAGCACACTCTGTTTTAAGGTAGAACTGGCCTGGCCTCTTTAGAATGCTTCTCCTCAATGCCTTTTGTCTTGGTTAAAGATTTCCAGAGGCACGCCTTTGCTACTGTTCAATTATTTTAGTTAGTTCTCACCAAAACGTATACCCACCCACACATATATACTCACACAGCCATCCATTTTGAAAAATGTGAACAGCCTTCTGACAGCTGAAGGTACAGAGGGTTCGGAGGCTCTCGAATGGTGACCAATCCTCTTAAACATCATCTTGGACAAATATTTATGCATTTATGCATTTTCATGCATAAATTGTCATATGGAGTAATTTCTTTGTGGTTTGGGTCATTCACAAGATTTATGTGAAGTTCTTATGGAGGCATACAGAACATAAAAATTACATGCACACGCATGGGATGGGACAAGGGAGGGCAAATAATGGCATGCTCATCATGATGGCGTGATACAGGCGTGCCTTATGTACTTAGATGTCATGATGCAAGTATTAGGTTGTATCCTTTGCACAATGACATCATGATGCACATCTTATTTTGATGTCCTCGTGGCTTGTTACAGATGGTGCTGCCCAAAACAAACTGAGACAGTTTGGGATCTCAGAAATACGTCCAATGAGCTAAACATGTTTAGGGTTGCAGCCCTGAGTAAAATAAGAAAAATATATCAAGGTTTCACATTAGGTTCACATTCTTATTATTTGTAACTACTACTTAAGCTTGTTTAATGGAACAGAACACCATTTCCAAGAATCAGATCAAGCTTAGCAAAAGAACGTTTATCTAGAAGTATTATCATAGAGGCTGTTAACAATGAGAATTTCTTTCTTTTTGGTTTCCAGGCAAATCTTCTGAATTATGATCACAAAATGTCCTTGTCTTTTGTTTTATAAAATAGACCTAGACCGATTCTCTTGTTTGATGCTTTCAAAGAGTGTCTCTTTAATGGTCATTCAGATTTTTGCAGCCCCTTTCTGGTACCACAGGGTAGGCCACCTCACCAATAACTGGTTTCCTTAAAACCTATTATCACAAATTGTGTTAGCCATGACAAGAAAAAGATTATGTGCAGGAAGGGGTCTATTCACTAAAATAGAATGTGTAGCTTTTTTACCATCTTTAATACAGCCCCAGGCACTGGAGTTAAACATAGAGCAGTGCCTCTTCTGGTCTCCCCCATGGAATGCAGTTCTGAGGAGTCCAAAGATGCCTCCTTGGGTATCAATTTTCTTAGACAATCTCCTTCCAGTGCTGGATATTCTTAGCCATTGCTGTAATTGACTTAGAACTCTCCAAGTCTCCTCTAAGAGATCTAGAGAATTCAGGACAGCTGAGGATGAACATGCAAAGGAAAGGCCCCACAAAGCAAGTCTTAATCAACAACCATATATGGGCAGCCCCCAGATATTGGGAACAAGAAGCCAGAGCAGGAGGCAACCTTGAAGGCTGGGCAGGGAGAACTAATCATGTCTGTAAGGAGCTATTTTCTCATTCATGAGCTCATAGCTCAAGCCACAAAAAATGGCGAGACTCCTTCACACAACACCAGCCTGCGCTAACACTTCACTACAATCGGTGTTCACTCTAATTGCATCCAGTTTTGACTTATGCAAAATGCAGAAGTTCAATTATCGACTGAAACTAATGGCAGAGAATATTTGTCAGGCATGCTAAGACAACCCCCTTGGTTATCGTATTTGTTGGAGGCACTATTTAAACCTGCACTTTTGCCAGTCCATTTATTCTCCTCCTAAGAATACTTTGGGAAAGGAGAATTACTGGAAATTTCAGGCAAGACCCATTTGCTGAGAAAGGTCTTCCTCAGAGGGAGAGGAAGGTTAGTAATTAAACAATAACAAAAACTTCTTTCCATTTCTATGGAACATTTTTGTGCTGAGTTAGTCAGGAATGCCACTTCAGTTTTAGAGAACAATCTAGTCAAAAAATTAAACAGCAACAATTTATTTATGTCCACCCTTCACTGTTTTCACAAATAACTCAAGGTGACGAATGTATCCAACACACCTTCCTCCTCTTATTTTCCCTACAACAATCTTTTCAGATGGGTTGGGCTGAGAGACAATGATTGGCTCAAAGTCATCCAGCTGGCTTTCAACCGCTAAGGCAAGACTTGAATTCATTTTCCCTCTTTCTAGCTTGGTGCCTTAACCACTGGCTCTGTTTGGTTTCAAAACAAAAATGTCTTTAGATGAGCAGGCACCAATCCCCCCGTTCAAAATGTCTTAATTCCACATTGTAATTACTTCAAAAGATCAAAATATTGAAGTATTTTTTGCTCATTTTCATTTTCGTGTTTTTGATGTGGGTACCTCTGAAGAAGCTAGGCCCTGTGCTTAATCTTATACTTTTATCATGAAGCATTCGAATACTTCTTTAAGATTTTTGCGGATGTCAACGAGCTTATTCTTTAAAGAGTCTAAGCTGTCTTCTCCAGTTGCAGCTAACCACAGCAAAGACACATCCTGATAATCTTTTTTTTTTTTTTTGCCATATCCTGTGTCATCACCAAGAAAACCTTATGAGTCTAAGAGGGAAGCTAGTTTAAATCATCCTTAGTTATAATGAAGTTCTCTCATTCTAACCCCATCCAAGGGCAAAATCTCTAAGACTTTGTCACCCATTTCCTTGGAGGGAAAGAGAGAGGTAACTACAGTGAATGAGAACAGAGGAAATTGAGACAGCATAAGGACTGGGTAACAGGTTCAGCAAATGTTATGCTGCTAGAGTTTTCTGCCAAATGTACAAAGTGATACAGCCAATTTTATTCTGTGTCCTCACAACACTTCGTTTGCCTCATCCTCACATCATGGTTTGCATAGCTTTATCCCTGCTTCTCATTAAGTAAGTACAAAATACAGAGAGCTAAAATAGTCTAGAAAATATATATTTATGCCAGCAGATCTTCCTTTCACAACAGAAAGAGCTGGATTAGGCTAAGACTCTATGATTTTGTAACTGTATTTGCATCATATGCTTAGACATGGTTGACTTTATCAGGTTAAAGCTACTGCATCTGTACTGCCAAAATCCAAACCATCACTAGGTGGCAACCTTAAACTAACTACGTATCCTACACATGCACAACACAGTTAACTCAATTATGTTGGCTACTTTATGGTTAAATGTGTTGCATAAGTGTAATCAATATTAAAATAATGGAATAGCCAGGTATGTTAGATTTCAAAATCATTCATCCATTTAGGATGGACATAGGCTGTATTAACTTCAGATTGTGAGAGTTCTAATCCAATATACATGAAGACTATTCAGTTAGGGAAGGCTGGGCATTGTCTTTTTAGACTGTTACATTTTGCTGATGTTTTCTCTGCCGTATTTGTTCTAATAGCTTAGGAGACCATTTTCCAACCAAGATATTATTGTGTGCTCCCCAGCAATGATTTGGAGGTTAAGGGGGAAGGGGGAAATCACCCAAAGGATTTACATGATTTGGCATTATTTTTCCTTGGATGATCAGAAAAGATTTCCTGATCTCATATAAATTGGTTCTAAATCTTTGAAATAATACCATATCTTCATAGTAATAATAGTACCTAGTTTGCTCACAATATTATGCCAGATTCTGTTTGTATGGTATTGACATTACTTCATTCCCCAAACTGAAGCTTAGCTAGTATATAAATGTGAAGTTGTGACTCTTGCTGCATTGAGAGCTAAAAAAGAATCCCAACCAATTGAAGCTATTTAACGTACAGGAGATTGGAAAGACATAGCATTATATTTATGGTATGGTATGGCATGGCATGGCATGGCATGGCAAGGTATGGTGATATGTATTCTGCACACATCCATCAATAAACAAACCAAAATGCATCATTTATAAACAAACAAAGATTGAATAAGACTGAGATATCTATGGAGATTCTCAGTCATCCAGATCATGGTTGTCCCAAAGGTGCTTTTTTCAAAAGGCAATTGGACTCTGTTTTAACTTGAAGGAAAAACAAAGTTCAGTTGTCTTTTGAAAAAGCACCTCTGGGATAAGACTGAGGTATTAACAGCCTTGGGAAAACTCCCAGTATTTTTAAAACAACAGTTTAAAAAGTTAGTAAAAAAGAGGAAGTGAGGCAACTGTGAAGATACAGCATGTGAAGTGAATATAAAATACTGTTTTATGGGAAGATGACAAAAATGGAAAGGGGGAAGGAGAAATCCTGAAAAAGGCCATGCAGTTAGTCTGGAACCTACTGCAACATTTTGTTGTAGATCCCACTTCTCTTGAATTTCTGACTCGACCCTTTTTGCTCACACTTCTTGCTGAAGAGCTAAAGTTAGTTAAAGAAAGGGAAGTTTACTTCAGATTCTTGCAATTCTTTTAGACCAGACATGTCAAACTCGCGATGTCATGTGACGTTGCACGATGTATCGGAGCTTTTTCCCCATTGCCGGCAATGGAGTAGGTGCGGTTTCATCGTGACATGTCCGGCCCGTGGGCCGGCAGTTTGACACCCCTGTTTTAGACCATTGTTGTCTATAGCAGACATAATTACCTCAGGTTAAGCAGGTATTCAAAGAAAATGCAAAGGAAATATATTAAACTACACATGTGCATACATGTACACACACACAATATTTGATGATGTGTGCACTTGTAATTTTTACATGTTTGCTTGGGGGTATGCCCCACTAAATACAGCAGAATTTAGTTCTGATTTAATAGTCACAAGATTACAGTCTGAACTTCTTAAAGCAATCTTTATTCATATGGTATTTGCAGGGAAGACTTTTATCATGCATTGATGTTCCTTCATTTCCATTTGTGGAATTCTGCAAAAGGGAAGTTATCCAGATACCATCATTTTCACTATAAGCATAATTTTCCCATATTTTTCTACAACATTTCTTCCATCTTTTTTCTTATGAAAGAAAAGAGAGATGGAACAATCCCACACAAGCTTTTGATTGTAGGGGATATCTGCCTGGAAGTACCCTTTTTCTCATACACACAAATCCTTTTTCATTTATATTTCAGTTTTACTAAGTGCTGTCATTTTCATTCAAATATAAAGTTCAATACACAGTTTACAGTGTCCTGTTTCAACAAACTTGAGTTTATAGTACTTTAAAATTCAGATGAAAATAGATTCCTTAAAGGGGGTTAAAACACTCTGAAAACTTTGCACCTTTGTCCAAAGACCCATTCCTTACAGTTTGAAGATATATAATATGTAGCTTCTGCCCTAGATATCTAAAGGGATTACTAGAAATCCAAAAATATGGAAGAATTGTCGGTGTTTTTTGAAAATCAAATAATCATGTGTGCAAATAACCTCTTAAGTACATTCTGGTCAGATGATCTATCTAGGCCCAAAGGATGAAGTCTACATGAGTTCCACAAATACTTGCTGGTTCTACTCACCAGCTATAAACACCAGCTAATTAATGGGAGATCCTCACTAGGGTTGGAACAAGTTGACCGGCATGAAAGAGACATGCACAAACATGGCCCAAGAAACCATACAACTGTTCTCTCATTACAAGAGGCCTTCCTACAGGCCTTCCCTTAAGGAGTACTGCAGGTCTGTAGATGAGTCAGACATAGTCGGTACCTTTGTGCTGAAGACTTGTTGAATGTGTTAGGAAATATGTGGTGACTGGTAACTGCTACTTCACTGTGTGAAAACTGTCCTTTTGAACATTATGAATTGGGACTATGCATGCTTTGAAAATGAGCCACAGAAGTGTTTCAAATCTGCAAGTCCTGCTCATCTCTGCCGTGGTTTTCTCTTCCTCTTCCTCCTCCGCCTTTTTTTATATTGCTAAGCTTCTACAAACTGCTTTAAAGATCACATCAATCATTAATGCATTAGAGCAGCTGTACTTTTTTTTTTTTTAGAAAAGGCAAGGCTGCTGGAATTGTCACAGAGAGAAACCGAATTCATGTAAGTGCTGAAAAGCATTTCTGAATAAATTTGAAAGTATCCACTACTATAATTGCTTTCTAAGTTGGATGGTTGTTTGTTTGATCAATATAATTTCAGTTTCTAGGGCTACCCGTTCATAAACTCTCATCCCTCAGTGTGGACAGGAAATAGATCCCCAGTCTTGAAACAGTGTGTTCATTTACCAGGTATATCAATCAATGTGGATAATTCTAAGACTAATCTTCAAATCCATCTAGATTTCCATTTTTCAAAACAGCTAAATTTTTAAATGCTGGCTAGTTGGCAAAACTATCTCTGGAATTTGTAAAATGCTTGCTATTCATGAGTATCATACAATTTTAATTCATCCAGAAGAAAAATCAGAACTAGCTCCCAAATAAGGTAAGTAGAATCACTTAATACCATCAATATGTTCATAAATGCTACAACTATTATCACAAACTAGCCTCTTATTTTGAAAGATTGATGTCTACGGATTTGATTTTAAGAAAAGAAAAATATAGGATCTGCTTGCATAGCCAATTCCATCTATTTTATGTATTAACTTACATATTCACAGTGTCACATTTTTATGTTTCTTGCAAAGGTTCTGAATGACTATCAGAAAAAAAATCATAAAAAGAATACCTCAATAAAAATACTACACCCATCCCCATCTCAACATTTACTCAGCCATGTACCTGTCATTTTGAAAACACAAAGGGGAAGTTGGTGGTTAGGAAACAGCAATGATTGGGAGTCTTTGCAAATCAAGATGAAGTCCTGCAAAAACCCTAAGACTTTCTGTCAGAAAACTCCTAAGTATATTTGTGCTGCAAAACAGGTTTCTTTTGCTAATTCCATACATTAGCTTTTTAGAATGCTGAAGAGAGGAGATTGGTAATAACCTAATACCAAAAGCAAAATCCAGGGACACTTGAATCAATTCACTGTTGTTATGATTCCAGTCTTTATCTCTGAGTTTTCAAGATTAAGTGAATTACCCATTGTGTGCTTTAATGACTCTTTGCAAGGACTGTATTTAAAATGTTAGCAAAATGGTTGATCTATTGTTCTACATTCATTTTTGCTTCTTACTCCAAGTCACTGACTTCATGCAAAACTTATAGATATACAGTATTGAAGCAAAGTAGAGCATGTGACTGATTCTAATCGTCTACTCCAAAATGTTACTTTTCATTCATTTGTGATGAGGGGCCAAACCAAAGGCTTGTGCCTATGATACTGGAAGGTCCAGGCAATGGGTTTCCCAAGGGCGCTCAAGAATCGAGGCTGCTGAAGGATGCCAACTTGGTTAAATGACAAACTACTGTGTGCCCAAAGTTCATATCTACTGCTTTTCATTTGCACAGTGGTCTTTATTTGATGCTTCTTTGCTCGTAGGACACTATACCACTAAATCTATGCTTACAATTACAAAATACTTGTAAGAGGAAATCAAACAAAATCTCTTCCTCATTAAAGCCCTTGGTTTTCAAGAAAGATCCCCACCTAGGGTAAATTGGAACTGGGTGGTAATAGTGGAAACTTTTCATCAAGACTATAATATGGAGGGAAGATGATGAAAAAATTTTTTTCCCTATCTGATATGCCACAATTTGAATCTTGGTCATTTTCTTCTTGCCCACGCAATAGGTGCTACCTTAAATCTATCCACCCGAAATCATGAGTACATGCAAACACATACAAACAAGAGAAGCATAGGTTTGCATCTGAATTTTCAGAATTGTCATGAGAAAATATAATTTCTTCTGCATTTCAATCAATGCTACTAGGGAAGACATGCACACACATACTTAAAAAAAAGGCTAAGACTCCAGTGGGACTGTAACACCATGAGCATCTTCATAGTCATTGCATTTTCTGAAATCCAAAGCGGACATCAAGAATTTGAAAGGCTTAAGATTTGTAGCTGTATTAACTTCCACTATGCTATAAGATGCATAGCCTCTCTGCGTCTCATAACCATTAATATAAGACTCAGGCTAGGCATCAAGGTTTTTAAAAAATAGATCTCCCACAGTCTTGTAGAAAGTGAGAGGTCAGTGTGAGGAGCAAGAGGGGTACTACCGTGAGGAGTACATAAAATTATCTTTTAGCCAAAATGTCAACACTGCAGCTACAGTACTCCCTGTTGCTTTCTCATCAGCCTGTTATAGTTTGCATAGTATGGAGTCTAGCTCAGAGAAAAATGGTATCAGGGGGAATGGGCTGGTTCATTTCCCAGCTCCCATACAATTCTGATGACTGAGGTTTAAACATATGGTGTCTGCTGCTGTGATATCTAATTTGCTCCTAAAAGTCAGAATTTAACATTTAAGACCATGTGGATTCATATGAAACACAACTTAGCCAATCATATCTTTGCCTAACTTGTTGTACGAACCCAAACCAAGTGGTTAATGTGTGGGTCATGTATACCCAGGAAATTGGGTTAACCGATTAAGTTACCCATAAGAGAATCTTGCAAACTCAACTACAGTCAAGAAGGCCAGTGTAGCAAAGAAGCTGGACCCTGGATCCCAAATTGTTTACCTGATATACCTCTGGATTTGTCATTCCCTCTTTCCTCTAAAGAGTCTCATTTTAGCTACTTTAAAGGGAAAAAGAAACAGAAGAAAAAGGGATTAACAACTAAGCTGAACTTCCCTACCTTTGGGTCTCTCCTTCGGCACCTTCCTGTTCCCCGATTTCACCCTCAAGGTCTCTCAAACATTGTTGCTCCTCAGCCATTTTCTTTGCTGGCTTAAGATTGTGAATTGAGTCACTTTTCTCTCCAAACTGCTTTGTAAGAATGATAAGAGTGCAGTTGTTCTCTCACCACTCTTCCTGTATTGACTCTAAAGCCAGATGCACCGGAAACCATGTGGGACTGGGGGTGTGAGTTTACTTTTTAATCAGAAAGAATCATTCTTTTAAAAAAAAAGTCTTAAAAGAAGAGACCTGATCCCTCCCCTCCCCTCCCTCCAAAAAAAAAAAAATCTCAAGTACTAATGCAGGCCATAAGGGGAACAAAGCATAATTGCAGCTCACAGAGCAATCTTGGTGTTTAAGTCAAACTCACAAAGCAGCAGCACATCTGTACTTGCAAACTTTAGATACCTCACATTCTTCTTTCCAACCTTATCTGTGTTTTGTCTGTGTAAGGATCCTTAGAGCAAATAACAGGGTTGGAAGACTGGGCAATTGCAACACAACTTCAAGTATCTACAAGCTGCATATTTGAAGGGATGGAAGGAGTAAGAAATCCACAGTCTTGCAAAAGAAGAAAAAACAAACCTAACCAGAGGGGCCATGTATAGGACAGCAAGAGATACTGTTCAAGTTAATGGGGGGGGGGTTAAAGGTTTAATCAGTATTAAGCAACCTTAACTACATATGATGCATCTAACCACATGAAAAGTCCTTTTCTGCTAATCAGCCAAGTGACTTCCTTAAAAGGATAGGTAATTTCAAATTTCCTGAGACGTCATTGCATGGTTAACTGTTTGGTTTTATTTTAGTGTTTTTACTTTTAGAAGAAGACACGGGTGAGACGAGCCATTTCAGAAGATTAAAAGTGGAATGAGCGTCGCAAAAAAAACAACATATGCTGACTCAAGTGAAAGAACAGAGAACTCCTATGTACTAGTTTACTCCAGACAGCAAAATATTTTGGATTAGCCCACTTAAATATGTTATTTCCCAGCAATTGAACCAGACAGATTTTTTTCAGAAAAGAGAGTAAACCAATTTATTAGAAAAGTGTAACTTTTATTTTAATCTTACTGACCTGATACCTGTAGAACCTTTCACATGTATCCAGAATGCCACATTCATACATTTCTAGGCATTAAAAACATTCAGGGCCCTGAAACAGAACACACATAAACACACACACACACACACACACACACACACACACACACACACACACACACAGAGAGAGAGAGAGAGAGAGAGAGAGAGAGAGAACATCTTTTTATTCCTACTGAAAAAAAAGAGACCAATTTGAGACTTTCTGGATTCTGATCCCCCATTTCATTGTTCTCCAGAATACTGGTCACAGCTGAATTTCAGCTTTATGCTTGCTCCCTTCTAAAATAATCCTATCTCTTGACTTCGACTACATACCGTAGCTAGCTAAAGTATGTAATCTGATAAGAAACCTTAGTCTTAATTTAACCCATGAGCAATAGTGTTAAATCTTAAAATGGGTTTTCTTCTTTCTTTTCTCCCAACTCACAAGAAACGTGTTTATGTATAATATTAATAAAAGAGAATATTTGTAGGTCAAAGGTGAACTGTGGGGGTCTTTGACGCTCTCTGAGCTGTTTGTTTGCTTCCAGATTTTCATCATTCAGCTAGCTAACATCTTCAGTGCGCAATGTAACAAGAAACAACCAAGCTCAGAGAGCACCAAAGATTCCACGTATATAGCATTCTTTTCATAGGACTTTATTCCAAAATCTGCTAAAATGAACTGTAGGCAATAATAAAACTGTTGGGTTTGTTCTTTTTATCAGAAATAAATCCTATTAATAAGTTCAGCGAGATCTACATCCTTTTGGGAAACTGTGCATAGAATTGCTGTCTTATATTATTAAAAAATATGGCCTTAATACTTTCTATTCTCCTTGTGTGAACCTATACATAGATTGCTTCTGTTTAATTGAAAAAAGCCACAAAAATGTTTTTTGCATTTTAAACAAATTCTCCAATTTTTCAAACTAGAATCGTGGTTTGCTCCATAAGTATGGGCATGTCTGTCAAATCATTTTACTCTCGTTAGGAATTATTAACCTTTCTGACAAAAGACAAGAAGCAACAAGACAAGAAGCAACAGATGGAAACTAATCAAGGAGAGAAGCAACCTAGAACTAAGCAGAAACTTCCTGACAGTCAGAACAATTAACCAGTGGAACAACCTGCCTCCAGAAGCGTGAATGCTCCAACACTGGAAGTTTTTAAGAAGAGACTGGACAGTCATTTGTCTGAAATGGTATAGGGTTTCCTGCCTGAGCAGGGGGTTGGACTAGATGACCTCCAAGGTACCTTCCAACTTTATTATTATTATTATTATTATTATTATTATTATTATTATTATTATTATTATTATTATTATTATTATCTATCCCACGCATTGTGTTAAGATGTGATATTTTGGTCACATGGCTATGGCTGCCATCTTGACTTTTTTGATATAACTAATGACTATCAGTTTTTGCTGTTGAAAATTGTTATTATTTACTGGTATGCATGAGAAAGCAAATTCCCTCAAAAGATTTTTTTCTTGTTACTATATCATTGTAAATATCATCATAAAAATATTTCAACCCAGGAATTACATATTCCATGTGAACCTCATTATGACAATCCAGAGGTTATAAAGAAAACTTTGCAATATGGAGGAAGCTTGGTCTATAAATAACCTGGATGTAAGAAAATGTAGTTTTGATTTTAAAAGGAAGCAATAGTTACTGGCATTCTCAGCATGCCTTAACTTTCCGGATGGGATTTCTCCATAATGTTTTTCCCTAATGCAAGTACATATTGTATATCTGTCTGGCTAAGTTAAACTCATAAAATTAAAATGTGAGCAATACAATATTTAGTTTTATTAAGAGTTTGAAGTTTATCCCTTCTAATAAATTTGTTTGCATGTTTTGCTTAAAAGAGATGCAAATTGCTTTCATTCTAATGTAATAACTTAGTTGATTCTTTTACCAAGATCATTAGCAATTAAAATATAAATGCAGCTATGGTATAAAGTGCACCTAAACAGTGCAATTATTTTCTAAAGTGTGTTCGGAAGTCCTCCTGGAGCACATTAACCACATTTCTATAACTTTTTACCTGGGAAAGGCCATCTGAACTCAACTGAACTTATTTCTGAATGAATATTAGGATTGCCCAGTAAAAAATTACTTGTCTAACCATATTAAGCCAATCAAACTCTTTGACAAGAACCATCGTTGTTAAAACTTGCTGATTGTATTCTGTTGCGTAAGCACTGATCAATGTACTTTCAGTGCTTGCACAAGTGAATTTATGGAGTGAGGACAATAGAAGAAGGGGACAACAGAGAATGAGGTGATTGGATTGAGTCACTGAAGCAGTAGGCATGAGCTTAAATGGACTCCAGAAGATGATAGAGGACAGGAAGGCCTGGAGGAATGTTGCCCATGGGGTCACGATGGGTTGGACATGACTTCGCAACTAACAACAAAGTGCAAAATGGTATAAATGCTTATCTGTGTTCCTTTAGGCATTTTACAAGCATCTCATTCAAAGTATTTGGGGTTCCGAATGAAAGAATTATGGTTAGAAGTAGATAGGGCGGGGAAAATGAAACTGCTTTGTTGGAACAGCTTGTACACAGATAGGACTCCATGGAAGAGGAAATAAGAGCATGAAGCAACCATGCTCACCATTCTACCACTTCCTCTTGCTGTCTTCTTTTCCTTTGTGTTGATATCTTCCTCATTTTTTCTAAGTTCATATGTGAAGCAAGACCTTTAACACACAGCTTGCACGATATAATTTACAGTATCTCGGGTGGTTTGAAACCGTGAAACCATGTATTCTTTCTTGAACAAAGTTAGTGAAAAGAGAGAGTTTGCCTTTAAACAAGAATCCTCGGATTAATTAGATTAAGAATGTGAAAAGCTTAGAAAATTTTAAGAAGCTCATATTTTACATGTCAATTGAGAAATCAATTATTCCTGGTTTATTGTGCATAGGATTGCAGCCTGAAGCACTGAATAGATGCAGAAATATTGTATTCTCTTAGCAAATGGTAGCAATTTAAATGATTCTCCACAGCCAAATATTTCTCCAGAACCAATGATCATCTTGAATCTGCCCATTTATTCCCCGTGTTATGTGATGCTATTTACTTAATTTGTATGTCACCCAATCCAGCAGTCTTTAAACTTCTGTGGAAACTCATAAAAGTGGGTCTGAAGATGTGAGATATGCTTGTAATCTCATCCATCTTGCATGCTAATGTTCTCTAAACAGGCCATTTCTTGTCTTACAGAAGGACAGCCATAGGAAAAGTCTTTTGATTCAAACAAACATGGCCACATTGTTTTCTTGACAAGAGCATAGAAGTGGCTTCTTCTGCTTCATTGCCTTCTTCCCATACATATCTTTAAGTGTCTCAGTCATGTCTACATCCCTGGAATTCTCTGGAGGTCTCTCATCTAAGAATTACCCAGACAGACCCTGACTTTGCTTCCCAGACCAAACTAAGTTGACCAGGTGCTGCCACCTGCTGAAGATGGTCCTATTTCTCTATCTCCCAGATATGGAGGATAAGTGGCAAGATATTGTATAGTGCCGTGATAAATTGATAACAGTAGAATAAACCTGTAGCAGTTACATAGCTTTATGTGTAATTCCAATTGGTGTAGCCATCATTAAGAGTTACATCATAGGGGTTACACACAACCCTCCCCTTTCAAGTATGTACTTTTGCCACCTGGTTCCCAATTCTTGTATTGCACAGTTTGCTGAATATCACATTCTTTGTACTTGATAAGACCTTTTGTTTGTCACAAAATGGCTCATTATTCAAGGGGACTCAAATAAATATTTAGTATAAATCAGTTATAAGAGTGCCAAGTTTCACAGTTATACATATATACATTCTGGATATATCTTTAACCATATGTTTTATTTATTATTATCTTATTCTGGGGTTTCAGCCTGACAAAGAACATACAGTAGTCAAGTCAGCATTCTTAAGAGTAGTTGTTTTGTCATGAGCAATTGGCTTCACCTGAAGGTGATGACGGCTGCCATTTTCTGTTCTTAAACTCTCTTTTGGGGAATGATTTTTATAGCTAGGCCAGGATCTTTTTAAGTTTTGTACATTGCTTCACACATTTACTGTAGATGGGAAGCAGCAATCCATTAAAAAAAACAAACCTAAATCAAGAAACATTCCGCTCCCACTCAAATTGCTGTTGATATATGAAAAGATTCAAAAAGCTTTTGCCATAACACCACTGCTTTTTCACAGTCACTACTGCTATTTAAGGCTGGGAATGCATTTTGATATCGGGGGCTATCGCAATGAACAGAATGCAAACAAAGGTTGTAGTGCGTGAGGCAAGCATGAATAATCCCAATACATCCCATCATCATCAGGGCAGAAGTACGGGTAGTGTGTCGTGATTTCTTTGAAGCAAAGCATAGACAAGAATTAGAAGTGCAGTCTATAGCCCTTCCCACTGTTGAGTTGACGTACTTTCCTTCTTGAGACAGCATAAAGTAATAATGGCACAAAATGTGCTGTGCGCATTGCTAATTCTTATCCTGCCACTGTTATATATGATTCAGGGCATTGCCAGATAGGTTGTCTTGATTGATGAGTTGACCACTTATTGCAGGCAAGGTGTTAATTTTTCTTCTCCAGTTTTCCTGTCACTGACATAGGGAAAAGATCAACCAATGCAACAGAGCAGCACAAACGGGATGGGTCTGACTTTGGGGCTCCATATAAGCCTAGTTTATCTGCTTCTTCTCTTACCTCTCATTTGGACATCTTCCACATTTAAAATAATATGACATAAAGAAACATAAGAGAAGACACCAATGCAAAAATAATTCCAGAAAGATAAAAGTGTTTGTGTGTGTGTGTTCTTGATAGGATTGGCCAGCTGGCTAGATTCTATAAAAATGGATAATTGAAATTGAGTAGCTGGTGGCAAGCTGGTCTCTCATTTCAAGAGGAGCTGCTGGAGGAGGGGGTTAAGGGTTAGGGTTAGGGAATCCAGAGAATCTGGAAATTAAACAGCAAAGATCCAGGTTGACATCTCTTGTTATTTTGTGGACATTGCAATGTAGAAATCTATGGTTGCCGCATTTAAAAATAGATTCCCACTGACGCAACTATAAAATAATTATAAAATGGAGATGCAAACAAAATCGCAATTCTGCAGATGTTCATACCATGCATTACGATTATGATACTACTGAGTGGGAGAGTGGCACCATTTTGCCTACTCTACTCTTGCTTTGGCAGCACCCAAGTATGAGAACTTGCACTACATGTAGCCCAGTCCCACACTCCAGCACTTGCGCTCTCATTATCTGGCAGCCAGGGAAGAAGACAAGTTTGTCACAGCAGGATGGTACATAGAAAATGGCAAGCGGGGCCTGTATTTTATAGCAGGGCTTTTCAACCAGTGGTATGAGTACCACCTGTGGTACATTGGCACCTGGCAGGTGGTACGCGAGCATCCTAAAAGAGTGTAGCGGGGGAGGGGAATGAGCTGAACTGGTGGCAGCACCGGACAAGCCTCAGCGAGAGATGGCTGGAGTTGCAGGGCTGTCAGGGCTCAGCGGAAGAGCCAGGATCGGCGCTTCTTTGGGACTGTCAGGGCTCAGTGGAAGCACCAGGATCAGCGCCAGGCTCCAGCTGAAGCTCGGCACTAATCCTGGCACTTCTGCTGAGCCCAGAAGAAGCGCTGATCAGCTGGAATGTTGCAGCATCTCCAGGGTCTTGTGATTTACATTCAGATGCTTGGCAACCGATTCATATATATGACGGTCACAGTGTTCCAGGGTTATGTGAAGTGACCAAAACCTGCTGCAACCACCCAGCAGATGGGGGGGAATAAAAACCAAACACCCCCACCCCACCCCTGCTGCCAATCCTCAACAGAAATGCTCACAACATGAAAACCTCGGACAGGAGGAAAAGCGCCGCCGGGCAGGCAGGCAGGTGTCTTGCTCGGCTGTGGCTTGAGGGGGGGCGGTTTTTTCAGTTCTATTGTAACTTCGAACAGTCACTAAGCAAACTGTTGTAAGTCGAGAACTACCTGTACTTTATCACTTTTTTCCTTTTGGGGGGGGTCATCAAGTTTTTGACACCTTGCTAGGCGACTGGTGGTACTCGGATGTTGCCATATCTTAAAAGTGGTACAATGGGTGAAAAGGTTGAAAAGCCCTGTTTTACAGCACTGCAAACAGTGGAAACCATGGCATAATGCCAAAGATATCTTGAGACAGCAAAGGATGAGTTTTTGATTCCATGTAACTGTTCCTTATGCTTTATATGCAGTGAAATTTAGACTAAGCAGCTGCTTCTGATTATGAAGTATGTAGTTTGAAAGAGAAAAGGAATTGTAAAGATAAAAAAATATGAGTGAGGAATTATCTCAAAAGAAAACATTTCTGGTTAAATTCCCAACATTCCTTCATGCTTAAATTATATTTATTGTTGCATGTGTTGATTTTACTAGGTTGATATGCCACTCCAAACACTCTCAGCAAAGTCTACAAAAACAGCATTTCTCCTGAAGGGACTTCCAGGAAACAAAGGGACAAGTGAAGGCAGCTCCACAATGACCATGACAAAATGAAGAGTGGGTGTGACTAGACTAACTCATTCTTTTTTTTTTAAGTTTTATTGATTTTCTAGTTTTACATTTAAATATTTAAAAAGCAATGTGGCGGCTGGGTTAATCAATAATTCAATAACATACCAGTGTCTTTAGTACAAATCTCAAACTACCACATTAAATATTTCCTCTTTTTTTCCCTTAGTATTTACTGTCTCATGTTTAAGCTAATGCAACTCTTATTATATCAATTAAGTAAAAATAACATTGTTACATTTATCAATAGTTTTTAACTTATACATATCCTAATTGCTTTAACATTCAATCTTTATAGACAATCAATATCCTGTAATTAGTTTTTCCCAATTTTTAGTTTCCCATCAATATTTAAATTTAACATTTAATATTTATAATTTCCAAGTTTTAGGTAACCAAAGTTTCCTTTACCACAATTCATCACAAAATCTAATGTTCAAGATATACATCTTATCTATTTAAGTATTTTTTATTTCCCACCATCTTGCATTATCTAGTTAATAATACAATATAACATCCTTATTTTCAACTAATTTCCAAATGTCTTAAATTTAATGACCAAAATTTCCCTTATTTCAACATCAAATACTTCCTCTCTTTTTTTCTTAATATCTACTATCTCATATTTAAACTAATACAGTTCTTATTTTATCAACTACATAAAGACATGTTTATTACCGGTACATTTATCAAAATTTTTAGCATATACTGTATATATCTTAATTACTTTTACATTCAATCTTTATAGACAATCAATATCCTATTTATTTGTTTTTCCTAATTTTTAATTTCCCATCAATATATTTATACTTCCAAGTTTTAAATGACCAAAGTTTTCTTTATCTCAACTCATAGCATAATATAGTATTCAAAGTACACATCTTGTCTGTTTGAGTATATTCTATTTTAATTAATAACATAACATCCTCACTAATAAATCCAAACCCCAATTTTCTTCAGTCTTTTTTTTTTTAAATATTTTATTGGTTTTATGATTTTAACAATAGGTGCTTAAAACACACCGTGGTGATTGGGTAAACAAAAATTCCAGAATAAAAACATACATAAACAGCTCAACTTAATACATTCACTTTCATCTTTCTATTTTCCTCACCCACACAAAACAAAAAACCAAAACATTCTGTTAAACCTATTTTAAGACTTTGTCAATTTCAGTCCAAACTCTCCCCGATACATATACCATGATATTTATGAGATGTTACCATACGTTCTTTTACATTCATATATACAATACTTTTAATGAAATGAGATAAATACCTACACGTAACTTTTGGTGTTGCTCGCCCATTTCCCCTTTCACCGCATCCACACTCTTTCTTCTCTACCTTCTTTCTCCCTTTCTTCTCTTCCCTACTTCCCTCTTCCCCCACCCCTCTCCTTCCCTTTCTCTCCACTTCTCCTCTTCTCCTCCAACCTTCCTACTTCCTTCTCCCCTCCTTCACTCTTTCCACTCTCTTCTCCTTTCTTCCCTCTCATCCCTCTTCAGATGCAGTTCAGGGGTAATGTCCGAGCAACTCCTCACTCCAAATTTCCCTATCTGTATTATACATTAATACTTCTATTTTAATCTTCTCAGTAAATATTTCTTTTTTTAAAAAAAAATTTTTTTTACTGATTTTTCCCATCTTTCCCCAAAAGCTTAGGACACAACATGGTGATCAGGATGTCCAATCATTCAAAGACAAAGTCATATAAATATAGCTCAAATTGAGTATGATATTGCTTATTAAAATGTATACAATTACAAAAGTCATCAAACACATGCGATTATAATCTATATCCTGTTTTTAGGCTGTACTAATTACAGTTGTCATACTCCAACTACATTTTAGTAAGTATATAATTGTGATTTCAGGTATCCTTAATACACAATCGTTCATTGAGACAGATTTTTTTCCCTTATCACAAATAGCTCTTCCTCTCTCTCTCTTACAACATAGTTATCATATTTAAAATAATAATATAGGTCCAACAAATACAGTTCTATTTTTAAGAATATATTCTATCATTTCATCAATCTGCATCTATAAAAAAATCTTTTTAAGGCCTTGATAAAGTTTATATCTTCAAATACTTGTCAACTATAATATCAGGAAATTCTCATCTTTCATTCCTAATTAAATCAGACATATTCTCTTTCTCTATTACAACATAATTATCAAATTTAAAATTACATGATAACAGTAAATTTACATCCTTCATTCGTGATTAAATCAGACACAATTTCTAAAGCTTTTTAAACCCGTCAAATAATTTTTTATGTCACATTTAAACCTGACACTAGCTTTCTTTCTATGCCAATTTGGTTCCCATAGTAGGGCTTTTCGGTTATCAAACCTCAAGATTTGATTACGAGGATTCCTAACAGATTCGAACTGAACAAATTTTCTTTCCCTTTCCTCTTTATTGTAATTTCCGAAAAGTTGTGTCTGGGTATCAATCTTTGTTATTTTTGGTAGTTGAGTTGAGTCAGTTACAGTTATTTCTTGGTCATCAAAATTGTCCATCAATTGTAGGTAACATAAGAACATAAGAACATAAGAAGAGCCATGCTGAATCAGGCCAAAGCCCATCGAGTCCAGCATTCTGTGTCACACACCAAGGTTCAGTTTTGGGACCTTTACTTTTCAATTTATTCATCAATGATCTGGATGTAGAAGTTAATAGTGAGGTAGCCACTGATGACACTAAATTGTTCCGGGTTGTGAAAAGTGAAACTGATTGTCGGGAGCTCCAGAAGGATCTCTCAAAATTGTGTGAGTGGGCAACAAAGTGGCAAATGCATTTTAACCTAAACAAGTGCAAAGTTATGCACATCGGGACAAAGAACCCCAATTATATTTACCAACTGATGTGGACCAAACTTTCTGAGACAACCCAAGAAAGGGATCTTGGGGTTTTGGTGGACAGCTCGATGAAGATGTCAACCCAATGTGCAGCAGCAGTAGCTTGGCATGATTAGGAAGGGAATCGAAAATAAGTCAGCAAGTGTTGTATTGCCTCTGTACAAATTGATGGTGAGACCACACTTGGAGTACTGTGTACAGTTCTGGTCACCACACCTCAAGAAGGATATAATGGAACTGGAAAAGGTGCAAAAAAGGGCAACAAGAATGATCAAGGAAATGGAGCGCCTCTCTTATGAAACCAGATTGCAATGCCTTGGTCTCTTGATTCAGTGGTTTCCACATTTTCTCTCAATGCAGATTCACAATTAGGTTGTAAGAATAGTGTCTCTGTCTCTTTAAGTTGTAAGTAGGTCTGTTCAGGATTATTCTGTTCATCTTCTATTATTCCTTGTTCCATAACTTGATTCATTATTAAAGGATCAATGTAAGATTCCAAGGTGGCATCTTTGGATTTTCTCCAAGATTTCCAATAAGTTTTAAAATCTTCTCTAACTTATAATATTTTTTCCAGTATTAAATCATAGTCAAGATGTGAATAACTTTCAGCTATTTTGGTGGTAGCTTTGCCTATTCCTTTATTAGAGACTACTTGAGAAAGATCCACAAATATCCGCCTCCAAAGATCTAATAGCCAGCTTCACCACCCAGCTGTCCAGTTATCTTTTCTCTTTTATTATCACATAAATCCAATCCTCTTCAGATAACAGGGAGAAATACAGTTAAAGTTTTGCTTTTTCACCACCAGATATCCTCAGTGGATTATAAAGTCTTTTTCTTCTTTTTTTTTCCAGGTTAATCAAGTTAAAGAAAGAACAAAAAAGGAAAGTTTTCTCTCTTTCTTTTTTTTGAAAAATTAACAAAAACTGTCTCCTACATTATCAAATTAAGAAAGGAAAGTAACAATGTCCCTTTTTTCCTTCTTTTCCCCTGAAATTCACCCCACAGCAGTCAAATAATAAAAAAATCAACAACCACACACACAAAAATTAATCCTTTTCTTTTTAGCTCTTCTTTCCACATATAGGCAGCCGCCGCTTTCTTAATAAGGGAAAATAGAAACTCTTTACAGGAAAAGTTAGGATAGCAAGGGAAGGAAAGGTCTCACCCAGATTCACCATGGTGGTTCTTCATGCTTAGTTGTTCTTGTGACTTGCGGTTGGTGAGGCTAGGTGATCGGCCATTTTATGGCTGGTCTTCTTCTCCATCGGCCCTCAGAGTCAGCTCGGACAACTAGAGGAGCCGCCGCTCCTCTGCAACCGAGCGCAGCCTCGTCGACAGTAGTCATGCCCTCCAGGCACAACTTTCGACCCCCGGAGGAGTCTACCAGCGGAGGGAAACTAGCCGAACGAGGAGACAAGTCTCCCCGTGCGGCTAGAGGCGCCACGATCCGGAACCAGAAGTCCTCAATTTTCTTCAGTCTTATTCTAGCTTTCTTTCTTTGCCAACTCATTGTCCATGTCCATACTTTTAAATCATCAAAAAGATCTCCCTCTGTTATTGTATATATTATTTGAAATAAAAGAGACCATCCAGTCGCCATTCTTTTAGAAAGACTAACAAATTGTCTCTCTATTATTCCATCTCCCCATAGTTCTCCTGGAATGTTTATCTTCCCTTCGGTCTGTTCATCTTCTTGCTCCTCAGATTTCTTCTGGTTTGTATAGAAAGTCTTTTCCATTTTCAGTGTTATCAGTCCCTTTTGTGGGTTTTCCATAAACTGTGTTTGTTGGTCCATTGAATCCTCTATTATAGTGTTTGATTGTTCCACTTCTTCTTATTGTGTTATGTGTAGTTGATTCTTTAATTGTAGTCAAAGTTAAGGTTTGAATATCTAGGCTGACATCTTATTCTTTTCTATAGTGTCTTATTTCATCAGAAGTTGTAAGAATAGTTTCATGAATTGCTTTCAACATAAAAAGAATCTGTTCCTGATCTTCATCCATATTCTCTTAATGGTGTATTAAATTAAAAGCTTTACAATCAGGGGATGAAAATAATTTTATCACTAGGTTATAGAACACAGCTGAGCTTCTCACAGCTGATATCTGCCAAGGTTGAAGAAGTCTTATCTGTAGTCTGGGCTTCAAGCCAAGTCTCTTTTAGAAAATAACAGGTTGTATTATCAAATTTGGCCACAAGATGTCACCCATGCCATTTAAGATTTTTTTAAGTCCAAAATTTTTATAATTCTTTTTCTAATTTTACTTCTTTTTTGTAAGTAAAAACCCAAATCTGCAATAGGGATAAGAAATCTTTTGGTCCCCAAATTTTAGAAACATATAAATCTAGTTAAAATAAGGTTATTCTTTCAGTGTTTTTAAACTCCCCTAGATAGTCAGTCACCACTGCTCTTAGAGGGTGGGATAGGATTTCCCTTCCCTCTCTCCACAGGGGGAAAAATACTTTGGGCAGCTTATACAGGTAGAAAGGATAGTTAGGATTGAAGAGAGGTTCTAATCTCACCCAGTCTCATCCGCACTGTTTTAGAAGTGCCTGGTGGTAAGTTTGACTCCTGCTGTCTGCAGCCTAGTGATGGGCCATATTTCTATGGCCGGTCTTTCATTCACCGGTTTGGAGGGCTGCCCCGGATCAAGCAGAAGAGCTACTGCCCTCCCACAATCAAGTGGGGATCCCCTCCTTGCTGGTCACCCCTACAGGGTGACCTTTGACCCTTTCCAGGGTCCCCCAGCGGTGTGAAATTGAATGCGGGATTTAGAGCTCATCTTCCAGTGGCTGCGGCGGCCGCAATGGCAAACCGGAATTCTAGATTAACTCATTCTTAATTCTTCTTTGGACAAGGAAAGAACTCGAGATTACTCACAAATGCTCCAGACCGTTCCTCTTCATGAGGAACTATTTAGAATTTAGAACTTTGAGAGATGAGAGAATAAACATTTTCCTGAAATTGTGGTTGACAGTTTTTTTTTCCAGTATAAAAATTCTTTTATTAAAACAATCAACATTGAACATAAAAACATATTATGTAGCAATCATCATGACACCTGGTATACAATACTAAGTATTAGTCTTTGAAAACGTCTGAATTAGTAAGCCTTTTTCCACTCCTCGCATCTAGCCTCAACTAAACTCCTGTTACATTTTATTGGTTGACAGTTTTAAAGGGACACTGGATTCACATACTTCCTTTTCTTATCACTTTTGGAAATTGTTTGTTAACTGCTTTTCAGCTATTAGGAGCCTTTGGATTGGCATGTTTTACAATGCTGGGTGAGTTTCCTTCAATCCTTAGTGAAAAATATATTAAACACAAGTTTAAGGACATTTTTCTTCTTTTGTAATAAACAGCAAAGGAGTCATTAGAATTTGGATTTTTGGAAGTTACAAATAGACTAGGGATGGATTTGAAATTAATTATAAGAATGCTTCCTGTGGAAAATATTTTTCTTTTGAATTCTCTTTTTTTAAAAAAAGAAACATATAGGACGAGACTTTGGAGACTGGTTGCTAGAGGGAATCAGAAGGAATTAAAGTTTACAATTAAAGGAGAAGAACATTTAAATTTGACTTACTAGTTCAGAATAGGACAAAATATTTTAACATTAGACATATTGAAGGATATTTTTGAGCAATGGCACCAGAAGTTAATTTTAAGAGAAATAGACAGACTCGTATAGGCAAACACATTTTACTGGACAAGGCTGAGACTAAACTGAAAATAGATTTTTAAATGACAGATTATAATAACAATATGGAAAAAGATACCACAATGAATATATAGATGAAATTGGATGATGTCTTAATACTGTAATTTAAAAGGGATATTCAACTAACAGAGCCAAAGAGAGATTTGGATAACTTTGCTTTATTGGATTTACAAAAGAGACTTGCTAAACCTTTGAAGAATTTTGTGAGAAAAAAAACAAAGAAAAAATGAAAATAAATCAAGTTTCAGGACATTATATGAAAGAACCAAAGATCAAGAGTTAGTAAAAGGAAGGAATATGGATTGGTTTATTTGGTCAGGGTTAAAATAGAGATGCTGTTTTCTCTGATAACCCCTTAATGGACTTTTGCTTACCAGGACTGAATGATGAGGCTTTAAGGATATTTTTACAGATAAGCGATGGGATATGGGAAGAAATCATTTGTTATATTTTAAGCGAATGTAATAAATTACTAACATTGTTTGTACTTGTGGTGAAGGGGGAAGTAATTTCTTTATATCTTTCTTTTTTTATTTATTACATTCTTATTTTTCTAGTTTTCCTTCTATTTCTTCTTTTTTGCACTTTCTATTTTTCTTTTCTTTTTCTTTTTTTACTTTGTATTTGTTTTTATTTTTAAATTGTAATTTAATAAGTATTGTTTTTAAAAAGAAAAACAGAAGTACTATTTGCGGAGGAAGTAAACTTGAGAAATTGCAAAGCAGATCTCAACATCACATTAATTTTCATGCCATCAAAGACTCATCTTTGCATCCTCCTAGTCATGGCATGAAGATACTCTGATAGCTATTTTTAATGATCCTGTCTGCTGATGTTGCCTTTGTCTCATCCCTAGCTGACTATTGTGTCCTGAGCCTGCAAAAGAGGCTTGGGACGTTGCATTGGTCCCAGGCATTCCAAAAGCTGCCTGGGACCAGACAGAGTGGTGTTAGCCTTGCGCACATGCGCAAGGCGCGAAAACGCTCTGTTCCTATTGGTTGACGTTGTCCGGGTTTCTGGCCATATAAAAAGACCTGCGTGCCTTTTGCTTTTGCTTGGTTGTTGTAGAAGAAGAATAAAGTGTTTGTTCAGCATCGCCATGTGTCTTCATCATTCGCACGCGAACGAAGTACACAACACTGACCATGAAGGCAGCTTAAGTTCATCTTCAGCTGTTCCAGTGTAAAAGTATTTTTCCTCTTCAATGACATTTGTTTTGTTGATGATTTTGTTGATGACACAGTCACTTCTATAAGCCACTTTAGACAGCTGTGTGCACGTCTGCCTCTCTCCAGTGACTGGATATTACCTTCTATGGCCACTTTGGTTTGGGATATGATAGAGATCAGACACTTTTTTTTTTTCTGCAGAAGCACCTGCCTATGTGTGCAATGCCTGTCTGTTGCTTATTCAGCTTTACGCAGGTTTCTTAAATACATGGGTTTAGTGCTTTTTATATTTGTGGGTTCAGCACTTTTTAAAATAGATTAGAACTGCTTGTTGAAAACATAGCTTTAGCTTTAGTTTGAAAGAATGTTGGTTTTGTGTTTAAAAACAGGACTACGCCTCCTTGGAAAAAGCATTAGTCCTGTGTTTCACAGAGAGTTGATTTTTAAATCAGGGAAGAAAGTCAGGTTCTCCCAGCTTTGCGTTGCTGATTCTATCCAAAATGTGTGTCTTACACATGTGTGCTGCTTCTGCCAGCAATGGGTGTACTGTCTGCTGTTTGTATTATTTTGAGTAGGGAGCTGCCATTTTGGCCTCTTTCTATGCCATTTTGCCTACTTACCAGCTTAGGAGATATGGGAGCTGTGGGGAAAAAAGAGTTCTGTCTGTTTCACTTTTAGCCCACGTGAAGGTCAAAGGTGGGACAAAGGGACATGTGGTGACACAGAAGGAGCCCTTAATGCTCCTTGCTACTCCTCCATCATTCCAGTGATCTGTCATGATAGCTATTTTTGAACAAGGGTCTACCACCCTTCTGGAAGAACATTCAATCCATACCTCCAAATAGCCTACCTAACAGGTTGATGGACTAAAGAAGGGTGTCAGATGAAATAAAGGGAGTTTTGTGCAATGAACCAGGAACCATCAGTTTTCCTTCATATTGCATTCCTCCCCACCAATCTGTAAGCTGGGCTATTTTTGGACATAGATGTAATACTCTCCCAGAAAAAGAGTAGACCTTTGTCTACTGAGCTTGAGCAATAGGTCACTGGTACAGAGACCTTCACACCAATGACCTATCACTTAGGCAACTTGAAAGGTGACTAAAGCCTCCAAACCAATCCTTCCCCTCTCGGGTAGCCTCTTGGGTTGTCCCCTAAGCATGGTTACACATAGTGGCGGGATTCAAATATGTGAACAACTGGTTGTCTGTGTAGATGCCGCTTCCGGAAGTCCATTCTGGGCCTGGGCAACAAAACATTAGCTGGGCAACAAAACATCTGCCGAAGTGGTGCGAACTGGCTGAATCCCACCACTGGTTACACACATTAAGGACACATCAAGGACACTATTCTTTCTTCCACCAGTTGGTGACAAGAGGTGGGAGGGGAAACACATCCAGGAGAACCACTAATCACTGCACCTGAATTGTCCTGTATGAAAACTATAAAGGCAGCTCCACTCACTGTCTCAGCATTAAGGCAGAAAAGGGTTCAGCCACTGGGGCAGTTTAATTTGTGCTGGCATGTTTTCTCCCAATTCAAAGACTAGAGGATAGATATCAGTACAGTCACAAGAAAGAGCCTTAGAAATATGTATTTCCTGTCCTCAAAGTTTGAAAAGTTGACAAACAACTCTTTAGTTTTAGAACATTCTAATTGATTCTTCCAGATCCCTAAACATGAAAAGGGTTTGCTTCATTATCCTGTATCTGGATGTTTTCTTCAAATGTTATCAGTGAAGCATAAGGAAATAGTCAGCTTTGGAAATGTTTGTTTTCAGCAGCATACTGAATTATCTCTTTCTAAGCAGAAAACATCCCAGGAGACTAATCATCCCCAGTTCTTTCTGCTGTGTTGTTCATATACTGCATTATAAAGCTGATCCCGCATGGCAGTTCTGGATCTGGTTTTATGATATGCAAGTGAAATCTCCAAGAAAATATTACAATCTGTATCTGCAATACAGATGTGCCTTCTTCCAAGGTGGTCTCTTCCATTATAGCATCCCCTTCCTAACCCATCTCTACTTCATAATCACTAAGCATGTTTTTTTCCCTCCTCCCTAAAAATTCCTTGTATAAATACGGTGTGGTTTTTGTACTTCTGCAGGTCTCATAATTTTCCTCAAGCCTGCTGAAATTTCCCAAGGGTGTGAGAAATGCCACTTTGGTTACATATGGAATGGGAGACAGAAAATGATCACATGGGAGAACAAACAGTAGAAAAAAAAGAGCTACAAAGGAACTATTGGATCTGTGGAATTTAATTGCCAGCTATATTTTTTTCAGTATAGAAGTGTTGGTGATCTAGAAGAGGCAAAAATAACCACTGGGTTATTTTATTGCTGATCATGGGTTGCTTTTCAGACCCTTTCTTGGTCATTTGCACCATTTCTTTTTGCTGCATATGTTACTGAATAGTTTCCCCCCCTCTTTTCCTATAATTCTAGAATACACCCATAAGACAAAAATAAGAATATTTTTTCCTGACTAGACTGCAGACTCTCAGGAACAATCTATCAAGTCCATATCTGGAGAGTGGGCAGAACCAATGCTAGCTTTATTTAAGAGCAGTGCTTTTTTTCTTTAAAAAAAAAAGGTGCCAGAACTCACACACGTCATACAACCTGCCTTGCCTACCCTACAAGGTTCCATCCAAAAAAAGATGCTGGAACTCTGTTCTGGGCATTCTATGAGAAAAAAAGCCCTGTTTAAGAGTGAAGTTAAAACTAGGCAATGTATCCTCATCCTCTTTTCCATCTCTCTATCTGATTTTCACTCTTCACTTCTCTCTCATCTCTTTCCTTTCTTCCTTTTATCCTTTAGACCTAGTTTTGGGGGATGTACTAGTGCCCAACTAATTTTGCAGAATCTTTACAAAACTAGCTTTTCTTGCTCTTTTCCCAACTGTCTGCTCCTTTCACATATTCAGATATTGTATCTTTCTACCCACATACCAATCATAGACAATATATTAGGTTCAGATACGTAAAAGGAAAAATGTTTAGGAGCTGTTTCCATTGCTACAAAAAAACTAGGACCAGAAATAGGCTTAATGGGTATTAATTGCAGCTACCTGGGTTTTGTTTAACTATAAGAGAAAACATTCTAAAGATCTGCACAGCAGTGGAACAGTCTGTCTATTAAGGTTATGGTTTTCTCATTCTCCATCTCTGGAGGTTTTAAAGAAGAAGCTAGACAACTGCCTCTCATAGATAGTTTAATTAATTTTCCTGCAAACCGCAGAGGGTTGGCCTATATGATGCTTGTGGTCCCTTCCACCTCCATGATTGTATGATCAGACAAATACAAGGACAGACAGATGTAATCCATATAAAGCCCTTAGTGGATGCTTCAGTTCAGTTGACCCTTATGTAATAAAGCTATACTCTACTTCCAGTATTACATCAGAGTCCCCCTAATACAGGGAATCTACATTTTGCTGGCCTTGGCAAAGCAAAGTTGTCAGCATTCAGAAGTGTGTTTTACTGATGCAAGACTATCATAATGCAAATTATACTACCATATATTATAATCAATATATCAATTGCACCCATTCCACAGCCTAAAATTATAGAAAAACATTATGTTGGGATAAATTACAACTATTGCCCTGAAGGTACCAGTCAGCCCCCTTTAAGGAGGACTTGCAAAATCATGGTTCGGATGTTACAACATCCTTCTCCTGTCTTTAAATAATTTTCTTTTGACAATGTAGGCAATTGAAGAAAGGCTGACAATCTTATAAAAAACACAAACCTGTGTGAGAAGAGGCATTTGAATGTTAAACTATTTAGGATTTAGAGTAAATAATATTTATACTTTGAAATGAAGTCACAAGGGAGAAGAAGTAAATGAGAAGTAAATTGCAGATGTGATGCATTTGATTATACTTGCCAGAATTCCAGAAGCCATGCTCTTACATTTTCAAATTATTGTCAAGGCCCACAGAGAGCATCCTGCAGGAAGCCAGCTGGGAAATTATTAGAGCATGGATGACTGTTGCAAAATTATTCCTGTCCAGGGTTAGCTATCTGATAAACCAGGCAACTTTAATGAAAGCATTTAACACTGCTGAGGCCACCTGGTTCTCTGGCAACAAAGCTGGGCCTAGAAATAGCTCCCAGCTGTGGATCTGCTTTCTTAGAAGTAATGCAACTTGTCCAAAATAGATTGACTCTGTGTGTGTGTGTGTGTGTGTGTGTGTGTGTGTACACAGATACATACACTCCAGGCTTCATCTAACCATAGAACCTCTGCCTTCTTACCTTATCCAGGCATCTTCACATCTCCCTTTATTCAGATAATAGAGAGAAATGGTATTTGAAAGGTATACACTCTGAATAGCCTGGAAATTTGCCCAAGAGTTGATGAGCAATAATTCCACAATAACTGTTTTCGTTACTGAATGAAATATTGGGATACCCTTCATACTGTTCTTTGTTAAACCCTTTGAACTGATCCAGAAGAATGGAGAATTAAAGCAGCCAATCATCATCCTAATGCCAGGGCAAAATAGGTGCTAGTTTGTTCTGATTATTCTCAGTGCTGGCACTTGTTCAATCTACTCCTATGGACTTACTTCCCATAGGAGGAGAATTGTTCAATTAATTTGTGAATGCATCCGAGAAACTATTCACCCATTCACGAACAATTCCTGTCATTTTTTTTTATCATCCTGTTGCCACCTACAATTATCCTCCAGTGTTTCAGAAACATTTGATCATTTGCATAAGATTTAGTCCAAGAATAAATCTGAGTGCAATAGAAAATTTGATGGCATTCAGCTTTGAAACTACTTCTCAGTGGTACAGTTAATTTTACTGACGGGTTCTTCATGTTGCTTTCCTAAACATCAAAGGTAATTTCTATCTATGAGAAACTTTATGTACAATTCCCCTATTAGGAAACCAAAGCCCATGTGATACACAGTCCTTTCATGCCTGGACTTCCCAAGTCTTAAGATAGCAGCCATACTTTCAAAGCTTTATTTACATCAGTTTTAGTTCACGTTGCAACACCAGATCCTACCAAATGACAAGAGTTAATGAAGACTGAATAGTTGAAGCTCATGCAACTACCTTTGTTGTAAAATGTATTTAAGGATCTTGTGACATAGTACCCAGAAATAAAAAGGGGTCAGACAGCAGGTAGGCTCTGTATGGTGGGCTGCACTATGAATGCAACTGTGTCATGAGGAAAGTCATCCCAAAAGCAGCGCTGTAAAAGTTTGCAGAAGATTTGGATAGGCGTTAGGACTGGACTGTAGAGTTGAGCAGATCTTATTACTCGCCTTCAAACATCTTCTTCCTGCCCTCCATTCCAGACTTTTCCTCAATGTTTTTCCTCCAGTCACCCACATCACGCAGGTCTTTCTCCTATGGGAAGACAGGAGATAAAATGTTATGCTTGGATAGTGCCTTTGACAGGGCTCATGCAGGGGGCAACCCTTGCCTTATTGATATGATGTCTCCCTGGAGAGAAAAACCCTCTGTTCACTCATAGATGACCGTCAAATGTGCTAATATTTATTGTGGTGGTTCACAAGTTTTCATCAAGAAAGCTGGAAGCTTACCAACACATTCCAAAAGAGTGAAATGTTCAACAGACAGTAAATTGGAAAGAAATTAAAACTGCCTATCCTGCTGAGAACGCTATAGTATTTTGGATATATTACAGTCAGAAAGCCCATTCTTACCATCACTGACTGCATTTACAAAATTTAGTAAGTCATAGTTTGTTTAATGAAACACCATGGTTCATACAATGCACTAAACTATATATTATTCTTTACATTCCACAATGGTTGAGTTCACGCATTATGATGGTAAAGCTGCAAGCTGAATGTCTCATCTTCCAGTTCTCTTATAACACCATGTTTGGAATCTTCACTATTAGAAGTCTTTAAAAACTATTCAGTATCTACTGTATCTCTCTCTCTCTCTCTCTCTCTCTCTCTCTCTCTCTCTCTCTCTCTCTCTCTCTCTCTCTCTCTCTCTCTCTCTCTGTCTCTCTCTCTCTGTCTTTCTCTCTGTCTCTGTCTCTGTCTCTGTCTCTCTCTCTCTCTCTGTCTCTCTCTCTCTCTCTCTCTCTCTCTCTCTGTCTGTCTGTCTCTCTCTCCATCCGTCATCTATCATCTATGTCCATCTATAATCTAATGTCCCTGTGTTCAATATGCTATGACACAATTTGTACCTTTTGCCACTCTAGAAATCTGCATGACAAGCTTCCTTGATGAAATCTGGAAAACTCATAAGGAGACTTTCTTGGAAGGAAGAATCTATCAGTTCTGACTGAACGTGAAACAATTATTAATATCTAATTGTATTCTGTGTTTCACTTATCGACTATCATATTTTAATAATATTATCGTTCTAGCAGGAAGCCCTAAATGACAATTAGGCAGAAGGAGGAGGAGATTTTTGATTATATTAACTATGCCTCTATCTTAAATGATAAGTCATTTAGTGTATTGTTAAGTATTTCATTTTATTTGCAGGTCAGCAAATATAATCAAATACCTATTAAGCATGATTGGCTTTACTTAGACAACATAGGATTCTACTTTGACCTTGATTGGAAAGCCTTTCCTGATCTAATGTATATCTAACTATAGCACACGGTGTATTCATTCAGTATTGGAATGTAGAACATAGAATACCAAGACTGGAAGGGATCTTGGAGGTTTTCTAGTCTGACCCCCTGCCCATGGCATGAGACCCTATACCTTGCTGGACAAATGTCTGTCCAATCTCTTCTTGAAAACCTCCAGTGAAAACCCCCACAAATTCTGGAACTTCTGGAAGCAAGCAGTTCCACTAATTAATTGTCAGGAAATTTCTCCTTAGTTCTAGGTTGGATCTCTCCTTAATCATCTTCCACTTATCCTGCCCTCAGGTGCTTTGGAGAATAGGTTGACCCCCCCCCCCCCGCTCTTCTCTGTGACAGTCCCTCAAGTTGTGGAAGACAGCTACCATATCACTCTGATTCCTTCTCTTTATTACAGACCCAGTTTCCTCAAATATTAGACTGAACAGCCAAGGGTAAATATTGAGGATGATAGATGGCTGAGCACAAGTTTAACATACCCAAGCCATCAAGTTATTTGGTGGTTTGCAGTGAAATTCTTGAGAGATGCATTTAGTTCAAAAGCCAAGCCACAAAAACTACTACTTTTCAATTATCTAGATACCTTTTCAGTGTCTTCCTTCTTGACTTGCTTCAGATTAGCTCTAAGATCCATGCAGACTTTGTGTTTGGAACCCAGAAGGGCCCGCAGCATAGCGTCAGCAGACATACGGACTCTACGCAGGGGTGGCCTCTTGAATTTGCCCCTCAGGTCAAACAGTTTCTGGCTCAAATCTTCAAGCTACAGACAGAGATGAAAGTACCCAAATGACAAAACAGAAGCCAAGAATGGCAAAGGAAGGCAAAATCAAATTTTAAACAAAGAGCTGCCAGAGGAATCCACTCCATGGTCGGAAGAGAGTCTGATTAAATGTAAGTATATTGAAACTATAGGAGCAAGTGCTTGTGAAGACAAAGGGAAAATAATGCTAGAAGTGTTACAGAAAATCACACACAGGCAGTTCTGCATCAGCTGAAATAAAATGCATACAAACCCCCTCACTTTGCACCTTAACCTCAAATATCTTCTTTATAATCCTGTGCTTGGAATTTAATTACCTCTTCAAATAAATAAGCTCACAATTAATCTGTATATTATAAAAAAGGCTTCAACTATTTTCCCATGCCTCTTCCTCTGGGTTAACCATTTTGCTTCTGTGTATTTTTTGTAACTAGAATTTTATGTTTATGTGTATGTGTGTGTGTGTGTGTACACAAACACACCCCTACCATACTTTGTTTTTTTGCTGTTGATGTGGATGCATATATTCTGAGTGTTTTTCAATCCCACTTACATTTACTAGGTATATATATCTTAAATGTTTACTAAAATGGAAAAGATGAGCAATGAAGATACAGTCTATCTAGGAATATCAGTCCAGCTATTTAATAAAAAATTTTGTCTATTCGATTTTTCCAGCTCAAAGTTAGCAATGTATGCAATGTCAAAGTAGCCTACACTACTTTGAGCAAAGGAGGGTATCCAAAAAGTCAAGTTGGTAGTCCAAACCATGTGATCAGACTCACCCCTTTTCTACAGTATATGTGTCACAATATATTTAAATATTCAAAGGGGTGTGGCTTTAATTGCATTATTCAATTGCATCTATTTTATTTATTATTTTAATCCCATTCCCCATGGCCACAGCAAATTTCAACCCACTTAGACACAAATGATTAGAAATTGCCCACACACTCAATAGAGCATATAGATCAGTGGTTCTCAACCTTGGGGTCGTGACCCCATTTGGGGTCGCGAGACCATTTCGCGGGGGTCGCCGGGCACCGCCGGCCGCCATTTTGTTTTTTTTGTTTTTTTATTTTCTTTTAAATTTTTTAAAATTTTTTTTATTTTTTTGGCGCGCACGTGCCGCGCATGCTCAAATCCGCCCGTCGCGCTGGAAAAAAAAATAAAAAAAGTAAAAACAATTAAAAAAAAATAAAATAAAATAAAATAAAAACAAAATGGCGGACCGCAATGGATGGATCCGCGCATGCGCGGCACGTGCGACGGGCCGATCCACGCAGGCGCAGATCCGCCCGTCGTGGCCGCCATTTTTTTTTTAATTTTTTTTTAAAAATTTTAAATAAAAAATAAAAAAAACAAAATGGCGGCCCGCGACGGGCGGATGTGCGCATGCGTGGCGCGTGCAACAGGCCGATCCGTGCATGCGCAGATCCGCCCGTTGTGGCCGCCATTTTATTTTTTTTTTGTTTTCGTTTTTTTTAAAAAAATGTTAACATTTTTTTTTTGCGCGCGCCCCGGGTCGGGGTCGCAGCACGCATGGGCGGAGCAAGTGGGGTCTCAACCTCAGAAAGGTTGAGAACCACTGATATAGATGGATGCTGTAGTAAAATAATTACCTCTTTGGTAGTTTTCTGTAATTTCATTTCTGTGTCATATCTTTCTTCATCAACTTCCTCTACCTTAGCATGAAGTTTTTTGCACAATTCCTGTTGAGAAAGAAGAAGAGATTATTAAAGAAGGTTGCTCAAACTTACTTAACTTTTTTTTTAATGCTAACCTTTCCAATTCTTCTGCAGGCTTGTATTTGAGAGATGATATGTCTACTGTAGATGTGCAGTTTCAGAATTACTCAGTCTATTCTACATCGTTATTTTCTTTTGATTCTTGGAATTAAGTGAATATCCTCTTCATAAGTCAAGTAAAATTATATAATTATGAAGAAAGAGGTAAAGATGTAGTGAGAAAACGTGAGGTATACCAAGCCAACAGTGTCTTTAGGGATGGGATATACATCTGCATAATCCAGGATGGTAAAGTTTTAGCCTAAACTATTCAGTTTTTGAAATGATGTGACATAGTTAACTGTTAGATCAAAACAATTAAGTGCCTAAAGATGTTTTTAAATGTAAGGCTACCTGGCAGATGTATATGCATAGCATGGACTTCTGGGAAGAAAAGTAAGGCATAAATAGAGTTAATAAATGATGAGATTCCCTGTCACTTTGTGGTCAATATTTTGATTTTTTTTTCAAGGGCATTCAATTTTGTTTGGCTGAAGAAGAAGCAGGAGGAGCTCCCTTTCAAAAATTCATTTGCTATTGCTTTGAGATTCAAATACCATAAAAAATAAAATAAAACCACATGAGATCTGAACACACCAGGACATTGGGGAGAATGAATGTAACTACTTTTAAAAAAACAGAGGTCCTCAATCAAGGAAAGAAATGGGAGGGAATGCTCCATAAAAATATGAACAACTGTAACCCAATGTCTCACTGTAATTGTACCTGTAACCTATAAGCAATAATAGTTGTATCATCTAAAATAAGAGTACACAACTTCAAACACTCCCTGCCTCCAAAGTGTTGTATGTGATATTATATCTTCAAAATTTGCCACTGAATTTTCATATTGGATGCAACCAAAGGGAAAAATATTAAGAAAGAGGAATATTCATGTTAATTCTGGTTAACATAAGCAAAGATGTTCACAGAGATAGTTTTAAAAAAATGGCGTCCACAAGATGAAATCAAAGCTCTGCATTATTATTATGTGCTACAGGGCATTGTAATTACCATCTTGACTTTTTAAATTATACCCTGCAGACACCCCTTATATAAGTTTAATTTTTTCAAATCTAGTTTTGGCTTAATATCACCAATATTTTGGAGTTAGGCTTTTGGTTTGCAGTTCATGGACAAAAAAGGTTTGCACATCTTTATATGAAAAGGTTCTTCATCACTGGTCCTTCCACACTGAGAAGCATCCTCAGCAAACTGTAGTTGGATCAAAATGCAACTTTAGCATATTGATATTATCACATAAATGTGGTCCTGCTCCCTAATACAAGCATATAAATTTCAGTTTGGGGCAATAATCATTTATCTCCTCCCCATGGACAGTCAGGCCTAAGCCTATAGTACTTACGAGACCGCCTGCTGCCTCACGAAACCCAGCGACCGGTTAGGGCCCACAGAGTCGGCCTTCTCCAGGTCCCGTCGGCTAGACAGTGTCGCCTGGCGGGGCCTAGGGGAAGGGCCTTTTCTGTTGCGGCCCCGGCCCTCTGGAATCAACTCCCCCCGGAGATCCGTATCGCCCCCACCCTCTCCGCCTTTCGTAAACTACTAAAGACCCATCTCTGCCGGCAGGCCTGGGGCGGTTGAAATCTTGCCCCTAGCCAGTGTATGTCTGTGTGTATGTTTGCTGAATGAATGGTTCTTAATTTAGGGGTTCTTCTTTTTATATATTTATTTTTATAAATGTACTATTTAGTTTGTATTGGATTTCTATTTATGCTGTAAGCCGCCCTGAGTTCCCGGAATAGGGCGGCATAGAAATTTAATAAATAATAATAATAAAATAATAATCACATAAGCCAAATTAAGAACATATATTTATATTTGGGGATGATGAGTCTTTATTTTTTATAGTTTGCAAAAACCTAGTGTGGAAAGAAACTAATTGTCAGATCAAATCAGCAAATCAACTAATGCATTACACATGAAGTTAAATGTTCCTGTTCTTGCATATGGGATGAAAAGGATTAAATCATTACCTGAAGTTCTTGCGTGGAACTTGGCAGGTGCAGAGGTGGACAGTGTTCTGCAAGATAATTGGCTTTTTCTTGTTCCTGAGCTACAGCTTCTTTTTCAAGCTCAGAAGCAGCAATCTGGAGCATAACACTCTGGAAGATAATGTTGGAGGAAGTCAAATTACATTGGCAGAAAAAGTATTTGTCAAAGAAGAGAAGGGAAGGCATCATAAGGTGTATAGTTGTGCCCAAAACAGCAATCACCTCTGCTAACATCAAAACAAAGGTCAGGGCTTAGAAAGCAGCACAGAACAGAATCAGTATAGCGGTCCTTTATCTAAGACAGGGCTCTTCAAACCTGGCCCTTTTATGACTTGTGGACTTCAACTCCCAGAATTCCTCATCCACAAGTTTGAAGAGCCCTGATCTAAGAAGTAAAACATAGGACAAGAATGGGAGATCTGTGGTCTTCCAGATGTTACCAAACTACAGCTCCTAGTAGCCATCAGCATTGGCCGAATTGGCTGGATTGTTACTATTTGAGGGTCAACAAAATATGAAGACCATCATTTCTCCATTCCTGTGTCTAGAATGTTCATTCATGGTGAGGTTACACCAGGAATTCCCTAACAGCTTTTCAACAAATCACAATCACTCGAGTCTCAATAGAAGGTGTTTAAAATTAAACGTGTAATTTTTCATGATTATTAATTATGTTCATCATTACTAGGTGTTAAGCACAATGTCCATTAGTTTAACGAAAGAAATACCCCAATCATGTAGGAAGATGGAATGAAAGTCTGATCGTAGTAACATAATGAATTTGTCCATAAGCAAGAAGCTTTTCCCAGTCACCAGTAGGTTACTGGTTGTAGATTCTTTCCAGAGCATTTCCCCCCTGAGATTAATTTGATATCAGAAATGACCTCAAGAGCAAAATGCATTGTTGGAATGGGGTGCATGGAAGGTAATTGGTATGGGTAGAAACTTCTTCCTCACGTGCCCTCTAATTTCAAATTTGGAGGGAAGGGAATGAAAATCCACTCCTAACACTTGGGCCAGACTTGCATTTAAACTATTGTCAGAGCTGTCACTGTCACAACTAACCCACAGCTACTATGCTTGAAAATGGGACAGAAACCTTAAACTGTTCAAGAACTTGAAACATTCTTTGCTAATGAGTGACAGCAGATATCTGTATACATGTTTCCTTCTGTCTTGGGTGCCCAGACATTTTTTGGGGGAGTGTTTTGCTAGACATTCCAGAAGAGAAATGCTGCATGGCATAGGACTTATCACAATTACCTTCCTTCTTCTCTAGGGAGAAAGGCAAGAAGACATTAAAGTAGCATAGCTTTTTAAAAATGAGCTCCACAAATAATAAATATATATATATACCTTGAGATGCTGCCGGCGGGCAGTGACAGCCCTCTTCTTTTTCTAAAATTAGGAAAAAGAAAAAGAAGACTTTGAGCTTTTCCATGAGCCACATTTTTGCATGCATATTTCCTAGAAATCTGACTGCGCTTCCCATGTAAACATGTGATAGCAGCCCAAGAATAACATCCATAGTTGAAGTAGACGATAAACCCACTTCTCTTCTGTCCTGCCCCTTGCTATTCAAAATTCTCTTTTCTCAGACTTGCTTTCACAATTCAAAGTGGTGAAAAGATTGAATTACAGTCCCTCACATTCTAGGGACAGGAAATAGTCAAGTCAAAATTTGATTCCTACTAATATTGTCCTATTTCTACTCCTGCTATCTTTTTTCCAAATTAGCTAATATAGATGTCAAAATGTGTCCTTCAATTGTATTAACTTAAGAACTTTAACTTCTACAAATTGACTACAAATTTAACTTCTACAAAATATATGGCTGCCTACAAATACAGGCAACCATCTATTTGTCTAATGGTTTGGCGTAATGGGAAGAGTTACTCATGTTTTTAATTGCTTCATGTGCTGCTTGTTGCACATTCATTCGAGGGCCTCTTAGCCAAGTTAAGAATGTTTAAGAAATCTGATAAGGTCACTTCAGTATGTGGACTGCTTCAGCTCAGAATTTGGCCTTTTGAAAGCCATGGAAAGACTTGGCTCAACTTTAGTAAGGTTTGGTCAAATCTATCATTTGTAGTTATATGTTTGCTCTAAGATGGCTGTTCCAGAAACCAATTGTGTAGCAGCTCCTCTTGTGTATAGATAATCCAATTCAATAAAGATGAGGTTAAACAAAATGGAAGCTCTGAAGCTATTAAAAAAGAAACCCTGTACATTAAAGAGACTTAATTAGATGCAGATCAAAAGAGCTATATTATATTCTCTGAATTATTAGATTGAGAACTCCTTCGGTTTGAGCTCAGTGTATTATGTTGAGTCTGGAACACAAAAAGAGTTTGCTTATGCCAACCTGGACCACTAGTCCATCTAGTTTAGTAGAATTGACCACTGGTCCATCTAGTTTAGTAGTAGAGTCTAGTTTAGTAGGTTTTCAATTGGAGCTTTCCAGCTTCACCTGGAAATGACCAGGATTGAATCATTAGATAGGAAATATTTAGGTCCCAATTTGATTTCCATAAATTCTGTCATATTTGTACCCATATATTTTTCATGTTATACAGAAGTAAAAATAAATTTCCCATAAATTATGCTAATCAGAGACTTAAGTTTTATACTATAATTTTACTTCTCTGGAAGTGAAACAGTACCTTTTTCTGACATTTTGGTCCAAAGGCAGTAATGGTTTAAGGAAATGCCCAGAACTGAATGTTCCTGTATGCATACATGTGCTCTACCAAAGAATTATGACACTCAAGATAGAGTTTTTCCAATCATTGCTAAAGGCTGGAATTGAATCTACCATTAAACTCTGCCAAAGGAAGCAGCTAATTTACATTCTCTTTATGAAAATGATATATTTTATATTTTTCCTATGAAACCTTTGAGAATGCAGCCAAGATAGATTGATATCTGTCAGCTTGTTTGTATTGACACACTGGTTTTCTTTACTGGTTTAAACTGGATATTTGAATGCAACTTAGTATTTGGCATAATCTAGCTCAATTCAAGGTAATAAAGTTGGGAAGAAGAAAAAACTAATCATGATTTTTTTTTATGTCCCTTTCAACAATTCAATACCTCCTGGTAATACACGACTTTAGAAAAGCTGTTGTTCTAGAATTCTTCAAATAATTTACAAAGCAATTACATAAAGAGAACAAATATCATGAGAGATAGAGCAAATTCTTCTGCTACTAAAAATTTGCTCTGGAAAATAGGATTCCAATTGTAGCAAAAGGAATTGTGGAAGCATAACAGGGAGGGGCGGGCTGCATATATTCTAGCAGCTTTTTAGTTGAGCCTGTAAACATCTGCAGATTTAAGCTTGTATTTTTTTTTAGTTCTTATTAAGGTGAGCGACATGGAAGTTTAAAGAAGGAAGCTTGAACTTGACAATTGATTTCATCCTACGTCCTCCTTTAATAGCTCTTCAGATAGCAACTTCGCAAATCCTTCAAGGCTACCCACACAATTTATAAGAAAACAGATTGCCTTGTTCCAGTGCCATGATAGTCACCAGGAGAGAAGGAGCCCATGAGGTATTGTCTATTTAAGCTTTTTAAGTTGCTTTAATAGCTTTTTATTATATAAGGAAAGCTGTGTTTGGCAGGATGACTTGTATAACTGTAAAGTTATCTGGTCCATGCAGTGTGTGGACCAGAGTGGTCCAAGGACTTTAAGAGGAAGGGCTGCATCATTCTTCCCCTGCTTTACTGCTACAGCTGTTGCTCCTTCACTGGGTGTGCAGTCAACGTACACTGCTTCCAATGGGTCTTGAGAGTGCAGAATTCTGAGGTATTAAAAGATTTAAAGCAAATCATCTTTGCCCGAAGCATGCCTAGGGGCCTGCTCCAGCTGCTTTCTTGCATGGTAGGTTGGAACAGGCTTACTTTAGTCCTTAATTTTTTGCTTTGGGACTCCTCAAAGCAAAGCTTTGTTTGTTCATAATTCTTCAGATTACCCGAAAGCTTTACCCCCCAAGAACATAAAGGAATCCTTTGGAATGGCAAAGCCACCCAGGATCCAGTGTGTGAGCCTCACTCTGAGCAAGGTACTGAGGTCAACATGCACTCCAAAGAACTACATCAACAGCTTCCCATTTGATACTATGAAATAGCCACTCCAAGAAATGGAAGGAGAGGGGCAGTGGGTGGGAATTTATTGTAATCCAAATATTTTACTTGTATGCTACCTAAAATATCGATTTCTATTGTACTTAACAATAAGGAGTCATTACTGAATGTCATTACCTTTTGTAGGACGTTTCAAAAAGAATATGCAATCTACTATCAGAAATGGGAAGGAGAACTTCCCTTGCTATGACAGTATATCCCCAAAATGGCAGCACTTTATTTAATTTTGGGAGTAAGATCAAATATTCATGTTGGGAACAGTCTCATCTACAGCCCAGCTCTTTTGATCTAGCTATTAAACATAAGCCTTCATCCTGTGTATGTAGCCCTTCCTCTTCATTTGCACAGATTGCTTTCCTGGATTCTGTTTTTTTTTTTTATCACCCAAGAAACTGTGATGCAATGTTGGGAACAGTGATGGCATATCAGCTGGACTTTGGGCCAGAAATAGACGGCTTCAATCTCAACCCAACAGGATTGACTTTACCCAGATTTAACTAAATTAGTATACAGTGTGTGTGTTTAAGGGGGTTTGTGTGTGTGTTTAAGGGGGTGATTACTAATCTATAATAATAACTATGTAATATAACTGAACTGAACTGGCATCTGAACTAGAAGATCTGTTATAACTATCAACTATTCATTGTCCTTCAGTTTCTTCTATCCAAGAGAAAATTTAGAGAGATCGATGGTATTATCAAGCTAATCATATTCTAATTCCAAATTGAGTCCCCAGAATAATCAACAAAGAAAAACTTACTTCTTCACTGATTGAAAAGAAGAGATGATCACGAGAAGAAAAGAAGGGAGGGAGGGGGAAAAGATTATTAGTTTGAAGGTCTGAAAATGAAATATAGGCACCATTATCTAAAACAACAACCATGAGACATTAAAGGCAACACTGATGAAATATTTCCAAAGGTTACGAGATAGAAACAAAGAAAGCAGAGAAAAAAGTTCAGTGCAGGAATTCCATAATGGCAAACGCATTTCCCATCTCTATATGAAGATAAGAATTAAAAAAAAAACATTTTCTACATGCCAGAACTTCAGGTGAATTGGGGCACAAAAAATCATTCTTTTTTAAAAAAAATCTCTAGTTCATTAAAAAAAATCCATATTGCAAAGACCAACTTACTCTGACATCTTGGTTTTGTTGATGAGACCCTACAATAAAGCAGAAGGAATAAACTTTTTAATAAAATTGAATTCTTCAGATTAGTTGTTATTGGACACTGCTTTAAAAAGAAAACCAATTGGGTGATAACTACTTCCCTAACTCTTCTCCTTCTGTTGAGTGGAGATATAGTTACCACATCTATGGTCAGCAGCCAAATGTGTTGTTAATCATAGCTGGAGAAAACCATGGTCCACCAAGCCTTTCAGAACATTCCCAAGCTTTATTCCTTTTTTTCCTAGAAATAGTGTCTGCTTGAACAACTGCAAGCACTTTTTATGGCAGGGGATATTTTCATACAGGGGAGCAAAACATGTTTTGAGATTTAATCCAACATCTTATATTTATTGTAAGGATTCTTGGCCTTCTTCTTCTGTAGTCAATGTTTGCATACTGATCACTATTGGTGTGCTCACTAGTACAGTGCATAACTATAACTTTAGGCATTACTTGTGTGATAAGATGACATTTTCTCTTATTAGCGAGAAGCTGCTGGTGTCCTTTTCTATGTTAGCCTCAGTCACCACCAATGTCCTTTTGAGTTGGAATAAGATGAGCAGTTAAAAGTTGCCTAGCAAGGACATCCAGAAGGCAGTGGCAAGACTCCCAAAAGAAATCTTATCCTAAAAATGTGTAGGACCTATCACATAACCGAGAAGAAAGTGCTTCTAAAAATGGCTTGTAAGGAACTGCAGCTGTCTCCTTGGGTTGTAGCCTTTTCCAGTCCCAATGACATGAGTTGTGAGGGAGTCACTGTGGCAACGACATGAGCCCAAAGTATGAGTGACAATAAGTTTGACAAAAAATGTCAGCCCACAGCTTGAGAAAGCGGCACAGCTTGGCCTCCCTAAAATGAAAAGCAATCTCTCCCTTCTAATTTACTTTTTTACCAGCAAATGTGAAAAAGACAGGCAGCCAAGTGTGATAATTTCCCCACTCCCTTTGAACAAGCAATTTTAGTGTTTGCTGCCTGCAGCCTCAGATTGCTTCTTGAACGGAGCAGCCATTCAATTTCATTCTGCCCAAAAACTTATTTTGGAAAAGCAAAAACTGATGCTTTTGGCCAAGCTTCCTCATCTGACATGGATGAAGAAAAACAAACAAACAAACCCAGGTAAATTTAGCTAGCATGCAGATTTATATTTTTTCAATTTTCTTACTTAACATATGAGAGTTAGAATAGAGGAGTGAAGAAGAAATGTAAGCATTTTCCTTCCGAAGTGCCACAAAACTGGCATTCTTGAAAGGGGTGAGAGCAGCAAGAAACGGAGAAGGGAGAATGTCGGATGAAAATATGTAGATTAAAAATGGGGATTGGGGAAGAAACTGGACTTCCTGACAGGTGATGGAGAACAGCTTTTTGATTCAATGCTCATGTTTAGATCTTTTCACTCAGCCAAGCACACAATGTTAATCTAAGCACCAGAGCACTTCTATTCCTTCCTTTTACTCTCTTAAAGGTAAAGTGAGATGAGTAAGAGACATGCAAAGGGCTCACCCAAGTCCCAAGGAGAAAAACAGAGAGCGCTGGTGGGAGGGCAGGTTCGACTGGCAAGCCACAAGCAGTCGGCTTCCTCTGGAGGTATAAATGGGTTTCTTAAACAGCTCAGCAAAAAAAATTCTCTCTTTAAGGGCATGAAGCCTTCCTCAGACCAATAGAGTGCAAGGATCCAGAAATACAAATAGCCACCCTCAGTTAATGCAATTAGGTTGGGAAACCCTCAAGGAGCCCTGGAGAAATCAGGCACCCCGCTCTATCAGGCAATCCTCCTAAAGAGAAATAGGAATGTTTATGGGTGGGTCAGTCACTGATTTTAGGCAACAAGCGGGGAAAATTAATCTGGTGAATGGGAGGGATTAGAAGATACACAGGCTGAACTTTGCATTAATCGTGCGTGTTATCTAAGTTGTACACATCCTTCCTCAAGAAGAGAGAGGTAGATTAGGCCGAACACAGATATTTATTTTTATTTTTTATTTATTAAATTTTTACACCACGCATCTCGCTGTCGAGAGACTCTTACATCACTGTTGGTGTGATCAGTTCTTCATGAAATGTCAGAGTTTCATTCCATACAGCATTAACCTTGCGAACTCTCAAGCTTCCTCCTTCCGTTATATATTCAAGATGGACAATATTTAATATTTATTTGCTACGTATATGTAGAGATGTGGGTCTATACATATGTTGTTCATAGTATGTTTAGGTGTGCGTCATGTATGTGTTTCACTTTGAGAGCGGGCAACTACCGGTATATTTCATTTTTGATGTGTGCCATCGTGCCCACAGTATAAAAATGACAATAAAGGTTATGTTATCTTATCTTATCTTACCTTACCTTACCTTACCTTACCTTATCTTATCTTATCTTATCTTATCTTATCTTATCTTATCTTAAGTAGCCTCTAGCATAGATCTGTATTAATATCACCATGTACTGTTTTAAGGGGAAATACAGTACTTAGCTTGTTTACTGCAAAAGGGAATTCTGAATTTCTGACTTCTCGGTTGAAGTGAATGGGTGCTTTATTAGGGCTGTGCACTTCAGAAATGGTTCAGAGGAAGTACTTCAAACTTTGTTCATGCTCCCAGCAGGTACTGGAGCAAAGGACAGGAGCTCACCCTGCCTTATGGCAGCACTTGATTCTCGAACATGGGCTTGCTCCTTGTCAACCCAGCATCCTAAACCACTTGGCCCATCATGCTCCATAGGCAGGAAATAAATAAATAAATTCACATGGATATTTAAACTTTTGCATTTCTCCTTAAGATTAGAAATGTATTTGCATGTATTCTCAAACTATGTGCGTTGGGGGGGTACTTTTCTAAAGTTTGCTTTCAATAGTTTATATTAATAATTTGTCAACTTATGCCAAAATTCAATTTTCAAACTACCTCAACATTCAGAACTTGAATATAGGGTTGTTGTTGTTGTTTTTAACTGTAAGAGGTTAGTAAAGAAGTATGGCCTTATTTATAAGAAGTAAAAGCTATGAGATTGAGAAAAGCTCCAGTATCTGATTTATCATTTCCATTACACCATAAACAGAAAAAAAGAAGGGCTAATTCATTTATTCTGTTGAGATGCCAGCTATATACTAACACTTTTTTTTCCCCAGTCCTGCATGCAGATTGCAGCAGGGAGAAGACAGATGAGCAGATTCTGCACAGCTCCTCCTTGCCAGAAGAATGGACCTTTTTTATATTTGCAATGGAGAAGGGCACCTTCCTTAATATTTAAATGCCCAAGTTGTACATCACTTGCCTTGTTGGAGACAAGATAGTTTCCTTTTGCCACCTGCTGGTAGAGCTGCAGCCAAAACAGCAGCAGAAGACAGTCAATCCAGCTAATGCCAACGGATCCTTGCGGAAAGGAATCAACAGGTGTGATGAGAATAGAACCTCAGGCCACAGGAGTTAGGACTGTTTCCACATGCACACCTTCTTCCCTTGGTTAGCGTTTCTTGAACCACCCACCTCTTGCCCCCAGAACCTGAAGCTTCCGAGGAGATGGAGCAAAGCCAGCATGAATAAAGTATGCACTCAGAATGCATGAAACTGTTGATATACTGTGACATGCCCCTAGTATGGACCACAGAACAAGATTAACACATGTGAACAGCATCACCTTTATGTAAAACTGCCCCAGGTATGTGTAGGAACCTACAAGAGAGTGATTCATGGTAGAAAATTGGAAGATCTATAGACTTTCCACTACAGATGGCTCTGCAGCTCTAGTAGTTTCTCTAAAAAATAAAATCATCTATTTTTGAAGCATCCAGGAGGTGGTGCTGGGTGACTATTGTTTGACACCTAGGGCACTAACCCTATGATGCCCTATATGTGATTCTATCTTGCCCTCTATGCTGTTTAGCATCTAAATGGAGAGAAGGATGAGGAGTGACATGATAGCAATGTTCCAATACCTCAGGGGTTGCCACAAAGAAGAGGGAGTCAAGCTATTCCAAAGCACCTGAAGGCAGGACAAGAAGCAACGGATGGAAACTAGAGAGAAGCAACCTAGAACTAAGGAGAAATTTTCTGACAGATAGAACAGTTAATCAGTGGAACAACCTGCCTCCAGAAGTTGTGAATGCTCCAACACTGGAAGTTTTTAAGAAGAGACTGGACAGCCATTTTTCTGAAATGGGTATAGGGTATTCCTGCCTGAGCAGGAGGTTGGACTAGAAGATCTCCAAGGTTCCTTCCAACTCTATTATTGTTGTTTTTGTTGTTAAATGAAACCAGTGGGTGAGATCATGTAGAATGCTGAGTGGGGTGCCATTAGGATGCTGATGACAGCCAGCCTCACTGCTACCTTGACCTCCAGTGGTCACTCCCTCTTGACTACTGCAAGGTGCCTTCCATGGGAATATTCCTGAAACATGTCCTAGAATCACACTTGGAATAAAATGCAGTGAAAGATATTGAGACTACAGGATGCCTGAAACAATAGATCTTCAGTGATAATCTGAACACAGATTAAGGTGCTTATATTGATCTTTAAAGCAATGATGCTTAGGACTGACTAAGCCTGACTCTGAACCTTTTCAGCTATTTATGTCAGCAAGAAATTCTTTTGAGTATCTTTATTGCTAGAACTCGTGTATCTGGCAGTGGAAGAAGCCTTTCTCCTATGTGGCTCCTAGGCTATAAAATACCCTCCACAAGGGACTACATTTGTCACTCTCATCCCTACCCCCATTTTTCCAGTATTCAGGAAAATAGCAAAATTTAATCTCTTACACAAGTTATTGACTGAACTGATTTAAATGATTTTTACATTTAACATATATTTATTTATTAAATTTTTACATTTAAGATATATTTATTTATTAAATTTACTTCCTGCCCATCCCACTGCAATGGTGCTTTTGTGTTTTACAATTTGCACTTTGTCTTAGCCCATGCAAATGTATCAGTAGAAAGGTAGGATGCAAATTTAATATAATAAAATGAAGGGATAGTCTCCAGAAAAAGCAGGAGTCACCTAATCAAAGTCAGCACCTACACGATCTATAAGGTGCAGGAACTCGCCCATACTCCACTTTTTCCTCCTCACTTTTTCCTCCAAGTAGTCAGTACTTGAAGTGAAATGTAAAAGGGGAGGAGAATGCCTAGAGAAGCACCTTTGGTTGCATGAACAGTATAAGATCTAAATATAATAAAACTCTAGTCCTCTCTGGAAACAATTATATCACTTAGAAAACTATGGAATGCCATATCTAATTTTAAAAAAGATTCAACTCTTTTTCCTGTGCTAAATTGAATTTATGGGGAAACTCAACTTTAAAAACTGGAGAAGAAGGAGGAGGAGGAAGAGGAGGAGGAGGAGGAGGAGGAGGAGGAGGAGGAGGAGGAGGAGGAGGAGGAGGAGGAGGAGGAGGAGGAGGAGGAGGAGGAGGAGGAGGAGGAGGAGGAGGAGGGGAAATATTGACTTTGGACTAATTGATAGATGATGAAGACAAATTTTAACATATTTGTTAAGAAACAAATACAATCTCCCAGGTGTAACTCAATGGCAATATTTATAGTTATAACATTTGTTAAGTACATTCTGAGACACTAGAACAACATGTTAAATCCTCTAAAACTATGAGTTTCTATGAATACTTGTTATCAATAAATTAATGTGATGTGGAATTGTTAAGACATGAATGGAATAATGGAATTAGAGGCTTCTGTGTTGCCTAGAAAATGGGACAGTATTTTTACTTTCATAGCAAGAATGTCAATGGACCTCCAATAACAACTTATGCAATGAAAATAAGATTTAGAATGTATTGGGCTCCATTACATTTATATAGAAAAGGACTGACAAAAACAGAATTATGTTGGAGATGTAATAAAGATCATGCTTCTTTGAAACACATGTTTTTGCAATGTCCTACACTTACCTAGTTTGGAGTTTTTAAAAAATTGGATTATATAAATATAGTTGTGCGACAAAAACAAAAATTTCAGATTATAATATTTTTGAACGATATCCCTAGTACTTGAAATCTGATAACCAGACAATATAAATGGCCATACTATCATGCCCTTACCATGGCCAGAAGAGTGAGATTGCAGCATTGGAAAGATAAAGGTATGGCCTGTTTTGACCAATGGATTGAAGAGTTGATTGCACTTGCCATTTATGAGCAGATTGCCTATAGATCTGGGCTTTGTATGGACAAATATAATGAACTGTGGGACTCATTTATACAAAATACAGTACATTAAAATGATAGCTACATAAATGTGTTAGATATACACAGACACAAACACACATATACTGTATATATACATACATATATACATACATACACTTCAATAATTGCATTAGATAACTTTATAGAGAATTCTAACTTTTTATTGTTAAAATGATATACCTTTTTTCTTTTTTGTATTTTTTCATTTTTTTAAAAAAACACAGTGCTTTTCCTTTTCTTTGACATGTACTTTTATCTTTGGGTGGGAGGGTTAAAGCAAAAATATAAAAAAAGACAAAAGACAAAAGGATTAATCATCTCATTCCTATTTGAGCAACTTAGCTAACCAGGAAGAATTAATTTAGCCCATGTAGCTCCAGGACTATTTTGGATTTAAATTAACTCTCTTTCCCCTCAATCTTACCCCAGAGACACATGGCATAAGAACAAGGCAGACAATTCAATGACAATTAAATGATGATCAAAACCTATCCTGAATTATTCATAGTTTCTAGGTAGCAAAACAGTTCCTCAAAATAGTAAAAAAGGAACAACTGTATAATTCATTCTATTACCCCAAAAGGTGCTTTTTCAAAAGGCAACTGGGGTTTCTTTCTTTTTCCTTGAAGACATTTCACTTCTCATTCAAGAAGCTTCTTCAGTTCTGACTGAATGGAAGGATTTATTGCAGTCATCTGGTCATTAGCACTCACTCTGAGAGTAATTGAGGCCTGCCTGTTTTCTGCCCTATTCCTTTCACTATTGAATACAGATACAGGCTGTTGGGGATGAGTCTGTATTGTCTGCATCTCAAATTGAAGCACAAATGGTTCCTGTAGTCTGCAATGTTTTCTGGAAATCCATTCATACTCCTGCACCATTTGAAGGGTGTTCATCCCAAAGTGCATAGCTAAATGTCTACGGAGATTCTCAGTCATTCAGGTCACCGTTGTCCCAAAGGTGCTTTTTCAAAAGGCAGCTGGACTTGCTTTGTTTTTCCTTGAAGATGTTTTGCTTCTTATCCAAGAAGTTTCTTCATTCTCTTGCCATAAACCTACATTCCTTCTGCAATTTGGACTAAGTGAAATCATAGTTCAATGAGGCATCTCCTGTGCAAGGGACATTTCATCAGACCAATGCAGTGAGTCAGAGCATTGCCTCAAAACAACACTTTCAAAATGTACCCGTGAAGTAATTCAGGAAATAGCTCCACTTATTGCAATGAACTGTATGGGCCATTTGGTTACAAACCTTACCATCTTTTTATAAAGACAGAACCCTTGAAACTGCAATTTTTGCAATATAGTATTCATTGGATACTAACTTTAGTAACCTGTACTATAAATGTTATAGCATGCTAAACATCATGATTTAAAGGCAAACAGGTCCCAAAGACTGACCAGTGACTTACTTCCATCAAAAGAAATTTCAAATGAATAGGTCAGGGGTGGCGAACCTATGGCACAGGTGCCAGAGGAGGCACTCAGAGCCCTCTCTGTGGGCATGCGTGCCATCGCCCCAGTCCTAGGCCTTCAGCTGGGTTTCATAAAACCTTTTCACTTTAGGCCTCCGCCGCCGTGTGCAAAAAAAAAGTTCAATCAATCAGTTAATTTCAACTTCTCGCGGGAAAAAAAAGATCTTACACAGTTGGAATTGATTGATTGAACTTTAGTCCCACCCAGTCTGCCATTACAACCGCAGCCACGCCCACCCAATGGGCCACACCCAGCCAATGGGCCACACCTACCTGGCACCCGACGATGCATAAGTGGGTTTTGGGTTGCAGTTTGGGCACTCGGTCTCTAAAAGGTTTGCCATCACTGGAATAGGTATATGTCTGTGACCCACTGAAGCAAAGAGGGAGGAAAGGAAGATAACATCACATTGTCACAGAACATAAAAATGCACTGAAAAAGTAAAATTATCTAATTTGTGGAAAAGTGAAAAGGAAAAAATCCTAACCCTAACTCTGCAGGATTGGATTTGCCAACCATACAGAATCATCTTCCTTTTACTTTTCTGTAACCACCTTTTCCCTTGCATTACATTTTTTATATTCAGCACTGTCCATGTAACTGAGTATGAAACCATAATCTGAACTCTGGGGGAAAAAATGGTCTGAATTTACAGTACAATTGCTCATCTGATTTACCGGAGATTACAAGAGATTTAGCATGTTGCAAAAAAAAAAAAATAGGAAGACTGAATAGTTTGAGATATTGTGATGAAGATATCCAAGTGCATATGCTAGATAGAAACAACCTCATTCATTCCATATAATTTTCTGAATATAAAACTTTGGTGAAAGCCTGTTCTTTATATATGGGGAGGCAGTGAGGCATGGCAAGATTGACTGCAAAACTGCCACAGAACTTTGCAAATGAGGATCATGTAATCGCAGCAACATCCCAGAAGCACAGCAGGAGACAGAGGGATTGAAGCAGTCACATTTTTTCCAAATTTCACTTCCTCAGGAATCACAGATCCCAGAGTTTGGACATATTCTGTAAGTTAGCCCATTTGAGGTACTTGGCTTTAAAATTGTTGCCCTGTGATGCACCATTTCACTCAGTTAAAGGTCACGACAATGAGGGTTTTAGTAGTACATAGATTAGAGATTCATAGTGGGTTTAAACAATGACTCACTGGCCCTAATGTGTGTACAATACTACTACTGTGTTCTGAGTGTTCTGAGTTTGTCTGTGCTTTTGTGTTCTGGGCGATGGTCTTGAAAGCTGCAGTCTGTTTATAATATGTTGCAAGTGGTGAGATTCAAATATGTGAACAACCGGTTATCTGTGTGGATACCGCTTCCAGAAATCCATTCTGGGCCGGGGCAACAAAAAATTAGCTACCGGTTCTGCTGAAGTAGTGCAAACCAGCTGAATCCCAACACTGTATGTTGCTCTGGGAATCACATAATTAATACATGGAAAGATTAAATAAACAGCTTATGAATACAAATTGCTTTGTGACGCAAGCAGTCTGCAAACTTCCCTCCTATAGTCTATGCATTTACATCAGATATTTTCTGTTGACACTTACAGACAGATTCATCTCCCCATACAAACTTCTCTGCTCTGGGGACACTTTGATTTGCTGTACCTTTATTCCTAGAAAGATCAAGATGCTGAGTTCTGCTTCTGGGTTCCACCATTTGCTGAGTTTTGCTCCTATCCCTGAATCCAGACCCAACACAGGTTTAGATGGGCTTTCATATTTTAATTGAAATAATGTTTAGACCCCCTGGTATGTTCACTTATTACTTATGAGGTCTATATCCCCTAAACAAAGTGTTAGATGCTCCTGACCTGGATTTAAAAGAAAAGACAATTAAGCAAACTCTAATCACAACACAATGCTCAAAAAGTTTAAACAAAGAGAAGAATGTCTGACAAAACAAAATCTTCAGATGACTTAGAACTTATCACTGATTCACAATTGTGGGAGCCATGCTGGCTGAGGAATTCTGGGAGTTTAAGTCCACAAGTCATAAAAGGATCAAGTTTGAAGACCCCTGCTTTACATTCTTAAATAGGTTTCATCAGTGCTTTTTTTGTTTAAAAAAAAAAAGGTGCCAGGACTCACACACATCATACAACCCGCCTTGCCTAGCCTACAAAGTTCCATCCAAAAAAAGTGCTGGAACTCCATTCTCGGCATTCTATGACAAAACAAGCCCTGGGTTTCATACACTTAAAAAGCCACAAAACCTGAAGCAAAATGAGAAATGCTAGCCCCTTCCAGTGGGTTTTATGGCTTTGCCAAATGTAACCTGCGCGTTGCTCTCCTCAAAAGGGTGCATCCCTACCATCTATAAAAGTCACTTGTTAATTTAAAAGTAAACTCCCTTGCAAACAAGATCCATCTTTAATCTTACATGGAGCCAGCTGGTACAGAATTTAGCTTGAACTGCCATCCCCAAAAAACAGCCTGGGAACAGGCAGGCTGTTGCTGTATGAACTATTCAGCTTGCCAACTCATGGACTTAACCCTGGGTTATTCAACTTTCCCCAGAGTTTGGGCTTGCACAACATACTCAACCATAAAAAGGTGGACACCTTTGCACAATTCACTCTGCTCAAATTTAGCTGGATAATTTATGGTGAATATGTGAACACAGGGCAATTCTGCACTGCAGCTAAAGCTGCTTGTCTCCCATGTTGCTACTGCTTCTAAAGTTGACTGAAAATTTCAAATTGCAATGGGTTGGCAGCAGAACTGGGTGGGTGCTAAATCTGGACTTCAGCCATCGCAAGTCTTAACCCTTGCTTGGGTTTCCTTCTCACTAGTCCCCAATTTTTTTCTTTTGCTTTTCCAGATGTTTCACATGTGGATGCTTGTAGCCCCTTCCCAATTACCTCCTATGTCCCTTCTTTTCCTCCCTCCCCAATGATGATGCCCTCAAAGTTCCAATCCTACAATAATCAATACAAAAAGAACAATTGTTTTATGGTCCTCTCTTCCTTTGTAGAAACAAAGTGGCAATGCATTTATTTTGCTACCTAAAGATGCTTTTTTAAAAAAAAAATAAGAAAAGGACATTTTGCAAGAAAGGGACTGGAAAAGCAAACGTTTGTTTTACCCAACCTGGGCAGAAATTGAAAAGATGCCCATGGATAAGATAAAAGGGTTGAATGGAGTTGAGTTTTTAGGGTTAAGGATAGTCCATTGACTTAACAGGTTAACATTGGATCTCCTGCTAAGCATCAGAGAACGTAAGTCTGATAATTCAGGGTGAAATGGCTACCCAGAATCATGGTCAACCACTGGAGGACAACAAACATGCCAGGCATGGCAGCCAGTGGGAGCTGGTGCAGCTATTAAAATAGAACAAAGTACTGGAGAAGAGTTTATGGCAGCTTAGATTGGGAAACAACAGTTCTGAATTGAAACTCAAGCATACAGAAAAGGTGTGGGGTGCACTGAGATTGAGATAAGGACAAAGTATCTGTTTTTGTACCCTGGAAGCAGTGAATGCCCCATATGGGTGATAATTGTCAGCCTTGCAGGGGTGTTCAAACAAGATACACACCCAGAAGTACTAGCTCTAACTTTATTGTAAGGTTACCCTGACTGAAACTCGCAAGTCTAAAAATGCATCTCTCCCTCCCCCACTTTTACAGTCCAAGATTATATGGAGGGTCCCTTCTGAAATGTTTGCCATGTCCACATTCCTTCTGCAGGCTAAGCTGCCACTTATCACAGAATAAAGAACACCAGAGTTGGAACTGATCTTGGAGGTCTTCTAGTGCTCTGGCTGCGGCTCTTCCCCTGTATCTCAAGGTTGTTTCCACCTGCCATTACAATAGTCACTGGCAAAGGGTTCTGAAAAAGGGCATGTGCCTCCATCTTTGCTTCTGGGTGTCCCACGGATGGTCTGCTTTGCATGTGGCTCACTTTCTTTTCATCTTATGGTTTCACCCAGTGAGTTTTAATGCAACTGAATTTATTAATCTATATTCTGTATTCTGGACTTCATTTCAATTGGGCTACATCCTCGCATTCAGATTTCTTCCCGCTGATGCATCATACATGTTATTTAAGGCTATAACACTTACAGCAATTGAAATCACTGAACTAAACAGATCAGTTTCCAAATTCTGTTGTGTAGAAAGATTAAAGTAATTTAAAAATGGGCCTGTATACCCTGTATTTTAACTACAAGGAAGCCTATGATATCCTATTTGTTTTACTTGACTGGTGGGGTAGGTGGCTGGAATATCCATATCCATATTTAACTTATATGAATAGTGAAAATTACTAGAATATTTGTATGGTGATATGTATGTTTTCTGAGGTTTTCACGGGTGTTTGTATGTAGGTCTTTGGTTATTCGGGTTTTCTCCCATGTAAAATTGAAAGTGTCTTGGCGACATTTAGACGAAGTCCCATTCGTCATCTTCAGGCTGGTGTTTTCGGCTTCATGCTTCTAGGAGCAAGCCGAAGCTTGCACGAAGCTTGCACAAAGCCGAAAACACCAGCCTGAAGATGACGAATAAAATAGGACCATATGTAATTGAAATCAACAGAGCTTATATTTTAATATACGCTGAACACCAAAAGTGCTTTAATTATGGAGTTCAATTTGAGGAACTGCCACAAAAGTCAAGACTTTTTGATATCTTGCAACAAATTCTCATCTGGTCACAAATGGCACCTGTGGGGAAGGGAGACAAATATCATGAAGGAATGTCTGCTTTATGTGCTTGTGGAAGTCACTCTGCCCCTGAAGAAATGGCTTCTAGCTCTTTACATTCAGAAGGCAGAAAGAGGTACAAGAATGTGAAATTGGGTTTCTTTATCAACAGGACTTACCTTTGATAACCCGCAGTCCCTGGAATTGTTTTGTAAAGGCTTCATTAATTTTTCTACAATAAACCTCTTTATCAGAAACCCTTGTGTTCTTGAATGCCTCTCTGTCTACTTTCAGTCTAGCTTCCCAAAGAAATTTGATTGTCTAATGTAGCAGGAGATGTCTCCATACAACAACAACAACAACAACAACAACAATAACAACAATAATAATAGTAATAGTAATAGTAGTGGTGGTGGTGGTGGTGGTGGTGGTGGTGGTGGTGATGATGATCATGATCATGATGATGATCATGATGATGATCATGATGATGTTGGAAGGGACCTTTCTCTTAGAGGTCTAAGCATGAATTGCTTGCAATAATCCAAATGTCACCTAGTTTTAAAAGCACAATGTTTAGCTGTTTTGTTTTGCTTTTGCTTTTCCTTTGCTTCTTATTGCTACTTCTAGTCTGGTTAAATCAAGCAACCTCATTTAATAAAGGATAAAGATAGATAAGAGTAGATAAAATATCGTCTCTTCCATAGAATTGGCTAGTGTGGCTGATTTTTGCTATCCAATATAGTATTTGCCATGTGAGGCCCCATCTGATGTATCATGTCCCATATCTCATATTTATAAGAGCCCTGGTGGTGCAGTGGCTAGTATGCAGCACTGCAGGCTACTTTTGCTGTCTGCCGGCTACCAGCAGTTCAGCAGTTTGATTCTCACCGGCTCAAGGCTGACTCAGCCTTCCATCTTTCTGAGGTCAGTAAAATGAGGACCCAGATTGTTGGGGGCAATATGCTGACTCTGTAAAACCACTTAGAGAGGAAGGCTGTAAAGCACTGTGGAGAGGTATATAAGCCTAAGTGCTATTGCTATATGATGCTACAGTATTAGTACTACATTTGTGTCAGGAGTATCAAAGTGCTTCTTGGTTGAAAGGATTGAACATCACCATTGTCCAGGGGATGCCCAATTGGGATCCCCTTTCATGTCCCCATTAAATTGACCATCAAAGTGGTACCCATCTATCTATTCACGGCCTCCCACCTTCGAACTGCTGGGTCAGCAGGAGCTGGAGCCTGTAACAGAAGCTCACTGCATCAAACAGCAGCAACCAGATCTTGAAACACACAAAAAAGAACTTCTTTGCAATTGTATTGCACCAATAGATACAAAGAGCCATTGCAAATATCAACAGGGAAACAAGGATCATTGGGATGACGTATCAGTTAAGAGGTATGATAGAATAATGTACAGCTATTCTTAAAAGGAATCAATTGGTTTGTTTTACTGGGTTTGTTAGGATTTTTAATTATTACTCATTCCAACAAGAAGAAGAAGAAGAAGAAGAAGAAGAAGAAGAAGAAGAAGAAGAAGAAGAAGAAGAAGAAGAAGAAGAAGAAGAAGAAGAAGAAGAAGAAGAAGAAGAAGAAGAAGAAGAAGAAGAAGAAGAAGAAGAAGAAGAAGAAGAAGAAGAAGAAGAAAACATATATGTCACGTAAATGCACAATGGGAGTAGCCCAGAGAAACTGAGGTACAAGCATAGTGGGAAATTAGTATTCCTGCTATCCAATTAATAGTCCATCTTGAAGCACCCCATCAGGCAAGGAGGCATTGATGCATCCCCAAAGAGCTAGAAGGATAGCCTTTCTTTTGATACTTGAGAACAAAGAATCTATCATTTAAATTATTCATTTCATATATGCAATCATTATTTGCATTTGTTTCATCTGAACCCTTTTTTTAAGTTTTCAGGAAAAAAAAAACAGCTGCTAGCAATGCCAAAGGAAACATTTATTTCTTCCTTTGAGTTTAACCATCAGGTTTATAGACGATTGCACACATAGCTTGAATGGCAAAGTATTTTTAAAATATTTAATAAGAGAGCACAACTCTAACCATGGTTATTTTCAAGTTTTGTTTCCCCCTTCAATCTAGAACAGTGGTTCTCAACCTTTTTAATGCCGTGACCCCCAACCGGTCGTAAGACGAGGACTTCCCAACCGGTTGTAAGTCAAGGACTTCCCAACCGGTCGTAAGTCGAGGACTTCCCAACTGGTCATAAGTCGAGGACTTCCCAACCAGTCGTAAGTCGAGGACTTTCCCTGCCTGGGAGTGCCGCGCATGCGTGGTGCCGCCCCCTGTGCCAGCCGAGGCGTAGCTGGCAAGGGGCGGTGACGGCGCAGGGTTACCACCAGCTGGCCAGCCCAAGGGAGGTAAGGCACCCACCGGGCCCCATGCGTGCCAGCAACCCTCCCTGCACCCGCCGGCCTCCCACCTCCCACTCTTGGCCCTCTTTTACTTACATTTTTAGTAGTTGCTCAGCAGAGAGGGGTGAAAACTTCTAGACAGCTTGCCTTCGCTGCAGACAACTTGCAGTACCGTTTGCAGACTGGGACTTTTGGCGGGCTCAGCAGGGCAGAGACAGCCTGGACAATTCCTATTGGCTTTTGAAAGCCAATAGAATTAGACTCTATTCAAGAGAGTCTATTCTATTGGCTTTCAAAAGCCAATAGAAGAAGAGGGAGTAGCACAGCTAAGGAAAAGGGGGGGGGGAAATGGTGGACTGCGTTGTTTGGTGACCCCCATGAAATGGTCGTTCGACCCCAAATGGGGTCGTGACCCACAGGTTGAGAACCGCTGATCTAGAAGAAAAACAACTGACCCACATAAGTCTATATACTGATATGTTAACAGTTTGATTTTGAAAGGCTACATGGTGTTTTTTTTCCAGTTTTTTTTAAAACAGTAGATTCAATCCAAGATAATACATTACAGTACATATATTTTTTTTATTGGAGTCACAAGATTGTATCTCTGTGTCTTCAGAAGACCTTTAGTCTTAGGGAAATTGTCAGCTGATGAGTTGATTAACTTCCGGTTCTGCTACTTTGCTATGCTTGCTCTGACGCTATGGGGAAGACAGTTTTCCATTCCACTCTGATCTCCCCTTCTTCCTAAAGTGCAATAGGGCTTTGCCATTCCTTCCCACCCAACCATCCCAATTTACACAGGCAATGGGGTTTTTTCAGCCTCCATGTGAAATGTCTTCATGTTAAAGACATTAAAAGAGAAATGTGCAGGTTGGTGCACTGATTTTTCTTAATCTCCCACTTTGGCCAACAGGATAACCTGTCATTCTCTTGCTTCCTTATCTTCTCCAGCCCCAGAGAACACCAATAAAGAGACCTGTGCAGTAGTTCAAATCCTCTTCAGAGGAATGATCCTGATGGAAGGGTGCCCTGAGATAACTGCTGGTTTACCTAAATGTGGGCTACATTGGGATAACGCCTAGCCTTGCCTCCCCTTGTCTAGAATCTACATCTTTAACTGACCCTGATGTGGTGAGTTGTATTATCATGTCTCCCTTTATAAATAATAGCTATGGGTTTCCTTCTGGAGTGGAGAGGCCTAGAGGGTGGGTTAGCTGGTGGGTAGTGGCAGCTTGAAGCGTGTCTTCAGTCCCAGAGTTTTGTCAATAACTTCCACAGGCTGCAGACTGTGCCACTGTGCCATAGGCCTGCGAGGATTAGCCAGCATATCGGACCAATGGCGCAATTGATTCCCTGTAGCTCGGCAGCTAAGAAACAGCTTTCCGATCTGGTCATCTTTGGTCACTTTGTCATGATCCCACACAGAGATCACCAGGTCTACATTCTAGAATGAAAATTACAAAGCAGAGAGATGAAAGGAGGAAAAGGAAGGGGAAACAAGGGAGAAAGATGAGGTTTTGCAATGCAAACAGAGAAATTCCATATCTCCTTACAAAGTGCCCTCTACAAGGGGGACATTTGGGGGAGTCCATGCCTTTCTACCATTACAGCTTTACTAGTTTTCTATTTCTCTTTTGTACTCAATTCATTATTGTTTCCGAAATGACAGCCTAAATCCTTCTTAAGGAGAGCTGCATAATAAAGATTCGTAGGTGGAGGACTTTAAACTTTGCAGCAGTGCCTTGCAACGCACCCTGACAAAATAGCACTTACAATGCTGCTGCAAGATGTCAAATGAGCAGCCTCTTCTAACCCTGATTGACACCATTATGATAGGTTTTAAATATGGTGCTGATATTTTTTTCTTTCTTTCTTAGTTATTATGTTAATTTAGTTTAAACCTCTTGAAACAAAAGAGAAGCACAATATCAGGAATGCAGTCACAATAAGAACCAAAGCAGACTTCAGTACAAGTATCTGTCTTTTAACAATCTTAATTGGGATCAGAATTTCCATTGCTAAGTCACATGATCATTAAGCAACATATCACATGACTGCAACTGAGATGGGACCTCACTTCCATTGTGGTTGCTAAGAAAATCAACCATATAGCTAAGCGAGGCATCACATGATTGTGACTTGCAATTTTACTACTGGCTTCTCCATTGAGGCTGCTTGATGGAAGCCAGCTGTGCAAATGGTGATCACATAACTGTGGGACACAAGAACCAGGTATAAAGTTGCTTTTTCAATACCACTGTAACTTCAAATAATTGTAAACAGGGCCATCATTAATCAAGGTGTATAAGGAGGTACATTCTTACAGCAGGCTTAAATAAGCTGAGCTCAAAACATCTGCGAAATCAAGGGTGCTCCTAGAGACTATTTCGCTCTCCCATAACATGGATCTGCTATGAAATGGCTTCCGCTGGGCCTACCTGGATCAAGTTGAAAGGCACTTCAAAAACAAAAGCTTCATTGAAGTAGGGGCTTAATGTGTTTTTCTTCACAGTTGTCTTCTTTTTCTTCCATTTCTTTTTGTTCAGAATAAGTTGCACTTTGACATATGGGTCTGGCGTGGAAAGTAAAGCAAAGAACAGTGGAGGCAATTTAATTCAAAAAGAATTTTCCCCAGACATTGAAGTATTTCTGAACACCATATTGCAGCCTTTCGGATCTCCATAAAAAAAATCCTAACTCAAACATTAGCTGCTCTATTATAAAGCTTGGTGGCTCTGCCAGGAGCCTTGTGGGTTGACTAGGTATTTCGCTTGGAGGGAAAAAAAATGATCTTCCTGAAAAGGTCATTATGAGACTGTAATACTGTTGTGAGTTTTTGGGACAAAGTGTAATTCATCCCCACCAGCTTTCACAACCAGAACAAATCATATTGCTCAAATGTTACATGGTTCCCTTTTCTTAAACAAAAATAGCAATAGCCATAGCACTTAGACTTATATACCACTTCACAGTGCTTTATAGCCCTCTCTAAGCGGTTTACAGAGTCAGCATATTGCCCCCAACAATCTGGGTCCTCATTTTAGTGACATCAGACGGATGGACGGCTGAGTCAATCTCGAGCCCATCAGGATTGAACTCCTGGCTGTGGGCAGAATTTGCCTGCAATACTGCATTCTAACCACTGTGCCACCGTGGCTCTTACAAACATAATAGTAATCTCCTTTTGTCCTGATGATCAGAAGGAATCCGATAAGCCAGGGGTCTTCGAACTTGGCCCTTTTATGACTTGTGGACTTTAACTCCTAGAATTCCTCAGCCAGTGTGCCTGGCTGAGGAATTCTGGGAGTTGAAATCCACAAGTCATAAAAGGGCCAAATTTGAAGACCCCTGCGAGAGCCTTCTTTTCTGACTAACAAATTTTATGAAACGACATCAGCTTTGCTCATTTCATCAGGTACATAGATCCACTTATGCCTCTGATGAAATGAACTGCAGCTCACAAAAGCTCTTATCTTTTAATAAAATGTGCTAGTCAGAAAATTCCTTCTGATTTTTGGTAACCATAACTAATACAATTAGTAACTAAATATAACTAATACAATTCTCCTATCCCTCTTCCAGAGCACTGTGATATGAATAACAGCAGCTATGACAAACTCACCCCACTTTCATGATGCAAGAGAGGATTGTAGTCCTTACAACAGAAATCTATGCCATGTTGTATCTTCCCTGCTGCCAAGATCAGCAGTAACTCAAATCAAGAGAGCTAATATGGGCCTTCACCCGTTGCTTTAGACCAGGGGTCTTCAAGCTTGGCCCTTTTATGATTTGTGGACTTCAACTCCCAGAATTCCTCATCCAGGGTGCTTGGCTGAGGAATTCTGGGAGTTGAAGTCCACAAGTCATAAAAAGGCCAAGTTTGAAAACCCCTGCTTTAGACCAAAGAGGTTCAAAATATAATGGGACTCCAGGATCCATTTCAGCAACATGCATTAACAGGTTCTACAGTACATCAGCATGACGAGTCTTAGGAATCTGTCCTTCATACCTGATAATCCATCTGCGTCCATAACCTTGAGCTTTTTGGCTTCCAAGATAACTACCGTTAATTTGCTGGTACTGGGAACATATCGCAGTGAGAAGCAGATTTCTCCAAGGTGCTCTTGCTGTGAGAAACAAAAAAACGAGGAGAAGCCAGTCTGATATATTGAAAAAAGATTAAGGGATGAAGCCAAGAGTCCCTGTTACATAGCGTTAAAATAGGAACACTCTGAGGAATACTTTGAAACAATTGTTGTTGCTCCAGAATTCATTTTTCTAAGCCCAGAAGAATGGGAATTGTGATATTGACACCACAGAGGTGAATGTATTCTTAATGTGCACCAACTTAATATGCATCAAACTATTTTCTGCTGTAACTACCCTAATTCTTCAGAAAAAACAGTTTTTTGTTTAAACTTGGGCAAATTCAACTTAAGCCAAGTGACTTAATAATGGGTGATACCTATGATCAGATTTCCAAACTTTAATAAAGATGATGGCATCATTTATTTGCACCCATGAGCCACTGAAAACCTAGGACAAATGGGCAGATATATGAAGTGGAGGGTCTTCACTTCCTATGCTGCCCCTGTGTGTATTTCCCAGCTGTCTTACTGATACTGAAATAAGTCTCTGTGCTTAAGAGGCAAAGGGAATGTTCTCCTCCTTCTCTTGGGTTTCCCTCTCTATAAGTAGGAGAAATGAGGCTTTTCTGTAGTTCTTAACAAATCTAGGTTTTAAATCAAATGTAGTGAATGTCTGCTTGCATTCATCCTCTGCCTCCACAACAATGATATTCGTTTTGGTTAGGAGCAGTGTTTTAAATGAGATGTCCTTCTGCTTAAATCACTTGATATTGTTCCAGCACTCTGCTTAAGTTCATGGGCAAATCCTTTCAAACAGCCTTCTACTTTAGAGCAGGGAAGAGGGGTTTTAAGCCTATCCATGAACCATTTCTCCAATTCACATTCTCAGTCCCATTATTGTATTGGTGTTATTAGCATCACTGGCAACTGGCATCTTCCAAACTGGCAACTTTGGAAAATGAGATGGGAAAGTAGTTTTACTTCCCTGAAGCACCATACACACAGGAAAAGAGTGATCTGATCAAAGAATTCCTACATTTCACCTGTATTAATTGAAAATCTTCCTCCTTGGAGGGGAACCTAAGTATAATTTGAGAAATATTGTTTTAATTCCAATGGTATGTCCAATTATTTGTTTAAAAATAGGATTTCCTTTTTTTTAATCCCACAAAGTGAGTGTTAGATTCACCTGCTGCACTAATCTAGGAGTTGGCTTTAATCATCAATTGTTGAATAAGATATAAAGGTTGGTTTCTTATATGCTATTAAAACATAAACCATGTTTACAAACTATAATGGCTATTTTTACATTGTGTGAGAAATAATCAAACTACATTATAACTTGATATATAAAACCATGATTATAAATCCAACCAATTGCATGTTGATTCATTGAATAGGAGTGTGTGTGTGTGTGTGTGTGTGTGTGTGTGTGTGTACAGATACACATAAACATACCCCATACAAAGTTCTCAATTTGTACTATTACAAGCTTCAACTAATCATCACCATGAGCAGCTGCCTGTGTTGCACATCAGTAAAATCCATGCTCTGGCAATTGATCCCAAAATGAATACGCTTTTCTTGAACAAAACGTAGTAACATTACTGCTCAATGGCCTCAACACACAAACTTCATTAACCATTCATATTCAGCCTGAGATATTATCAGTTCCATGGTAATATAATTGCTAATAGTGCCCTCTAGGCAATATTCCATTTCTAGACCAGCAATAAAACTATTAGAATTGTCTCACAGATGTCAAGGTGTTATCAAGCTAGCATACTCACAAGCCAAGCATACTTATTTTTATTTATTCATTTCTGAGATTTGCACACTTCCATAATCCCACTGATGATCAACAACAGCATCCCAATTCCTTTAATGAGCTTAGGGAATGAAATGTGCTTCTTTCTATCTTAGAAAATTGATATTTTGATTAAAATGGATTTCAAGAGACAAAAAAACAATCTGTCTGCAAAGATATAATAACATCTGCTATCAGCACAGGCTGAATTCAAATGAGATTTCTTCAAACAGCCTATGTTGATGATCAAGAGAGAGATGATACTCGGTTTGATATATGCTATAACAAAGAATCCATTATTTGCTGAAGCTTTTCAAAATGTCTAGTTTTCCACTATTTTGGATGTGACTGTTAAGTATCCCTTATTATAAAGTGAGTGGACATTAATGTAGTTTGGGCCTTGTCTCCGTGGTGTTGCCCTTATCTTCTCCCTAATGGAGGAGATAGGCATCAGCTATCATTAATTACACTGCTATAATAGAATCTATAGTAGAAAATTCTATAGTAGAATTTTCCCTTTAATCCAACACCATTCAAGAACACCTTTGACACGTGTAAAATGTTTCACTTTGAACGGTAAGTCAAGAAGCTAGAAGTACATAGAAATGGGAGTGTTGGAAGCCTAGACATCTCATAATCACCCCTATGATCATGAATGACCTCTACCTCAGTCGTTTCTCCCTCAGCCTTTGTAATTAGCCTTCTTTATTTCCTGATTTCCTTTTATATCTATCCAGGCTTTGAATAATGTAGAGAAGGAGCGAACAGGCATCTCCCATTTCACTGAGAAAAAAGGGAGGGTGAGTTTATACTCATTGGCTTATGATTCCCTGCATTGGTTGGTCTCAATCCTTCTTCCTTCCAAAATCAAGTAGGCAATTTCAGTTCTCCCACTCTATTTCGCATTATTTAAATATAATAATAGGGTAACTTTAAGACATTGCTATCCAATCTGTTGATTTCTTGGAAGGTATCTTTAAAACTGCAAGATATATTGAAGATAAAATGTGAAAGTTCCATTGGACAGCTTTTCTGTCCAATGGTATAAATGTTTTGTAGATTTGTTGACCCATTATTGTCACAGGTCTATAATGAATTACTTAAATCCAGTAAATGGTCTTTGTCTTTTTATGAGGCTTCTACACCACTGATTTTAAAAGCAGGTAAAGATTTTGAATTTTGTACAATTTATGGATCCATATGGTAGATGCAAGAATATTTATTGCTTTTGGGCCAGATGATTTCAGAAAGTGTCACCATACATAATTCATCCAACTCAGTCTGGATTTTTCAAAACCAAATAGCATCAGATAATTCACACTCATAAATAGATATTTTGGATATAGCTCAAGATAAATTGGATTCTGATATATTAATGTTTTGGGATGCTGAAAAAACTTTAGAGTTGGGTAAGCTTAATTTTTTTAAAGCGAGACACGTGTAGGTATGGATTCCCATCTTCTTTTATTAAATGGATTGAAATTTATTATTTGAAACCAATAGCAAATGTAATAACATTTTTAATTTTTAGACTAGTTGGGTTATCAGTTGAATTATAGCATGGCAACTGTTATGGCTGCCCAATTGCTCTATTGGTTTATGACCTAATTCTTGAGCCATTAACAATTATTCTCAGGCAATCTTGCAGTATTACTGGTATTACACTGGCAGATACCATGCTATTCAGATTCAGAATGTAATTATTTTACATGTTTGCCAGCCGGGTGTTTTGGCGCTCTCAGCAGCAATTCCTATTGGCTTTTGAAAGCCAATAGGGGGAGTAGCACAGCTCATGCAAAAGTTGGAAAAAAAAACCCATCAAAAAAAGGTGCCGGAACCTCGTTCTGAGCGTTCTATGAGGGGAAAAAAAAAGCCCTGCAGATTAGTCTTCAAATATCGAAAAGGAGGACATGAAGGAGGACACATTTTGAGGGAGGACAGAACTTACAAAAGGAGGACAGTTGGTCACCTTAGACAAAGACCCAACCAGGGGATTTTGGCCATGGCAAAAGGCAAATGAAGGAAGGCCTGCTGGTTCCCTACTGTTGCTATTAAAGAAATAAGCTCAATTTGGAGTTCCTGCATACTTTGTCTTATATGGGAAGTTCTGCAATGACTTCTTGTGAGCCTTCCTTCTTCTTTGGACAATATTGTATGAATATTCTAATTTATTGCCTCACTTGATTAATGGTAAATATTCAAGCTATAAGATTAATTGGGACAATCTAATTTACTCTCTCTGGAATCTGATTTATAAACAGGTCGATATAAGTTGTTGGGCTTTGTAATGTGTACAGAATATATTAAATATTTTGATTTATACAATTTTAAATACATCTCAAACTTAGTATATTGAATGTTAGAAGTAAGATTCTAATAACCAATGGATGAATTTAAAATCCATTTAATTTAATGTTATTAAAATGAATATTACTACCTAACTGATGCACTTTTTAAAGATATATACTGTTGTTAATTCCAAATAGTTATTTTTATTAAGATTAAGAGACTGTTGAGGAAATTTATATGGGAAAATACTCTACCAGGAATTTTACCGGCTAAGCTGAAATTGTCTTTGATAAAGGAGTTTTACTTTACCAGCATCTCAAAAATATCACTAGACATTATGTTATCATTTATATTTATGCAGAATGAAAATTTAACCGAATACCAACTTTTATACATTTTACTGGAAAGTTGTTATGTATTTCTCTTAAGATCTTAGTAATGATTTCAATCAGTCCCACGTAGCAAAAACAGTCTTTCTCTTCCTGGTTTGCAAGCAAATAGCTATATTTGGGGCCATCTACTAATGTCATGAATATTTATTTTATGGAAGAAGTCTACAGTGAATATAAGAGGTAAGACTTTCTATTGGAAAGTATAGGCAAACTCTGGAATAATTACTTTTAATTAATTATTATAGTATTATTTTCAGGAATGTCAACAATTCAGGTAGAATTTTTGTTGCCTAATTCATGACTCTGGCAATATAAACCAATTTAAATGTTTTGATTTCTCAATATGAAACAGATATCTAAGCAAACCCAAAGAGCCCCAAGATGCTATCATTTTTGATGGCGCCTGTTCTGAAATCAAATTTTGCACCTAAAGCAGAAATTTAAAAATATTTTTGAAGTTGAAAATAACTGACATTATGACTTATGGAATGAACAATTGGCATTATCATTAATGGAACATCAATAATACAAATCTTTAAAAATGTTTAAAATGTTCCTGTGGTCCTGAGGTTAAAATTAATTCTGAAGTCATTAGATCCTTAAAGAATGTATCAGAAAGCAGGGTTAGATAAAATACTGCTAGGCCCGGAGAAAAAACAAATAAAGAATATTTATAAACACCTGTTGGAACATAAGTTATATGAGGAGCAGGTTAAAGAAACAATGGTGAAGAGGGCAATAGATTTAGGATGTAATATAAATATGGATCAATGGCAGCAAGTATGGGAGCGAAATAACAAAATCACATTGGCGACATCATATAAAGAAAATCTGTATAAGATGGTTTACAGATGGCATCTCCCTCCGGCCAGATTAGCCGAAATGTATAACGGATATTCTTCTATGTGTTGGAAATGTAAAAAAGAAAAGGGCACCTTTTTCATGTATGGTGGACATGTAGAGAAGCACAGGTGTATTGGCGTATGGTCTGGGAACATTCTATACAAAGCTGAGGCATTACTATTAGGAATACTAGAGAAAAATGTAAATAAAGAGGATACGTATTTAATTACTCATGTGGTTATGGCGGCAAGGATACTATTTGCTCAAAAGTGGAAAGCAATGGAAGTACCAAGTGAGGAAGAATTAATAAAGAAAATTATGTATTGTGCAGAACTAGATAGGATAACTAAAAGATTAAAAAATCAGGAAGAAATAGAATTTTATCAAATATGGAATAAATTTTATAGATGGAGGGGAAAAAATGGAGGTCACAAATAAAGAGATAAGTTAAGATAGAGACCAGAATTGTATAGTTTGTATATAGATATATTATATGTAATTAATGTACAATATGGACTGAGATGTCAGTCAAAGACAATTTACCATGTTCAATGTTTTTCTTTTTTTTTCTTTGTATTCAATAAAAACTTAAAAAAAAGAATGTATCAGAAAGGATGGGCTGTATCCTTTCTGTGTTAATGATGTAAAGAAAGGTACAATAATTATATGATTTGGTTGCATCTCTTTTTGTTTCCTTGTAGAATGATTTTGAAACAAGTGTTTGGTCTGCTGCGCTATTATAACTTATCAATTAATTAGATTATCTCTTGCATGTATTTTAGTTTCTAACATTTGTTTTATTCATGTTTAATGTGTTTTTATTACAAATAAAGATAAATATGAATAAGAAATGCTAAAATGGGACATCAAAAAGCAGACAAACTTTCTACTCGAGAGTCCCCCAAAGTCAGGTCCACCCCATTTTTGCTGCAGACTCCAGATTCATGTATTTTTCCCTCTGGGCTGGTGACCTACTGAAAAGGAATACCGGTAGCAGAAAAGTGGGAGAAGAAAACCATTCATGGTGTAACATTACCCCCTCAGAGGCCGCCAAAGCCCAGGCCCTCCCAGCCCCACTCCCCTCCATCACGCTCTGCAGCTGCACTCTCAAGGTGTTAGTGAAGTATCCTTTCTAGCAGAAGCTCACGCGAAGTGAGGAGGTGGCAGACTCTCGTCGTCAAAAGGGGGAGGGCTTTCAGGAACAAAGATGACCAGCCCCTAGCCCCGATAGTCAACGCATGACGGTGTTTAACAGCCCCAGGCAGTCATAGCAGCAATAGTCAATGATTTTGCAGCGACCATTTGGAAACAAGTGGGGTGGGGAAAACCCCGGCTCCAGGCAGCGATAGGAACACGAACAAAGCTAGTCACTGTTCTGCAGTAACAGCTTGCCCCGCAAGGACAACTCCCCATAATGTCTATAACCTGCACAAGTAACAATAATCAAAGTTCAGATGACCGCTAGTCTCCAAAGCAGTAACAACCAGCCTCCCCTTCTCTTCTATTGTCGCTCGCAGTCTCAGGTCTCGTCGGTATCAAAACCCCTCCCCCCTTTCCTTTATTGTTAAAATCTGAATTTAGCAACCCCAGCAACTTTCTCTCTCCTCACTCTTTCTCTCTTGCCTCTGCTCGGGATATCCCCCCTGCAAAAGAAAGCAGTAAAATTCCACCTTCTCATTCTCTCTCACTCTCTCCTTCCTTCTCCTTCACAGAAAGGGATGACCTAAAACCTCAAATCCCGCTTCGACTTCACCTGATCTCTCTCTGACAACCCTCACCCTCTTTCTTTTCTCCTTTTTCTTTCCTTCTGCCAGATCCATGCCTGTTGCGCCCAAAACCAGAAGCAGCTGTCTGAGCTTCCCTCAGATACATTGATATTTACCTGAACCAATTCTTCCTTTTACCTGCCCAGATTTTCCTGGGTCAATGACTGCCATTCAGCCCCAAAACATAATAGGACCAGAACCATGCTTAATGGCTGGCAGAGTACTTTTTTCTTTAAACCTTCCACATCTTGTTCTTCAAGCGTATCTTATGTAGTTATGGTGTGTTTGTTTTTTGTTTAATCAGTCCAAACCATTTTATTCCAAAATGTTTCAATATTCTCAGTTTTGCTTTTATGCATATTATACAATAACTTTTGTGATGAGAAAAAAAATGTCCTTTTGACAGCTGCCCGTGCATATCATTGTTGCCTTAATAGTGCTATATTATCTGTTGCTCAACTTTTCAGTTGGTGACTCACAGAGGGTATTCTTTTGCAAGTAGTTCCTACTTTTCAAGTAGTCCCACCAGAGATTTTTCTTAGTTTTTCAGATCTAGTCTTCACTTCCACAGTTCCACATAGCTTTCCTCTCACAACATTTCTCACAGCTGAAATTGCTAGCAAAGATTCCCTTATAGCATTCCCCTATTTTATAAGACAGAATGATCTTCATTTTCAAACACTCAGGCAATTCTTTTTAGAAAAATTAAGGACTATGAAAATAAACAAACATCACAGCCCGAGAGATTTGAAGGTTCAGAATGTTTATACACCCAGTGGAATTTTCTTCACCTTGGTAATTGTAGACTTAATGACTCAATCACTTTTAGGGAACTTATTAACCACTGTACTGTAAAAACTATAGCATCAAATCAAGTGAATTTCTGCATCTGCCAATAGTTACAGTGTCCTTATCATGAATCTATAATCAACTGTGCATAAATTGTAACAGTGCATTCAGATTTGTAGAAAGATGGTCAATTTAACATTATACCATGTAAGGGTTGTGATAGCATCTGCTCTTTTGGGGGATTTATCAAAGTTTACAATCTGATTGGGGTGTCACAATATTTTGCACACAACAGGAAATGAAGAGATTTATGATTGTATTGATTCCCGGCTTTTCCATCAAATAATGATGCCCAAGGCAGCTGATAGTACACAGAATAAAATAGTTCACACGCTCACAAATCAGGGACAAAACAAACAACAAAGTCATTTTTCCCATTCTCAAAAGCCTGCTTAAGAAAAACTTTTTCTTTACTAGCAGAAAAAACAGAGTAATTTAGTCTAATCTCTTTTCACAGGGACTGCCTAGTCTAAAAACAAACACAGAGTAAATGCTCTCACTGCTAACTTTACCTTACAGGAAAGGAGGGGAGACAGTTAGATGTTGTATACTCTGTAACTTTCAGAAGTCCCAGCCAGATTGCCCTACAACTAAACATTACAGTTCAGCAACATCTGGGATGCTATAACCCCTTCAATTTCCATATATGCTATTGTATTGCCTTACAAAAGATCTTTCCTTCCTTCCTTGGCAAAGAGTACAGAGAAGAGCAACAAAGATGATTAGGGGACTGGAGGCTAAAACATATAAGGAATGGTTGCTGGAATTGGGATTGTCTAGTCTAATGAAGAGAAGGACGAGGGGGGACATGATAGTAGTGTTCCAATATCTCAGGGGCTGCCACAAAGAAGAGGGAGTCAAGCTATTCTCCAAAGCACCTAAAGCAGTGGTTCTCAACCTTTCTGAAGTCGTGACCCCTTAATGCGGTTCCTCATGTTGTGGTGACCCCCAACCATAAAATTACTTTCGTTGCTATTTCATAACCGTTATTTTGCTACTGTTATGAATTGCAATGTAAATAACTGATATGCAGGATGTATTTCCATTGTTACAAAGTGAACATAATTAAAGCATAGCTATTAAAAAACAACAACAATATGTAATTGTATATTGTTAAATATTTATTTCTAATTACAAATACATGAAATTTTGTCTTGAAGCATGGTGTAGCATGGGTAACAGTCTTAATATAACAGCAGTGTACTACATTGCTACATTTTTGAACAGTATGTCTAAGAAGTCAATGTCAGTGCGAGGGTTGAGATTGCTTCCTTCGCACCAGATCAGCAATTCTCTGGGCAGTCTTTGCAAGAGCACAACGAAGATCATCTTCCACAACAACTCTACTTCTGTATTTAGACTTGATAACCAACAAGCTGGAAAACCCTGTTTCACAAAGATATGTTGTTGGAAATGGAAGAAGAAGGCGCAACACAGCATGTGGACTTCAACTCCCAGAATTCCCCAGCCAGCAATGTATAACCCAAAATGCATGGTTACAGTCATCTTTGAATCCAGTCTTTGCAAAGCAACATTTATGACACAGCCTGTGTCTCAAACAAGTCATTTTGGGGCATACAGGAAACTGTGGCCTGCCACAGGGGTTCTGAATCTTGGCAACTGTAAGGCATGTGGACTTCAAATCTCTGAATTCTGGGAGTTGAAGTTCACAAGTGTTAAAGTTGCCAAGGTTCAGAACCCCTGGCCTACTAATATGAGTGAACGTACATGGAATATCCTCCCCTTCTGCTTTCAAGGAAACCTGGTTTCAACTTGTCCTTAGGAAAGCCATAGACCGCTCCGGTCCTGACTCGGAAGCCCCTCGGACCTAGAGCAGGCAAGCGCCCAGCCACCTGCGGGAAGCTTGGGGTCTTCAGCCTCCCGTCACTCCCTTCAGTGTCTAAGCGGAGCCCTGAAATCGCGGAGGCTTTAGCGAGAGGCTTATTGCTATTTTTAGCCAGTTATTGCTCGCGCCCTGGAATGCGCAGCTTGCCTCGGGCGGGTTCCCGAGAGGGGACCCCCATCTGGCTTCGTCAGCCCGGGAGGGGTGCAGGCGGGGTCCCCTTGATGCCCCCCTGCTATGGCTACCTGCTGCTCAGCAGCAGCAGCGCTGCCACCACCACTCTTCAGCAGAGCCTTTCCGCCCGTAGGGGGCGGACCACGGCACGGAACTTGCCTGACCATCTTCCTTCCTTGGGGGACTCCCGGGCGCCCACCCAGCATAGGCTGGCCGGCTGCTCAGCCATCTGCTGCGCCCCATGTGCGACCAGCCACTGCGTCACCAGAACCACGTCCGTCTGTCCCGCGCAGGCCCGTGGCTCCCATTGAGCCACCGCACACATCGATGGCGCAGCGCTTTAATTTGCCACCCGAGCCGGACAACAGCGCGGGGCGGCGGGAGGGTGCAGACGGTAGGCAGGCAGGCAGGCAGGCCCAGATGGCAGCAGGCGATGTGGGCCAGGCGCTCCCGGGAGGCCACGTAAGTGCAGGATGAGGCAGCGGCAGCGCAGGTCCAGCACCGGCCAGGCCAGCCTCCCTTTCGCTCCATTCAGGGGCTTGTGCGGAACCCTTAAAGCCCGGAGGCTTTGGCGAGGGGGTCTCTCTCCAGGGCCAGCGGTGTCGCTCGCCCCGGGCTGCCCTTTGGGATGGCCGAGACAGGCCAGTTATTCTTCGCGCCCCCTACGCCGTCAGCTAACCAGGCCTGCGGCCCCGATGCTGCAGGCGTGCATGGATGATATTGAACCTGGCCGGCTGCTCGTACATCTGCTTTAGCACGCAGCGCCAGCCACTGCCCCGGCAGAACCACTTCAGCCGCCTCCTATCCCGCGCAGCCCCGCTGTGTGAAGCGGGGCCTGCGGCTCCCACAGCACCACCCTCACACCACACCGATTGCGCACGAGGTGAGCACGCTTTTTCGCCAGGTCAGAGTTAGGCGCTGCTACCCACCTCCCACCCCTGGTCCTCTTTTACTCACAGTTAGTAGAGTAGAAGATGGCGTTCCTTAGTTGCTCAGCAGGGAAACTCGCCTTTGCTGCAGAGAACTTCCAGCAACGTTTGCCAGCTGGGGATTTTGGCGTGCTCAGCAGCCCAGAAGCAGCCTTTAACGGCCAGGTCTGGTCAATTCCTATTGGCTTTCGAAAGTCAGTAGAATAGAGCCTATTCTATTGGCGTTTGAAAGCCAATAGATTAAGAGTCTATTCAAAATGAGTCTATTCTATTGGCGCTCAAAAGCCAATAGAATAGAGGGAGTAGCACAGCTCAGGGAAAAGTTGAAAAAATCCAGCCAAAAAGATGCCGGAAAGCTGTTCTGAGCGTTCCATGCGCAAAAAAGGCCTGGTCTTTGGCGACCCCTGTGAAACAGTCGTTCAACCCCCAAAGGGGTCACGACCCACAGGTTGAGAACCGCTGACCTAAAGGCAGGACAAGAAGCAATGGATGGAAACTAATCAAGGAGAGAAGCAACCTTGAACTAAGGAGAAATGTCCTGACTGTTAGAACAATTAATCAGTGGAACAACCTGCCTCCAGAAGCTGTGAATGCTCCAACACTGGAAGTTTTAAAGAAGAGACTGGACAACCATTTTTCTGAAATGGTATAGGGTTTCCTGCCTGAGCAGGGGGTTGGACTAGATGACCTCCAAGGTCCCTTCCAACATCATCCTCATCATTATCATCATCATCATCATTATCATCATCATCATCATCATTATTATTATATGCCCCACATGCAGAAGAATTTACATACTCTTCAGCATGGGAAACAACTCCTATATAATTAAACTCCTATAACAGTAAAGTGATACAATCTGCATAATTAAGCTTGAAAGAGCTCTTTTGACTGGTCAAGAGAATCAGCACCAAGCTCTAACTCTTCAATTAAACAAAACCAGTCAGCATTTTCCTTCCCTAGCTCCAGAGTTTCATAATGAACTTTTGTGAGATTTTATTCCATTTTCTGCATCAAAGCTGAGCAGGTATTTTGAGATTGGGGTCAGAGTTATTTGGGGGGTTTTTTCCACCTGGGGATCCACAAGAGGTCTGGCACTGAGAGGGTGAGATGACTAATAAGGAAGGCATCTAAATTATTTGCTTCTTATTTTTCCATCTCTGCAAATTGAATAGTTGAAATGAAATAATTATTCAGCTTATCACTCTCAGTTTATTGCTGTTGTATCTGAAGTAACAACTAATACCGCTCAAAGCAAAAACATTTGTTTCATGTCCATATGATATACCTTTGGAAAGCTTTTGACCCATAAAAATGAAGCTGGGAGTTGCTTCCCTTGCCCAGAATGAATAAGATGCCAGATCACTTCAAATTTAAAAAAATTGTCACCCTCACATCTGAGATACGTACCTCTATCTTGCCAGCTGGAGACAGATCAAGCCAATGTTCCATGACATGCTGTAAGTCCACATCCACAAGAGGCAGACTCACCTCACCAATTATGTCATGTTTAGAAAAGCGGTTGAAATCATACACTTGCATGATCAGTACAGCTTCAGTCACCTGTGCCTGGGAGACCTAGAAATGGGGTAAAAAGAGAATGGCAATTTCACTTCTACCAATGGATGAAATTCCACGTCTTTCTGAAATTATGAAGCAGTGAATCTGTGTGATATGGGAAAATCACCCTGCAAAGTAAGAATGGTGTCAAAAAGTTGTGTCCAAGACTCATTTTGCCCAAGATTGATTCTCCAACATTGGTTTTCCAACAGGGTGGGACCAACAGGGATTTTGGAGTGAGGGAATGGTGTTACAGGTGCCACAACAAACAAGGTATGCTTCTTAGATCTTGGTAGATGATAATATTCAATCAAAAGGATCCAAGGCATATCCACTCTGCCCCATGGACTATCATAGACAGGCAGCTCCTCTAAGAATCAAGCCCTACTCCATTAAGAGTTTTGTAGATAACTACACAACTTGTGACTTGTTGGATTATTATTTCAGATATATTCACGACTGCAGAGAGATTGGCAGAGATTGTGCAGGTGCAGGAGACTTACCCGAGGAACTTGTGACCTTCTCTGCAAGGTTCCCCGTTGACTTTCACCCTGGAAGTTTCCCAGGAAAGAAGTTGCAAGTTCCAAACTGCACTAAACTCCCACCATCAGCCACAGTCATGTATTCCATTGACTTTATCCCAGACAGCTTCCCAGGCTTCCTAACTGACTTGTAGGGAGGTACCAGGAAGTGTAACTGAGAATCACGTGACTGCAGCATCATCATGACAGCACTGAACAGCAGCGGCACTGAAAACAGTAAGAACTTTCCAAAATTTCATTCCCACAGGAGTAATGGCTCCTGGCATTTTGTAAGTTAGCCCATTTGAGGTACCTTGGTTGAAAAGCTTTTGCCTTATGATGCACCATTTTGCACAATTAAAGGTTACAAACACAAGAATTTTAGTAGTATATAGGTAACACCAGTGCTTTTTTTTCTTTAAAAAAAAAGGTGCTGGAACTCCGTTCTGGGCGTTCTATGAGAAAAAAAAATCCTGGGTAACACGCACTTTAATCTAAATCCAGAAATTTACTTTTGTTTTATCCTAAATACATGAACTAGAAGTCTACAAGTGATTTTAATAGAAGACAGGGTTTGTAAACTCAACATCACAAATCATACTAAAGTAAATTAAACTAACCAAGAGCATGAAATAACAATGAAAATTTTCTTAGTGAATATTTCTGCAAACTTCTAAGCTAAATTTTAAGTACCAAACTGAATTGAATCAGGTCAATGAACTTACAGAGGGCCTTGCATCCTACCTGAAAAATGAAGCTCTCATTGAAAACAGGACTGAGTGTCTTGCGGTGAACCTTTGTTTCATACTTCTTCCTTATGTCAGATGTCAGGAAGACAATCACGTAGGGATCAGAAGTACCTCCACTGTCCATGGCCTTTAGATCTGCTGCCTGCTTTACTCCAACCTTCAACTTAGAGAATCAATTCAAAAATATGAAACTCTTGAAATGGACAGAGTGTATTAAATTTGCAAATCTGTAGAAATGGGCTAGAAGTGGAGTAGGCAAGCAAACCAAAATAGAAAAGTAAAGTTCGTAAAAGTTGTGATATTAGATCTTCTGGATAAAATTTGACTTTAGGGAATAGTTGGGTTTGTTTCTGCTGTATTGGTCTCCCTACTGCACAATAACATCCTTCAATAGACTTCTAGATTCTGTCACTTGGTTTGAAAAACTTTAATTTGCCTAGATGATATTAAGTCACGGAATTTACCTAAGTCACTGAGGGTTCAAAACATACTTGGCTGCACATTAGATCTCTCTCTCTCTATATATATATTGTCCCAAACAGTTGTGACAGTATCTGTTAGTAGAAGACTTTACCATCAGTCCTTTGCCAAAATCTGATCATTCTCTGATTGCTTGCTAGTGTTGCCCAAACATCATGGGGAATAAAGACCTATTGAGCAACCGCAGTCAGTCAAAATACTGGACCCGTATCGGTTTCAGTGAATGCTTTAACTTTTCCCTTAAGTTCTGTTGGAGTAATAATGAATAGGAAGAACCCAGAAGCTATGCAGTTTATGAGCATTTGCCAATAGGACAGTAGCTTTTCTAAACTGGATGAAAGAATCAATGCAGAATAAAGGAAGACATACAAAGTTGCCCACATGAAAACAAAACACGTGAAATGCAGGAAGGAAAAGTATTGCTATTTAATATTGCTTTTCAATAAAAGAGGAGTGCAAATTTGTCACCCTGGGATTTCTGAAGTATACCTCCTGGCTACGGAAGTCATATTCTAGGGAATATTGCAGCCGTCCACGTTTCTCATCTTCAAGTCCACATTCGATGTCTTCCAAATCAGGCTGGACCTATATCAAAATATTGGCACCTTTCATTCAAACTTTCAATGCAATTCATATAATAAATGGTTTATGAAGGGTGACTGACTTTGGGTTGACTGTATATACTATATTCCATCTTACATTCAGGAACTCAGTGTGGTCCCACCTTCTATTTTTCTCTATAACAACAACCCTCTGGTGTTTATTTCTCGGAGACCCAAAACAAATTCAAGTCTTATCAGTAGCAATGAAAAATTGTGCTTTGAAAATGTGTTACAGGTAGTCTTTGTTTAACAACAGTAATTGGGACTGAAATTTCCATCACTAAGTGAATCAATTGTGAAGTGTGATATCATATGATGATACCACTTAGTGACAGCAGTTCCTAGTTATTATTGTTAAGTGAATCCTCATGGGTTGTTAAGTGAGGACCTCATGTGCCCACAACTTCTGATTTTCTGCCTGTTCCCCATTGATTTTGCTTGTGGGAAGGCAGAAGAGGAGATTGCAAATTACAATCACATGACTGTGGGACACTGTGCTGGTCAGAAATCTGGGGTGGTTTGCCCAATTTGCCCACTGTGTCAGCCAGACCCCTGAGGACCAATCATAAGTATCCTCATTCGGTGTCATCACAAGTTTGAATGGTCATTGAACAAACGGTTTTAACTATGGAGCATCTTTACTAAGAAATAGATATTTGGAGCCAAGGAATAAAAATCAGACTTGTGTATGATTTCATTAATAATCCATCACAGGTACTAATATAGTCCCAGATTGAGCTTCTCTGTCATATCAACTGTTCCCAATCATTTAGCTACCAGGGACATCTGCACAGATGATCAAACAGTCAAGATGGCAGACACAAGTGCACCACTAAAGCTCTGTACCCTTCTTAATATGAATCATAAATTTGATTAAGCATTCATGGCCACCAATTTGATTTTTTTGACTCCCTGGTTGCCAGCTCTGGCTCAACCCCTAACTGAGATCAGTTGAATTGTATCCAGTGGTGGGATTCAGCCAGTTCACATCACTTTGGCAGAACCAATAGCTAATTTTTTGTTGCCCAGAATGGACTTCTGGAAGCGGCATCCACACAGAGAACCAGTTGTTCACATATTTGAATCCCACTACTGATTGTATCCATCTTGTTTTCCTATCCACCTGCCATGTATTTGTACTTCAAGGCTAGAAGCCAAGCTGTCCTGTAACTGAAAACTCATTGAAAGTTCTCCAGGGGTTAAAGTCCTCTTGAAACTTGAACTTAAAAAGCAAAATGCTATTCCATCATAAAAGTGAACAATACCTACCAAGCTGGCTCTTGTGGAGGCACCATTAATGCTCGCTAAGTGGAGTTTCTCCTTCTTCTTGCGTTTCTTCTTGCAGCAGCAGCACTTGATGATACAGATAAGGAAAAGTAGCAGGACTAGGCCTGCTGCTACAGCAATTGCTATGAGAGCCCATCTGGGTACTGTTTCAGCAGCAGGAAACAAGAAAGAAGAAAGAAATCATGTAATGCAAATCAGGGAATCCTTTCTGGACAGTGACATAGTCTTGGAGGCTCTAGTATCACTTCCAAACGGAGGCAAATCATAATAATTATCTGCAAAACAGGGGACCAGGCTGCTATGTCAGAGAATTAAGCATTTACAACAATTAATACCTAACTAATATCCGCCAAAGATTTATTTATTTATTTGTTAAATTTATTTGCTGCCCATCTTGCCATGTAAGGCAGCTTACAATAATTAAAAAAAAGAAAATGAAAGGAGTATAAACAGAAGTAGGACAATAGAACAATAAAATAAACAATGAAAAAAGAACACAACGAGAATACATCAATATGATAACTCGAAAGGTGGATGGGTGGAGAACAGAGAGCAAATAGGCGGAGATCGAGCATGCCATTAATCTTACAGCCACCTCCGGTGTGGAACTCCCCCATTTGATTCCCAAGCCAAACTGCAGAGCCCAGTCTTCAGGCTTCTATAGAAGGAATGGAGGGTTGGGGCAGATCTTCATTTAGGAGATGTAAGATGTTCCAAAAAGCAGGCAACTGCAGCAGAAAAGGCTCTTCTTCTGGATCCCGATAGTTGGAGTTCTTTGACTGACGGGATTCGAAGTAGGCCCTCTCTGCTAGTACAAGTACGACAGGCTTGTCCTAGCGCAGGGGTAGGCAACCTTGGCTTTTTTATGACTCGTGGACTTCAACTCCCAGAATTCCTGAGCTGGCTCAGGAATTCTGGGAGTTGAAGTCCACGAGTCATAAAAGAGCCAAGGTTGCCAATCCCTGTCCTAGCGGAATGAGGCAGCTGATCAGGTAGCCTGGATCTATGCCATTAAGGGTTTTAAAGGTCATAAGCAACACCTTGAACTGCATTTGGGAGCAGACCGAGTTAGATTGCCATTTCCATTACCCTCTGCCAAGATGCCTATTGACTGTCATGGTTACCATATCAGAAATTAGAGTCTAGCACATCTGGAAGGACACCAATAGTAGGAATTACCATAAATTATATTTTAACTCTTATAATCACTATGCCAAGAAGGTACCGTATAGTAAATTATTTAGTCAGTTCCCTTTGTTTTCTTTTTTTTAAAAAAAGACTTTTCTTCTACATCTAATGCCACCTTCCTAATAGCTAAATAATTTGTTCCTTCATCTTATCTTGCCAAAGTCAATTAGCACAAGATTAACAAGTAAATGCATAAACACATTTGTGGTAATAGCGTATTCGTGCATGACATCTATTTGGCAGGGGTGACTTTTTTCCTTTCCCGCAGTCTTCCAATTTCTCTGTAAAATGGCAGATCTTATTGTCATCCTCAAGGCATGCTTGCATTTCTTTTTAATACCACTGAAGGATGAAAGCAAAAATGAGTCAGAAAAGAATGAATGAGGAGGATCACAGAACCAAAGAATGTGCTGAAGGTAGGCTTGGATACCTTGACCCATGATGCTAATGCTCTTCTTTTTGTATACCTTAATAAAACATTTTTGTCCTTTAGAACTGAAAAAGGGAGGAGATGTTTTCTCTCATTCACTGTGTTTAAAAAAAGAGGCTGGCAAGCTCTCCCAGCAATCCTATTGTTTAAGAATGGAGCGTCTGAGTTCAGTCCAGGAGTACTTTTAAAGGCTGATTGTATAATCTCAGCAAGGTTGCCAGGCATTATGTGTATGTTGCCATAATAATCAAATGAATGACTAATTTCTCCTTGAATAACAGAACAGAATAATGTTCTAGAATAAACAACTATGTAGAATGTTAGGAACATGCAAGGAAGACTCCTCTTCTGTTGCTAAAATGATCTGATCAAGGTGGCTTTACAAATGAGGAGCTTTTTAAATCACATTTATGATTCTGCCTACTTTCATACCATCAGATCAGGCTGTAGTTTGATTAACCATGACATTGAAGAACCACATCTGACACTTTAAGCCAGAGGTCTCCAACCACCGGTCCATGGACTGGCACCTGTCCATGGCATGCCAGCAACCAGTCCACACACACAAGCAAAGCCCCTTCCATGGGATGCAGGCAGCACACAAAACCACACCCCCTCCAGTCCGTGGAAAAACCTTTCTCCATGGAACCGGTCCCTGGTGCCCAAAAGGTTGGGGGGCGGGGCGCTGCTTTAAGCCATAAATAAGCCTCATTCTATAATGACTTACTAATGTAATGTAAAGCCATAGACAATCATTCATTCATTCATTAATGAAAATTTATACGTCTGCCCAACTCACTCTCAGTGACTCTGGGCAGCTTACAAAGACAAAAATCCAATATAAAAAACAATAAAAATCAATTATGTCCCACGTACCTGGCAACAACAATCACTCAATCCAATAAGCCACTTGATGGGCTCCACCTCACATTGGGTTCCCCAGACAGGCCCATTGGCAAAACCAAGTCTTCAGGGCCATATGAAAAAAGTATCAAAATGGGGTCAATTTGTCTCCACTTTTTCCTCTCTATACAAATCTCAAGGGCTTACTATCAAATACAAGCTGATGTAGGAGTAGTGGACTTTAAATAAAAGCTTTCAGTGTTTACTGGAATTGTTTAACAGTTTCTACATTGCCAGCTTTGTTCTACTTTATATTTGTAAAAATATTTTAAAATTTAAAATTGTGGATGTCTTCTTCTCTAATCTAAAAGAAGCTAGGTCAACAGGGACAAATGGCTGCAGGCATCTCAGTTGCAAAGGATTAATTAACTGATGTTTTAGAGGGGAATATTGGTTATTTTTACCATTGTTTGTAATACCTAAACTAAGTTCTCACTCCTTTTTTTCCTATTCAGTTCTCTTCTCATTTCCATCCATTTTTCCCATCCATTCTTTCACGTCCCAGTGTAGCTACATTTTCCCAACAAACTAACTGTCTCCATTTTCCCCCTCTGCTTTGTGGCTGTTTCTGCTGGGGGGAAAAGGAAAGGAATGCAGGAATACAGGCATGTGCTTGTGTCTTTGAGCAGCTTATATACATGAGAAAGAATGCCTGGTATGTCCAAATTTGGGAGGAAGGATTAAATTTATAAATAGGGTATTTAGGCAATTTTAACCAATTTGACAATGGGGCCTTATTTTTCTTTTTAGTGAGGACACATAGACCCACTTATTGGCCAGGGTGCTGGTGGTAGGGAAATTTCTAGGATTAGTTTCAGGTGATAGTGGTCACTGTTAAATCAACAAGGTAAAGAAGCTAGGCAAATTATATATATACACACACTATTATTTGGAAGTCTTAAATTCATGGTCATCTTTTTTTAGCAAATGTATTTTTTAGTAAAAGTGTATTTTTTTAGTATTTTTAAGTAATTGTATCTGGTGGTGCTGTTGTTAAGGCATCAGACTAGAAACTGGGAGATTGTGAATTCTAATCCTGTCTTGGGCATGAAGCCTGATGGGTGACCATGGACCAGTCACTCTCTCTCAGCCCTAGGAAGGAGACTAGACCACTTCTGAAAAACTTTGTCAAGAAAAATCGCAGGGACATGTCCAGGTAATCTCTGAAAATCAGACATGACTGAATGGATGAAAAAAAAACAACTAATAATAAGCCTCCAATCACTCGTTGCAAAAGAAATCCAGCTTAGGTATGATTTGGACCTTTTGGAGCATCTCATCTGAGCAACAGATAATAAAATTATTGAATGAATTGTTTATTCCATCACCCCTTTGAATGGACTCACGTGGAATTTTGTTGATAAGGCCTTCAATGAAGCTGGGTTGGGCAGTGGTTAGCACAGCGCTTGTTGTGATGTTACTGGAGCCTCTGGGAGCAACAGTGATGCCAGATGAGGCTATAGTAGTCATGGCCCAGGAAAGGTGAGCTGGAAAGAGAAACCACATAATCATTTAGAAGAGGCTGATTACGTTCCAACATCGCCATATAGATGACCATCACCTTTCATACAACCTGAATTTAAATCACACCTCAATATCTATTTTCTGCATTAGGAATAGCCAGTCAAATTCTAAACTAATACAAGGTAATGGCTCCTCTGAGCATCCAGAATATAATTTACTACCGTATATTATTAGGATCATCCCTTGAAAGAAGCATGCCTTTCTGCTCTTTTCTGTAGAGGCAGTTCCCTACGCAAAGCTCAATTGACAGCCCTTCTAACCCAAAATTGGCTTTCCTGTCTGTCAGCCTCTCTTTAATTCTTTAAACAGAAGGGTTTTTAGCCCCAGCTGGCAATGCCAGACTTGAACTGTATCTCTTATATGCAGAAGAAGCACTCTACCATTGAGCCCCAGCCTCTCTCATGTTCCCATATTGTAGAAAGTGGGAGTGCTTCCAAATCTGCTGAATACTTTTCTAAGAAATACTTATTCTTGTGAATATGGATCAACCAAATGCATAAAAGAATGGTAGGTTTTGTGGGATTTGCCTCAAGAGCCAATCTGCTTCCTTCTAGCAGTGCTCCTACTGTGAAGGTTCACAAATGTGTAGTCCAGGCAAGTGTGAAGATTAAACTCCTCCCTGACAACCCAAGGGCCACACCAAATCAGGACAGTAGCTGCATCACTGATTTATCTTCGCTTCTAAGTAACATCCACTTGTGTTGAGTGTTAAGATACCTGCATCTTAACACTCAATACCTTAATCAAGGAACAGTGCTGGAAATAGGAAGTCCTATTTCCCCAGCAACACAAGAATAGTTTTTCTCAAGCATTCCTTAATAATAAAGCTCAGCTTTCTTTCCACGAGATAAAGATGTAAAATAGTTGTTAAAACAGATTGTGAGTACTGTATAAACATCCTTCACTAATTAATAGCATTAATTCTTTGAGGTATTTATGCAAAAAGCCACATAATGAGTCCCACTCACAATGCCAGGAGGCCTTCCCAAGGATCATGAACTTCATGGGTGGCCATAGAAGATGGCATAGAAATTGCAACTAGCTGAGAACATGGCCGCTCTTGCTTGTATGTGCTTGATAGGGTGTCTTTCCTGTACTCAAACAGTGTCAGTTTAAGATGTTTGCAGTGATACATAAAACCACTACATAACATAGATCCATTGAACTTATAGGGTCACCCAATAAGAGAGTACCTCTTATAGCCAGTGCTTTTTTTGAAAAGAAAAAAAAGGTGCCGGAACTCACACATGTCATACAACCCGCCTTGCCTACCCTACAAGGTTCTATCCAAAAAAGGTGCTGTAACTCCATTCTGGGCGTTCTATGACAAAAAAAGCCCTGCTTATAGCATGTTTTGCATTCCTAGATCATCCATTTTCATCCATGCTTAATTAGCACTTTGCTGTGATATGAAACAAATCTCCCAGGACTTTTAATATTTTAGTTTTTAATGCTGTTTTACTGGGTTGGTTTTTAGTATTTTATCTTTCTTCTTATTAATGGGATTTTAATCTCTTTATTGTCTTTCTATAAGTTGCCCACAGAGAGTGTTTGTCTGTTACAGTTATGTGGCCAACCAATCAACCAAAACTACTCTGGGCAACTTACAAACAGTAAGGCACTGAATAAAGCCTAATGAAAAGAGTATAAAACCACAATACACAACCTACAAGCAATAATGAAACAAAAAGACAATTAAATTCCAATCCAAACAAAAATAACACTATTTTACGATTGGGATTGTAACATGTCATGATCAAAATGCCTGAGGAAAGAGCCAGGCCTTGATAGACTTCCTAAAGGCCAGCATGTTTGAGCATTTCATTAAGTCAGAAGGAAAGCTGACACTGGAATGTGTGCCTCCTGGATGCCACAAGATTCCAATGAAGGTACTCAGAAGAGGCTTTTCCTATCAGAGTGTATGAGGGGAAGATATATTGGGGATAGAGCAATCCCCCAAATAATCTGGTCCGATGCCATATGGTAACCAGCACCTTGAATTGCACATTCTACACCAATTATACCTTCCTGGAGATGTTCAAGGGCAGTCCCACATACAACACATTGCAATAATTCAAACAGCAAGTGACTGAGGCATGAGCGACTGGCACCCAAAACAAAACTGTGCAAAGCCCCCTGATTACAACTGCCACCTCTCAAGCAGCAGTAAAGAGTTCAGGAAAATCCCCAAATTGCAGACCTTAACAGTTTCACCAGGATAGGTAGGACAGAGATATAAATTGAGTATTATCAGCGTACTGATAATCCTGCACTCCATGCTGATCCAGCTGCATGCTTTCTCCTTTGGCCAGTACACATTCAAAGACCTGCTATCATTTACTCAGATGTACTACAATACCTACTGGCCGCATTACCAGCCCTGGAAGGATGGAGATTCTCTAAAATATATTCCTCTATATTTTCTCTATTAGTTCTGTAACTTGATAGTACTGTAGCTCTAAGAAGGAAAGTGTCTTTTCATTTCATCATTTTTATTCATAACCATCTTGGGGTTTAAGAAAGACAATGGAACTTCTATTTTCTTCCTTCATACTCCTCTACTCTTGAATTTCTGTCCTTCTTTTCCCATTGTTATACTAATACATGTCAGCATTACAAGATTGTTTTTCTCCCTCACTGAAGAGATTGAGATGGATCCCAGCTAGGATTGACCTTTACTTAACTATAGGTATACATTGTTTTAATATTCTTCATGTTCACACTTCTCAGGACTTCTGTTAATTGCCTAAATCTCAACAGATACTGGGGATCATTGTATCTAGATCTATTCTTAATCATTCTTAATAGTTCAGTTTCTGGATCATTAAATCTCATTGGGACATTCCCTCTGCTCTTGTTTTTAGGTTACCTCCTCTTTGTATTATCTTATTTATTTATTTTATTTATTTAATTCGATTTCTATGCCGCCCTATTCCAAAAACTCAGGGCGGCTTACAACATAGATAATAACATATAGAAATCTGACATTAAATACATTTATAAAAACCCCTCAATCAAAAACCAATCATCCAAACAGACATGCAACAAACACACACTGGCTGGGGCAAGGTGTTAACTGCCCCAGGCCGGTCGGCAAAGATGTGTCTTCAACAATTTGCGAAAGGCGGAGAGGGTGGGGGCAATACGGACCTCTGGGGGGAGTTGATTCCAGAGGGCCGGGGCCGCAACAGAGAAGGCTCTTCCCCTAGGCCCCACCAAGCGACACTGTCTGGCTGACGGGACCTGGAGAAGGCCGGCCCTGTGGGCCCTAACCGGTCGCTGGGTTTCATGCGGCAGCAGACGGTCCCGTAAGTAACCTGGTCCGATGCCATTATCATATTGATTTAAAGTTTACCTACACAGAAGAATTGTGGCAGAACTTATACCAATAAGGAAGAAAGGTATAGCTATAGAGGAATGCCTGTGCTATGCTCCCATCAATCCTGGAATTCAAAATAGCCTGCCTATACCTTTTGCCCCCTTGGCAACTTTCCTTAACACTGCTTCCTTTCTTTCTTTTCTTCCTCCCTCCTTCCATTTAATTCCTGCACTGTCCAAGTCCAAAATGACTCTAGGTAGCATGCAAGGCAAATAAAACAAGATGAAAATAAAAAAATTAGTTAAGGAAATTATAAATCCAAAAAGCCAACCCTAAACCATATGCAATATACCGATACAATATGCCAAGCACATTTAAGAAGGAATCCCATTCTCTCTACCCTGTAGTCTTTACATATTTGCTTCTGGAAAGGTTTTTTGGGGGGGGGGTGAGATTAAATAAAATCCAGGAGAAAAGCTTTCTCTGTTGTGACTCCTGCCTTCTGGAACATTCTACCCTCTGAGGTGAGATTGGCTTCCACCCTCCTGACATTTCATAAGAGCCTTAAGACCTGGATCTGCCCAATGGAGGGAACTTCATACAGGAAGTGGTTGGCTAATTAAAACCTAATCCCATCTCCCTCCCCGGTGTACCTGGCTCCCTTCTTTACCATCTTGTGTTCATGATTTTTATCTGCTTTATTATATTATAACTGAGGATTTTAATGTTTTTTTTTTAAAAAAACATTATATTGTAAGCCACCCAGAGTTGTTGGACACGAGATGAATGGCAAATAAATTTCCTAATAAATAAAATAGTAATAAATAAATAAAAATGTTTTAATTATTAAGTTATAGTATATTACAAATCAATACAAACAGCAAAAGCTTGCAATGGGGTTTAAGAGAAAAATCTAGACTATTCCTAGGCTTACTACGGTACAGCACTCAACCAGACTGAGTAGTAGTACAGCAGTTAGAGGGTTATAAATCCCTTAAACCCATAAATATTAAGGTCATACACTTCTTGGTGTGTGGTTTTAGGATTAAAAATATGTAAATAATGTTGCTTAGGATGTTTTATATATTTAATTCCAAATCTCCTGTCAGGTACGCATTTGATATTTTATACGAAAATGATTAATACAAGTGCTAACCTCCTGCATTCATTCTTTCTGATTTGTGATGCTGTATGCTTTGGGCTCAATAGCTATCAATTAATCTAAGTGAGGTATTGGTAAAGATATACCAGTTCCTTCCAAAGACATAGGATACAGCCAAAAGATCAAAACACAGCTTGTATTACCATCTAAACCAGTGCACAGTAAAATCAGATCTATTTTGTCTGGTGATTCTCAAGACAAGCTGTGGTTTTAGATAGAACATAGAAATTATGTTGCATGAGATAATCAAAATGTTGCTCCCACAGTGGTGCAATCAAACAATGAAATTATAATTGCATTCTTGGCCATGTATAAAAGAGACAGTTCAGATTGTTGTGGAGCACAGACTGTGAACTGTGAGCATCAAGTGCATGTTGCACATCAAATGAATGCAACTACTGAACTGAATAACCAAATGCTGATTAAGGTATGACAATAGCTCTAATTACCAGCATTTCCTGGCATAACAGTTTGAGATTCCTGGCTGGCTGAATATTCTGGAATCTAATTGGTTTTGGATGCCTGAATACGTAGGAGTCCTGTGCAATTCGTTGGTGATTAAATGCCCTTGAATATCAGTTATTTATTTATTTATTTATTTATTTATTCGGATTTGTATGCCGCTCCTCTCCAAAGACTCGGAGCGGCTTACAACATATATATATAAACAATTGAACAAATCCGAACAACATTAAAAATACAAACCCCATACATACTCATCAATCACACCACAATCAACAATCATTAAAGTTATATATCAGATTAACCACAAAGTCTACTTTCCCGCTATAAAAGGAACAGCCAGAGATTTTCATAGCTATATACAAGCCATGGGACTTGTTATACTAAAGAGAATTCAAAATAAGGAGAGGCCATCCACTGCAGAAAGATAGCTATTAACCATAAACAGACTCCAAGCACACCCTATGAGGCCCCTGGTAAAAAATACATAAATAAAACTGAGTTTCAAAATATATGGAAATTATTTTCATATTCATTCCCTACTTATACAAGATTGGTTATTGCAGTGTACAATGTCCTTTCTGAGTAGGGACAATGTGGTTTCAAGTCTGAATTAACTTGCAGAAGTTATATGTATGAGTGATCCACAGGCAGAAAGGATATCATTGGAATTGATATACATGGAAATTATTATGATAATGATGATATCAGAAGCCATTTCTTTGTTCTTTTTGCTTTGAAAGAGTCCTTAACAGTGTGTAACTCCTTAAATATTATACATGGTAATATCTAGTTTCAATAATCATCAACAAAGTTAAGCTGGCAGCTTCAAAAACAAGCATTTACCCTTTCAACTGAAATGAAAATAAGTCTACTTACTTTATTTCTTTTAATTTCTGTTCATTGTCCCTCAGCGGAAACTTTCTTCCTCGTTTTCAGACATTCCCCTCTCTGAAGGGAACACATCATTGCTAAATCTCCAGCTAAGCATGTTGAATGTAATCTCCAGTGGCATGAAGGTGCATAGGTGTGGGTGGGTAAAGGAGAAACTAAACCGGAAATTCTTCTTTTCTCGACTAAGAAAACTGGATTGGAATGTCTTGGTTAGCCCTGTCTGATTTGTTGATATATGTATCTTTATAGGAAAGGAAAACAAGTGTGGACACTCCCAAAAGATAATTTTATCAAACATTAATAGCATTCTGTTTATTCATCTCTCCCTGCCCTTTCTTCCTTTTCCCTCTTTTTCTTTTAATTATATTGTTTCATCTTTGTTTCACACAAAAGTTGTTTTCAGTCATTTAGATGGTTTTTCGTAAGTGCTGCATTCTATTCTTATATTTAGTCCTATTCAGATACCATTGCTTAGAATGTTTTATATATTTAATTCCAGATCGCCTGTCAGGTATGGAGAAGAGAGAGGGAGGGAGGAAGACAGACATAAAAGCTAACACAAACTAATACAGGATAAAGAAAACAAAGAAAGGAAAACAGAGAGAAAAGAAAAAAGAGAAAAGTGCATTGCAAATTATTATTATTATTAAAAATCAACAGCTTTAGGAGAAGGCTAACAAATAGTAGTCACTGGATATCTTCCTTGATTCTTCAACATTATCCAAAAGAGAGGAACAGTTGGTGAAGATAGTGGAACTTGCATAGATTATTTATTAATTTATTTATTAAATTTTTATTGCTTAAATTGACTTGTGGTTTGAGTGATTAGAAAAAAAAATAGAAAAAAGTGAGATTTTTTTGTAGTCATAGAGTCAGAAATAATTGTAATTATTTGTAATGAGCCTTTTGCCACAAAAGAAATTGGAAGATTATTCCTTTACTACTTTTTATGTATACAATCCCACCTCCCAAATCTGCTTTCATCCATCACTCTGTTTCCATAGGAAAATACCATCTGTACAGTCAAAACTTCTGCCAGATAGTATTTGGTTATACATCTGTCTCCCTAATTGTAAGCTAAGTAAATATGAGATTTCAAAGTGCTTTTCAGTGTATTCTTAACATGTAACTAAATTAGGAAAATGCCTACATTTGCCCAGCAGGATAGGAAAGAATGTCTCTAGGACTGAGGTATATTATGCTGAATGACTCTACATTTTTATAGGCCTGTCCCCAGTTGCACTTTAAAGCAATAGCAGCAGCCTGCTCCTGCAGAATTTTGCCACCTCAAAACCCCATTTGTGGCCAGGAAAGACTCTCACTTGAAATCAACTTGTTGTGTGGCCTTTTGGTGGCTGAATTCCCTCCTCCAATCACTCTGGTTGGCTTCTACTTTGCCACTCTTTAAGAAAAATCTTAAAATGTATGATCAGTCTTTAGACTTTCCCCATAAGCAGCCACAGTTTAGAATATAATAGAACAGAACAGAGCAGAACAGAACAGAACAGAACAGAACCTTCTAGTCCAGCCCCCTGCTCAAGCAGGAGAACCTATACCATCTCAGACAAGTGACTATCCAGTCTCTTCTTAAAAATCTCCAGTTATGGAGCGCCCACGATTTCTGGAGGCAAGCTGTTCCACTGGTTAATTGTCCTCACTGTTAGGAAGTTTCTCCTTAATTCCAGGTTGCTTCTCTCTTCCAATCATTGTTTCTTGTCCTGCCTTCTGGTGCTTTGGAGAATAGTTTGACCCCCCTTTTCTTTGTGGCAGCCCCTCAAATACTGGAATACTGCTATCATGTCACCCCTGTTTCTTATTTTCTTTAGACTAGCCAAACCCAAGTCCCGCAGCCATTCTTCGTATGTTTTAGTCTCCAGGCCTTGGATCCTCTTAGTTGCTCTTCTCTTAACTTTTTCCAAAGTGTCACCATCTTTTTTGTAGTATAGTGACCAAAAACTGGTTGCATTATTCCAGGTGTGGTCTTACTAGGGTTTTATAAAGCAGTACTAATACTTTGCATGATTCTATGCCTCTGTTTATACAACAGTTTATACAATCTGATGCTAGGTTTCGTTTTAATTTATGCCTGACTCTACGGGTATCTATCTCTATAATCTAGATTTAATCTATAATCTAGATTTCTAAACTGAAATTTCCTGATATTGAGAGCAAATAGAATGGAGCAGCCTGCCTCCTAGGGTTATGGGTGCTCCATCACTGAAGATCTTCAAGATTGGACAACCATTTATCCAGGGTGGTATTAGGTTTCCTTATTTGGGCAGGAGGTTGGAGTAGAAGACTTCCAAATCCTATGATTCTATTATTCTATCTGTTTCTATCTATGTCTCTCTACAGTATCTCTGTCTATCATGCTTATTTTTACCATTTGCATTCAGACTATTTTCTGTTTTTATAACCATAGAGTTGGAAGAAGCCAACAAAGCCTTCAAAATAATGAGATCTGGTTATCAGCAGCAACTACGTAGTTTTAGTAATCCCACTTTACAACACCTAGCTTGTTGCCTTATCAAAGCAGGGTCTGCCTCCCTCCTCTTTGGAGCTGTTTCTGGTGTGAGGAAAGAAAGAGACAAGACAACCTAGAGAAGGCCAGGCAGAGTCAGGCCTAGTAACTTAGAGAAGAACTATTCATTTCAGAGTCCTGGATCTCAGAACACACAAAGGAAATATCTCTCATCTTTTGCTGCTCTTCTGCCGAAACTGATAATAGCTTCTGCTTCTGCAGGTAGATTATAGCCAGCCAGCATGATTTCACCAGTGCCCTTCGAAGGCAAGGTAAACCACTAACAATTATCACAACATGTGGTTGCAAATTCTATTATCCACCATAAATTCTTTATAGCTGTTTTTCCCCTAAGTGTGAATAAACAAATTCCTGGGGAAGTGTCCTCTTGAAATGCTTCTTTAATTTGGACAGTGCATAAATTAATATTAGTTTAATCAGCCTAGTTTTCTAAATGGTATCTTGTACTCAAGAGACAAGGCCATGTTATGTAAAAGCTCTTTCTATGGTATTCCACTTTATTGAGGATGAGGTATGCAAAGCATCATTTGATGTCACATTCATTGAACCTTGACGAAAATCATGTACACACTCAACTGTATCATATCTTCAGCTCAAATCAATAAGCAAAGTTTCTTTATTCTCCAGACTTGTTGTGTAAATCACTCCAATATTTTTTTTCATGTACACTGTTCAACAGAATATGACCAGCAACCCCCCTCCAAATTTAATTGTTAACTCCTTTAACTCTTGATGTGCAAAAGTCAAAATATAACAGAAAAAATGTGTTTTCAGAAAATCCAGGTGCAATTTATTTCCTTTAACAATGGTGTATGGTAGGCAAGACAACTCCACAAAGAGTTAATGTATGATGAACTAGGCAAATTTATGGTCTGATTCAGTATAGCAACTTTGAGAACTGCAGTGGTTTCATGTTAATGGATACATACTTTAACTGTTGTGATGAAGTGTTATAGATACATGGTCAAACATGAGCCACATGGATTAAATATGGTGTCTCCATCACATCTGTCCTTAGATGATGAACCATATGGTCTTAAAGCAAATAGTAACATAGAACTGGGGTCAACAATTCTTTAGGTTCATCTAACATTCCTAAATATATCGGGGGGGAGGTCCATTTCAACAGTCATGTCCCATCTTGAACAAGGGAAGTAAATTAGAAGTTGTTGGTCTTCTAGTGTTTCAAGATAGACAATAGGTCTACAAGTAGGCTGCAAAATGTGAGCTAACCAATATAGGGCAGCAAAAAGATACAAAATTCTAACTGTTTCTATTGGACATTTGGGGTTATGAAGCTCCGATACAGTAGCTTTAAGCAAATCTTTTCTGCAATCTAGCTTAGATTAACCCACTGAAATTTTAAGATTTTTTTAACTGTATCATAAAGAGTGAGTCACAACAATCCATAATAAATGAGGTTAGAAGGGAAGATGAAGAATGAATGAAATAATTTTTAAAAAATACGTATTTATTTATTGCTGGATTTATATGATATATCTTGTATCATAGGTCCAGGCAACTCACAATAATCCAAAAAATATTAAAAACAAAAGTGCCCTCCCACCCAGGCATCAAACAAACCTCCTTACAGCTTAACCCCACCCAATTCATTGTTTCTGGTCTGGTCCTTGCACCCTTCCTGAAGGCTAACCTAAAAGATATCTGCAGGGATTGAGCTGAAGATAAGGAAATTGGAAATAAGGAGTTTATGTGTAATACACAAACCAAAACATTCACAATTCCTCCTAAGTGCCTTCTATGAATTGGGATTCGTTAGGTTCCATTAGATAACAGTTTGATTCACAGAAAAGACCATGACACCCAAGGTAATTATGATAAAAATTTGACTATATAATCTACAGGTTCATTTTGAAGACTGAGAGTGGCATGCTAATTCCTACACTATAGTTTTTATAACAGTTCTATGTGAGGACAGCTCCATGTTGATATAATACAGGTAGTCTTTGACTTATGGCCTGTTGCTTAGTGACTGTTTGAAGTTCTGACCGCCCCCCCCCAAATGATACTTACAACACTGAAGTTCTGGCAGCACTGGTCACGTGACCGCATTTTAGGTGCTTAGCAACTGACCTGTATTTACAGTTATTTGCAGTGCCCTATGGTAACATGATCACAATTTATGAAGTTTTTGCTGAAAACCGGAGATTGATTATCAGCAAAAAATGTTCCATAGCAAACACTGCTTAATGTCTGATTCACTTAACTACTGCCACAAAAAAGCTTGTAAAATTTGATCAATCACGTGATGACTCACTTTAGAATTGTTATCACTTAGGATTGTAATGGGTAGCCTCCATTATGGTTGTAAGACGAGGACTATCTGTAGAGCAACCCCTGTAAAAATCAGAAAATACGGTAATCTCCTGTGTCTTTCTTGCCATACTGGAGCTGTTTTTCTTGTTCATTCCACTCTGTGATGGAGAAATAATAAATACCAAAGGCTCCATAAGCATTTCCAGCTGAACGCCAAATCTATTAAAGCCTTGCCTGAAACTTAAAAGGTGTGTCATGTCTTCCAGAGCAGGTTTGCCCTGTTTCTGTTTGCAATGAAGACGGTGTGTAATGTTATTTCAGTTTAAAGGTCTCCAGACTCGCTTTGGCTCCCCCCCCCACTTTCCCCCCCCTAAAAGCAGCAACAACAGATTAAGCCAAACCTCAGAGCAGCAGAAACATATCCGTGATCTATACTCATGGAACATCCTTTCAAAAAAACTAATGAAGCATTCATTAATCACCAGCCTTACCAGACAATTTATAATGCACAAGACAGCCATTTATTATGTATTGTCATATGCATTTATTTATCTATTTATTTATCTATTTATTTATTTATTTATTTATTCATTCATTCATTCATTCATTCATTCATTCATTCATTCATTCATTCATTTATTTATTTATTTATTTATTTATTTATTTATTTATTTATTTATTTCGGCTTATATGCCGCCCTTCTCCCCAGACTCAGGGCGGCTCACAACAGATATATGTACAAAATACATAGGTCACTTAAAAATGGTACAATATAAAACTATGAAACTATAAAAACTATACTCACTCATACAACATACACTCCCAATCAAAGGCCCAGGGGCAGAGCACAGCTCACACGCCCCAGGCCTGTCTGCAAAGATGTGTTTTTAAAAGTTTACGGAAAGCTAGGAGGGAAGGAGCAGTACGAACCTCTGAGGGAAGTTGATTCCAGAGGGCTGGAGCAGCAACAGAGAAGGCCTTAACCCTAGGTCCCGTCAGACGGCGCTGTCTAGCAGACGGGACCCGTAGAAGGCCAACCCTATGTGCCCTAACCGGTCGCTGGGATTCATGAGGCAGAAGACGGTCCTGCAAGTATCCTGGCCCATTGCCATATAGGGTTTATAGGTCATAACCAACACTTTGAATTGTGTTCGGAGACCAATTGGCAGCCAGTGCAGCTCACGGAGGGCTGGAGTGACATGAGCATGTCTTGGGAGACCCAAGACGGCTCGCGCGGCCGCATTCTGAACCACATGCAGTCTCCGGACATTCTTCAAAGGTTGCCCCATGTAGAGAGCATTACAGTAGTCGAGTCTCAAGGTGACAAGGGCATGGGTGACTGTGAGGAGTGATTCCCGGTCCAAATAGGGCCGCAACTGATGCACCAGGCGAACCTGGGCGAATGCCCCCCTCGCCACAGCCGAAAGATGGTATTCTAAACTTAGCTGTGGATCGAGGAGGACACCCAAGTTGCGAACCCTCTCCGACGGGGACAAGACTTCCCCGCCCAGGGTAATGGATGGACAGATGGAATTGTCCTTGGGAGGCAGAACCCACAGCCACTCCGTCTTGTCGGGATTGAGTCTGAGCCTGTTAGCACCCATCCAGACCCCAACAGCCTCCAGGCACCGGTTCATCACTTCCACTGCTTCGCTGTAATCCTGGGCCCGCCAGAGATCATCGGTCAGCGCGACCAAAGCAGTTTCCGTGCTGTAACCGGACCTGAACCCGGACTGCTGAGGGCCCAGATAATCAGCTTCATTCAAGGACCATTGGAGTTGGAGTGCCACCACCTTCTCAACAACCTTCCCTAAAAAGGGATTCATGGGGCTCAAGATATTTTCTCCCTCTGAGAAATTGTTCCTATGGCAGGTGTGATATATCCTAAGCCCTTGTACTGAAATGTCCCATTATTGGGGACAAGGTATTTTTGTTCCTTGCAAATCTCTTGGTGTGTCTCTTGAATTTGTGAATGTTGTCTGGAATCTAGTTTCCCAAAGGCCACAAGACATTAACAGAAAGAGCTCTTTATTGGATTTACATGCTACCTACTCATACCGACTCACGACAACATACAAAAATCCACAATTAAAAACAACCTGCAAATAGCAGTTTAAACATCCACAGTAATGACTAGACCACAAATAAAACATCCACAGTAATAGTAATTAGTATATTAATTAAATAGTAATAGTAATTAATATGCCTCTGTGTCTAGATATATTTATGTGTACAGAAAGTCCTCAATTTATTACAATTTAGCCCAAAATTTCTGTTGCTAAGTGAGACATTTGTTAAATGAATTTTGCGCCATTTTACAACCTCTCTTGCCACCATTGTTAAGTGAATCGCTGCACTTATTAAATTAGTAACATGGTTGTTAAGTGAATCTGGCTTCCCTATTGACTCTGCTTGTCAGAAGGTTACAAAAGGTGATCACTTGATCCTGGGACACTGCAACTGTCATAAATATGAGTCAGTTGCCAAGCACCTGAATTTTGATCACATGACCGTGGGGACACTGTAATGGTTGTAAGTGTGAAAAATGGTCATAAGTCACTTTTTCAGTGGTGTTGTAACTTCGAATGGTCACTAAATGAACTGTTGTAATTCGAGGACTACCTATATACAGGTTGTCTTGTCTTATCTTCCTTAATTTTAGTAACATGTTAGAGCTTCATTTTTTTCCTCACTGCTGATCCCTATCACGCTACAAAGTCACTGAAAAAACACTGATCCCATATCTAATTCTCCATTCTAACATTCAGAATCGTATATGTATTTATTCAAAAGCACTTCCTGGTGTGTGCAATGAGGCTTACTCTTCTGTAAGTGAGTTTAGAACTGCAAGGTAAATAATTACCCCATTCCCTTTCAACTCAGTTGGAGGTATGATTGGATGGCAGTAGAATTCAAAAAAAATAATAATACATGAAATAAAATTGTCCTATCATCCATAGTAACTCACTAACTTTGTTCCAGTCAATCTCTCTCCAATCAACCTATCACACAGATATGCAAAGGGAATAAAATGAAAAATTTGAGCTCCTGGAGGATAAGATGGAGATAAATCTAACAAATGAGAAATATAAACATGGTGAGAGTTAAGTACAACCCTTAGTAAACAAATTAAATGCCATCACCAAGCAATCAAGATTTGTCATCCGTCTATCAGAAAAGCGTTTTCAGTACTGTATTTCCTGTTTAAGATTATGAAGCTGTTCCAATTCCAAAGAGAAAGGCATTCTCTTTATGCTCAGAGGTGCTTTTCTGTAAAGCTATTCTGTTAAAGAAAATTGGAAGATTCCCTTTTTGCCTGCCAAAATAATTTTGCCTGACAGGAAGTTTTGGAGACCAGTGAATTGTGTCCACTTCTTTTAGCTGTCTCGTCCTTTTTGCTTCTGTGAATTTATACGACCAGGCTTTAATCACAAGCATATTGCACCAATGGATTATGCCCATAGCAGGCAAAAACATTTTGGACGTGAAATTTTAACGCTAGTGATAGGCAAAAAGGGAACAAGAACCACTTCAATATTGTTTCTGCAAAAATGTATTCCATCCCTTGAAATCCCTTGCAAATACGTGGAAGCAGATGGTTCTTGAATTCTAAAGTAGAAATTTTTAAATAAAAGCAAGGACAGATCTTTAATAAATAGATCTGTTTTGTTTATCCCCCTTAATATTTTTACAGTGAGGCGTTTCCAAGCTATATTTTCACATGCCTCGGATGGACTGTATTTAACAGTGACATTTTATTGCTCATGAAATTAGAGGGCTATTAGAAAATTATAATCTATCTCTGCCAGTGAAAATAAAAATGCCTTTGACACGGTTATGAAAGATGACTGCACAGTCTATCCTAAATTGGAAGGCTAGCCTATGGTAACCTTGAAATTTAACTCTGACTCTCCCGCTTTTTGTATCCTACGCCTTGTGGAGAAACTTCAGCTTGTCATCACTTGGAGAATTTATCCATCAACGTGTAAAACCGCGTCCTACACACGCCCTGCTATTTTTTTTTAGTCAGCGCAAGGCTCTCTGGGAAAGAGAGTCCATTCTGGTCGTTTTCTTCGTAAAGAGATATGTGACTTTCCAGAAGTACCGACTACAGTTCCCAGCATTCAGGAGAACTTTTATATTATTGTAGGGAGAAAAAAAAAGTACATAAAGAAACGCCATGCACTAGTTGCAAACTTGATTCCTCGAATGCCGCTGGTTTTGAAACGAGCTGTCTTTATGAATGAAAGGTGGTGAGTTTGGGGATATTTCACTATTAAATATTTGTGTATTGAATATTGAATTGCATGCGTGTTTTGTCATTAGAAAAATCGTAAACACCCAACTTTTCGCAAGCAATCGTTCCTTTCTATCGCTTCTTCAATTGTCGCTGGCTCCTTATAAGGAATTTTTGGCCGAATGCGGTTTCCTTTCATTCTGTTGTTTCTCCGCTTATGTGTGTCCTTTTCTCTCTGCCAGACACCAGGGGAAAAAGTGAGATTCAGTGGCTACAGTATTGCAGTCATCGGAGATGATAAAGACAGATTTATCATTTTTCTGTATGTAGTACAGGGAAGAAGACGGACCAATAGTTATCTCGCATTTGTTACTTTCATTTCACTCTGGTCCCGGTGATCGACCCAGACTGGATCTTTCAACATTATCCCTGGACACACATATTTACCTTCATTTATTTGTTCATTTCTACTTAACGTGACTAGCTATAAACAGGGTGAGGTTGAATTGCATCCAAAGGTAACTTTTGTGAGTCTCTGGGCACTGCCTCTTGAGTTGTTCCTGTAATTTATCCCTTTTCCCTACCTATTTATTATAAATTCTTAATTGCAAACAGGTATTCCAACTTTCATGGATGAAACTGAACTGACCCCAAATTATTTACTAACTAGAAACTGAAATATAAAAATCTCACTGAATCCAGTCAAACTCCTTCACTATTAATCATGTAGTTAGTAAACTAAAGATTGTTGTGAAATAATACTTCCTGAAAGCGTTCAAACCATCCTTAAATGCAACACATTGCAGAACTGAAAGGGCAGTCTGCTATAAGCCTGATTCCAGATTGATTCCAGCTCTGTTAATGATTAAAAAATGATTAGTTAATTCATTGCTCTTATAGGAATTTTTGTATGTGGCACTTACAGTGTGTAAGTACTTAGGATGGTATTCCTGGAAGATTTCTATAGAATGAATGACTATTTTCTAGGCCCCTTCTTCTACCACTTTAAAATCTGTGGTGTTAATTCTAATCCACTTTATCTACCCAGAGAAGGTATATTTCATCCAGCACAGGAATAAAGGAACCTCAGTAAAGGAACTTTGGTTCACAAGAAAAAAGCCTTTGAATTGCTATGATTGGCACAGCAAGGCAATGGGCAGTCAGGAAGGCTGACCATAAAATTTTGCACAGCAAGGAAAGGCAGTGCAGGAGAGTAGGGCTAAGATAGGTGCCGATTCTTGGTAATATAAAAGCAATTTTTAAAATAAGCTTCCGAAACTGTCTGTCTAATTTAATTTCATTTATTGGATTTCTATGCCGCCCTATTCCAGAAACTCAGGGCAGCTCACAACATGGATAGAAATCTAACATTAAAATACAGTATAAAAACCCCTTAACTAAAAAAACAATCCTTCAAGACATACATACAAACATACATGCACTGGCTGGGGCCAGATGTTAACTGCCCCAGGCCTGCCGGCAAAGATGTGTCTTCAGTAGTTTGCGAAAGGCGGAGAGGGTGGGGGCAATACGGATCTCCGGGGGGAGTTGATTCCAGAGGGCCGGGGCCGCAACAGAGAAGGCTCTTCCCCTAGGCCCTGCCAGGCGACACTGTCTGGCTGACAGGACCCGGAGAAGGCTGACTCTGTGGGCCCTAACCGGTCGCTGGGTTTCATGGGGCAGCAGACGGTCCCGTAAGTAACCATGTTGGTTATAATAACCATCGGTCGCTGGGTTTCATGGGGCAGCAGACGGTCCCGTAAGTAACCATGTTGGTTATAATAACCATGCTCTTCTGAAAAGTGTTTTGACACAGCTTTGTTTATGGCTTTGGGGTGGTTGTGGTGGAAGTTGAGGATTTGGTCTCTGTGTGTTGTCTTTCTGTATACAGATGTTAGAAGTTGTCCATTGTTAGTTCTGGTTACATGGACGTCCAGGAATGGCAGTTCATTGTTGTTCTCAGTTTCTATCGTGAATCGGCTGTCTGTGAAGATGTTGTTGATTTTTTTGATAGGTTTGGTCATTTAAAAAGTATGTCTTGTGTTTATATCCTGCCTGTCTTATGGAAGCATAGTGGCATACAGGGCGACTTCCCATCATTTCATCCTATAGCAACTCTCCAGGGAAATTAGCAGAAGGAATTACTGCTTCAAAATTATTTGGTGAGATCCTTAGTCGAGTGCAAATTAAAATCCGAGTCTGCTTGGACCCAGTCTGGCCCCTTCACAGCTTCCAATTAACTTTCTTTACTGAAAGAACATAACAATATAAGCTTTATTGGATGAAAAGTTCTATCAATGTGATATATCCCAGCGAAGAATGAATTGGCTTTAAGTTTGGTTATTAAGAAATGTAAAACTTTTTTTTAAGTCCCCAAATGTTAAAGCCATTTGGGGGGGATCTGATTGCGAAAGATGCACCTATTTTTATGTAAAATATGTATTTCCATTCTGAATAGCATAAACATCAGCAAATCAATACAAAGGTGCCATCTTCTTACTCCAGACTGAGTTAAATGTCATAACAGAATGTTAGCTGAATGTGTATTCACTCATTTGGGATTCCCTTTTTGTGTTTGTTTGTTTTTTAGCAAGTTGCACGGTTAAGGTGTTATTTCTCAGTTCACTTTGAATTATATTTCATCATTCATAGTTTGATCCTGGCTCCATAGAACAACATTTTGTCCAATTATATGAGAGGTTTATGCTGAGTGAAAGCAGGCCCTGCTGTAAGGCAAAATGAGCTTCAGACAGCCAATGCTTGTATACAGCAGTCCCCCAAATAGAAGTGGGCCTTCTCCTCAACTCTGGATTGGCTATGCTAGTCTGTTGCCTTCAAGAACAATGGAAGATGCTCTCCCACTGCCAGTATTAATAAGAGGCTTTGACCAGTGGTAGGATTCAGCCAGTTCACACCATTTCAGCAGAACCGGTAGCTAATTTTTTGTTGCCCGGGCCCAGAATTGACTTCCGGAAGCAGCATCCGCACAGAGAACCAGTTGTTCACATATTTGAATCCCACTTCCACTCATGGAAGGAACATCATCTTGGGTTGTCGTTTCTTTTTTCATTTTTACTTCAGGAAGGTCTTTGCTTCACTCTGTCTTCTAGCATATCACAACACAGACATGTGAAAGAGTGTTTTCTTCCTCTTTTGGGAATAGAGTAAAGGATGTCATTAAGTCTGATGTCGTCTCTCTTGCCATTAAATGAATTTGTTGGATTAGCTATTTTCTTTTTCCCTTTCAAGGCGAGAATAGAAGATGGCCGACCCTGATAGCACCATCATAAATACTAGCATTAATCAGGTGAAGTATTAATTACAACAATGCCTTACATGCACTGTTTCAAAGGCTTCTGCTGCTGTCTGTTTCTTGCATGTGGTAGGTTTTGCTGTTCTGCTTCTGCTAATCCCGAAGGAAGCTCTTTCCTTTTGCCTAATATCAGACCTGCTGCAAGCCTGAGTCTCCAAAACAATATTATTTGGTCCCAGCTCCTTGTTTCTTGCCTTGATAGCTCCATCCTTTAAAAGTAGAGGGATTTACTTGACAATGGTCACATAAGATGCTAACTTATGCTTAATAAAATGTGGTTTGTTGAATGAACTCAATTATTCTAGGCTTGAGCAATCACAGTTCACTTCACTGAAGTAACATGACTTGTCAGTGCACTTTGTGTGACTTTGCAACCGGGTTTGGCACTTTGGATACTGGAAGTAAGTGCAAAGCAGGGCCCATATACCCAGTTATTCTGCCTTTAGAACTAAGAAGACTGCATGGTTATAGGAAGCACCTTCTAAGAAATGTTTTGCACAAATCTTCAACCAAATTTCCTTTTGGAAATTTTGCATAGCTACTGGATTCACAAGACCTATAAACTAACCCCTTCATGTTAAGTTCATAAGTCCTCATAAATGGCATTGTATAATTAAAGGGACTTGGAACACATCACACTGGCAAAACTTACCAGACGAGCAAAATTATTGGAAATAGGTAATCTATCAAACAATTAGATCCTATGCCATTAAGGGCTTTATTAGTAATAACCAGCATCTTGAATTTTAACCAGCAATTAGCATACACATAACTGATTTCTGGATCGGTATTCTGGATAATTTTTGAATAGCCTTCAACATCAGCCTCACGTAGAGCACATTGCAGTATTGTAGTTCATTCATGAGATGACTTAGGGCATGAGTGTCCATCTGAAGGTTTCCTTGATCCAAGAACATGTCCAACTAGTACACTAGACAAATTTGAGAATCCACAGTCATCCCCCTCACTAGTCTCAAATAGGAAATGTTTCTCCTTATTGGAGGCAGCTCAGGTTTTTGAAGGCTATTTTTGGTGTCACTCAAAAAGTTCCCAGTGCTATCCTTTGCTTGGAAATAGAATCTATTTCAGCAGAAAGGCGAGTCTGGTTAAGAAAGAGCGCTTATTGGCTTAAACTGACATTCTGCTATGAAGGCTGATCTCCCCTGATTCTTCATGTGGACTTCAACTCCCAGAATTCCACAGCCAGCATTGCTGGCTGTGGAATTCTGGGAGTTGAAGTCCACATGCCTTAAAATGGTCAAGGTTGAGAAACACTGTTCTAGATAATATACTCAATTTGGAAGAGACCTTAGAGGCAAACTACACAACTGTGATCTATCTATTTTAGCTTTGTAACCTTTGGGTTTTAAAAGAAAATTGCTAATGGATATTGATTTGCAGAGAGAGTATGCTAAGGGCTATTTTTGCGTTGAGAAGGGACAGCTACAGAAAGCTTTCACCTGAGCAAGTATATGTAACCCTGATATGGCAAAGCACCATAAGACACCTTAGCTCTTGTTAATACTCTGCTTTCAGTCTTAATTGGATTGAATATAATTGATGTATCCCTTTGTAGAGAGGTTTTCCCTTGTAATTCAGTCACCATTATATAACTCCAAGTAAGGCTCCAGGTAGGTTACATATATGTTGTAACTTGTTCTCTGTGTAGCTTTTAATGACGTTATTTTTAAAGTTGCCAATTTAATATCATTTTTAAATTATTTTATGATTTCTCCCTGGAATCTGTTAATTTCTATCATAAATTAACCACTGTTAGAAATTGATTGTGGGCTAGAAGATGTATTCCTTGGCTGTTTTTGTGTTCTGGCCATGTCGATATATTGATTTCATATAAAATTTAAAGCTTAATTTCAGAAATACTTTAGAATGGATCTGTATCCTTTTAAACTAGTTACATTAAAACTACATTAAAGTAGTTTTGAACAATGTGCCTTTGACCTGAAAGGGGAAATGTTCAGTAATATGGGCGAAATTATATGTGTGACGCTGTTACCCTCTAAAGCACAGTTAATTAATTTTCCTAAGGGGCCACGTGAGACAATTAATCTAAGGGGCAGCATGAGAAACTGAGACTGTTTGGAGGGCCAAAGCAGCAGTAGGGCTGTGAAGGTGCATAGGCATGCATACACGCAAATACATAATTAAAAAAAAAAAGCAGTCACTTTCAAAATAAAAGCAATCCATACAAACCACACAGGGACAACCAAAGGGCCCGATTGTGGCCTGGAGGCTGTAAAATGCCCAGGTCTGTTCTAAAGCTTTTATGTCTCTTTCTGGATCTCTTGGAATCATCACTGGTCATTTATTCATGCATTTAATTAGGGAGTGGAGATCCAGCTCCTTCCAATTTTTCCTTTTTGCATTTTTTTCTTTTGTCCTTTCCTCTGGCCGATTGAGTGTATCCTGAAGACATTTCACATGATGAGCTGGCATCCAGTCTAAAAAAGCGTGAATGGACCATGAAAAGGAAGATTTATGGTGGCTGATAGAGACTGGACTCTCATTTATGTGCATACAAGACTATCCTGAATATTATTATGGGAATCATGTGTGAGCTGATGACCACTGATTAATTATAGCACCTTCCTTGATGGCTGATTTCCTTGCCATTCCTTCCTCTGGCAGCATGCAAGGTCAGGTCCAGGCTTCTAGGCTGGAGTCACTTCTGCACACTACATAGTAATTATGCTATAAATACAGCTTTTGCAGAGTTTTGTATATGTGTATATAATTAGCTTTCTGAGTACAGTGCTGGATCACAAGCACAGATGGTATAATGTGATGATGGGAAAGACATAAAAGAGGAGAAAGTACAAGCCTCTTTCTCTTCCTTTCCATCTCTTTAATATTAGCTAAGTCAATGTTCTTGAACATCTCCAGAAAGATCCAAAGGAAGCCTTGGTTATTGCTGTGACAACCAGGACCATTTTCAATTTGGAGAGAGAGCATGAAATTTTCTTGACAAAGGGTAAAGAGGAATATGTGAAACATCAACAAGCAAACGAGAACAGCCCCTTGGAGCAGGGAACAGCTTTTCCTTTAATTCAGGTAAAAAAAGGGGGGGGGTTCTCTTAACAAGATATTTGTATGAAGTACACATGTTAATTTTTAAAGCGAGTCCTCATCCAATACTCATGTACTAAATTAAAACATAGAATAAATGCAGAAGAGACATTGTAATTGGGAGTTTTTCACCAGCTGTGATTCTGGCTTGATCACAATTTTTATATCCATATGTATGAAGATAATCAAGTTTTTGATTAGTGTTCAGTTTTTCCCTTTTTTGCCCATTAATTGTAATTCTAATGCATACTCCATTTTTCTAAGAAATAAGAACTTCAATTGTTAGGTACCCAGGTATTCGTTTTATGATGAAGTTACAGAAGGCTTATGGGCATTTTATAATAGTCTTGTTTATAAACAAAAGCTGTTCACAAGGTATGATTTTAAAAAAAAAAAAGCCAAAATGTTGACTTGCTCATTTTTTGTGTGGGTTGCACATGTAACACATAACAATAGATGGGGAACTTTGATCTCATAGTTGTGGCTGCAATCTTGACATTTTTGACCACGTTCTGCGAAGAATCATCTATTGCTGTTCAGGGTTTTTCCATCTTCAGAATTCACTCCAGATCACTAATGTGGACATACTGTATTGAATGTACGAACTTTCAAACAATTGCTACTACATTTAAAATGTCATTTTTGCAGAGTGGCCATATATGGCCATTAAAGTCTTGCATTCAGAGAAACCTATCGTAATGCATGTCCCAAAGGTGCTTCTTCAAAAGGAAACTGGACTTTCTTTGTTTTTTTCCCTTGAAGACATTTCATTTCTCATCCAAGAAGCTTCTTCATGAATGGAAGAAGCTTCTTGAATGAGAAGCAAAATGTCATCATGGAAAAAAACAAAGAAAGTCCAATTACCTTTTGAAGAAGCACCTTTGGGGCAACCATGACCTGGATGACTGAGAATCTCCATAGACACACAGTAATCTATCTCTGCCTGCTCCTTTCAGGCGGTGCAGTTTGTGAACAAGAAACTTCTTGAAAGAGACCCCGAAGAAAAGGGCCTCTTTGATGTCATTGTTCTCTCCAATAACAGTCCAGAGAGTGGTGTGCGAATAATCAACAGCGTGAAACATTATGGTAGGTTGCCTGTTTGAGTTGGTCACCCAGACTTTGAGCCAGTTATTTTCTTTCAGTCTCCCAGAACTGTTGTTGAGAAAATAGGAGGAGGGGCTGCTATGTATATACCTTGAGCTGCTGTGGTATATAAATCTAGTTTAATAAATATAACTGTGTAACTTTAATATCCTCATATGAGGGAAAACACTGAGCTTGAGAATTAGTTAATCCTCTGCCAACTCCATTTTTTTTAATCAGTTATGCACAGCCAAGGAGCTCTTCTCTTTTTCTTCAGCACTGGAGATGGAGAATCCACCAAAGGGTTTAGACTGTATTCCTGCCCAATCAGATCAAGTCAGCCAAAGTTGCCACGCCCGTCCTGGACCATAGAGATCCCAGTCTTGACTTGATCTCGCCCAGGACAGATGTGCAAGTTTGACTCTTAGGCAGGTACAGTCTCTATTGGTGGATTTTCCATCTTCCCAGTTTGCTGCGTAGTGCTGTATTCAGCACAGAATTTGCCTTCCCATTAGCGAAATCTCTCTTTCTTTCCCATTCAGGAACTTCAGAATTTATTCTCAATTCCTGACTTGGGGGGAGATTCGAACTGGGTTGTTATAAGGAAGGGGCTCCTTCCTCCCCCCCCATATACCCATCCCAACAATAACCTCTCTTAAAAGCCCCTGATTCGTAGGATTCAGCTGAGGACTAATGGCTGTTAGTCCCCAGAGGGCTTAAATCAAGCCCATTTCTGCCGGAGCTTGCGGCTGCGGCTCTGGTGGCTGATTCCAGAGTCGGTGGAGGAGGCTTTCTTTCACGACGTGCTCAGCCCTTCCCTCGGGCAATCCCACGTTTTCTGGGGCCCTTTGGAGTTGCGGCTGCAATTTCCCCAGCTGCAGTCTTTCAGCTCCATTGATTCCCTTCCTCGGCCAGAGATGTGCATGCGCGCCAAGAGACCAGCGCCGATCAGCTGTTAGGCGGCTGATCGGTGGGACGGAAAGCTCTGTTTTTACCATACGATCTTCCAGACGGACCTCTCCCCTTACCTCAGGGGGCGTTTTTTTCTACATTGGCCTTTGTTTTCAAACGTCCTCAAACCTCAGCAGATTTAGCTGCCTACGCCACGCGCGGCCGCCATTTTCATCCACGTGATCTGGACGGATCCGTTCTATCAAGGGGATTCAGGAGGGAGGGGCTCCTTCCTCCCCCTTTACTGACATTGTCCTCAGAGAAGTGGTGCTCATTGGGGGGGGCGAATTAAGCACACAGGATGGAACCAACATCCCCACTGTCATCAGGCGGGCCGCCATCTTGGGAGACGGCCGCCATTTTGGGCGCCAGATAGGTCCAGTTTTCAATTGAGGCCTGCTATCCTGTGTTACAACAGAGTCTTCAAGCTTCCTTAGAGCACTATTCTGGTTCGCCTCAGCCTCCCAGGATATTTGTCACACTTAGGATCTTACAGGCCATCTTAATTAGCCAGGGTTTTTGGCCCTTTTTTCAGATTTGGTGTCTCCCGGCCCCACCTTGCTCATAACACTTAACCCAGTGTGACTGGGGTTGCTAAATTACCAACTGGATTACAGGCGTACCTTGCCGTGCACCTGTTATCATACGTACAATCAATTTTCATCTGGATTCCAGGCACCCCCTGTAGTGCGCCTCTCCTTATCCACATCAGCTCTATACGGATTCCAGATGCCCATGGTAGTGTGTCTGTCCTTATCCGTGCAACAGCTATAGTTGAATTCCAGGCGTCCCCTGTCATGCGCCTGTCCTTATCCACTCAGCAGCTTTACCTGGGTTCCAGGCGCCCCCAATAGTGCGCCTGTCCTTACCCAGTGTACAATACTCTCTGGATACCAGGGCTCCTGTGTTATCAGAGAATGGAGGATTCTATGCCTTCCTCAAAGGGCGTTTTGCTGTCTTCATTGAATCCAATGAATCCTTATCCATCTGGTCTGGAGGGTGCTGACAAGACTGCGACTAAAACCAAGGTCAGAACTACTGCCAAGACCGCCAAGAGAGCTGAAAAGCAGGCCAGCTGGAGACACCAAGGCCTAGAAAAGGAATTTTCAAGGGCACAGAAAATAGCTAGATTAGAGACCTCTCTAGCCGAAGGGTCCCCTTTTGACTTACCACTGGGGCCCCCCACCTCTCCCCTGGGGATATGGTCGACAGGAGAACCCTTACCTTCCCCTGCACCATGTGATACAGACCGAGCTCGTCCCATTTCCCAACCCGCTGCTACACGGGCCCACCACGGGACCCCCGAGGCTACCTTCACCCCTACTGTGGCCAGGTGTCGGCCAAGTGAGCCTGTTCTCCTCCATACGGAGGACTGTCTAGCCTTGCTGATTGCACAAGCGGTAGACCGTGCTCTGGAGGCCAGAGCGCAAACTCCTAGACCAGTGGCCGTTGCTCACCTTCCTATTCATCAACCAGTTCTTATTACGCTCCTTCTTCCCCGTCTGGGTCCACTTACTCTGAGGGCTCATCCTTTTGTGAGCATGACATTGAACAGGGGACCCCAATGTCTGAGGAGGAGGAGCTTCCTCCCGAAGCCCCTTCATTTAGCGGCCTCTTCAACCCTTCCTTGTCCCTTTACTCTGCAAAGCCACATCCACAGCCCATCTAGGGCCTGATCCTTCCTCAACAACAACCACTGTTTCCCCAGATTCGGAGGTGGACCCAAACTTCACCGAACCGCTGGCAGCATCCCTTGTCCCCCCCCCCATGTTCCTGAATGCGGTCTGAAAACAGTGGACATCTCCGGCCTCCCTTCCCCTCCCAGGTAACACTGATAAAAAACTATACAACATGGCCAAGGATCTGGAGGAGGTCCTGGAAGTGCCCGCGGTGGACCGCCATTCCCGGGGATGTCTCTGAGGCTTTCAAAGCCAAGGGCCGTAAATGCGAACTCGCCTATTGCAAGACGCATCAAGCGGCTGCATGGGCCATTAGGGCGGCCACCTCTGCATCCTTCTTTAATAGATCCGCCCTTCACTGGCTCAGGCAGCTTCAGGCCCGTATTCCAGCGGAGGATATCTGCACCCACCAGGATCTTAGCAAAATGGTGGCAGCCACTGACTATGCGTCAGATGCCACTCTCCAAGGTGCCAGATTTTCCTCAAGGGCTATGGCGTCCAGCGTCACTGGGCACCGTATGCTTTGGTTGAAACACTGGCACGCCGATGCCAAGTCTAAGTGGTGTCTGCTCCATATCAGGGAGGTAAATTGTTTGGAGAAGCTTTGAATCCTTATCTCACCAAAAATAAGGATAAGCGCAAGGCTAAGGATAAGCACAAGGTCCTTAATCACCTCCTAAAGAAATTGGACAAACGGTCCAATTATTACTCAAGAAGACAGTCCTTTCGTGCAGGGGCTAGGTATAACTACACTCAACTCATCCGCCCTTTCCCAGCCAGGCAGGACAGACAGGATAGGCAGTCTGATAGACAGGCAGCCAGACCTAGACAGCAATTTCAGGGCAAGCGGCCCTTTCGCGGGAACGGCCGACCATTCTGTTGCGCCAGGTGACTCTCCAGCGGTCCCTCCCATAGGGGGCAGACTCTCTCTTTTTGCCCACCAGTGGGAGGCCACCACCACGGACGCATGGGTACTCAACACCGTACGTCACGGCCTTTCCTTGGAATTCATCTCCAACCCCCAAATCGATTTCTCTCTTGCCCATACCCCCAGACTCGAACAAAGAAAAGACTAACGAACAAAGCCATCCAACATCTACTAAATATACGGGCCATAGAACCGGTGCTGGTGGACCAGAGAGGTCGGGGATTTTATTCCATCTTCTTTATCGTCCCCAAGGCGTCGGGGGGATGGAGAGCCATTTTAGATCTCAAGGGCTTGAATTATCATCTTGCATACCGCAAATTCAAGATGCAAATGCTCTGTTCCACCTTGGGAAGCATAAGAAAAGGGGACTTCCTGATGTCTATCGACCTCACGGAAGCGTGCCTTCATATCCCCATCTCTCTCGACCACCGCCAGTTTCTAAGATTCGCTCACAAGGGGCATCATTTTCAGTACAGGGCACTACCGTTTGGCCTATCATCAGCTCCCAGGGTATTTACCAAGATCCTGGCGGTTCTAGTAGCTCACTTAAGGATGGTACCAGTCAGAGTCCAATGTTACCTGGACGACATATTAATCCAGTCGTCCACCCAATCCGCCATGGCGGACCTCAAACTGGTGGTAAAGCTGCTCCAGGATCACAGATTCTCAGTAAACTTCCCCAAGAGCCATATGGTTCCCACAACAAGGCTGTTACACCTTGGGGCCATCATAGACACGGTGGAGTGCCGGGTGTATTTAGCTCAAGAACGCCGGGACAGCATAAGGGAGTCAGTCCTCCAATTATGCAGGGGTCGGACAGTAACGTTGGCCAGTCTCTCCCAATTATTAGGGAAGATGATCTCGGCCATAGCGATCGTCCCATGGTCCAGGCTCCACTCCAGGGAACTGCAATGGTTCTTGCTCCTCTTCCAGAGGCAGAACCTCAGTGCCTCCCAACAAAGGGTGAGACTCTCACCTCAGGTATCGCGCTCCCTCATGTGGTGGGTATCGCCAGCCATGCTCAAAGGATCATACTTCAAGGAGCCAGATCAGATAGTGCTAACGACCAACACCAGCCTGTTCGGCTGGGGAGCACACCTTCGCTCGCAGTGGGCACAGGGCCATTGGTCCCACTCAGACCTTCAGCACAACATAAATTGGCTGGAGCTACGGGCCATACATCTAGCCCTCCGCCACTTTCACAGCCTGGTGACAAGGTGCCACGTACTGGTCCTCACGGACAATGTGGCTGCCAAGGCTCATGTAAGCCAACAGGGGGGCACCCGATCTCGGATTCTATTGACCGAGTCGCTCTTACTGGGCTCCTGGGCAGAACACAATCTGGCCTCCATCAAGGCCGATCATATTTCAGGGGAGGCGAACACTCAGGCCGACCTTCTGAGCAGGGCAACGGTATATCACTCAGAATGGTGCCTCCACCTGAGGGTCTTCAGAGAAATCTGTCACCATTTTGGCCTACCACTTTTGGACCTCTTTGTGTCCCCAACCAACGCCCAGCTGCCTCAATTCTTCTCCCAGTTCCCATCTCCAGGGATTGAACAAACGGATGCTCTTCGGAGCCCATAGCCGCAGGGTCTGCTTTATGCCTTCCCCCCTCAACCTCTTCTCCCAGCGGTAATAGGCAAGCTTCTTTGGGAGCGAGCGGAGATACTCCTAGTGGCCCCTTATTGGCCAAGGAGGCCTTGGTTTGCTGATCTGATGAGCCTCTCCCTTGCAGATCCATGGTGGATTCCTCCGGACCAGATCTCGCTCAGCCAGGGGACCATTCCCCATCCGGAACCCCAATGGCTCCAGTTAGCCATCTGGCACTTGAGCGCTCAATCTTGTTACAGGAGCTTTGCTCACCAGGGATCATTACGGTAATCCAGACTTCCCGTCGCCCTTCCATAAACCGTATTTACGAGGCCACGTGGAAGAACTTTCGCTCCTGGTGCTCAGGTCAACACTTGTCGATCTCGGAACTCACGATCCCCCATATCCTGGACTATCTGTTAGAAGGTCTGGAGAGGGGCTTGGCTCCAAACACATTGCGCAGTCAGATAGCTGCTCTTTCCACAGTCCTCACCTGTGACTCCGTGGGTCATTGGGACATCACCCCTTACTCCACTCATTCCTTAAGGGGGCCGCTAACACCAGACCCCCTACAGTGCACAGGTACCCTTCATGGGAGCTACCACGGGTCCTTTGGGCTCTGACCAAGTTGCCCTTTGAGCCCCTAAAGTCGTGCGATGTTCGCTACCTATCCCACAAAGTGGCATTCCTGGTGGCAATCACGTCGGCACGATGTATTTCCGAATTGGCAGCGCTCTCAACCAGGGATGACCTAAGCATTTTCCACCAGGATCTAGTGGACCCTACTTTCATTCCAAAGGTCAATTCACTATTCCATAGAGCCCAGGAAATAGTGCTCCTGGATTTTTGCCCTAACCCATCGCATGCTCTGGAATGGCAATGGCATAGTCTGGATGTCCGCAGAGCGCTCCAGTACTATATTTCACGGACAGTGGCGTTCCGCAAATCAGAGGCCCTCTTTGTATCCTTCCTCCAGGGGTCGGAAGGTTTCCTCTTCCACAATTGGCAGGTGGATTAGGGCGTGCATTGCCAGGGTGTATTAGGCTGAGTCATTGCCAGTTCCATGATGGGTTACAGCTCACTCTACATGGAGTGCAGCTACTTCTGCGGCCTGGGCCACTCAGGTATCCATTGAGGACGTCTGCAGAACGGCCACATGGTCTTCACCATCTCCTTTCATACAGCACTACAAAATCGATAGGTTTGCCTCGGCAGAGGCTTCCTTCGGTAGGAGGGTTCTCCAATAGGTTGTACATCAAAGTGCCACACTGGACCGGTCTACTTCCCACCCTCAGGGACAGTAGGCTTTGGTATGTCCCATTGGTGGATTCTCCATCTCCAGTGCTGGAGAAGGGGCGTTGTCTTACCTGAACGCCTTTTCTCAACACGGAGATGGAGAATCCACTGTAGGTCATGTAGGCCTAGGGTTAGTCTTAGTTTCGTGAGCCAAAACATCTTGCTGTCAAGTCAATGGCTACGCTCGTGTCAAGACTGGGATCTCTATGGTCCAGGACGGGCGTGGCAACTTTGGTTGACTTGATCTGATTGGGCAGGAATACAGTCTAAACCCTTTGGTGGATTCTCCATCTCCGTGCTGAGAAAAGGTGTTCAGGTAAGACAACGCCCTTTTCCCTATAGTTTCAAATGTATTCTTGCACCATTTCAATCTCCTTTAAAAAAAAAAGCTCTGGAGGAGCCAGCTAACCACTTCATAGTTTTTAATAGTTGGATTGCACAAATAAGATTGTGATATATCTCTTTGCTGCTTCAACCTGTTTGTATTCCTCCTTTACCATCCTTATTTGTTCCTGGATTTTAAGGTTTGGAAATCTCCAAGTTTTGCTTTGTCAGTGATGAGGATTCTACCCAATATTTGAAAACCCACAATGTGAAACTTTTTCTCTCAGCTGACTCAAAAGATGTGTGCAACGCACTTCAGAGAGGTTTGTTCTTTTGTATTTTGCATTATATTTTGTTGCCATCTCACTGATTATGTCCTGAGTTGAATATGCCTCCTCCATTATAGCCTATCACCAATTCTGAAAGGGCCTTCCTGTGAAAATTCTCCATGCTCCCCCAAGATCATGCCACCAAGGAACAATATCTCCTCTGTGTTGGCTTTTCAATGTTGACATTCTGTCAATGACTTATATCAGGTTGTTTGTAGCTTAAGCCCTGAGGGCAGCAAGTAGTGTTAGATGCACTCAATCCCAGTTGGTGTCACTGTTTAGCAGTGCAGGTTTTTCTGAAGTTGGTTGTTATCAGGGAAGTAAGTCTATTTCTCATGAAAAAGAAATAGGCATTTTCTGTCATGCTGTTCAGGTATTTCAGTAGAACCATTACAAGCACGTTGTCAAGCACATTGATCTAGCACACTCTTCTCTAACTTGGTGTCCTATTTGACCTGCAACCCTCCCAGGATTTCCAGCCAGTTGAGAATTCTGAAAATTCTACTGCTTGTAAAAGGGGAGGAGATAGGTTTTGAGGCCAAGGAAGGCTTTCCTGTCTCTCTTCACCTACTCTGTGGTGCCTCTTAAGGAGAAATTTGACGACAAGAAAAGTTGTCAGTTTCCTGGCCTCAGAAACGCATGATGATTTGATGGCTTCTCCTGAGGGGTTCTATGCAGTCATAAAACATTTTAACCATTTCTGCTTCGTGCAAATAAATAATCCACATCATCTTCAGGAAATCATATAATGATAAGGAATGACTTCTTAAATTGGGACAAGAGAAGAGCCAAAATGTCTCTTCTGTACAGGCAAGGTAACAAAGTCTATTTGTCATGCAGGAGTCCCAGCAGCCCTCATCTTTCAGCAGGAGATACAGGCTCCTAGAACCCAATTACGAATTGTCTTTGATGGTGATGCTGTACTCTTTTCGGATGAGACTGATCGTGTCTTTCATGAGAAAGGTCTTGAGGAAGCAGTAGAATATGAGAAAATTATGGAAACTGTACCCATGGGAGAGGTAAGGTTGCCTACATTCCCAAGAAGATGTTCCTATCTCCTCTCTTCTCTCCTAGGGTGATACCTAAATAAAGCAGTAATTGGTTTGCCCCTCCCTCAACACTTCTTCCTAATACCTTCTCACTGCTGTTGCTGTTCTTTTTAATGGCTAGCTCACTTCAGTTTTCCCAGGTCTTCCCATCAGCTTGCCCACCCCCTGGTCTTTCCAGTGTCTTCCTGCCACTGCCCACTCCTACCTTCAACTGTGTGTTTTACAACAATTGTAGAAATGGTATTTTTCATTCAATTTAGCAAAGAATAACAAAGATGTGTAACTTTAAACTTTTAATATAACTTTAAAAAAGAATTCACAGCTGGTTAAACCAAAGTGAGCTGTCTGCATAATACATCTGCTTTACCTTCCCAGGTACCAATTCAATTCAAAGGCTAACTCATGAGGAATTTGTTTTAGTGTATCTATTTATGTTGACAAAGCAGCCTTCTATATGTTTGTTACATAATGCATTAATAGTTCTGAAAATATTACTGAACTGAGATATCAAAATACAATATAAAGTTCTTCCATATTGGCTAATGGATGGATTCAGATTTGCTACTTTACTGAATTGCCTTCATGACCAACCCTTATTGTTAATAGGCTAAAGTAAGATCCCCATGTTGATCATAATTACTCATTGTAAAATAAAAGAACAATAGAGCTTATTTGTCCATCTCTGAGTAGAATAAATGGGTCTTCAATTTTGCTCTCCAGCTGTCTGCAGAATAATACAGCACCATTCTTTCTGCTTCCTGCCGTCTTTTCCAGGGCCCCCTGAAAGCCTTTGCTTTGCATCTTGGGAAGATGCGCAAAAAGTTTGGTCAAGAGGATTCTCCCATCCGTATCTATTTAGTGACTGCCCGCAGTGGCTGTGATATGGGCATCCGGATCATCAAAACCCTTCGGGAATGGGGACTGTCGACTGATGAAGCCTTCTTCATGGCTGGAGCTCCAAAAGGTCCTATCCTCTCCAAGATCCAGCCCCACATCTTTTTTGATGATAATTTTCACAACATCAAAGGCGCTCAGGATGTTGGCATACCCTCTGCATTGGTCCCTTATGGCTGTCAGACGGGATCATAAGATCACAGTGTTCTGTCAGTTAAGAATACCAATATTTCTAAGTAAAAGGGATACAAACAACCTTTTAAATGTACAGTGAGAGTAATGTTTAGAATAAATTACATTTATAGAAGTGACTTTATCTGATCAGGGTAAAGTTCTTATTGAAAAAAAGGGGGGAGGCAAAATCAATGCTTAACATGTAGCAAATTGGTTCTTTTATATGCCTGTGTATCTTATTTTCCATTGATGACATTTGGAGATTCTGTTTTATTACAACAAAAGGTCATTCCGAACAAAACATTCTGGGCCTCTCTATTGTTCGGGAACATAGAGAAAAGCTACTTGCATGGGACAGACTCTGCTTTCCAAGTGGAATTACTCTAATCATCAGAATTCCATTCCAGCACCTCCATGAAAAATTAACTGTTCTCACTAACAGCTTAAGTTCCCACGTGGTTGCTCCTGGTGACACTGATTTGCTGCAGGTCTTATAAAGAATGGGCTTTTCTCGTTTCTGGCTGTTTTAATCCTTTCATGCTGTTTGAATTGAATGTATCTGCCCCTTTTCCTGTATTCTGTAGGTCTTCCAGCTCCATTCTTTCCATCTGTTTCCAGATTGAGCTACTGAATTATGGCAGCAAACCAGTGGTTTGGCAGAAAAACAGAGGGATATTTAAACCCTGGCGTGAGTTTAGTTTATCAGAAACCATCACCACCACATCTGCAACTCCCTAAAAAAACTCTCCCCAACCCCCAGAAATCCATGCCCATCATGTTGGTGGCGTAATTTTATTCTGTGATTGTTGCCCAAAGTGACAGCCACTTCACCCTTTAGCAACTCCTTGGAAATAATTTCACATGAGACCTTGAAAATTGTCTACTCTTCACACGCAAGGAAGAATATTAAAAAGTTGAGAGTGAAATTCTGAAGTAGATTTTTTTTTAAAAAATCAAACTTAAAGAAGAACTTACTTTAAAATGATGACTTTCTTTAGACATGTTATTCGTTTAAAGATATTAGAAAATGGAGCTTAAATAATTTAAATAGTTTTAAGCGTCATCATCTTGCCTAATCTTGGAGAAAGTTAAGCAGGATGACACTTACATATAAATCACTTGGTACCATCTGATAATGACTCTGGTTCCATTTCATTTTTGTAGTTTTGTAGTTTCTTCTATATTCTCCTATATTTTTACATTTATTTTTTATTATCGCCAGTCCTATTAAACTGAATAAAATCACTACCGAAACAGTAAATGGATGGGATGGTAATTGTTCTGTTCTTCTTCTGTAATTAAAAGACATATTGTGCAAGATATAACGCCACTTATTCCAGTTGTGACCATTCATGCAGCAGGAGACCCTGGCAAGAGTAATGCACTCCCTTGCATTACTCCAGTATAAACTACTGCAATGCATTGCGCACGGGACTGCCTTTGAAGACTAATTTTGAAGACCCCTGGTGGCACAGTGGTAGAATGCAGTATAGCAGGCAAACTCAACCCACAGGCAGGTGTCAACGGGGCTCAAGATTGACTCAAACTTCCATCCTTCTGAGGTTGGTAAAATGAGATACCGGATTGTTGGGGGCCATTTACTGACACTGTAAACTGCACTGAGAGTGCTGTAAAGCATTATGGGGCAGTATATAAGTCTAAGTCAGGGGTCTTCAAACTTGGTCCTTTTATGGCTTGTGGACTTCAACTCCCAGAATTCCTCAGCTAGCATTCCTGGCTGAAGAATTCTGGGAGTTGAAGTCCACAAGGCATAAAAGGGCCAAGTTTGAAGACCCCTGGTCTAAGTGCTAATACTGTTGCTATTACTCAGAAGCAAGCATTAGTGAAAAATGCAGTGACCCACTTGCTGATAGGTGAGAGCCATTCCAACCATGAAATTTTGATTTTGTAGATGCTGAATTGAGTTCCAGTGGGCTTTAGAATAAAATGTAAAAACAAAAAAAACCTCCTTTAGCACTCTCATTTTTGCATAGAACTGACCCCTCTCTCTCATAATACATTCTGTACATCTGCTATATGTAGGCAAGCTGATAAATTTAAAGGTTAAATATTGTGAATTTGAGTATAAGTGCTTCCAAATTTCTTAAATAGATAACTCTTGCTAAATATTGGATGTGAAAAACGTATCTTCTGCCACTTATTTTGCAAGAACTTACTTAGGTTTTATCATGTGATGATTGTGTAATGGCAACACACATATCTCGTTTAAAATAGCTGTCAGTGAAGGGAATCAACTCTTCTGCATTAAAATTAAAACTATGTGCAACATTTTTATACCAATATGTATACTGATACTGATTGTTATGAACTCTTCATAAGGGAATAATTTAATACTTAATATAATATAAAGAGAATACTTTAATAAACAACTAAAACTAGTGCTTGCAAAAAAAATATGCATTGGAGTGATGCTTATTACAGGCAAAACAATTATTACAAGCAGAAGCATCAGAAGCTATAAGAATGAGGACATTCTCCAGCATGATGAGTGTAGAATCCACCGGTGGGTAATCTCAGCCTTCCTGCTCAGTTGAGACTAAGTCAGAAATCTGCCACGCCTCCTTCTGGGCTGGACCTTCCCAGTTTTTGACTTAGTCTTAGCTCAGCAGGACGCAATTAGTTTTGGCTCCTCTGATTAGATTAGGTTAAATCAGATAAGTTAGTGAATTGATTAGTATAGTGATTCCAAATTTCAAATTCATCTTAAATTGGTTTAAATAATCCTGCTCCAAATTGGCAGAGCTACTTACTCGCAGCTAACTGCAGCTTTGGCTCCAGTGAGCCTTGCAGGCTCCACCCGAGCCGATTTTCACCACCTCGGACTCACCGGAGCTATAGCTGCTTCAATCGAACTGAATCACAAGATACGGGGGTTTGCCTTGCCTGGAGATTCCCCGTGGAGCCCTGGGAAACTGGAGAGCCTCGCCGGAGTGTGCCGTCGCCGCGAGGCTTCGAACGAAGCAGCCAATGTTTCGGATCGCAGCAGAGGCTGTGCGACCAAACAGCAAGTACTAGTTCTTTTCTGGCCTCAGAGCAAAGGGACAAGCCTCAAAACAGTAGGCAGAGCTCCCTCAGGGCGCCCCCCCCAGGCCTGGGAAGGCCAGGCCGCTTTACAGTTGGCCGTTAATTTTGGCGCTGCCGCCATTTTGGGAGCCTCGCTAGGCGTGGCCGCCATTTTGAAAGGCCTCGTTTGCATTAATTGAACTGCTGTGCTCAATCTAGGCCCTTACCTTGGCCTGCTGTAACAGGCACAGAATGGGGGGACGTACTCCAGCGCTCTCTCTACACAGGGGTTACTGCCTTATCCACACTGGGAGGCCACAAGAGCATTGGGGCGGCCGCCATTCACTCAGGGCCATTCATCTGGCACTCTGCCACTTTTCCACCATAGTAGCAGACAGCACATACTGATACTGACAGACAACATGGCAGCAAAGGCACATGTCAACAGGCAGGGAGGGACCCGATCCAAGTCTCTTATGATAGAAGCCCACGGCCTGGGCTCTTGGGCAGAGTCCAATCTGGGATCCATCAAAGCGGAGCATATATCGGGGGAGGAGAACCATCAAGCAGACTCCCTGAGCAGGTCTACAGTCGACCACTCGGAGTGGCGCCTGGACCCAGCTCTATTCAGGGAGATCTCGGTCAGATTCGGCCAACCCCAATTGGACCTATTTGCCTCCCCGAAAACTCCCAACTGCCCAGGTACTTTACCAGGTTCCCATCCCCAGCGGTGGAGGGAACAGACGGTCTTCGCAGCGAGTGGCCCAGGGGACTGCTATACGCATTCCCTCCCCTCCCCAGCAACCATCCGCAAACTGCTTCAGGAGCAGGCAGAGATCATCTTGGTTGTTCCATACTGGCCGAGCTGACCGTGGTTTGCCAACCTTGTGGAACTTTCAATCTCACCGCCATGGAGGATCCCTCCAGCCCGCATCTCCCTCAGCCACGGGGCCCTTCAGCACCCAGATCCCCAGTGGCTCCAGTTGGCCACCTGGCACTTGAGCGGAGAAATTTAGCTAGACAATCCTATTCATCCAGGGTGATCTCGATGATCCAAGCCTCCAGGCGCCCCTCGACTAATAGGATATATGATGCCATGTGGAAGAACTTTTGCCTGTGGTGCACTAAGCACCAACTCCAGCCTTTGTCTATCACCATTCCCAATATCTTAGATTATCTATTGGAAGGTATGGATAAAGGCTTAAAACCTAGCACTATCCGCAGGCAAGTAGCAGCCTTGTCAACGATGCTTACTTGCAACAATCTGGTCCCATTAACGCAACACCCAGTAGTAAGCGCCTTTCTCAAAGGGGCGACCAATGCCAGGCCACTGGCGGTTCACCATTATCCCTCTTGGGATCTGCCACGAGTACTGCAAGCGCTAATTTCGCCACCGTTCAAACCTATTAGGTCTTGTTCACTACGATTCCTTTCTCTGAAGGTAGCCTTGTTGATTGCAATCACATCAGCCAGGCGTATTTCGGAACTGGCTGCCCTCTCAGTCAGGAGTGACTTGTGTACCTTTTTTGAGGATAGAGTGGTCCTTAGATTGGACCCGTCCTTCATCCTGAAGGTCAATACCTGGTTCCATAGGACCCAAGATCTGGTTCTCCCGGTCTTTTGTCCTAATCCGTCACATAGGCTGGAAAGACAGTGGCATAAGATGGATGTACACAGGGCTATGCGCTATTATGTTAAGCGAATCTCTGCTTTTCATAAGTCAGAGGCCTTGTTTGTGTCTTTCCAATCTTCTTCCATGGGTCAGGTTTCCTCTTCGACCATTGGAAGGTGGATTAAGGTATGCATTGCCCGTGCCTATCTCTCGCAGTCCCTACTGGTCCCTAAACGCATCACTGCCCACTCCACACGCAGTGCAGCTATGTCACCGGCCTGGTCTACCCAGGCATCCATTGAGGAAATCTGCAGGACTGCAACTTGGTCCTCTCCTTTGTCATTCATTAGACATTACAAGCTAGACAAGTTTGCATCTGTGGATGCCTCGTGTTACAGCAAGTAGTTTCTTCTCGTGGGACACAAGCCCAGACTCTTCCCCCCCCCCATAGGGACATGAGCGGCTTTGGTATGTCCCACTGGTGGATTCTACACTCATCATGCTGGAGAAGGGGTGTTTTCTTACCTGAATGCCTTTTCTCAGCATGATGATGTAGAATCCACACCCACCCTTAGAGGCCGTCTGGGCCTGTGTCAAAGTAGGAGGAGCCAACACGTCGGACTTTGTCATGTTTTGCTTCGCCTTTGTCAAAAACTGGGAAGGTCCAGCCCAGAAGGAGGCGTGGCAGATTTCTGACTTAGTCTCAACTGAGCAGGAAGGCTGAGATTACCCACCGATGGATTCTACACTCATCATGCTGAGAAAAGGCGTTCAGGTAAGACAACGCCCCTTCACTGCATTTGCTGAAAAGCAGCTAGGCATATTCTCTATAAGATGCACAAATAATGGCTTATGATTTTATTCTATTAAAAAACTTTCATTTTTACAGAAATTATAAATAGTTTCTAATGTAGAGATTTTCAGTCTTTAGAAACGTAATGTCCACTTACCTATATAAAAAATCTAAGCCCTACCATGATAGAAGTCCAGGAATTTAATTTTTTATTTTGTGAAAAAGTTATAATAATAATAAAGTTGGAAGGGACCTTGGAGGTCATCTAGTCCAACCCTCTGCTCAGGCAGGAAACTCTATACCATTTCAGGCAAATGGCTGTCCAGTGTCTTCTTAAAAACTTCCAGTGTTGGAATATTCACCGCTTCTGGAGGCAGGTTGTTCCACCAGTTAATTGTTCTAACTGTCAGGAAGTTTCTCCTTAGTTCTAGGTTGCTTTTCTTCTTGATTAGTTTCCATCCATTGCTTCTTGTCCTGCCTCAGGCACTTTGGAGAATAGCTTGACTCCCTCTTCTTTATGGCAGCCCCTGAGATATTGGAACACTGCTATCATGTCCCCCCTCGTCCTTCTCTTCATTAAACTAGACATACCCAATTCCAGCAACCATTCCTTATATGTTTTAGCCTCCAGTCCCCTAATCATCTTTGTTGCTCTTCTCTGTACTCTTTCTAGAGTCTCAACATCTTTTTTACATTGTGGTAACCAAAACTGGATGCAGTATTCCAAGTGTGGCCTTATCAAGGCATTGTAAAGTGGTATTAACACTTCACGTGATTTTGATTCTATCCCTCTATTAATGCAGCCTAGCACAGTGTTGGCCTTTTTGGCAGCTGCAGCACATTGCTGGCTCATGTTTAAGTGATTGTCCACTAGGACTCCAAGATCCCTCTCACAGTTACTACTATTGAGCAAGGTACCACCTATACTATACCTGTACATTTGGTTTTTCTTGCCTAAATGTAGAACTAAATGTATTAACAGGAAATCTGCAATTATATTTACCATTTACTGCTATTTCAAGAATGAGATTTCAATTATTAAGTGTTTCACTGGTAGACCAATCAGTTTGCTATCTGAAATTGTCCACCAGAAGACATCATACAGCTCTTTAGCACAATGATTATGTTCTGTTTCTACTATTTGAAATATAATTAAATAATATTTCAAATATTATTTTGCTTTTCTGTGGGGGTGAGATCAGGGGCAGTATGTTCAAAAGGATATATGTACATTTTAAATGCTGTAATCACAGGCTTCTTCTGGAATTAGCATTTAACTAGCTGAAAGGACAAACCAAGAATCAGGATTAAGAAGAAAGCCAAAATGAGATCCAGGAAAATTAGTGGTACAATAATATGCTATAGATGAAGGACACAACCTTAACTGGCATAGGAAGCCCTTTACATTCCATTCTATCCAGGAATATCCTATGAATATTTAGAATAGAATGGAATGGAATGGAATGGATTGGATTGGAACGGAATGGAATATCTTCTAGTCCAGCCCCCTGCTCAAGCAGGAGAACCTATACCATTTCAGACAAGTGACTGTCCAGTCTCTTCTTAAAAATCTCCAGTGATGAAGAGCCCACGATTTCTGAGGGCAAGCTGTTCCACCGGTTAATTTTCCTCAGGAAGTTTCTCCTTAATTCCAGGTTGCTTTTCTCTTTGATCAGTTTCCAACCATTGTTTCTTGTCTTGCCCTCTGGTGCTTTGGAGAATAGCTTGACCCCCTCTTCTTTGTGGCAGCCCCTCAAATACTGGAATACTGCTATCATGTCACCCTATTTCTTCTTTTCTTTAAACTAGCCAAATCCAAGTCCTGCAGCCATTCTTCATATGTTTTAGTCTCCAGGCCTTTGATCATTTTAGTTGCTCTTCTCTGAACTTTTTCCAAAGTCCCAAATGAAGAAATATACTCTAGAAACTAGAAATGCAGCATTTAAAAGCTGCCACCTACAATTTTATGGCTCACCATTCAAAGCAACTATGTAAAGCTCTTGCCACTACTACCATTGTACAGTTTAGTGAGATGTATGTTCCAGTCACTAGAAAGTTGTAATAATCTCATATTTAATTTGTAGACTGCAACCTATAAAATAATTGTGTGTGCCAAAATAAGGGCCTATGTGACACTGGACATAGCCAGCAATTGGACACAGCTCTCAGATTTGGAGTAAAAAAAAGTACAGCTCTTCCTAAATTGCATAGCATATTAGAAAAAAAATATGTTAGTTAAGAAGCATAACATCTATTCCCTTAAGTGAAAATTGCTGGATAAGAATGTCAGCTAAAAGTCTTTCTTTATGTTAGTGAATTTCACATATACAGAGAATAGTGTTTTACGGTAACTCATCTTAGCATTTAAAAAATAAATAAATTGTGGAATAGTAATTTACTCAAAAAATCTTGTTTGCTGTATACCAGGGGTGTCAAACTGGCATCCCGCGGGCTGGTTTCATCATAACGAAGCCACGCCCATCCCATTGCCGGCAATGCAAAAAGTCGTGATACATCACATCATGTGACGTAGCAAGTTTGACACCCGTGCTGTATACCATATACCCACTCCACAGTTATTGTTTTAGGTAGAGCTTAGATGTCACAGAAATCAGCATAGCCTTGACTATATCTTAAAACATAATTTAGAATCATCATCACTTTCTTGTATTATAATGAAGGCCTCTTATTTATTATAAATGTAACATACACACAGATTGTAATCATGAAACTAATTTATTTTTTTTTCTCCCATCAACATTCAACAGCCGTAGTCTGGATCTTGAAGAATTGAAGTTAGGTGCATTCCATAGCAGCATGAAATTAACTTCTTTAATTAAGGAAATTGTGTTCCCTAGGATTTCCTGACAGTGCTAAGGGTGATTTAAACATCTATGCAAATGGAAATTAAACAAGGCAAAAATGCTGGGCAGTAGCTAAGATCTTGCAGGCAAAAGTGAGAGGTTCTTCAGCGACATGATGGATAAAGGGAAGGAAGCATTCGCAAAGTTCAGGTGCCCGGTCACCCTGAGCAAGCAAGATTGCTTAAGTGCAAAGGCAGAAGTAATAAACAGTCATGTGCATCAAACAAAGCTTCATCAGCACATAGACTGATGAGTGACCAAGCAAAAAGTGCTGGAACATATCAGGGAAGAGGGAAAAGTTTGGATTTTCTTTTTTTTTTCTTTTTCTACTGGTTCAGCAAAAAATTTGAGCAGCTTGCTTAATTTTATCATGTAAGGAGAAGGATCGTAGCTCGAAAATAGGAACATGCTTAATCATATCTGCATGAAAACCAGGCAGTGACAATATTAGGTTCCTTGCCCCAGTGAACTATTCTGTGGTTAAGTTCATATGACATGCTGAAACAAGATTAACGGAACACATTGCTGAGTTTGCATAATATATTCTGCCCAAACTGTTTTATGGTACAATGTAATGAGGTGATTCATACAAAGTGTTAAGACAATGCCTTAGGCACAAAGCCAGCTGCATGACTTGGGGCCAGTTGCTGTCTTTAAGTCCTGGGAAGAAGGCAGTGGCAAACTACTCCCCAAAAATGTGTCCAAGAAAACTGCATGGACTTGTCCATGTAATTGCCAGGAGACAAGAATGACTCAAAAGCACCAAAACAACAGCCACAACAACCAAGAGCTAGTTCATACAACATGCTAAGTCAATGGCCGGCCTTCAATATCAGAATGAACTACAATCAAGCCCCATTTTCACCTAGTCCAGTGGATTCCAAACAATGAAAGCTATTTTCAAATGTGCATAATCAATCATTTTTTTTGTAACTTACTCCAAAAACATATGGCATCATATGAATTTCTTTTTATTTTTTACCCTCAAAACACTCAGTGGAGTAGAGTGAGCAGAAAATATTGCCTAGTTTAAAGCCACCCAGAGGAGATTATGACTTCATGAAGACTTCAATCTAGATCTCTTGCTGCAGTGTATACTACAAGACTACCTTACACTAGCCTTCCCCAACTGAGTGTCCTCCAGATATATTTATTTATTTATTTATTTATTTATTTATTTATTTTGGGCTTATATGCCGCTCCTCTCCGAAGACTCGGAGCGGCTTACAACATATATAAAACAATATTACAATCTAAGTCCAAATAAAAAAAGCATTAAAAATAAACCTAACACATATTCATCATTCACACAACAATCCACAATCATCCCCAGGCCTGCCGGCAAAGATAAGTTTTAAGATTCTTTCAGAAGGCCAGGAGGGTGGGAGAAGCGTGGACTTCAGGGGGCAGTTGGTTCCAGAGGGTGGGCGCCACAACAGAGAAGGCCCTTCCCCTAGGACCTGCCAGACGACATTGTTTCGCTGACGGGACCCGGAGGAGGCTGACCCTGTGCACTCTTACCGGTTGAAGGGAAGTATGTGGCAGAAGACGGTCCCGTAAGTATCCTGGTCCAATGCCATGAAGGGCTTTATAGGTAATGACCAACACTTTGAATTGCGCTCGGAGACCGATAGGCAACCAATGCAGCATGCCGAGAGTTGGCGAAATGTGGGCACAATGTGGAAGGCCCACAATTGCTTGCGCAGCTGCATTTTGCACTAATTGTAGACTCTGAACATTCTTCAAGGGTAGCCCCATGTAGAGAGCATTGCAGTAGTCGATCCTCGAGGTGACAAGAGCATGTGTGACTGTGAGTAGAGACTCCCGATCCAAATAAGGGCGCAACTGGTGCACCAGGCGAACCTGGGCAAATGCCCCCCTCGCCACAGCCGACAAATGATGTTCCAATGTCAGCCGTGGATCGAGGAGGACTCCCAAGTTGCGCACCTTCTCCGAGGGGTTTATAAATTTACCCCCCAGGGTAATGGAAGGACAGATTGAAATGTCCTTGGGAGGCATCACCCACAGCCTCTCTGTCTTGTCAGGGTTGAGCCTCAATCTGTTAATGTCCATCCAGACCCTCACAGCCTCCAGACACCGGCACATCACTTCAACCGCTTCACTGATTTGGCCAGGAGTGGAAATGTACAGCTGAGTATCATCAGCGTACTGGTGGTATCTCACTCCAGGCCGGTGGATGACCTCTCCCAGTGGCTTCATGTAAATGTTAAAAAGTAGGGGGGAGAGAACTGACCCCTGAGGCACCCCACACAGGAGTAACCTAGAGGTGGACCTCTGACCCCCCACTAACACCGACTGCGACTGACCAGAGAGATAAGAGGAGAACCACCGTAATACGGTGCCCCCCACTCCCAATCCCTCCAGCCGGCGCAGAAGGATACCATGGTCGATGGTATCGAACGCCGCTAAGAGGTCAAGAAGCACCAGGAAAGAGGACTGGCCTCTATCCCGGGCCCGCCAGAGATCATCCATCAGCGCGACCAAAGCAGTTTCGGTGGAGTAGCCGGGCCTGAACCCAGACTGCAGAGGTCCCAGATAATCGGCTTCCTCCAGAGACCGCTGGAGCTGAAGTGCCACCACTTTCTTAATAACCTTCCCCACAAAAGGGAGGTTAGAGACCGGACGATAGTTGGTCAAAATTGCTGGATCCAGGGAAGGCTTCTTGAGGAGGGGGTGCACAAGTGCCTCTTTTAAGGGAGCCGGGAAGGACCCCTCCCTCAGAGAAGCGTTGACAATCTCCTGGAACCAGGTGCGTGTCACCTCCCTACTAGCAGAAACCAGCCAGGAGGGACACGGGTCCAACAAACAGGTGGCGGAACTCACAGCTCCAATGGCCCTGTCCACTTCATCAGGCGTAACAGCCTCAAACTTGCCCCAGATGATCGGACAAGAACATGCCCCTGTCCCCTCGACTGAATCATTATCAGTCGACTCTGCTTCACATTTGGAGTCTAGGTCGGCCCGGATCTGAGCTACTTTGTCTGCGAAACAGTTGTTAAAGTCCTCGGCACTACCCTGCAAGGGAGGCCCCGGACCCCTTAGGTTATGGAGGGACCGAGTCACCCTAAACAGGGTGGCTGGGCGAGATTCCGCAGACACAATCAAAGCAGAAAGATACAAAGATCTTATATCTTTAATCGCCTTCAAATAGGCTCTAATAAATGAGCTCAATCTGGTTCGATCAGATCCGGACCTACTTCGTCTCCATCGCTTTTCTAGACGTCTCTTATGGTGCTTCATCCCCCTGAGTTCCTCGGTGAACCAAGGAGACCTCCTGGGGCCAGCACCATGGAAAGGTCGCAAAAGCGCAATCCGGTCTATAGCCCCCCTTCGCGGCCATATTCCATGCCGCTACCAGGGACTCCGCCGAATTGTGAATGAACGAGCTCGGTAATTCCCCAAGCACCGTCTGAAAGCCAATTGGATCCATCAGGCATCTGGGGTGGAACCACCTAATCGGTTCTGCCTCCCTGCGGGGACGGATTGGGGCTGTAAAATTCAGTCGTAGCAGGAAATGATCGGTCCATGACAAAGGCAAGGTATCTAAGCCCCTTAAAACCAGATGATTACCCAACTGCTCCGAAAGGAAGATCATATCCGGGGTGTGCCCACCCTCATGCGTCAGACCCTGCACTACTTGGGTCAGGTCCATGGTTGTCATGGCGACCATGAACTCCTGTGCCAACCCCGAGGACTCACCAAGTGATGGCAGGTTAAAGTCCCCCAAGACCATAAGCCTGGGGAACTCCACCGCCAGTCCAGCAACCTCCTCGAGTAGCACAGGCAGGGCTGATGCCATGCAGCTGGGAGGCAGGTACATAAGCAATAAGCCCACCTGAACCCCAAGGTCCAGCGTCATAAAGATGGACTCGCAACCTGGAATTTCAGAAACAGTGAGCCTGCGTAGACTGAAGTTCTCCCGGGCCAAAAAAGCCACTCCTCCCCCCTTCCCTGGGGTCGCGGCTGGTGCCATACCTGATAACCCAGTGGGCACATATCCGAGAGGGGAACTCCCCCCTCAGGGCCCAACCAGGTCTCAGTCACACACGCCAGGTCGGTCTCCTCATCCATGAGGAGGTCATGGATGAGGGAGGCCTTATTATTAACCGACCTGGCGTTGAGCAGCAACAGTCTGAGCCCAGGGGCTGAGCTACACTCATCACCAGGGTCATGGGATGAGCTAGATTTTTCAGAAGGGCCAGAACAAGGAACTGCTACAAGACAGCAGGACCGAGTTCCCCGAGTGCGGCCTACCCTTCTGCTCCCGCCGTATCTGCCTCTTCCCTGAATGACCGGTATACTCCAACCCTCGTTGACTCCAGAGTCCACATCCCCCCAGTCCCCGGCCTCCCTCAGGCTCGGCAGGTCTGTCCATACATCTGTCACGCATTCCTCATACGTATCCCCATCCCATGCATACATCTCTCACCCACCCAATTTAATCAGCTAAAAACCCAATATATAAAACCCAATATATAAACCATAATTAAAAAATTACTCCATCCCAACCCCTCCCTAAAAACGAACCCTCCCTCCCCCTACATCATCCACAAGTTCAATAAAAATTTAAATTAAAACAATATTAAAACATTAAAATAATTAAAATATACATAAAAGATTAAAGCATTTTGTCCAAGCCCTGTTGTAATTGTGCTTGTATTTGGGATCAATGTTCCTCCCAAACCAGTCCAGGCTCCCCTCAGAGAAAGTCCTATGTACACAGTTATAGTTGTTATAGTTGGAGCCGTGATGCCTCCCAAATTTAATATAAAACCAGAAGAACCAGCTGCTGGAACAGAAGTAAGGGCAGAAAATAATGGAAGTCCAGAAAAAGTATGAGTAAAAAGCTGGAATAAAAGCTGGAACAAATGGGGTGGCTAATCCAGCAGGTTTACTGAAACCCAAACTAAGGCCCGTGGTGGAAGTAGTAGTAGAAACAGGCATGCCAAATGTTAATCCTGCCGCAATAGTTGTAGCTGTTCCTGTATTAGTCCCTCCTAAGATAGAACCTGTGGTAGGCTTTGAGCTAAAAAGTCCAGAACCAAAACCCACAGAAGGAGTAGTTGTAAAAACAGTAGCTGTTGAACCCAACGTCCCAAAGTTGGCTTGATTGAAATCACCTGCAACCACCAACACTCCATCCGGGTAGGCCTGTTGCTGTTTGTAAATAGTAGGTTTTTTGTGCCTTGTTAGATTTATGAATTCTGGGGCTGGTCTGGCTTCTTTTCTTTTTCTTGGGAGGCATTTGAGGGGGGGAAGGGCATCAGGTTAAACCAAAAGTGGAAAGACTTGTTGCAAGCTGGAAACTTATATTAGAAGCTGCTAGTCTATACAAATTGCAAATCAGAATGGTTCTTGGCTATGCTTTACATACATATTAGTCCATTGACACAAATCAAGTTAGTAAGGATTATTGTACTACAAATTTCATATATGATGGAGTGTAGTTCCACGGTAGAGAATATGCTTTGTCTGCAAAGAGCTTTGTGGGCAAGAGATGATTGATTTTGGTAGATGGGAGTGATGGGAGTAATATTCCAACACATCTCAAAGGTGCTGTGTTGCATTTGTAATGCTGGCTTTCTTTGTAGATCTTCACAACGTTTTGCAAAATATTATCCCAGATTCACACCCCAGTATTATTTACTAAGATGTTCCTCTAGAATTTTGAATTCTAAACCATAGTTTATAGCTTTGTGTGTTCGGTGAACCTAGTCACTTGTATCTTATTCAACGCATTAAAACCCTTATCTTTCCACAATTGTTCCTGTTCAAAAACAAGCAGTTTAATGGCAGCTAGAGCTGACCCAAAAAAACTTCCTGACAACTGGTCTGGGAACAGAGTACAATTTGGCTTATGGAGAAATCCTATTTTCTGGCTAAAGATGCTTAGTTACATTTTTAGTCAGCTGCCTAACCAGGCCAGGAAACTAACCAAACATAAGCAACAGCGAACTGTTTCAAGGCCCAAATAGAAATCCATAGCAGATATTCTCGGTTCAATTTGCCTGATCTGATGCAGAGAACCATGGTGATGGCCTTGAGTGAAATATTTAGAAGCCATTACAACAACAAAAAGGGCAGAGGCATTCCTTAGCTCTGGAAAAGGAGTTGTGTTAGGAAGAGACTCAGGCTGACTCACTGGGGTATAAGAGTGAGCTGATAAAAACACAAACTATCCAAAAAAATGTGTTACTATAGCCTACTTCAATAAAGCTTTGTTCTAGTCTTGTGGAGTCATGTGTTTTCTGATCTGGACACCTGACTGACCTTGTTTTGAGGCACATCAGCTGAGCAGCTTGACCTGAGGACAATATAGTAACTCAAGTTACATCATGGGGTATGAAGCCATTCCATATCAAGTTGAACTTTTTTTCTTTGTTTAATTAAGGTTGTTTTGCACTTCCTGATTTTTTTTAAATCAGGAAGTCATTTTGTACTTCCTTCCATTTCAACAGAGCCTCACTCTAGATGTTAACTGCACAAAAACGTTGAAGAATGAAGCAACAAATTGCATGCAATGAGGGGGGGGTGTAAAGTGGCATTCATGGTCATTCAAAGTTGTATTCTAGAAGAATTGGGTGAACCTAAATCTGAAACTCTTCCAATTCAAAGTTTCAATAATGGCCACGATGTTTTAATAGAAAGCCTGACCAAATGAGACAGGATTTTTCTTCATTTAAACCCATGGAAACTATGAACGAGATTCTTTTCACAAATTGGTTCATTAATGCTTGTGCCACAGTTGTCTTAAAGGCCATGTGAAAGCAACCTAAAAAAATGAAATGTTGCTTATCTTTTTTTCAAATCCTGTCATCTTCCAAGCTTTTTCCCAACAAAGTTGCCAAGTTTCTTTTCATATTTCTTCTCAGAATCTTTTGAGTGCAGGTCCCCTTCCAGAACTTCTTTTCACAAACCACAGGATCTTTCCTCAAGAGGTGATTGTAGCATATCTTGATCCTTAAGCCATATCTACTGGCCTCATCCAGTAGGACTATTCCTATGTTCTTATGCCAGGAATTGCACTTTTCTTGCGTCAGCATATAGTAATCCTACAATTTTTATTGTCACCACTGCTTTCATACAGTAGATGATATGCCTTAGATATAAACTCAAATATAAACTCAAATATTTTCAGGCTGGGGAAACTCTAAAAAAAATGTGTGAGGAAGAAATCATTTGGCAAAGGTAAAATATTCAGTGCATGCTTACAGCAATTCTTAAGCTTGTTATTTAATTCTCTTGACATCAAATTTGGACTGGAACTTCAGTAAGTGTGAAATAACCAGCCTTGTTACACAGGCTGCTTATAGTATTATAAGATAGTAAAGATAGCAGGTTCCTAGAACCAATTTGGTCAGCAGCTTCCTCCCCTCTACCAAAAGCAAAACCAAGACAGCGTGTGGAGCAATGAATAAACAATAAGCTTACTAGACCCTTTTGATGAACATGAGAGATTTTTCCAAACTTGTCCCCTCCTCTTTTCATAAGTTTTAAAGGTAAAGTTAAAAAGCATATGGAGATTTCCAAATGCTGTACTCTCACTGTCACTGGGCACATGCACATGAAAATTCACACTTTCATGTCTGTATAGTAAAGAACTGAAGAGAAACAGAAATCAAATTACTGAATTAGTCATTTATTGAATACAGTTTAGACCATTTCAAGTCTATTTGTCTAAAAACTAACACTTCAGTTGCTCCAGTGATCACTTTAAGTGGGACAGCAACATGGGTGTTCTCCTTAACTCACAATTACTGCTGGATAAACAAGTGCACGGGTGGCTATGGCTTAGAAGGGCTACAGTATTGCTCACTATATGCTGTACCACTTGATGCCCCTCCTGGGAGGGAAGCCCTGGTGACACTAACTCAAGCCTTTGCCATCTTCCAGTTAGATTACTTGAAGAAGCTTACTTGGAAAAATACTTAGAAGCTACAATCATGTTAGCGACTGAGAGCTACTACCCAGATCTAACATTTTGTGTTAGATATAAAACCTGGTGTTCCATTGGTGGCCAGGTGGCTTCTGAGTACAATTGGGTTTTAACCTATAACGTACCCTGGGTAATTATGGGACTACTTGCTTTAAGTGCATCGTCTCCATCTGGTGCATATGGATGGAGATGCTATGAGTTCCACCTGTATTGGACATTTAGGGTAAAACAAGGAGCCACCTTCAGCATTCCAGACATCATCTTCATTCCTGAATTTGAGTTATTAACATAGGTACTTAGTGATTGATCATTACTCATTGGACACCTATTTGTATAGTTTTAATTACACTGTTGCAGTTATTGGCCATTATGGAATATGGCGGTATAAAACTACTTCATGTATGTTTGTATCAGTAGGTAGTCTATGTATATTGTAGATTTGTGATAAGGTTAATGAGAAGAAGACAAAGTTTGAAAATGTTCTGTTAGCCTATGCAAATGACTGCATAGTTCTATGATAAATAGGATATGTTATCCTTCCAGACCAGGGGTGTCAAACTTGCAACGTCGTGTTGCGACGTATCGCAACTTTTTTCCCATTGGCAGTGGGGTGGGTGCATCCAGCCCTTGGGCCAGCAGTTTGTCACCCCTGTTCCAGACCAAAAAAAAAAACATTAAAAAATAGAGCTTAGCGATCCACCAGATTTTTTTTTATGTTCATTGATCTCTGCACTGATGCTGCCCAAAGAGGTTTTACTTTATTAACTTTTAACTGAAACTTAAGACTATTTTGAAAGTTGGGTGGTGGTTGGGAGAGTATTGTGAAATGGCAAAGCAAGCCAAAAATGAGAAAATGTGGGTTGAGATATATACTCTAGTAACATTTTATCTTCCCCATTAGCAGCAGAAAGTATCCTTTGTCTGTTTTATCAGAAAAAAAGAATAAGAAAGCAATATGCATGACAACTTTAAATAAGGCCAAATATGGGATGTCAAAATCCAGAGGACTACATCATATAAATGTTTGCAGTCCAAAGGGGGATCCATGTTGTAAAATGCATGACTATGCAAAAACAAAGAACAAATATAAAGAATAACCACAAATGGCTACGAAAGCTCTTTTATGATTCAGTATTTTGAAGTTTATATTTTCCAGTAATGTCCAATCCAACAAGATGAGCCTCCAGCTCTGTCATTGGCAAAGTGAGCAAAGAGCAAGCTTTAGCCTAAATGAGAGTTAACCATTCTTTTGGGTATATAGACTGTAGGTTTATTTGTTTAACAACCACCATCAAATCTGAATTTATAGAACATTTGGGATCATAGGGAAATACATGGAGTCACATATATGTGTTAATGGGAAAGCAAATCTGTGCTCAGGCAAAATGTTTCTAAGGTCTTACATTGCAGCCATCTTCTGTATCCAATTCTATAATTCCCACACATATTCATCTTGAGGAATCTTTATAGCATCTATATTGGTTGTATCTTAAGTGGAGACCAAAAAGTTACAATATGGACCATAGGCAGTTGCTATAGCTCTGCTATCACTTAGCAAACTAGGGCATTTGGAAATAGAAAATTACATTGGCCAGATTTAAAGGAGGTAAAAGAAACCCCTGAAAGTTTTGATACTACAATAAAGATAAACTAAAAATAATTAGGAGTGTTGTAGGAATTGATTAGATTGTCAGAAGCTCTGAATCAGAAATGGTTTACCAATAATGTGTTGATAAAGGAATTCTCTTGCATCACAGTGACTGTTTCAAATAATAAATTAGATATGGAAATACAAGGTAAACATAAATTAAATCACAAGTCATAAGAACATCATATCCTACCATGCAGCCCTTTTATATTTTTATTAATCCTGATTGTACACCCTTAATTCTATGCTGTCACTGTTGATTTATTTCCTGTGCAGCTAGGACTACTATGTAAGAGCTGCAACACACTGAATATACATCAGATAGGAGTTCTGTATTTCTTTTTTGCTGCCATCTGGAGGTTGCCCAGATGTTTGCAGCCCAAATACGGTAGCCCTAAATATAGTAATTTCTGACAGGCAACCTTCCTCATTTGCTTATCTGGCAGAATGTACTGAGTAAGGAGTGCAAATCTATGGGTGCAAACTCTGAATGACCATTACATTGCAGATTGATTGACTGATTGATTGACTGATTTCTTTTTACTACCATATGTGATCTAGAAGAAACAAAACAGTCTAGATGGGTGACTACCGGTGTATATACATTTGAATAATAAATAAAATAAGGCTCTTGGAGTTAAATCATTACCAATTTATAGACATTTTCCAGGTGCAGCTCGGAGAAGAAAACAAGCAAAAAAATGTGTGAAGTTAAACTTATTTAAACCTTTAAAGTTATTTTTTGCCTTACTATGATTGTATCTGGAATAAAGTATCTTGTCTAATCATATCAGGTTCAGTCCTACAAGCTTGAGATTATTTTGTCCTTGTTTTGAGTCCTAACTTCAAACTTGTGCCCATTGATTTTTTTTGTCCTATATAGAATTCAAACAAGCATTCCTGGCAGATGCTCACATATCAAACTAGAAGAAGAGCATGTAAAGGCATTTTCTAATATTGTGTATTAAATTGTTGAGGCCGGAAATGGTGCTATTATTTACTCTGCCTCCACATTTATACCAACAGCATCATCACAGACCCCAACAACCTCACAGGCTAATAAAACTCTCCTTCTACAAAGCCCAAATACAATAGCTTCTGTTCACCTAATCTACAAATAGAATGGTAATATCTTTGTATTTAATTTGGAAGCTTCCTTCCTTGGTTCTAAGGAAGATAGGCTTTTAACCCACCAGTGCTGTGATTGAATTTATAGCCTATATGTACCAGATCCTTTCTGCAGATAAATTTTCTAATGTAACCTTTTCGTATATAACCACCTTCTCCAACTTGATGTCCTACAAGTGAAAAAAATTATGAAAGGTGTCACAAAACCTACTGACAAATGACTTTGATGAGCTACAGACCTGCAGCAATCATAGACAATTTTTCAATAATTAGCAGCTGCAGCTGAGCTCCTGAGCTTCTGGCAGGTTGTAGGTTTTATCCAGGAATATCACAGAAGAAATAACGGCCATTTTTCTACACACATTTGGGTGGAGTTGAAGACTCCCCTGAAATAATATCCATCTGTTACTGGCAGAAATGATACTTCTGTAACGTTTGATATCCTCACAGCCCTTCTCTACCCTTTCTCTATAGCCTCGGTTCCTGGCTTACTGCTAGATAGGAATGCGCTTGTTTCTGGTGGGCAACTTGTATTAAGCAAAGGCATAGGCTTTGCTGACTTCCCCATTTCTGAAAATTGCCAGTTGATGGAAAATTCTGCCAATAACAGTTTCAACAGATGGGCACATAGTTGCTGCCTCTGTTTTAATGGGTAGCTCAGCCATCCCACCCATCAGTTGTTCAGCAGGTGTTTCGATACAGGGTCCAGCAAGCCTGGAAATTTCAAAGAGCATTAAACCAAATCACATTCCAACCAAGTCAACGAAACAGTTGATTGGCAGGGTGGGTGAACCACTCAGTGAAGTGGAAGAGCTTGCTCAAGCCAAAATTTCCATTTTATCAGAGTACTCCATCCCCTGCCAATCAGTTGTTTGGGAAGCTAAATGGAGCTACTGGTCCACCAGGAGATGTTTTCTGCTGCTTTCTTCTGAAAGGAAAACAAAAAATAGTAGCAGAAGTATTTTCTCTGCAGGCAATACTACATTTAATCTTAGCCAAAATTCTGATATAAGCCTCCCCCCACCAGTGCTGGTAGTGATATGGACATACTGCCCTATTTAGAGGCTCACATTATAAATAAACCTTACACTATGGCCTCTACTTTGACTGAGACATGCAGAAAATTGTCTCTAGGATGGAAATTGTTATCATTCCCACTTTTAAACAATCCCAAATCCTGGGGGGACGGGGATTATCTGGGGTTTTACCTTACTTTTAGCACAGTAGTTTAAGACTATGGGAGAACAGGAAGCCTTTAGCCTTCCCAAAATTGACCTGAAATCACACCGCTACCATTTTGTTGCTGAATTTTAACAGTACAATCTCATGATTTGGGAAGTCTGAACTGTGGAGCTGTTGGGGATCAAATGTGATCCAGAGACTGTGGGTTGCTTATCCCTGACCTGGAAAAAATTATTCAGGGAGACTGCAAGAGGCAGGGGGACTCAAAGACAAAAGTCAATAGAATCTGCAACGTGCACATTTTCAGAATAACCCTTGATGTTGTATGTTGATTTTCCTCACCGTCCCTTAGAGAGGAGCGGCATACAAACCCAAATAAAATAAATAAATAAAATAAATAAAATATTCTGCTTCTAATCAGTCAACAGGACAAGTGTTTTATAGCATCTTAAAAAGTAGTGGGGAAATTTTCATCAAAAGCGGCTACCAACCAAATACTGAAGGAAGCAGAGGAGTTATTAAAACAATCACTACAATTCCTCCTGTACCTTTAATTACAGCTAGTCCTCAACAACCACAACTGAGCCCAAAATTTATGTTGCTAAGACACTTATTCAGTGAGTTGTGCCTCATTTTTTGTCACAGTTATTAAGCGAATCACTGCAGTTGTTAAGGGAATTATGCAGTCATTAAGCAAATCTGGTCCCCCCCCCTTGACTTTGCTGATCAGAAGCCAGCTGGGAAAGTTACAAATGATGATCACAGGACACCAGGATAATGCAATTGCCACAAATACATGCCAGATGCCCAACATTTTGATCATGTGACCATGGAGATACTACAACTGTTGTGTGAAAAATTATCGTAAGTTACTTTTTTCAGTGCTGTTGTAACTTTGAGTAATCACTAAACGAGTGACAGTAAACCGAAGATAACCTCTACTTGGCAAAGGGAATCGAGCAGCAACCATTTTTCTTATTCTTTCATAGTACTTTGCAACACCCTGTTATGAATTACCTCGTGGGTCTTCTCACCCAATCGTTGTAACTGAAATAGATTTTCATGTGCTTACAAAAGCTCTTGATCCCAATTTGTCAAGCTGTCGGCCCACCTACGCCATTTGGAATATGAACTATGCAGAAAGCCTTCTGCTTTTCCACTCCTGTTTATTTCATTCCAGTCTTCAATTAAGGCAACCAGCTATTCCGGGTAGGGAATGAATGCCTTTGTTACCAGATGAATCTGCAGGTGCTAAAGTAATTGAACGACTTACCACTTATAATTAGGTCAAACTTGACTAACAACCTCATGACACTTAAGTTTGCTGATGCTTTTAAAACAAGGATCTTATTTCCAGACATGCATTTTGATATTTTTTTCCCCCTGTCCTGCATCACCTCTTGGAGATAGCAGTGCCTATTACATGTTTGTTCTGTTTCTGTTCTAGTTCCAAGTCAACCCAGGAAAGTTTTGTTAACAGCTGAGTATATTTGATGGGTCAATACTCTACATAAATCAGGAATCCTTTTATTATGGGTGTTGTAATTAAAATTACAATATTAATTAATTAAGTATTAATTAAATGTATTAATAATATTAGGAGAGCCAATTTGGTCTCATGATTAAGGCATCAGGCTAGAAAATGGGAGATTGTGAGTTCTAATCCCACCTTAACCATGAAAGCCAGCTGGATGATCTTGGGTCCAGCCCAGCCCACCTCAAAGGGTTGCTGTTGTGGGGAAAATAGGTGGAAAAAGCTATATTGGATATGTTCGCTGCCTTGAGTTATTTGTAAAAAAAAAATAGCAGGATACAAATAAATAAAAATAAATTAGAACATCATTTTAATATTTTAGAATAATATTTAATTTACCTTTCCATCATTAGAGAGCTTTGGGTTTTATTTTTTTAAAAGGAAAACCCAAAAGAAATAAATGACCTATGTCCACTTACAATTGAGATGGAATTGGAATTCTTTATATTTTAATCCAATATTGTTCTCATGTGTCATGACCATCTCAGGCCTGAGAAAGATGCAAGATGGAGAACAGGAAGATGGCCTTTAGGAGCTTCCATACTAATGGATCCAAGCACTAGCAAAGGATTGAAGTAAAGTTTACCCCCTTCGTCTTTATGTCCTGTGCCCCAATATCTTAATCTCTGAATTCTCCAGGGGATAATGGCCATCTTGTAGAGAAGCAATAAGCTGAAATACACTGGTTGACTAGATTATAAGGTGGACTTCCTTGGGAGTAATACTCTCTTTGAGAGTTGCTAATGGGAAAGCGCTAATGAGTATCAGCCATAATTCTAAGATAGGCCCCTTTACCTGGAACATTAAGAGCTTACATGGCTAGTTAGTCCAGTTGTTAGAAAACAGCTCTGACAATCTCCATCAATGTGACTAACCATCGTAGGTATTGATTGGGTGGTTCCCATACATATATGATCTTTGTGCTATGTGTTTGAGTAAATAAAGCTATACATTTATAAAAGTAAATGGGAACTGTAGTCTTTTGCTATCATGGGGAATTAGATACTCCATTTAATAGGTATCCTGCCTTGATTCTTGTAGAGCTCAAATCTTGTCTAGACATTAGACCTTGGGCTGGACAGGGATGAATCTGTATATATGTGAATAGAGATTTTAGGTCAGAAATTGAAAGTTGCTTTATAATCTTTAGTATCACAACTTTATGCAATGTACTTAAAAATCTGGACTTCACAGCATTTACCTATTCCATTTGCAGCTGTTACTCCTTTTGATTTGAAATGGACTGATTCTAATTATTCTTTTGCTTAGCAGTCTTGTACGAACACACTTGTAGACTTCTGACTCAGTGGTCACAATTAATTTCTTTCTAAAATTGTGCAGTGGAGATTATTATTTTATCAATTCCATCAGGAAAAAAATGAATATGTATATTCTTCAAGTAAAATGCAATGCATCTGATAAGAGAAAAAAACATGATTCTAATTTCTTTTTTGTTGGCAGCAAATAGATCTTGGATTCACTGAAAATAAGTCACAGCAGCAATTAAAGTTGGAGACTATATGAACCTGTTGGATCCAGCAATGACTTCAAAAAGAGGGGCCACACCACAGCCTCATTTCAGGGAAGATGCAATTATTCTTTTACTCAAGGATGCATTCTCCACATATCATTTTTTGAGCAGCCTTAATTGACCTGTTGGGACATTGATTTGTAGGACAAGTGGCCAGGTTAGTAATCTGAACTATGTTGTCTACTCCTTCAGGGGCTACAGGCCACACATCTTCGAAATAACAGGACAAGTCAATGGCCTAAGTTAAACTCACATGGACTCACCCAGTAGGGTTCTAACTCTGAGCAGATCTGAACACCTTTGTCTGACAGGTGATTAGAAGATTCCTAACAAAATTTCTGCTGCAAATGCTTAGGACATCATTCATTCACTGTGAGAAAGATAAGGTACTCAAAAGATACCAAATCTACTCAAAGCTATTTAGTCTATCATTGACTAAAACTGTGAACTATAACTTTCCACAGCCAATCCCAAAGATTTGTCCCTTGGGCTGTATTACAACTTTAAGTCAAGGACATATGGAATTGTGTAAGTCATTTAGTTTTCAATGTGTTGTTCCTTAGTTTAACTTCTAATGAAACTAGTTTAACCTCTTTACAATGTTAGTCTTCAACCTCTATTGGTTGTTAGGTTAATCTTCACTCAGCAGTTAGTTATTCAAATCCTGTGAGCTCTCTCTGTATATATAGATTTCTGTTTGCCAAATCACTGGGGGGAAAAAACTTATACTGATACATTAAAGCAAGGTCGATAATCATGTAGACTCTAAATCGTATTAGCTAGATACAGCATGAGTTTTATATCTTGCCATATTTTTTCAGTAGAGGTTATGTTGTTGAACAACATCCAAATAAACCTGGACAATTCTTTCTTAAATTTACCATGTCTTATAACTTCATGCTTTCAGGTTATTCTGTACGGAGTCTTATCATAATTCTTGCATTTGCTACAGTTTATTCTTTAAACTCAATGTACCATGGACACTGTGCCCTGATTAATGGGCGCTTTCTTACATAAATCTATAAACAGATGACAAAAATTTAAGGACCAGATCTTTTGCTAACAGAAAAGAGAAACCTGTACAGCTTGTTTGCTTGCTCTTCAGCTATGCACTGAATTTCTGACTACAGTTATTTTTTTTAATTACTCCTCAATAGTTGATTATTATGAGGCAAATATGAGAAATTATTATCCACCTTTCCCACAACCTAAAAAATACAACTGCATCTTCAGATGGAGTTTTACCATACAATAATAATGCCTTATTTATCTATTTAGTGTTTGCTTAATTCGGTTATTTGTGGCACCACAATGGGATCCTGAATGAGAGCCTAGTCTTTGGGATACATTGATTCAGAACCCTTTGGTCCTGATAGGTAGCTGTTGTGAGATCGAAAGAAATTACTCAAGCCTGGTTACTACTAGGGCCTCACTGACCCCCAAATTTGTGTGCTCTGATCTTCATCCAGTCCTTGGATACTCTCATTACTTGTGCTATGCATTACATACAATCACTGACATTATTGGGATATTTATTAATGCCACAGCCAACTGATTTAGATATATTGTATATAAAATACCCAGGTTTTGCTTTACTTGAAATAAGGAAGCTCCATTTTCCAACATGGCAGAAGCTAACCTGAAATGTATATCAGTCTTAAGGAGAAAATATCAGCTCACTAAACCCTACTTGACACATTTGCTGAAGGGTTCTGAATTTATAGAACCAATTCATTGCTACTCCCATTACCAGACCTATTAAAAAAACAGGTTGATTAACCTGTAACTAGGAAATCAGCAAGACTTTCTGGTACTCTATAATCTAAATCAGGGATATCAAACTGCCGGCCTGCGGGCCAGACGCATCACGTGGAAGCCGCACCCACCCCATTGCTGGCAATGGCAAAACTGTCCCGATAGGTTGCGTGACATCATGTGACGTCGCGAGTTTGACATATCTGATCTAAACCATAGCAAAATCAAAACCTATTTAGTACTAGGTTGCTAGGCATTGATTTTTTCATAAAAAGACAGTAAGCTGTCAACTCACGTCTCAATTCGGGAAGACAGTACTAGAAAAGACTCTGAGACATGTTCTTGCTTCAAGCTGCTACCCGTGTTTCCCCGAAAATAAGACCTGGTCTTATATTTTTTTAGTCTCCAAAAGAGGCACTGGGACTTATTTTCAGGGTAGGGCTTATTTTTTGGGGTGGAGCTGCCTCCCTCCACCTGCCAGACACCTGCCGAAGCCAGACAGGGTAAAGGCCGAAAGCGCCCAGGGGAAACCTGATGCTCGTCTCGCACAGCTGGCATGAGAGCTGCAGCACCTGCCAGGACCCAAAGAGCATGAGGGGGCCTCTGCCCCCTGTCACACCACCACCCAGATTTCCTCGCTTCCCCCAAGCATTTTTTTGGAACCTGCTTTTCAGTTCTGTCGCATTTCTCCCATTGTGTTTCTCAGCCACTGCCGCGTGCAGGGAAACAAAAGAAGTTTGTGGGACTAAAAAAAAAAAGTTCAATCAGATCTTGTGAAGTTGGAAGCTCTGTCCTGGGGGGAGGGATTATACTGTTGCTGTTGACAGAGACTGGAAGCTTTGTCTGCTTGAAAATGGAGCGGTTGGAAACGGAGCGAATCCCTGTTTCCAACCGCCCCATTTTCAAACAGACAAAGCTTCCAGTCTCTCTCATTTCTCCAAAAAATGTGTGGAGCATCCAGATTGCCTGCCTCCCCACACACCTTGGCACTGGACTTACCTGCACTGCTCCAAGGGGCCAGTGATCTATGGCTGCTGCCGGATGTCGGCCCCCATGCGCTCACTGCTGCTTGTGCTGGCTATGCCTACCTTATTTTGGGGGTAGACTTATATTAGGCCCACCCCCAAAAATCAAGCTCGGGCTTATTTTTGGGGTAGGTCTTATTTTGGGGAAACACAGTAATTTGCATAATACTTTGCTAGATCAACTCAAGATTCAATAAAAAGAAAGCCACATAAATGTGTTCCATTTGCAGTCTCTTAAACTTTAATTACAGTTCCCACTTCTCAAGCCAGAAGCAGAGCTTCAAAATTTTACAACCTGGTCTACATCTTGGCTGATGGGAACATGTGGAGAGGGAAGAAAGGAGAGCACTTATAGAATCACCCAATTCACTGTGTCAGCCAGCATAAAGTGGAAGGGGCTAAATTGTGTCACTGGAGGAAAACTTTAAGTGCAACACAGAACAATGCAGTGGGAGTGCAGTGCACCATAAAACCATTCTCTCAGCACTTCTCATCTGTCTCTTAATACCTTACCAGTGTATGCTGTGGAGTGGGGGGAGGGAGCAATAGAAGTGTTGCATATTGCAACAGAAGAGAAGGTCCCACCTATAGCACATAAGAGTTCAAAATCCATGTTTTAGAATAGTTTGCCAAATTGCTGACAGGGTGATGGGAGTGCAGATGTGAGTTTCCCTTCTACTGTATTTTGCAGCTCCTCCACCCTTCCGTCCTCAGCTATTGGTCTCATCTTTCTTTCAAAGCCAGATTGCCAAGCTACATTACTTCAGAAGCCTGGCAGGAATAGACATCTGAAGGAAGCAGATTCTTCTGCTGTCCAAATTAAAATATCCTTGAGAACTATGCCAGGGACCAGAGTGGAGGAAGCTTGACCACACCAGCTTAAAGAGGTCCTAAAATTGGTCGTGGGTCAATCCCATCCTTGGGATCAGCTGAGCAAACTACCCAAAAAATAATTGAATTTGTCAGATTACATTCATGATTAAAAGGAAAACACTACTTTAATACTAATCTAGTTAAGGTCCCTTTAAATGTGTCAGTTCAGACTGGGTAGCAGATGGGGACATACAAGAAAAAAGAGGTTGTCAGGACAGGGTCGATGAAAAGAAAAGCAGATAAATTTGTTAGATGACAGCAGTCTGATTGCATCTTGTACTTAGATGACAGTAGTTTAATTGCATTTCAGCTAGGCAAAGTAAACATGCCTGCTTTTAAACCTGCCTTCTATTCCTGAAGAAAATCAAGCAATTCATTCTGAGATTCCTCCAGTTAATGATCCTCCAAATGTAGGATAACAATTCCCATACTCCTGACTCCTAACTATTCTGTCTGACTTAGGCAAGTTGGAGTTCTCCAAGATCTGGCAAACCGTATATTATCCATCCTTATGGTATTGCTAGATTCTGATTATAGAATGAGTTTCTCTCTTCGTAATGGCTATTGCTTATCCTATGACATAGGCCATGGGTGTCAAACTCAATCGCTTCTCGTGATGTATTGTGACATATCGCAATGCTTTTTGCTTTTTCAGAGCCGAGGTGGGCATGGCCTGTACATGACGCATCTGGCCCATGGTTTGACACCCCTGACATATGCACCAATATAAAACAGAAAGTTTTAATATCAGGTGCAAATACTGAAACAAATATCCTAATCCTCTTGTTTGAAAGCTACTCTAGTCAACAATTCAACCTTTCCAAGCCCTTCATCATTCTGTCTAACATACTATTAGTTTCTTATCAACATAGCCTTCCCTTTTCCCTCTACATAATAGATTTTTCAGACCTCAATGCTCTGAAGAAAACAAACACACATCACAATTCTGCAAATAATAGTCTTCATTTGGGCTGTTAGTCAAATAGTTCTGCATCTGTTCTAACTAAGACTATAAATGGAGTCATGGAGACATACAACAATGAGTGTGCCTTACCCTGGACCAGAACGCTGTGTCACTCTCGCCTCCAAGGATGCTGATCTTTAAACAGGATAATAGTGTTCAGAGTTAAAGTCACTTCAACTGTTCCCATTTAATCCTTTCAACCCTTTAAATAATTCTGTGAGTAGCAGAATTATTTTTTTTACTCAATCCCATTACTCAGAGTACCATTATTATTGTTGTATACTTCGTTCGCGTGCGAATGATGAAGACACATGGCGATGTTGAACAACTCTTTATTCTCCTTCTAACAACACCCAAGCAAAAACAAAAGGCACTTTTTATATGGCCAGAAACCTGGACAACGTCAACCAATGGAACAGAGTGTTTTCGCGCCATGCGCATGTGCACAAGGCTGGTGCCACTCTGTCTGGTCCCAGGCAGCTTTTGGAATGCCCGGGACCAATGCAACATCCCAAGCCTGCTTTTCCAGGCTCAGGACACAACACCCCTCCCCCCTAGATGGAACATACTTTGCGCACTCACATGTACACCATGCATTGGGAAGAGTGTCATACAGTTTCATTAATCAAATGCAACGAGTGTGGAATACTCAAGTCTGCCCTCAGGCAACCCCCCTTCTATAATTAGTAATGCAATAAATGTATCCAAAATAAAAAAAACAAAATAATTTACCCACGAGTTGCTCCCATTATTCAGGGGCCTCATGAACAGGTCCCTCATGATTTGACAGCAACTTCACAAAGTCTCTCAGATGTTTGGGTGGGCACTTGGCCCACTGCGACCTTCTAATGCCTGGAGAGATTGCCTGGCCCACCTGCTCATCTACCAGGCTACGCAGGCCATGGTGTTACTGCCCTAAATACCCGGTTGACCCGCCCAGCTGCTGGCTGGCTGGACCCTCTAAGTCTAAGCCAGCATACTTTGGAGGGGTGGAAGTCCCTGAGTCCGCAATGGACCCCTCTTGGGAACACTGTCCCTCCAGCCCAAGGCCAGCAGATGGAGAGGGATGGGTAGCGGAAGTGCCCCAGTACTCTGTAGCCCCCAAGCACATGCCCCAGGTGCCAGAGTCAGGTGTCGCCTCCCTGGCAACCCCTTTTGCTGGAGACCTCCTTTTGGGAGCAATTGCAGAATTTGGCAAGTGCCCCTGATGGAATTCCTTTTCTCTTGCTGTTTGTGATTTGTGTGGGTACCGCCGGTCAGTCTCCCTGCCTGGAGCACTATCTGACATATGTGAATACTTTGGATCCCCCTGGTGTGACTCGCTGTCTGGAGTAATCATGGTTATCCAGCAAATTCCTGTTAGGAGCACTTGCGGAACCTTGGGATGAATTCCCAACACCTCAGTAGCAGCTGGTGAGGGCCTGTTAGTCCTGGGAAACTGTGACCCAGAATGCATATTATGGTCCTCCTCCCCCCCAGAGCAGAGCCAGGAGTGGAAGAGTGAGAGTCCAGTCTCCAACGCAGTTGGTCTATGTGTCTGCGAAGAACGCAGCCGTCACCCAAGGCAACTTCGTATGACAACAGCCCAGAGACCTTGCAGACCATAGCTGTGACCCAGAGATGTCCAGGCCCATAGTTCCATGCCCAAACCGGATTGCCCACCTGGAGTCTCCTAGGTGCCCACGGTTGTGATACCTGTGAAACCACCCAGTCAGGGTGCAACCTGTCCAGTTTAATGATGAAGCAGCGACCCCAGCGGTGTTCAGCAGGGCTCTTCCCTGTGGCAGTGCATGGTGTGGTGCGGTGTGCAAGAAGAAAATCTGCTAACCTGTGATGCCAGTTACCGTAAGTCAGCTTCTTGAGGGCATCTTTGGTAGTTCGTACCATCCTCTCTGCCAGTCCATTGGAGGATGGGTGGAAGGGAGCCGATGTTGCATTCCAGATCAGATTGGCCTGAAGAAAAGCCTGGAACTCAGAAGAGGTAAATTGAGGGCCATTATCCGAAATCAGAGCATCTGGAAGACCGTGTGATGCAAAAATTCCTCTCAACAACTGGATGGTCCTGGCAGTAGCGGTGGAGGAAACAGGAACAACCTCTAGCCACTTGGAATGGCTATCAACAACAACCACGAAGAATTGCCCCTGAAAGGGCCCAGCGTAATCTATATACACCCTAGACCATGGGGTTTAAGTTTCCTCCCACCTATGTACTGGGGCCTGAGGCATTTCAGGCCGGGACTGTTGGCACACTTGGCACCCGTGCACCTGGGCCTCGATGACTTTATTGAGGCCAGGCCACCAAAGATGGCTGCGTGCAAGCACTTTCATCCTGACTATAGCAGGATGTCCCTCATGCAGAGAGATCAAGATTCTAGACCTCAATGAGGTTGGGATCACTACCCTGCTGCCCCATAACAGGCAACCCTTGAAAGTGGACAACTCATGCTTCTTGTGCCAGAAGCTTTGGAACTCTGTATCTGGGCACTTGACAGGCCATCCTGACAACACCCATGTCAGCACGTGTGTAAGCGTGTGATCAGTGGCAGTTTCTGCAGCCACGTCCCTAGCATTGAGAGGAGACTCAGGCAACTCCTGAATGGATAGAATATTAATGGCTGGAGCAGGATCTGGCTCTAATTGGTTCAGTAGTAATCTGCTCAGGCCATCTGCATGACCCATTTCTTTTCCTGGTTTGCGAACTAAAGTATAGTCATATGCTGAAAGGAAAATGGACCATCTCAGCATACGAGAAGAGATGATGTGTGGGATCTGTTTGTTAGTGGTAAACAAACCCAACAGGAGCTTCTGGTCAGTAAAGACCGTGAAATGGCAGCCATATAAGAAATCATGAAATTTCTTAATGCCAGCCACTGTGGCCATGGCTTCTCTGTCAATCTGAGCATAATTTCGCTCTGCAGAAGACAGAGTCCTTGAGTAATAGGCCACAGGGACCTGTGTCCCATCAGCCTTCAGATGGCTAAGTACCGCTCTCACCCCATAAGAGATGCATCGCATGCGATGCAAACAGGCAGTTGCTCATTGAAATGCGCTAAAACAGCATTAGAAGTGAGCAAGGCTTTAACCTCATTGAAACTCTTTTTATGGACTTTAGCCCACTGCCAAGGAGCCTGCTTGTCTAAGAGCCTGTGTAATGGCTCTGCTACTGCAGCTTTATGTGGGAGAAATGCATGGTAAAAATTTAATAGCCCCAAGAAGGCTTGCAGCTCACTCTTAGACTTAGGGCTTGGGGCCTGCTGGATAGCTTGTAATTTAGTTTCAGCAGGGTGAATGCCTTGAACATCAATCCTGAATCCTAAGAAGTCAGTAGAAGTGACTCCTATCTTACATTTATCCTTCTTTAGTTTAAGGCCTACTTTTCGAAAACAAAACAAGATAGCCCTTAGTCTTTCTGCTAAATTTTGGGATGATTCCCCAACAATGAGGATGTCATCGAAGTAGGGACAGACCCCAGGAATACCGCAAAGTGTGCTCTCCATGACACTTTGGAATATGCCAGGGGCTACATTTACCCCAAATTGCAGTCTCTTGACCTTGAAGGGCCCCCTGTGAGTTACAATAGTCTGGGCCTCTGCAGCTGCCTCATCAACAGGTAACTGTTGATAGGCCTGTGCCAGGTCAAGCTTCGCAAAAATGCGCCCCCCCTTGAGGGAGGCCAGAATGTGACTTACTACAGGCACTGGATAAGCGTGCTGTTGCAGCACCTTATTCAGTGTGCACTTATAGTCTGCACATATACGTATGTCCCCATTAGCCTTTAGAGGCGTTACTATGGGGGTTTCCCATGGACTAGAATCCACAGGTTCTAGAATGCCCTGCTGGAGCAATTTGTCCAGCTCAGCATCAATCTTGCCTTTGAGGGCAAAAGGTACCCTCCTAAGCTTAACCCTGATGGGCGTGATGGTTGGGTCTAACCGTAGAGAAATTGGAGGCCCCTTGTAGGATCCTAGCTCTGAACTAAACACATCTGCAAACTCCTTGCAGACTTCTGCAAGGCTCAACGTTTGCAAATGGTGCAGCCCAGTTACCTGGATTCCCAGAGCCTCAAACCAATCAAGTCCAATAAGACTCGTACGTTCACCCCCAACAACCACCACATCTAGGGGACCTTCAAAATCCTTATGCTGTACTCTAAGTGTGGCCTCCCCCTTAACACACACAACAGAATTCTGAAAATCAGTAAGTATTAGGTTTGACGGCCTGAGTTTAACTCGAAGGCCTATGCTGCTACATATCCTTTTGAATGTGTTAATTGAAATAATTGAGAGAGCGAAGCCAGTGTCCAACTCCATTAATAGGGGAACCCCTTGCAACCTTACATTAATGGAAAGTTTCTTCTTAAGGGGCTTGTGTGACCCTGTTCTTAGAATACTCCTGTGCGATGCGCAGAAACCCACCCTGTTTTGGCTGGGGACCCTGGTACCTTTCTGAAGCAATTCTTCCCGAGATTGAACCTTCTGGCGACCCAAACAGATGGATGCAATGTGGCCCTGCCTGCCACACACCATGCAAATGGCTGAGCGAAACCTGTAGTCAGCTCGCTTGTGGCGTTCTCCGCACCCGAAGCATTGAAGAGATGCTGGGGCCTTGACCGGACGTCTCTTCTGCCTCCTCTCAGCTGGCTGGTGAATTCTGTCAATCTCTTCTTCAGGATCCACTTCTGATCCTTCTTGAGCGTCCTCTTGATGGACGGTAGCTGTGTCTGGATGGTTCTTGGTGAGCCATAAGGCCTTCACAGCCCCGCCTGCTGCTTCCTCAGCTGTCACCTCTCATAGCACGTCTTAGAAAGAGACATCTTCTTTTGCAAAAATCTTCTGTTGTAAATCTCTGTTCCTTAAACTGCATACGAAGCGATCTCGTAGCCTCTCTTCCAGATCCTTGAACTCACAAGGTCTGGCTGCTCGCCTTAAGGCCACAATAAAATCTGCAGCAGATTCACCCAGCCTCTGGTCTCTCTGCTCAAACGCATGCCTCCAAGCAATAACAGATAACCTTGGCTGGAAGTGTTCCTTCAACATTTTCTTCAAGTCAGTATATGTTACTGATTCCAGAGGTGCAGGGGCCACCAGATTCTCTGCGATTTCAAAAACTTTCTGTCCACAGATACAAAAAGAGTTGCAGCCTTCAAGCCGTCTTCTCTAATCTGATTTACTCTGAAGTAATTTTCCACCCTTGCTACGTAGGAATTCCATCTCTCTGGGTGTGAGACATCAAAATCAGACAAAGGGCCAATCTTCGCCATCATACTATGACGACCTTCACCACTCGCTCCTCTGCAAACTGCTGTTTGGGGAAAGGGTCCTTTAGCTGAGCTCATCTTTCAGTGACGCTATACTGGCAGGCTGGGACGCTGATTCAGATGCTGTCTTCCCATCTTCAGGACTTCCTAGGTAAGTCCTTAAAACACTTGTTTCAGCTTGCAAAGGATCCCACCTTCGTTGCCAGTGTTGTATACTTTGTTCACATGCGAATGATGAAGACACATGGCGATGTTAAACAACTCTTTATTCTCCTTCTAACAACACCCAAACAAAAACAAAAGGCACGCAAGCCTTTTTATATGGCCAGAAACCCGGACATCAACCAATGGAACAGAGCATTTTCACGCCATGCGCATGCGCACAAGGCTGGCGCCACTCTGTCTGGTCCCGGGCAGCTTTTGGAATGCCCGAGACCAATGCAACGTCCCGAGCCTGCTTTTGCAGGCTCAGGACATAACAATTATCATGGGGCGTTTTTTAACATTTATCTTCCATAGCCAAATCTGGACAGGAAGGATGGAGGATTTGGACGACTCCAAAAGAGTTTTCACATATCTGAGTCCTATACAGCCTTATGTCATTGCCTTTCATGACAATCTGAATTACAGGGAGCTCCTATTTACCAAATGCCTCAAAAAGAGATGAAAAAGTACCTTTGCAACCAGTGCCTGCATTTATAATATTCAACTTTCTCTGTCAGGTGTGCAGCATTGCAGTCAGTTTGCCTTGTCTTGTGCCTTCTTTTTCTCTTCCTCAGATATTGGAGAGATTACTTACACAACCTATCTTTTCCTGAGCTGCTTTTCTCTACCACTTAGGGTTAGGACATTGATGGCAAACCTTTTAGAGACCGAGTGCCCAAACCACAACCGAAAACCCACTTATTTATTGCAAAGTACCAGGGCCGCATCAGCATTGTGGTGCCCTCAGGGGGGGCATGGGGGCATGCCCCACTGGGTGGGCATGGCTCCAGTTGTCATGCCAGACTGGGTGGGCATGGCCACCTCAATTTGCTCATGGGAGAGACGCCTGTGGGGTCCGGGCCGGGTTGGGGGAGATCCAGGGTGTCTCTGGTGGGTGGGGCAGGGGGCAGGAGGCCCAGCATAGATAGGAGGAGGCACACAATCCTAGCTGGGACTGGGGGGCCATGGCGCTGATGGGGATCCGGCTTTCCCTGCTCGGGGTGGCCTTTGGCTTGCTGGCTGTGGGCGTGCTCTACCACTTCTACTCGAGCTTGCTAGCTGGCCACTTTGTTTCCTTTCTGCTGGATGGGGCTGCCACTCCGGGCAGCGGCGGCCTAATGGACCTGCGCAAGCTGCTGGCAGTGGCAGCGCGTGGGCCCACAGAGAGGGCTCTGAGTGTCGCCTCTGGCATGCGTGCCATAGGTTCGCCACCACTGGCTTAGGGTGTTCTAAAAGGTGATAAGCTCTGGGACCTTAATTAGCTGATCAGAAACCTCTCTCCAACTGGCACCTACTGCCTGAAATTGACAAGACCTGGCTCACAGTCATACCTGCAGTAGGCAAAGAGTTGGTGACAGCATATTCCCTTTGATGTTCAGGGTGTTGAACTAGAAGACCTCCAAGGTCCCTTCCAACTCTTTTATTCTGTTCTTTTCTCTTCTGTTCTGTGAATCAAAATTAGAAATTAAGTGGGATTGGATATTAGTAAATGTATTTCCATAGTGTAGTAAAACACTTATGAGAGTTAGTCTGAGGAAATAGGCTGGTTATTGTACTCTTTTAAAAACTGAAGTTTATGGATATTTGTCAGTTGCAGATTTATGTCCAGCAAATTCTGGATAGGATCTATACCCATGGTAATAATTTTCCAAACACACAGCATCAGAATTTGACATTGCGTTGAAACTGATTGCTAAAAACAGGTTCTTTGATCTAGTTTATTCAAATCTAATACATTTTAATTTGTCTTCAGTCACTAGAATGTACTTATGACTTATGACATCTTCCCAATTCCAATTGTCTCATCAATTGTCTCATCAATCTCATCCCTGGCCACATAATCACAATTCAGATATTGCACAACTGGCTCATATTTATTATTATGTTTCGTGGCCAAATGATCATGATTTGTGATCTTCCCAGGTGGCTTCTAACAAGCAAAGCCAATTGGGGAAGCTGGGTTTGCTTAATGACCTTGTGATTCACTTAACAGCTGCAGTAATTCACTTTCAATCATGATAAAAATGGTTGTGATGACACACTTAATGGCATTGCTTAGCAACCAAAATTCGGATCCCAACTGTAATTGCAAGTTGAGAATTGCTTATATGTCCCTTTCGAGGAATGTTCAGATGCATGGGGGGGTGTTCTTATTAGTTTATTTAATTGTAAGAGATTGGACACCCACTTGTCCAGAATGGCATAGGGTCTCCTGCTTGACCAAGGGGTTGGACTATAAGATTAGAAGACCTCTGAAGTCTCTTCCAACTCTGTTATTCTGTATTCTGTTTATTTTTAATATAAACCATCCGGAGTCCTTTTGCAGTAAAACGGCTCCTAAATGTTGTAAATAAATAAAGTTAATTCATTATAAATGAGGCTGGGGATTTCCAATTGCAGTTTTCAAGAGTCTGTATTTCCTTAAGACTGGTGTTAAAAATACCTTAATGAAATCCATGTAGTCTTGCTTCCTTGCTCTTGCCTAGCTTTGTGAAGCTTGACATTAACCTATATTCTATTCAGACATCTACTAAAACTAGTTCTTTCTGCATTTGTTGTACTTCTTTCCAAAAATCTTTTTCATCAAAAGTTTCTATAACCCGGAACTAATGTTCCTATATCCTTTATTTCAATTACAAATAAAGACATGCTTCAATTGCTGCTATTTTTTTCCACAACCAGATTCCCTCCTTTGTTTTTTATTCTTGAAGCATTTACTTAGATATATTTTCAAAGAACTTTCAGCATCCAGTAATTGCAACTTATTGTTCATCATATCACCTAAGAGTTGGACCGAGACTTCCGGTTTCGTCACGCAGCCGCCATGGACGGTTGGGAGATCTGCTCTTTCTCCCCCATTCAGTCTTGCATCACTGGGGGGCCCTGACAAGGGCCGAAAATCGCCCCGGAGAGGCAAACAGCAAGGAGGGGCTTTTGCTGGATCAAAGGAGAGCAGCAACTTTCCTGAAGACCTGGCATTTCCCTCCAAACCGGCGGACAAAAGGACCGGCATGCTAACAGCCGAAGTCACATTAACATCTGGCAACTTCAAAGCAATGTGGAAAGGATTGGGTTAGATCTGCCTCTCTTACATCCTAATTACTTAATTACCTGCATAAGCTGCTAAAGTACTTTCCCCCCTGTGGTGAGGGAAGGGGGATTTTAGCCCTCCCTCCAGAAACCGCGGCTGTCAACCACTTGGGAGTTTACATTAGGAAAAATACTGGGATCCTAATTGGAATTCTATTTTTTAAAACTGGTGGATTATAAGATTTGTAACTTTATGTTCTCTATTTTTTCTTCTTCTCTGATTTTTACTCTAACTATTATTGAAGATTTGGGTTCTTTTTCTCCCCCTTACAATAGAGGGAGAAAAGAAAACTGAAAAGATTCAACTAACTCTGAGATGACATTTGCTGGCTAAATTTGAGACTGTAACCTGCTATTCTTAAAGAAAGACTTGTTGATTGCCTTAAAAACAGATAAGATTCAAAGTAACCTTGAAGTACCAGCTGCAAGAAACTCAGCTCAGCTTTTTACTTGGTGGACTTTCTGATTGTAAGTTCTTTGTTTAGTCTAATATATGACAATGGAAGAAGAACAGGAATGGATTTCTCACACAGAGGAAGTACAGGAACAAACTCTTTATATGTTAAAAGCAATTATCCAAACTCTCTGTATGCAAGCTCAAACTATGACTTCAACTAAAGAATCATCTATACAGAATTCTATAGAAAAGGGGAAACAACCAAATGTTATGACAGAAGACTTAGATACTCAACAAATACAAACTGTGGAAAACATGGGAAGGAAACTGATAATAGAGAACAAGGAAAGGACTTTTCTTATAAACCAGAAGGAATTTGAAGACAAAAAAAGAAAAAAAACAGATGAAAGATAAGATAAACACTTCGGGACAACTGCATCGAACTGGAAAAATAAAGAGACGACCTGTCAAACCAGCTAGCCCTCTTAAGAAAACAGCAACTGAACGCCTTTATCAATATCAAACAATAGTTACAACAATACAAGGAGATTTTTTTGATGATTTAAAAGCGAAGATACGAAAGATGATTTGGCAGAGGAAAAAAGCTAGAATTAGATTGAAAGGGACTGGGGTTTTAATTTATATATGAGATCTAAAATAGAATATATTTAAATGGATAGAATATGTATTTTGAATATAAGATATTGTAATGATTTGAGATTTTAAAAAATTGGTTTTATAAAATTTAGAAATATAAATATTGAAATAAGAATATTATATTGTCTTATTAGTTTGTTAAGATATATGATAGATTTTACATATAAGAGATCGGCCATCTCTATGTCTCCACAAGTGGCTGAATGCTAGAGAGCAACTTTTACATGAAGTGGAGTAGGGGAACTGTAAGACAACAGTAAACAAGCCCTGAATTTAACAGAATATAGAGTTGGAAGAGACCTTGGAGATCCTCAGTTGCTTTGGAGAATAGGTTGACCCCCCCTTTCTGTGTGACAACCCCTCAAATATTAGAAGACTGCTATTATGTCACCCTAATCCTTCTCTTCATTAGACTAGATAGCTCATCGTAAGATTTAGTCTCCAGTCCCTTAATCATCTTTGTTGCTCTTTTCTGCTCTCTTCCCAGAGTCTCAATATTCATTTTTATTTTTATTTTTGTGTATCGTGATGAACAAAACTGGATGCAGCATTCCAAGTGTGGCCTTACCAAAGCAGTATAAAGCGGTATTAATACTGCATGTGATCTTAACACCATCCCTCTGTTGATGCAGCCTAGAATTGTTTTGGCTAAATTTTAAATGAATTTTAAAGTCATTTGTTGATTCTGTGAAAATCTTTCAAAATTGCTCTGTGGTCTGAGGACAGAGGAAATGACTATTACCAGCCACATCCTCTTGCTTGTAATTAAGTGACAGAAGAACAGAAAAGAGTTGCAGAAATATGGATAATACAAGATAACGGCCTAGAGATAATAACGTTAAGCGTTTGGCTGCCAGCTAGTGTCATCCAGATCTTTGCAATATTTGAGAAGAGCCAACCTCGTTCTTGCTAAGTGCAATTCTGAAAAAGATGCATCTGCTTTTTTCACTTTTTTATTGCTGAGAATGCCCAAAGCCATCTAAGCTAAAAGCTATGATCTTTTCCATATTCTTAAATCAAAGTGTCTGATTAACAAAAAAATTCTGTGATCACTGTATTGTATTATCGTGAATAAGAAAGCAATATAGGAGAGGCTCAAGACACACAGGTTCATTGATGTATTCCCAATCCAAACATAAAGGCTTTCCTCTCTGCTATCCATCTACCTGAAAGCTGGGAGACAACTACGCTATGTGGAATTTGCTTTCCCCATCATCTGAGATGGCGTCTCCTGATAACACAGGACAATAATTTTTTTCAAATGTTTTGCTTCCTGAAAACCTTTGATGATTATGATAGACCCCTTCAAACTGAACACAAATATAATTTCATAATGATTATATCATATAGGAATCCTGAGAAATATGAAACTTTTAATGACTATATTTAAACACATATTTCCAACATGCTATATACGTTCAACAAAACTAAGAGTTTTGCTGTTGATTTTCGTTTGTATTCAGTGTCTGATGCATCTTATGACCATGTCCACAATAGTCAGCCAGCACTGATGGATTCCAGCTGGCCTAATACTGTTTTTCTATTGTGGCGATGATCTGGTGAAACCTTTAACCATGTTTGTTACTGACTGGACCTAGATTTTCGGGAAAGAAGTCCAAGTGTGAATGCAGAAAACTGATTCTTCAGTGACGTGTTGCATTTCATGGCTTTGCATGCTGCAAGAAGTTTGTCAACCAATTGAATGTAGTTTGGTGCTCTGTAGTTGCCAAGAAAATTGTCAATGACATCCTTAAATGCTTCCAGGTGATTTTCTATGGTCCCACTAACAGATCTTTGAATTGCTCATCATTGATGATGTATCTGATCTGTGGACCAACTAAAACGCCTTCCTTAATCTTGGTATCAGTTATTCTTGGAAACATCTGTCCCAAAGAACAAAAATCTTCACCTTCCTTGTTCATTGCTTTCACAAAATTTTTCATCACTCTGAGTTTTATGTGAAGCAGAGGCAAAAATATCTTTGTTGGGTAAACAAGTGATTCATGTGCCACATTTTTCTGTCCTGGAACCAAATTCTTTCAGAATTTGGCCATTTCTTTTTAATGTAATGCAGACATGTCAAACACAAGGCCCGGGGGCCGGATGTGGCCTGCAAAGTGGTTTCATGTGGCCCGCGAAGCCATCCTGAAAACAGTGAGGGAACGGCCCCCGCTGCCTTGGCCCTGGCCCAGGCCAGCCGGGAGCCAATGTACAATTTTGTGGTGGCCATCTTGGCACTTGCCCCGGTGGACCATGCCTTGGCACATGCCCCGGTCCCACCCCCTTCTGCCAGAGACCCTCAGATCTGTCCCACTCCTGCCCAGGCCCCCACAGGCACCCTTGACGCGAATGTAGAACTGGCCATGCCCACCCAGTAGGCCACACCCATTCTGGCCACACCCACCCAGCCCCCCAAGGGCAACCACAATGCTGATGCGGCCCTCAGTGAAATTGAGTTTGACACCCCTGATGTAATGTGATTCTCTTGTACGGCTGTTCCATTTGCATATGTAACAAGCAATACTTGGTATATCCAACCTACATTCCAAGGAGCAGAGCCACTACTTTTAGATCTCCACAGATATTCCAGTTGTACTTGGTGTACTCGTGTACACTGGTGAATTGCTGTTCCATGTTTTTGTATGTTTATTTGTATATTCCATGATTTTGTATTTCTTGCATAGCCAACAGATACTAAATGGTATACATTGCCATTGTGTAACAATAGATTTATATAAAACAGTACATGATAGGCTAAATTAAAGGTTATCTTTGTGATTAGCAACCAAAAATCTATAAGTTACACCCAAATGTACCTCGGAAGTAAAATCTTTGTTGTCAGTGTAATGGGTATGCTACTCATAGCATACCGTCTTCAGCATGACACTCTCTGGCAGGAAAACATCCATCAATCATATCACTGCCTCAGGAACTGGGCAGGTGTAGTGTAGCCATGGAACTCTGCCCAGCATGATGATGATGATGATTATTATTATTATTATTATTATTATTATTAATTGGATTTCTATGCCGCCCTATCCATTCTGTGTATTTTCTTGTACACCCTATTCTGTTGTAACTCAGCCTGAATAAAATGTCTAAATAAAATTACATAGGGAGCTGAATTATAAATTGTATTTAGGATTTCTCTTTCCTTCCTTTCCTGCCAAGTTCTTAAACTTTCAGTTACTTTGCTCTTACTTTTTTTTTTCCAAGTGTTTTTCTGGTTAACTGTTACACCATTTTACTGTTACAGTATTTCAAAACCCAGAAAAATATTTTTCCATGCAATTCGTATGTCTCGCTCTTTAAAGTGATGAGAGCAGAATGGCAGGGAACAAAGCTAACTAAGATCAGATCAATAAGCTCCTCTCAGATGACATCTACCATTCAGTAGTAAAATGTCCCTGGATGCTGTTATCTTAAAGGGGAAAATGTTACTTTAACTCTGGCATAGTAAAGGATGCCTAAACTTATCTCACTCATGAGCTGGGAATGAGATGCAGGCAATGTCAACTACAGAAGAAACCAGATGTTTGGTTTAGATATAGGTTGGCTACCATGGGAATGGAATGCTACTGTATATACCGCACTAGTGAGACTACACTTGGAATACTGCATACAGTTCTGGTCACTACAATACAAATAAGATATTGAGACCTTAGAAAGAGTGCAGAGAAGAGCAACCAAGATGATAAAGGGTCTGGAGGCTAAATCGTATGATGAACAGTTGAAGGAGTTATGTATGCCAAGCCTATCAAAGAGATGGATTAGGTGGCACATGATAATTGTCTTGCAGTATTTAAGGAGCTGTCACAAGAGAAGAAGGAATTGACTATTCTACAAACCATCAGAGGGCAGGACAAGAAGTAATGGGGGGAAGCTTACTAAAGAGAGATCCAACCTAGAAGTAAGAATAAATTTTCTGATAGTGGGAATAATTAATCAATGGAATAGCTTGCTTCTGGGAGTTGTGGGTATTCCCTCACTGAAGGTTTTCAAAACTAGACTGGACAACCATTTGACTGGGATGGTATAAGGGCTCCTGCCTTGAGCAAGGGGTTGAACTAGAACAGTGGTTCTCAACCTTGGGGTCACGACCCCACTTCGGGTCGCGAGACCATTTCGCGGGGGTCGCCGGGCACCGCCGGCCGCCATTTTGTTTTTTTTATTTTTATTTTTTTATTTTTTTTATTTTTTTTTAAATTTTTTTAAATTTATTTTATTTTTTTTTGGCGCGCGCGTGCCGCGCACACTCAGATCCACCCGTCGCGCCGGAAAAAAAAATTAAAAAAAATTAAAAAAAATTAAAAAAAATTAAAAAAAATTAAAATAAAATAAAAACAAAATAAAAACAAAATGGCGGCCCGCAACGGGCGGATGTGTGCATGCGTGGCGCGTGCGACGGGCCGATCCGCGCATGCGCAGATCCGCCCGTCGCGGCCGCCATTTTTTTTATTTTTTTAAATTTTTTTTAAAAAAAAAATAAAAAAAACAAAATGGCGGCCCGCGACGGGCGGATGCACGCAGATCCGCCTGTCCGCCGCCATTTTGTTTTTGTTTTTGTTTTTTTTTATTTTTAAAAAAAATTGTAAAAAAATTTTTTTGCGCGCGCGCGCACACGTGCGCACCCCCGGGTCGGGGTCGCAACGCACATGGGCGGGGCAAGTGGGGTCTCAACCTCAGAAAGGTTGAGAACCACTGAACTAGAAGACCTCTGAGGTCATGATTCTGTTCTATGTTCTAATTATGGCACAGTTTCTTTGAATGTTTAAAATGTTCCTTCCCAATTTCCTGCCACTTGGACTGAGTTACCTTTTATAAAATAAGTAACCAATAGATTCCCTTATAACTCTTGACTGTTTATGCTCTCTACATGGGGCTACCCTTGAAGAGTGTTCAGAGACTACAGTTAGTGCAAAATGCAGCTGCGCGAGCAATTGTGGGCCTTCCTCGTCGTGCCCACATTTTACCAACCCTCCGCATGCTACATTGGTTGCCTATCGGTCTCCGAGCGCAATTCAAAGTGTTGGTCATTACCTATAAAGCCCTTTATGGCATTGGACCTGGATACTTACAGGACCGTCTTCTGCCACATACTTCCCTACGACCGGTGAGAGCACACAGGGTCGGCCTTCTCCGGGCCCCGTCAGCGAAACAATGTCGTCTGGCAGGTCCTAGGGGGAGGGCCTTCTCTGTTGTGGCGCCCACCCTCTGGAACCAACTGCCTCCTGAAGTCCGCGTTTCTCCGACTCTCCCGGCCTTCCGAAAGAATTTAAAAACCTACCTCTGCCGGCAGGCCTGGGGATGATTGTTGATTGTGGCGTGATTGATGAGTATGTATGGGGTTTTATTTTTAATGTTTTTGTTTGGATTTACATTGAAATTGTTTTATGTATATGTTGTGAGCCGCTCCGAGTCTTCGGAGAGGAGCGGCATACAAATCCGAATAAAATCAAAATCAAAATGTCTGAACCCCCTTCCATTACCTTCCCAGCCTTCCTACACGCTTTCAAACCAAGTAACTTAGCATTTGCAGTCTCTTCCTTATTCAAATCATCAGTCTCTCTCTGTTCTGCCAATGCCTGTTCCCTCCTTCATCTAATCCTTCATCACATGAAAGTTTCTGTCCCCTTAAGCCAGCTGTCCCAGAAACAGCTGCAATAAACTCCTCAGTAGTTATCTTGTATCTTGTCTCACTATTATTTGCTGAACTAGGCCATGAGAACTATTTAGACATTTGTACATAGTAGAATCAAAGCTGCCTTGTAATTAACTCCTACAAATTACATTATTATTTACTCTCAGTTGCTACATGCCAATTGTGATCAGGTGAATACTAATTACATAGATAGTTTAGAACTTGTGTATGGGTAGAAGCAGGATCTAGACTGCCCAAGACTCAGAAAAGCTGGATGATGGGCTTGATTTCAAAGTCTCCCCCTTAGAAACATTGGGGATGTCAAACTCTGAGGCCAATACAGATTTTTCTGTGTTTGTGGCAGATCAGTCTTCAAATACTACAGTGCAGGTACATATTCATTGTTAAACAATCCACAAAAATACAAATTTGATTTAATTTTACTTCCCTTTATCTTTACATTTGGAAGAAATTTCCAACTGGGGTCAATGCTGAGAGCAGCATGGCTCTGGCACATATACGGTACAATTTATGGTACAGGTACTTAGAGCCCCCAGGCTGTCTGGCTTCATGCCTGGCTATGAGCTTAGCTGGGATTATTCCAGCAAATTAGAAGGGTAGGTTCAAATACATTTCTTTCTGTGTGGGAAGGAGAATGTTTCTCAGTAGCAGTTGATGGTAATATAAATAAGAGAGTGTTATTTGCATTCATGTCCTATTTGACGGCTTTCCATGTGCATCTAGTTGCAAGCTATAGGAAGGAGATGCCTAATTAGATAGGCCCTTGATATGATTCAGAAGTATGTTTGTGCTAGTCATTATGACACATGACACATAAAATATTTATGGACATTCTAACCTATGTGGGCATTCTAACCTATGATAATAGTGAACCTCAGAAGCTAGTAAAAACTAGTTCCTCCTCCTTTGACTTTTTGAACGCACTGAATGTTAAATACAACCTCTTGGTGAAGTTCAGATTTAGCTTACAGTAAATTAGGACTAGCCTTTCCCGTTTTTGAATCCATTCCTAGCTTTTCTCATTTACATGCCAACCACCTTGGCAAAGGTGACAGAAAGAACAAAGTTGGGGGCTCACTTTTGCCCAAGAATACTGCAGCAGTAGCATCCAGGGCTCTGAGAAATTCTATTTTCCGGGATCCTGTCAGAAGAATAATTTGGGGTTCCAACCTGAGCTGGGGTTGGAATAAATAAGAGATCCAGACAGCTGTGAGGAAAGAATATTTATTCCTAAAAGCAAAGAGTTTGCCTTTTGGGCAGCTGCTGAAAAATGGGGTACAGTTTTATAGTGGAGTTTGTCCTGGGTATGGAAGTGTCTATGTGCTGTTTCTAGGGTGACACTTGAGGTGTGTGTGTGTGATCTATGATATTTATTCTTGTGAACATGCAGTTTCGCTGGGAAACATAATTTAATTAACTCTATTTGTATCTTTTTTTTTTCCCTCTGGAAGAATATATTATAATATTGGAGGCAGATCTAATATATCCTCACAGGGATAATAAGACACAACCAGTTCTAGATGATCAAGTGACCACTTTATCCACATAAGTATATTCCAATAACCAGTACATAACAGACATTAAGCGATATTTATTAAAATACAATCTTTAGTAAAAGCTTCCACGTTAGAAAGAGGTTAGGAATTCGTGAGCCTATTTGTATCTTTTGATAGGTGGATTAGGTCAGTGGTAGGATTCAAATATGTGAACAACTGGTTCTCTGTGTGGATGCCGCTTCAGAAAGTCCATTCTAGGCCTAGGCAACAAAAAAGTAATACCAGTTCTGCCAAACTGGTGCAAACTGGCTGAATCCCACCACTAGATTAGGTCTGGGTAATTCACTTGGGGATTTGAGGAAGTTTGAATTAATTTCCTGGTTTAGTTGATTAACTTAGTTTGAGTTTGACTGTCAATTTTCTAGCAGAGACACTGATTCTCATTCCATTGTGGATTCTGTTAATGTTTTAAGGGAAGATGGAAATAGTATAAAGAATAAAATATATTTTGATATAAAACTTCTCACAATTATGTGCTCATTATCCAAGAGTTCAACATCTTTAGGCATAGTTTGTGTATATTCAACATACCTGATGGGCTCCCCAGAAATTGTTGTCATTGTTTTTGCAATACTTGAACGTTATTGCTTATTTTGGGAACCCACAATATCTAAATTATAGTTCTGATATTCCCTTAGGCCTCCATGTTGTGTCATCCTTGGAATGATTAATAAAGTTTAATCTATTATCATATGAACAATATATTCAATTGAACACCATTATTAAGAATGATCATGAAATCCTAATGTTATGCAATACTATTAAGGAAGTTTCCTAATTTTTAGTCATTTATAATTATTGTCCTATAAAATAAAAGAGAACAACAACCTAATCTGCTTTCATGGGTTCTGGAAATGAGTATGCCCTACTAAAGAATTTTGGAAACCTTAAATGAAAATTGTATATTTCACAATGAATCTACAAGATTCTTTCTTCTCACATTCCATAATATCTGTACATTTCCCAATATCATAAAAGTGTTTCCATTAATTTACTTAGAGCATATACTGTTAACCGTCCTGTAATTTCCTGTATTTACTTCAGATTCTTTTTTTAATAGTCACTTCAATTAATTTCCAATCTCTCATTAGGAGGAACTTTAGAATGACAGCAAAACGGACTAGTAGTGCTGGCCATCTCGCCTTAAACTTGTCCTTGGGCAGCGTCAGAATAAGAAAAAAATACTATAATTCTAGAACAAGTTATAATATCTTAACAGTCTCAGTCATGAGCTGGGAACAAGATGAAGGCAGTAAAAAAAAAAGACTAGAATATATTATGTGTCCCAAATAATGACCATAATTATTTAGAATATTCAATAAAATACAACTCGTGTCTTCTAAGCAGATACAATTGAGCAGAAAGATCTTTTGAAAGGAACAATGCCGAATCCTCCCTAAACTGTTGCAAAGGACTATGGGATAGATAGTAAATACTTATCTCAGTTCAGGAACAATGCTGTCACAGCAAGCTGCATTCCTTTCCCCCTGAAATGGCATGATAACATTATCATTGTCAAATACTCTACTTGAAGTTATGATAATGCAAATAACATTACTAAAGCCAGGGCTGAAACACAGATGAAAATAATTTGACTATCCTATTAATTATAATTCATAAGTTTCAGCAAAACTCATTTTTAGAAGTCCTGTATGATTCTACAGCAGCTGGCTTCAGCTTGGGGGCTCTCCTCATGTTTTCCTACATTGATGAAAATAATTGAGGAAAATTATAAATTAGGGTGTCAGTCAATTGGAGCTACTTTTAACTCCAATTGAGCTAGTCACTAGCAAGAGTTTTCATACCAGGCTTGCAAAATTCCAGACGTAGAGCAAACATCCCATGTGGTAACCCCTCACCCAGCACACTCTACCACGTAAGTAAACAAGTTCTCCAAAATACACCAGGCAGATGACACGTTTATCAGGCTCCCCTAATATGTGGAGCTGCCCGCCACTCAGCATTATTGCTAAGCCAGGGGTATCCAACCACAGTGGGCGCGTTTGGAACCGGGCCGCGCAAGCAGCAGGCGAGGTCGCACAAATGGAGCTTCGCCCGCATGCAAGTGCCCATCGCTAGTGCAAATGGAGCTGGGCGCGAGAGCGCACATGCCTGCCGCTCGCACAAAACCATTTCCTCCACCCCTGCCCCGGTCCGCAAAGCTGGAAAAGTTGGGGGCCACTGTGCTAAGCTGCATCTGATTAATCCTGTGAGCTAAACCAATGTTTTTCAAGCTTGACAACTTGTGTGGACTTCAACCCCCAGAATTCCTCAGCCAAGTATGCCGGCTGGAGAATTCTGGGGGTTGAAGTCCACACATCTTAAAATTGCCAAGCTTGAAAACAGTGAGCTAAACTAACAATAAGTTAACGAGCTTAACAATACAACTGAGGAAGAGGAGAAAGCTGCAGCTCCAAGAAGTCTCTGAGGAAAATTGCACCTACTTGCACCTCATCCTGACTACCGTGATCCAAGCCCAGAGCGTCCTGAATCCCACTCAACACGCTTTAGGACTCCTGTTTCTAACTCATGGCTAGTGGTGACGGAATTCATTCCTTCCCCGACACCTGGCTGGCTGAAAAATTCAACAAGCAACAATATGGAGAAATATACGTGTAGGGCGGCGTGTAAATAGCACGTGTGAAGGAAGGACATTCAGAGTGGCAACACGATTACCCCGAAGAAGCCACTTGAAAAGGATTCATTTCTGGCTAAACTGGTTGCTGCCGGTTCCTGAGTCATACGGTGCCAGTTTTTCAGCGTGGGCGTGCTCCACACACAGAATGCCCTTCTCAGCACCCACCCAGCCGGTTGCCCAAAGGCACTGAGAAGCATCAAGCTTTCCCGACGGCGGCGGAATTATTGCATATCCTCTCGCCCAGGGTCTGAAACCGATTAGAGGGTTAAATCCAGACCCGCCTCCTTCCCGATCACATGCTTCCGAATTGCAAACTGAGGCTCGGTCAGCTGATAAAGCAGTCACGCGGTTGAACTGCTCAGTCATCTTCAGCAGATCCCAGGGTTGTAGTGTTGCTTGCAGTAAACCCTGGTCTAGCTCGATCTTGCCATGATGGGGCTTCGCGATTTAGTATTGCTCGCCTCTCTGGTGGCTGCTTGTTCGGCGCTGATCAGGTGAGGATCGGCTTTCTATCTAGAGTAAAGAATCCCTGAGCGGGAGGGCGATGTGGGATGAGAGTTTTGCAAACAGACTTGGGAGCTTAAATAAACCGGCGCTGCATTTTTCAAGGCATGGACTCCATTGTTGTGGGGCACCGTTCAGTCTCTTCTGGAGCCTGTCATTCCTCTGGGAAGGTGTGCCTAAAAGCAGCCGGCGATGTTTTTAACTTTTGCCGACCCTTAGGCGTCGATTGATTGGAATTAGAAGAGCTTGATCGCATCCTCTCGATCGGATGCGCTGTTGCAGAAGTAAAAACAAAAAGTTACTTTTTTTTTAAGCGGACTTGAATATGGAGAATTTGTTTGAAAGGAAGCGGGGGTTACAGGAGAGTATCCTCTGGAATCGGTGGATGATCTTCCCTACTGCCGACTTCTTTCAGAACTCCACTCCAGCTTCTGAAAATTCTGATCAACTTTCAATATGCTTGATCTAAGCTAAAGATATTGAGGAAACCTCCCAAGGACTCTCTTAACCATAAGTTAAAGCCTTCTCCATGGTCTTGCGATAGCAAGAAATTAAAGACCAGCCTGTCTAGCGGGTACCAGGTTGCAGAATTTGGCTCCAATTTAAACGAAGCAAAACACTTGGTTATGTTAATATTGTAAGCAGGTTGTTAATGATGTCCACTGCATGCAGGATATTTCTTTTTTTTTTTTGCAGTTTTTTTCTTTGTTTCACTTTGTGGCCTTTGAACACTTGTTTCTCGCCTTCCAATTCGTGCAACCGCACACTTTTCTTGACATTATGCTTCTGAAATTTTCCAGAAGTCAGCCATATTCTAATACATTGATTTTCCATTCAACAGTTGGGGATGGGAAGGGAAAAATTTGCCCAGTGTATTCATGTGCACTTGTTCAATAATTTTCAAGTTGTTCTGATGGACATTTGTTTCTCTAGTTTGTGGCTTAAGGATGAAAAAAGATGTACACTTGAATTGCATAAATGTTAAATTAAAAGACTTGCCTCTCATTTGGAGGGGGGGAGAGAATTTAATTTTTGAGCAGAGATTAATTTGGCTCATCAGAAAAAAATGGCAAGAGGAACACTAGGTGAATAGTACAAGTTCTGTGGTAGCTGCCTACTGATTGGGTGTGTAAAAATAAATTTCACCTGAAAAACACATTTCTAACAGCTGCCACAAAATAGTATTTCCCCCTCTTGTGTCACATATCCGCTTGCTTTTATGTATTCATCAGACAATCCCTATTAACACTATTCTAAAAATTAACACAATCATTAGTGGTAGAAAGTATCACCTATGTGTCTGGTAGTGTTCAGATTCATGCTGGTCAAATGAATAATTATTATGCTCAAATATTCCATAAAGCTAATACTTCAGTTTATATCTTTTAATTACTTCATAGAGTATAGGAGAGTGTTTCACCCTAATTCTGCAGATGCAAAGTTAACAGCACTTAACAGCAGGTTAAGTTATATTTAGGCATCTCCTTTGGTGAGAAAGGTCACCCTGAGCAGAGTCCTTGCTGTCTGCAGGAATTAGGAAAATACTCTTCTGTGTCATCTATGTGATACTGTTTATTTCTTTTACATCTAATTTAATATTACTTTTTAGCTTAATACATCATTGTAAGCTGATGTGGCATTCCAGGAATGAGATAACCATGCTCATTTGTGATAACAAATGTTTAAATGTCAGAGTATTTGAGTGAAATACTGAAGTTGAAAATTAATTTGTTTTGCGATTAGCACAGGCATCCAGTATTTGATTCAAGTGTTTTCTTTCTTCTAAAAAGGAACCTGAAATCCTTATTTTGAATAGCTGAACAGTTTTTTTTATTACCAGTCAGATATTTAGCATTAGTACTGACTGGGGAAGAAGAAAGTGCCTCTTCTTCTTCCCCCCAAAGTCTCTAATAGGCCTGGACAGTTGGCTGCTTTCAAAAAGAAGCATAGTGAAATGATGATAGCATCCACTTCTCAAAATCTTCTGCTACTTGGTAGAGAAAAGGCTAGTCTAGTTGTAGGGCCCAGTTGAAGGCAACATATAATGGCTAGCTTCCAATATCACATAAAGTTTGTGGACCCAATTTCAAAAGGCATTGATTGCTATTGGAACTTGCTGACACTAATGAAAAACCAGTAGGAGTAAATAATTAAAGCTGCAGCCTGATTCTCACTTATGAGATTAAGCGCCATTGAGCTTACTTATATATTGACTACTGTACAGAATGAATGCCTAAAATTACTTCCCGTTAGGTCTGGGCTTCTTTCATTGATTGAGGAGTGTTCCTGCATTTTAAAATGTGAATAATGCCACTTAACTAAAACTCTTCCCTCCCACTCCCTTTCCCAACACCATAAAGACAACTTGATTTCTCTGTCTTTTAAACTTGTTGGTTCCTGTTAAATTTGTTGGTAATTCTTACTGCTTTGATAGCGTATAATAGTATAACATAATATATGGCGCTGATTTTGATATTCGGGTTAAGCATAACATGAAACAGATTATAGGTCAGGAGATGCCTTTTGGTCACGAGATAATGCATATTTTTGAGGTTTCAGGAATTTTATCTTTCTAAATAATGTTTTAACTTTAAAGTGATACTTAACAGATTAAAGATGTCAGTCCAAAGTAATTAGAGCTAACATAGGAAGTTTTCAGAAGTTGGCCTTTTATCAAATACAAGTTAATAAAAGGGAGTAATGAAGCTTTGAAACCCTGATCTGTAGGGAGGTTCCCATAATTACTGCAAGGTAAACTAGCAAGGCTCCATTAACTTCACAAGATCCATGCCAGTAAATCCTGGTGGAGAAACGTGTCTACTACTAGAGAACCTGATGCTTGATTGCTAGGTTTAGATAAAAAAGGAAAACTATTGCTTGGCTTACCAGCACAATTGGAACCAGAATTTCCATTCCTAAGTAAGGAGTTGTGAGTCAGGCCCAATTTTATGTCTTTTTTGTGCCATTGTTGTTAAGCAAATTGCTGCAGTAAAGTGAATAACATGGTTGTCAAGCAATCCTGGGGTCTCCCATTGATTTTGCTTATTGGGAGGTTGCAAATGGCAGTCGCCTGACTCTGGGACTCTGCAATCGTTGTAAATACATGCCAAGCTCCCAAATTTTGATCATATGGCCATGGGGATGCTGTGACGGTTGTAAGTGCCACGACCGGTTCTTAGTCACTTTTTCAAAGCTGTTGTAACTTTGAATTGTAAGTCGAGGACTACCTGTACTTAAAAACATATTTTGTGCTGTGAATGTTACACTGTGCTAACGATGGTCTTATACCGATTCTTCCTGAAGAATTGCAGGAAAAAAGGGAATATCAAGAAAAACTGCTGTGGCTAATATATGTTTCTTTTTGTTGTGTTTAATAATTTCTCCTGAACAGAATCCCTCTGAAGAAATTCCCTTCCATGCGTAGCATCTACAATGAATATGGGACCAATATCCAAGACTTGACTGAGTTGGGAGAAATGCTGAAATATAAATTTGGGGGTCCTGGTGCACAAATACCCACCCCAGAGGCTCTGAAGAATTACATGGATGTAAGTAGGGTGGCAATTTCCTTATCTTTTATTGGATTTATTAGTTTTTGTCTTCTAGCTATGAGAAGAATCAATGTGATACCGCAGTAAATGAGGCTGGGCAAATTAATGGGACAGTACAAATATATCAACAACTACCAGTATTAAGAACTCTAACTCCTGACTCACGGACAGCATACTTCAAATATTTTGGATAGCAAAATGGGCAGCATATAAATTTAATAAATACCAGTGGCTAAAGAGCAGTGGTAGAAGAGGTTTATCAATTTCTTACGCTTCTTGGATGCATCTGATTATCTACTATGTGACCTAGAATGCTGAATCAATGAGACTTAATGCCTATATAACCCAGTTAGTATCCTCCTATTGCATAATTATACTGGTTAGGTGATTTGCACTTCAATATGACAGCATCTAGCAGCTAATGTTTCATAGCTCATGCTATGCATGCTGAGCTTCATTCCTTTAGGCAAATTTGGAATATGGGCCAACCACCCTACTATCTCATAAATCCACAAGTGTGTCACTTCCTTGTGAAAAATATTCCAAGAGAAACAATTTGTGGGAATATTTCAGGCTAATTTTCTGAAAACCCACATTTACTTGGGAGACAAGTTTTGATTTGCTTTGGGCCAAAGACGCTATTGAAATAAAGGAGAATGTGTAGGAGAGGTATGAAGTAATCAGTGAAGTCATCAGAATGGATAAAGGACTCCTGCATTTCTGACATTCGGGAATCAAAATCCATTCACTCAAAAAGATGCTTCAGTTGGAAAGAGAACTGATGCAGTGAAATGGCTAAAGTTAAAGTTTCATTCTTCAGTGAAACCTGGGCCCAAATAGAACTCCTAATGTAAATTTCCTTGTAAAATCTTTTTTTTTTTGTATTCTCTCACATTTTGGCACCACTGCTATGATTTTCATTTGATCAGAAAAGCATGGGTTTGTAAAGTATGTGCACTTATATCTTCTTAATACAGATTTACAGTTGGAATTCTAATTTCTTTCCTGACAATCATTGGAATTTGGACATTGTACCTTGAATATTATAACTCCTTGGTCATTTCTTCCAGGTTCAAACAAAGTAGCACTAATGCTTGACATCTGGTTGCTGTTTCTCAAGATGAAAAGGAGTGTAGCTGCAGTAAACGGTGTCTCTTTGTTTCTGATTTTTTAAATTTATTTTTTAATATTCTTTGCAAGACAACATTAACTCTATTTTGTTTTTTATTTTCTTTATTCAATTTTCGAATTCTTTGTTCTATACTTTATTCTTATTTATCCAGTTTCTTCATCCTGTTGAACAAAAGATGTAACTCAAAGTTTGCCAGCAAAGCAATAGTTAAAGGAAAACTGTATTCATGTTCTGTGTTAATGAGAATTTTTCTTATGACTAATTAGATCTCAGATGCTATATGAATGCTTTTGAGTCATGTAATTCTTGAACTCCTTGTCAGTGAGGAAAATAAATATATGGATAAGACCAACTATAGTTTTCTAAACTAGGTTAAGCTAGGGTATCTGCTAATACCCCAGTTGCACTAAGTCCTGGTATAAACATTGCTACAAACCATTTTCAACACCCCACAATTTATTATGGTAATTGGAATTTGCTCATAAACACGTTGATTAGAGCAGGGCTTTTCAACCAGTGGTACGGGTACCACCTGTGGTACATTGGCACCTGGCAGGTGGTACACGACCATCCTAGAAAAGTAGCAGGGGAGGGGAATGAGCTGAACCGGTGGCAGCACAGCACAAGCCTGAGCGAGAGATAGCTGGAGCTGCAAGGCTGTCAGGGCTCAGCAGAAGCACCAGGATCAGTGCTTCGGGGCTGTCAGGGCTCAGTGGAAGCACCAGGATCAGCGCCAGGCTCCAGCTGGAGCTCGGCGCTGATCCTGGCACTTCTGTTGAGCCCAGAAGAAGCGCTGATCAGCTGGAATGTTGCAGCATCTCCAGGATCTTGTGATTTACATTCAGATGCTTGGCAACTGATTCATATTTATGACGGTCACAGTGTCCCAGGGTCATGTATTGCCCCCACCCTCTCTGCCTTTCGCAAATTGCTAAAGACACATCTTTGCCGACAGGCCTGGGGCAGTTAACATCTTGCCCCTAGCCAGTGTATGTTTGTGTGCATGTTTGTTTGGATGATTGATTTTTTAATTAAGGGGTTTTTCTTATAAGTATTTTAATGTTAGATTTCTATCCATGTTGTGAGCCGCCCTGAGTTCCTGGAATAGGGCAGCATAGAAATCCAATAAATAAATAAATAAATGTGAAGTGACCAAAACCTTCTTCAACCACCCAGCAGATGGGGGGAATAAAAACCAAACACACTCCCACCCCATCCCCACTGCCAATCCCCAACAGAAATGCTCACAACAATGAAAGCTTCAGACAGGAGGAAGAGCGCCGCCAGGTGGGCAGGCATTTGTCTTGCTCGGCTGTGGCTTGGGGGGCACTTTTTTCAGTTCCATTGTAACTGAACAGTCACTAAGCGAACTGTTGTAAGTCGAGGACTACCTGTATTTCATCACTTTTTTCCTTTTCGGGGGGGTCATCAAGTTTTTGACACCTTGCTAGGCAACTGGTGGTACTCAGATATTGCCATCTCCTAAAAGTGGTACAATGGGTGAAAAGGTTGAAAAGCCCTGGATTAGAGACTGCAACTATAAGCCACTGTGAACTGTTGGACATATAAATTACATGTGACAACTAAAGTTCTTTAAAATATATTTTTCCCATGTGACTGTTTAAATGTCACATTAAGCCATACTTTAAAATTTGTAGAATAAGCCATAGTGGTTGGGGTTTAGACAGCAGACACTCCCAAAGAAATCACGTTATGACTTGTAGGTTATGGGAATCCATCCTATGAGTTGGATAGAATCAGTGGCTGGTTTTACAGAATACACTAAACTATAATGTGGTTTCTTTAGTTTTGGCTTAATGTGCTGTGCAAATAGACATTATGGTTTATAGTTTAGCTTACTATGGAAGCCCGTCAATTGTAGTTTATTCAGCAAAGCAGTTAAACCATGGTTTAGTAGAAGTTGCAAGCCAAGCTACCGAATTGGAGGGAAGAATCTACAGGCCAGCACTCCGCTTCATGCAGGATGTTTAAAATTAGAACAGGAGTCCCCAACGGGGGGGAGGGGGTCCGAGATGGTATTCCAGGCGGTGTGAAAACTTGGGTTTAGAAGTTTCAAAATTATAGTATATATGCATAAACCAAGTGTTACTTTTGTAAGAGGTGTGAGAATATGTCAGAAGCATTCTAGGGGTATGGGGTATAGAAAAGGTTGGAAACTGCTGAATTAGAATATGCTGAACACTTGGCTGGTTAGTGTCAGTTAGGAAACTTCAGCAATTAGTTCCATTGTGGAGCAAGTCTATCAAGGTTTTGCAGAAGAGCAGGTTCCTAACTTTTCTGCATAAATAAAATCAGATGTATATTATAAATGTGGCATTTTACCAAGCCATAAAACAGATCTGTGTCCAATACAAAAATAGCAACCAGCAGAGGAAGTAATCAGAATATATATTTATAATCAGGATAGACATTTATGTTTTACAAAATGCAGTTAACAATGCAGGCTTTCATTTGATGGATTTTCAACCAGTTGGATTTTTTTTTGCTTTTGAAATATACAACTTTAAACAAACTTGACTGCTGCACTTCTTCAAGAAGCAAATGATATCTTTATAGTTTTGAGATTTTTTTTAAAAAAAAACACTTCAAATTGTAGCATGTAATAATTATATGATTGGCAAAGATAGCAATTTCAGGCACACCTGTTTCATTATAATGGGGACAGTGTGTTGGGTTCTTGAGTGAATCTTAGTCTGCAACTTTGTGTATCTCAGATTGCTCCGCATAGTGTGCCTTCTTGGACCAAGTCCCAGTGAAGTCAGCAGGATTTATTGGGAGGAAACATGATTAGAGTCAAGTTGCTGGTGTATCCAGGCTAATCAAATCTATTCTTTAAAAAACTAGATGATAACATAGAAATTCAGAAAACTGAAAACACTTGACTGCCATCTGGTGGATATCCAGATTTTTGCAGTCTGGATGTAATAGGTCTAGATCAGGGATAGGCAACCTTGGCTCTTTTATGACTCGTGGACTTCAACTCCCAGAATTCCTGAGCCATTCTGGGAGTTGAAGTCCACGAGGCATAAAAGAGCCAAGGTTGCTTACCCCTGGTCTAGATTTATATCCAGTACTTCTGTCTATTCAGCTTTGAAGTTCTGTACTCATTAGGGATTGGTTTAATTGAACTTGGCTCTTTCAACCTGTCATTTCCACATAGTAATTCTTAGTTTTCCATCATCCAGTTCCCATGCCTGCCCTCCCAGTTGTCAAACTCTATGTAATGCAAATCTTTGTTCTCAATGTTATTTTGCTAGAGGGGGAGCTGCTACAGATAGAATCCTTACGAAACTGCAGTTATGCTGGAACAGCCAGGTTGTCTGTTGAAATCAAATACTGTTCCAAGCTAGTATCACCTAATATGAAGAAAAGTTGTATTGGAAATTCTTTCCATTAAACTCTATGGATGTTCCTTAGTGGTATAGACAGGTGTCATTATGGGTTCCACATCATAGCATTCAAAGAAATTCAATCATTTTTGATCTGGGAGACTAAAGCTCTACAAAATTGATGACTACAAGTGAAGATCATTTTTTATTATTAAGCTAATAATGCCCTGAAGCTCAGGGTTGGGTGTTGAGGGATTTTATTTCTAAAACCATATTCTACATGTTTTCCCATGTGAATCGCTGTCTAAACCTGTCTACATCTGTCACAGTGTCTGGTAACTTGGCTGATGTCATCTTTTACAAACAAAATTTGAAGTTCAAAATGTCCATTCCCATTTCCAATATGCTTGCTCAACTTACACCTTGCCCTTCTGTAAATATGCCTTAAATTTTAAGTTGTTACCATTTTCCTGGTGATCTTGCTGCCTCTTCTGAGCTGCCTGCCTGCTTTCTATAACTGTTAAATAGAAACTGTCACTTACTTGATCTGGGAAGGAAAGGGTATGTACTGCAGTGAAGTTGATGAGGTTCCTCTTCCTTTTGAAAGCATTAAATATTTCCATGAGGGGATACGGATGTGGATACCTCTCTCCAGGGAGAACAGCAGTGGGTTGGGAGAATAGATGAGTAGCTGCAGATGTGGTTGGAATTGAGGAAAAAATGAAGCATATCTCCCTTCTCTCCCCCCCGCTCCCCAATCATCTGTTACAGATCTAAATGGTCTGTACCTCAGATATGGAAAAGATGAATACAAGTAGTCTTTGACCTACAGCTACAACTGGGACCCGCATTTCTGCCGCTAAGCAAAGTGGTTAACTGAATCGCACCCAATTTTAAAACCTTTTTGGGGGGAGGGGCATGGTTGTTCTGAATCCAGCTTCCCCCGTTGACTTTGCTTGTCGCATCTAGCTGGGAAGATCGCAAATGGCAGTTACATGATCCTGAGATCCTCTAGCCCAGTGGTTCTCAACCTTTTTAATGCCACGACCCCCCAACCGGTCGTAAGTCGAGGACTTCCCAACTGGTCGTAAGTCGAGGACTTTCCCTGCCCGGGAGCGCCGCACATGCGTGGTGCCGCCCCCTGCTCTGGCCGAGGCGTAGCTGGCAAGGGGCAGCAACGGCGCAGGGTGACCACCGGCTGGGCCACCAGCTGGCCCAGCCCTAGGGAGGTAAGGCACCTGCCGGGCCCCACACACGCCAGCAACCCACCCCTGGCCCTCTTTTACTTATACTTTTAGTAATTGCTCAGCAGGGAGGGGTGGAAACTTCTAGACAGCTCGCCTTCGCTGCAGACAACTTGCAGTACCGTTTGCAGACTGGGACTTTTGGCGGGCTCAGCAGGGCAGAGACAGCCTGGACAATTCCTATTGGCTTTTGAAAGCCAATAGAATTAGACTCTATTCAAGAAAGTCTATTCTACTGGCTTTCAAAAGCCAATAGAATAAGAGGAAGTAGCACAGCTAAGGAAAAGGGGGAAAAAATGGCGGACTGCGTTGTTTGGCGACCTCCGTGAAATGGTTGTTTGACCCCAAATGGGGTTGCGACCCACAGGTTGAGAACTGCTACTCTAGCCACTATAAGTACATGCTGGTTGCTAAGTGCATGAATTTTTATCACAAGACCATGGGAATGTTGTGATGGTCATAAGCGCAAGGAGGGGTCGTAAGTCACTTTTTTCAGCATGTAGCTTTGAACAATTGCGTAATGAATGGGTGTAAGTCAAGGACTGCCTGTAAGTTATTAAACATATATATTCCTTCTCCAGTGGTTTGTCATTTTGTTTGCCAGTTCCAAGTGAGCTCTACAAGAATGGTAAGGGAATTGTTTAATCAAGCTTTATGTGTAATGTTGAACTGTACCAAGTGAAATTGCTCAATTTGTATCTGCTCCGTATTTTTTTTAAAAAGGAAAAACTTAATTGGCTTGGATGGGGAGAAGGAGGTGGCATATTAAATCACATTTGGCAATTATATACAGTGACTATTCAAAGTTACAACGGCACTGAAAAAAAAAAGCGACTTTATGACTGTTTGTCACACTTATGACCAATGCAGCATTGCCATGGCCATTTGATCAAACTTCGGTCACTGGGCAACTTGCATGTGTTTATGTCAGTTTGACTGTCCCAGGGACATCTGATCTCCTTTTGTGACTTTCTGATTAGCAAAATTTATTATTTATTTATTTATTTGTTCGGACTTATATGCCACTCCTCTCCGAAGACTCGGAGCGGCTCACAACATATATATAAAAACAACAATATCAAACTAAGTCCAAACAAAACATTAAAAATATAACCCCACACATATTCATCAATCACACCACAGTCAACAATCATCCCCAGGCCTGCCGGCAGAGGTAGGTTTTTAGATTCTTTCGGAAGGCCGGGAGAGTGGGAGAAACACGGACTTCAGGAGGCAGTTGGTTCCAGAGGGCGGGCGCCACAACAGAGAAAGCCCTCCCCCTAAAGCCCGCCAGACGACATTGTTTCGCTGACGGGACCAGGAGAAGGCCGACCCTGTGCGCTCTCACCGGTCGTAGGGAAGTATGTGGCAGAAGACGGTCCCGTAAGTATCCAGGTCCAATGCCACGAAGGGCCCAAGTCTTTACTGAAGACCATATTGTTAAGATGTCTACCTTTCTAGGGTAGACCTACAGTGATTTAGATTATATTCAGACATAAATATACCTATACCGATGTTTTGTAGCATATCCTCACAATCTGTTTTTGTAAATTCATAGGCCCGACCCATAATGCTTTGAAATAATTGAGTTCTGACAGCTGTGAAGTTAATTGGAATGAATGCCATTGTTAGGGACAAAGGGAACATCAGCCTAAATTCATCTATCTGGCACTTTCTGTGACATCTAGGTGGAAATAAAAAGTGTCTCAAAGCCCAACGGGCAACTATATTCCCAAACATTGCAAATCTCATGCTGCTGTTATTTGCATAACACAGGATAGCTTAGTCATGCTATTCCAAAACCATGTTAAAACCTCTCCTAACCTAAGGTTCTGAACAAATTACCTGTTCACACTCCTTTCTTTCTCATACCGTCAATTATGTTTCTATTATAAAACAAGTACCAACCTGCGCTTCAACTGGTAGTCATACTTCATTTACATGAACGGAATTGGCTGTTTTTCAGACAGATTTGAATCTGCATAGGATCTGAGGCATTTGTATCTGTCTCCCCAACCGACAGGGTTGGAGGCTGTCAAAATCCACATGTACTTTATACTGCAAATAGATTCCTGGGTATCTGTATGTCCCATTGCTAAAACCTCTGCTTATTTATGAATCCAGTGAGTGGAGATTCTAGAGAGAATAAGACAGAGAGGGCTGATCAGGCAGCATTTTGCTTGCTTTTCTACTTTAAAAAAAATTGTTATCTGCCATTCAAGTCCTAAGGTATTCAAGATATTTGAAGAGCAATTTAAACAAAAAAAAACCCCAAACAAAATAATGGAGCAAAGGATAGTTAAAAATACTTAAAACTTCAAATCACCCATATACCCATATTTTGCTGTAAACAAAATTATAAATGTTTATAATTGCTGTAACAATACTTGCCTAGTTTGAAAATTGTAAGGATGCTGAAAATTCTGACACCATTATATTTCAGGAACTTGTCAGGTAATTAGGAGAAGTGGGTTTGATGCTGACATATTTGCTTTGTGTTACATTTTTCTCGAGATATTTTGGTTGAAAAGTAATCTATAGTTGTATACCTTTAAAATCCTACAGTGAAAATATTTTTTATCGGGGATGATGCTTGAGAGTATTATGGGATGATTATAAGTATTATCGCTATGTTGCTTTGAAACGAGATGGGCGGCAAATTAATTTAATAATAAATACAAAAATAAATCATTGTTTAATTTTATTTTTATTTTTTGTCTGCATGTGTTTCTACATTGCTTTTTACATAATATCTTGTGCATTGAAGCAAATGCATGATGCTTGAATCTCAATATTCACCTTTGCTTTGATGCAGTCTTTTGGAGGACTACATGCACATACAAATGCTGTGGTCTCTTTCTGTCTCTGAGTCTCTTCAGATTGCCCTCAGGGTACAAAAGAATGCTTTGTACCTAGACTACAGAACAAGTTGCTTTTAGCATAATCAGTTCACCTCTGAATTAACCACACCTATCCTGACATCATGTTTGTAAAAGCTTTCCCCTTCCCCTTCTTTGGTGAATTTTCAGCATCCACTGAAAATGCCAAATCTGCCTATGGTTCAAGCATGGGAATTGCAGAACAGGCTGGCTTTGCTCTTATTACACACAGGAAAGCAACTTTGAAAGTCAAGGCAAGGAGAGCTTGCTAAATTGTTCTCAGTACCTTCCCTTTTCAGAAGAATGGCAAACATAATCTGAAGTGCACTAAGTAATCACGTGCAGTTTAAATAAAAGTATTACGAACTAATGTTTCTCCAGAAAAGCATTTTTTTCTGTCTGCCACACCCAATAACCTGACACGCTATCATTTGAAATACGAATGAGAGAAATTATATGTGTACTATCAAACAGTTTTCTCTAACATTACTGGCACAGCTCCTTTTCCTTTGCTGCAGTGGTTTCAATCTCCTAGTTCAGGGTTAGGCAACCTTGGCTCTTTTATGATTCATGGACTTCAACTCCCAGAATTCCTGAGCCAGCACAAATCCTGAGTCATAAAAGAGCCAAGGTTGCCTACCCCTGTCCTAGTTGAGAAAAAATCTACACTTTTGAGTTGAATGGAAAAGCGTAAACTTTTGAAACAATCTTGTTCGCAGTTATTATACCTGTCTTCCTTCTCCATTGTATGTGTGAGGCTCTATATTTCTTAATTTTTCATTCTTCAAACAATGTTAAGCTAATCAACAAAGAAAAATACAAATATATGCAATAGCATTCAAGACCTCCAGAGTTAATAAGTATAGGATTTTTAAAAAGGCAGTCCTGGAAATTATTATAAAAAGAACAATTCTAAAACCTTTGACTATTTTTCTCAAAATATTTGTCCCTTATAAAAGAATGCAGATTTTACACAGATTGGCCAAATATTGTTGCAAGTCCAGGTGTAGATTTCTCCTTCCAATGCTATATCATTTTAGCCAATTCCTATGTTTTCTTGATGCTCCATAAATTTCAAATAAAATCAAGAACATATATATCTTAGATTTTGAATTAAGATAAGCACATCTTTATCTGCCTGGATGTTTATTAAAAATGTAACTCTAAAGCTTGAGTGCCCTATATAAACCTAGAGTAAAACGGATTCACTATAATTGGAAGAAAACTGAAAGCCAAATTAGCTGTTAAAAATCGGTCTCCAATTTTATCAAGGAAATGGATTTATAATTTGAATACATTGTAGAGTGTTTGCCTGATCTGGGAATAACAGTGATTGCTTCATTAACACTAAATGCAGTGGACTGATTTGAGAAAGCTGCACCATAAACCTCTAGTAAAATAAGAGACAAAAACCTGCTTTTGTTTAATATCAATCATTGACCATGAGTCTTCTACAATTTCATAGATTTAATTGTAGTGATAATCCTTGAAGCAACTTCTGAGCATTGGGAAATGTGGTATATCCACCTTCTATTTTAAAAAATCCATCACTTCCAGTTGATTAAGAATGAATATTATATAATTTAGAATGACATCAAAATGAATATGATTAATGAATATGGAATCTGCTCTTCTCCCACTTGTATCCTAAATAAATGGTACAATGTTACATTGCTTAACTCATTTAATATCCAACTAAGCTGTTCCATATCTCATTGCTTTCTGCAAAGTAATCAAAACTCAGTTTTAAAAGCCCAAGAAACTTATTAAATTTGCATTTAGCAGAGACCAAAGATTTTTATCAGACCAGGGATGGGTGAGATGTATAATGCCATCCCATTCTCTCTTAAACCATAATGATTATTTCAGAGAGAGGCTTTGCTGAGCATTTACTTCTCCAACCTTTTGGTGAGAGACCAGTCTTCTATAAAGCATTACTGGTGCCGACATCAGTTAATCATCATGATCCATCTTTCTCTAAATTAAAAATTTTGTGATACAAAATTATCAAAATTATAAAAAGTTGCCTACTAAAACATGGCCAAGGAAGAACAACAGGTGACATGTTATTTCTTAGCAAATTTTTCCTTTGAAGCTGTTGGAAAACCACTGTAGTTGCTAAATAAACTAACTTTAGCAATCTTGCTGAAGCTGTTGGAAAGTGTTCTCATTTCAGCCACACCCAGCCCACCCCCACAGTTGTTCACATGCATAAAAATACTATAATGAGGCTTTCACAATCAACTATGCGTAATCAACATTTGATAAATAACCTGCAATACTATAACATTAGAAATGTCATCTGGGAAAGATGGAGATGATATTCATATTTGGGGAAATGATTTTCAAATGTTGGCTTGCTTATCTGGTGCTTTTCTGAAGCAATGCATATTTCAAAGGAACTTAAATAATAATGCTGAATCAAAAGAAAGGAGAACAAAAAGCACTCCATTTCATTTTATTTCTTTATATATTTAACAGCTTTATAACAGGGTTTTGTACCACAGGGATGGACAGATCTGTAGATCTGAAAGAAAAATAAGTACTTCAGGACACACGTAGGTGCACACATAGCAATTAATAATTCTTGAAACCAAATTTGCATCTTTCCCTGGTATCATCCTGCAGCTCTCACAACAGTGTTGTAGTATATGCCAAAGAATCCTTTTCCGTTTGAATTTGAAGTGTTGTACAGCCCTATTTTTTGTTGTTGTTGTTATGCAATAGATTATGATAGTTGATTAGAGGCCATCAAATCTGGTGACTGCATGAACAAATGCTTATTATCTTGCCTCGTGTCTAATAATAACTTGTAGCTCTTCCAATAATGTATTTAATCTCATCCGTCCACTTTATCCATTGTGTCCCTCTCTGTCTATTGGTCACAACTTTACCAAATCTAATAGTTTTCTCTAATTCTCTCATCTCTTCTCACATGGCCAAAATATGGCCAGTCATTGCTTTATGAGAATAGTCAATTTTACTTGATCTAGTATTAATAGGTTCTTCTTGTAATCAATGGTACCTGTAATAAAAGTTTTTTTAAAAAATCAATTTTTAGAAGTTTCTCCTTTCTATGCTTTATCATTGTTCAATTTCCATAACTGTTCATTGTCATTGAAAAATTCATTGCTTTTAAGTATTTTAATTGTTGCCATTGAAATGAACTTCCCATTCATGATTTTAGTCTGTTTTTATCATTGCCTTCCTTCCTTAGATTAACTTCATATTTTTACAGAAACCCCCCCCAAAAAATAATAACTACTTCTCAGTTTTAGTTTCAACTGTAATTTTATCAAACAATGTATCATCTTATATCAGTTTTAAACTAGGTTTTTCATTTCCCATTTTTATTTTTGTCTTTTATTTTTGACTAACAAAGAAGCACTGTCCCGCGTATCTTAATTTTCTAATCTTTCAGTCACTATACTAGTTAACATCTCTTTAGATTTTGCTATTGTTATGATTTAAATGGATGAAGGAACAGTTTGGTTTCTTGCCTCAGTCTCTTGAATTCTCAACTATTTGCTTTTCTAAATCTAGTTCTTACAATACTTTCTTATAGTATAAAAATCATCAGATAATGCAGCACAGGTATTGGCCTTAATATTTTTCATATTCTGGCATGATCCATATAGTCCATTATCTGGCTTATGTTAGCTGAGAATGACTGTCTTACAGCACTGCTGTTTGGATCTAATCCAAAGGTCCACAACCTTTTGGGCACCAGGGACCGGTTCCGTGGAGAGAGGTTTTTCCACAGATCGGAGGGTGCGTGGTTTTGTGTGCTGCCTGTATCTCGCGGATGGGGCTTTGCTTGTTTATGCGGCCCGGTTGCTGGCATGCCACGGCCCGGTAGCGGTCCACGGAGCGGGGTTTGGGGGCCCCTGATCTAATCTGCTTGGATGGGAATTGTGGGAATAGAAGTCCAACATAATTGAAAGACTTTAGTTCAGGGGAGAAAGGCAGCTATCTTGTTAAGAAAAAAAGAAGGTGAGTGAATTTCTTGTCTCAAAATATGAAATTCAAGGAGACCATCTAAATCCAAAATCTGTCATTTAGTTATTTCTGTTCTTTCTTAGGTTTTTTTAGACCTATTTTTATTGCTATTCATAGTTTTAAAATTCCTGGTATTAATTTTAGTTACATACTTTACAGACAGGCAGGAATACACAAGAACAATTGTGACACTTTCAGTATAGGTATTCCTTTACTTGTGACCATAATTGGGACTGAAACTTCCGTTGCTAAGCTATGCAGTGGTTAAATGAGCCATGCTGGGTTTTATGATCATTTAAAAAAAATCAACAGAGTCTTTAAATGAATCAAGTTTTCCTCATTGAATGTGCTTGTTGAAAGCCCTCTGAGAAGGTCCTAAATAGCAATTATGTGATCCTGGGGCACTGCAACCATCATAAACACAGGCTAATTGCCAAGAGCCCAAATTTTGATTTTGTACCTGTGGAGACATTCTAATGGTCGTAAGTGCAGGGACCATCATAAGTCACTTTTTTCAGTGCCATCATAACTTTGAACAGTCATTAAACAAATGGCCATAATTTGAGAACTGCCTATAGAGGACAAATGATGTGCCAGCTGTGTTGCTAGAATGGGAAGTACGAGAATAAAGCCACCATGTGTGTGTCAGCAGCTATGAACTATATTTATACAATAGCTCCAATGTTTCAATGTTCATTTTCAATGGAAGTGATAAAATTGATAGTTTGGGAATTGCCTAACTAGAGTATCATCATTTCCAAACAGCCATTTTGGATTAGCTACTGAAGCCTAAATGCCCTGCTGTTTCTAAATTCTCTCAAAGGGAACATGGTCATTTGGACCAAGGTTACCTATTGTCCTTCGGTTGTTATAGTTCTTTGATCAACTCTGTTGGAGAAATCTGCACAAACATTTCTAAATTAGCAGAAATCTGTATTCCATATGGGCCAACATTTACAGTGTGCATAAATCCGTATACTGTAGATCTTTTCTGCAAACTTTTTAAAACAAATGTAAAAATGAATGAATGTAGAAACAGTTCAAAAGTTGTGGATAGCAATACTTGCCATTCTTATCGAGTAATCCTTGCAAGCAGCTTTCTTTTATTTTGTATGACAATATACAGACAGGTGTAGCTTGTAATGAGTCATTTTCACAGGGGAACTACTAGACCTTTCCATATTGAATGTGGGCCAAACAGACTAAGTTTCCTGTTGGCTCTGCCAGTTCTATTCCAGACAGTCAATAGGAAATATACATTTGCTAAGTAGTAGTTGAAAGCTATTGAGAGAAATCAAGTAGCAGAGTTTTGCATGGAAGTTTGTTATGTGATAATTCTGAACACAAAAATGTTGGGATAAACAGCAAAGGACTTTAACAGAATGTAAAGTGCATTATAAAGTAGTATCTAATTTGAAGGGTGAGAGTAAGGGGGAAAAATCAACAAAGGGAGAAGCTCAAGATCTTATTTTTTCCTGGGGAAAAACCCATTGCAAAGTATGCGATTAATATTTTGAAGGGAACCTGTTGAAGCAATGAATTGAGGCTTCTTCCTTTAGTCTGTTTTCTTTTACAAATATTGTTGGTATCACACTAAATATATTACTTTTATCTTGCATGCTCTTGGTAACCAAGAAGCAGAAAAAGCTGAAGTTTTGAAAAATGATTATTTCATAGTGACTGGAATTTTTGGCAGTAAGAAGATTTACTTGTCTTTTCTTCCACATAAATGAATATTTACAGTTCATTCCAGGATGGAGGGAATAGTTTGTTGCTGCTGCTGTTATTATCATCTCCCATCTTTATTTTGTACAACTCAAGGTGCATACATAATGCTTTTCGTTCACAAAATATTATAAAACACTTAACTGTGAGGTTTTTTTTACTTGGATGCAAAAAAAACCCTGTTGTTTCACATTGTCTTAAGACCTTCCTATTATGGCATCCTAATGATGAGTATTCTTTCCCTATTACTGCCCTTTTTCCTACAAATCTTAATAAAAGCGATAAACATTTTTTACTTTACTCTTCATTTCCAAGTGCCTGATTATTGTTGGAGTGTCTTGACATTCATATGTTCTCTAAAATAATGAACAATGTAGTTAGCAATGTAGCTGGATCAAGCATATTTTGGATCTGTATAGAGTTGTATAACAGCTCTCTCTCTCTCTCTCTCTCTCTCTCTCTCTCTCTCTCTCTCTCTCTCTCTCTCTCTCTCTCTCTCTCTCTCTCTCTCTCTCTCTCTCTCCCTCTCCCCCCTCTCTCTCCCTCCCTCTCCCTCTCTCCCTCCCTCTCATAGTTATTTATTGTACTTGCATTTTCTTTTCTTTTTCAGGCACAATATTATGGGGAGATAGGTATTGGGACTCCAGAACAGAAGTTTACGGTAGTCTTTGATACTGGCTCATCAAACCTCTGGGTGCCATCTATTCACTGTAGCTTGCTGGATATTGCCTGCTGTAAGTATCCATTCTTGCTTGCATAAAACTCATAGTTGGCTGGTTTGTACAAGACCATCCCATACAATTATAAATTTACCTGTATGTTCTAACAATATAGGATGACATTCTAAGATAATTAGTCCTCTGTTGCTTAACAAGTATATGAAAGCCATGGTTGTCTATATACTGCTTCTCAGCCAAACTACTGAACTTTTGCTGGTACATAATAGCTAAGAACCCCTCTACTTTATGAAAAATAGGGAGTCTTCAGAAGAAATTAATTTCTTATACAGAAACTGCTTTCTTGAGCTATAGCCAACATACACAGTGGATTTCTATATATCCATTGGGAGTTCTTCTATTCCTTTCAGCTGAACTGTGAGTGTCCTCCAGTTCTATTCCAGGTTGTTGGCCAACCCAATGGAAGAGATTTGGAGGAGGATATTATAAGGAGAGGAAATTTTAACTTCTGGCAGAATAACATTTAGATAAATCTCGCATATATATGATCCAGCCAGAACTGACTCAACCCGCCAACCCTTAAGAGAGAAGTAATTGTGGTCCTAGGCTTCCCAGAAGTGCCCAAGGCTAGAAGGCACTGCTTTTCTGTAGTAGTGATATTACTCTGGAATACTTCTCTATGAAGATTAACTCCTCTCTGTATTTTTCTGCTGTATTTTAGGAAGCTGTTGAATTACTTTGGAGGACATTCTCTTAACAAGCATTATACCATTGTTTCTTTTGTATTTTTATGTTTGTTACTCTGCCTTTGTTGGAGGTTTATGAAATCATTATTTTAATCTATTGTGGATGTTTTAGCTGTTGTCATATTGTGTATATATACTGCTTTTTACTTCATTTTCTAGAGTTTCCACAGCTTCTCAGCAATATGTGATGCCTGATTTGATTATTCTGTTTTGTTTTTCTCTGAATACTGACAGTTGTGATAAATATCTTATGTCTCTTAAATTCACTGAAGTGTGTTTCCTAATTCCTGAAATAAATGGAGCACTTTCTGTTTGTGATGAGCTTCTGAAGCATATCCATACCCCACTAGAGATCATAATGAATACATCTTCCAAACTGTTCTGTGCAACCATTCCCATTCCCCAACGCTATTGGATTAAAAAGATGAGAGTTACAACACACAAAATGAAGCCAATGCACCCTTCCAAATTAACTATATGATTTAAAAATGTAGGTTAAAGAGAGATTATCTTTCATATTTGTAACTTCAGATTTAAGCATTGCCATAAGATGTTCTATATTCTCTTTTGAAATTATCAAACTTGATGAAGCTGTAATACAACTCTACCTCCATTGTACCAGGCTAAAAATAGCTGAAGATTGTTTGAAGAAGAAAGTTCAATTTGGGATACACATGATTAAATAATTTTGATCAGAGATGAATAGGGCTGGAAAAAGGGAACAACATATGAGGTAAACTGCTTTGAATTATCTTCGGTTCTCTTTAAAAATATGAGTCCTATATGCATATTCTACTTTCTCAAATATGGAGATTCTTGAAGAAATATATGCCAGGTTAGCCAATTCTCACACTACCCTTTTCAAACCTTAATTTATCAGCCAAAATTGGATTTCTCCATTTAATTTCTGAATTCTTAGGGAAGTTTTAAAAAGTAGCCTTTGTTTTATATATATATACATACACATACACACACACACACACACACATGTAATAAGATAATATTCTTTAGCATTTAGCAAACAGCATGTTGTCTGGATTCATGTGTTTAAAAAACAATAAGTAATTAGTTTCTATATTTTCATAATCAATATGTTAGTTAATAATATGTTTCTTACATCTTCACTTCACCTGACAGTCTTCTTCTTACTAATACTTACTTAATGTTACATAGTACATATCACATTCCTTTTTCTCTAACTCGTTTTTCTAGCCATTGATAAAAAAAATTCCCATTTTCTACAATATACTGAATCTTCTTTCTCTTTTATCTTCAATGTCAATCTGTCCATTTCTGCACAATCGAAGATTTTCTTAATTAATTCTTCCTCCATTGGTGGGTTTTCATTTTTCCAATATTGAGCAAATACTATTCTTGCTGTAGTTAATACATATAAAATTAAGTATATACATTCTTTCTCATAGTTTCCTACTATTATGCCTAACGAAAACAATTCTGGCTTAAAATCTATATGTTTTTTAATCATTTTCTCTAACCCAGGGGTTCTCAACCTTGGCAACTTTAAGACTTGTGGACTTCAACTCCCAGAATTCCTCAGCCAGCTTTGCAAAGTTGCCAAGGTTGAGAACCCCTGCACCATATGTGTATTTTTGACCAAAATCTTTTAGCTTTAGGGCATGACCTAAAAAGTAGTCTTTGTTAATGATTCCAAATAAAAAGCTGTAGTTATCTTCCCTATTCCAAAAAATCTCCTTGATTCAAGAGGACACTTGTCAGCAGAAGATATGTATCAACAGATGGCACTTGAAAAGGGCAGAACTACTTCAGGTGTAAATTTGTAAATATTGAATCTCACAAGGAGTATAAACGTTCCTTTTTCCTTTAGGTTTTTTAGTTCTGTTTAATTGGTTTTCTTTATGTAGGCATGAATAAAGCAGTGCATGAATTGAATAAAGAATATGGCTTTAGTCCATATTTTTAAGGCAAATAATACTTGTTCTTGTTACTTTACTCCACTTAAGATGTTGCAGAACAGGTATAATGATGCAGGTTAATAAATGGGATGGGATATTATACAATTTTAACCATTCCTTAGTTTCATGTAGCGGAAATAAGATTTTGTATGCCTTTCTCCAGTGTTTTTAAACCAAAGTTCAATCCTTCAAATTAAGTTTTGAAACGTAGTGGGGAGGGGGTTATGATGAAGTTAGGGGGAAAGTACTCATGTCTTATCTCTGCTTTTTTTCAATCACAAGATTGAATTAGAATTCAGAATTATAGATAGAATTCTGGAAGCACACTTCCTTATCAGGTCTTGAATGATGTGAGCCAAAAGACATCTCTTTCCCTTTGTTTATTTATCCCATCTGTTTGTTGCAATGTAGAAAGCAAATTAAAAAGTGCTATAAGAACTAAGTACAATAACCCTTAGTGACAGTAATTGAGACTGAAAATTCTATTGCTAAGCAATGTGGCACTGGACATAAAGTCACATGACCACACTATGTAGCAATAGTGCTTCTGGCATTTCCGGTTGCCATCATTAGGTGGATCCATACTGCTAAGTATGACTACTATTTATGACCTCCTGCCGGCTTCCCCATTTACTTTGTGTCAAGGTTAACAGTTGACCAGCTTATGTAATGTAAGATTTAAGATGTAATGATGGGAATGACTCAGCAGGGTCTGTGTCTCTTTAAGATCCTTTGTATAAAGGGAAGGCTCCGCTGATGTGTTTTCTCTCTTTCGTTTCCTGTTGTAACTGTGGTTTGTTGGATCCTGCTGTATTAGCACGTGTGTGTGTATTGTTCCTGGTGTATGATATTGTAGATAGTGTAAGATAAACCACCATTTAATATAGACCACCTTTTACTGTGTTTACTCCTGGGTTATATCGCGCAATAAGACTGCATGCTCTAACACTTTGCTTGTTAAAAACTGACAGTGAAGGTTGACATGACTGCAGTATGCTACAATGTCATAATTAGTGCTTTTTTTGTAAAAAAAAAAAAAAAAAAAAGGTGCCGGAACTCACATATGTCATACAACCCGCCTTGCCTACCCTACAAGGTTTACCTTTGTAGTTGAAAAAAAACCCCTTCAATTTTAAGTGTATCTAAAAGACCTAGGATTTTGTTCAAGGTAAGTTAATACTATTAATGTTACAAATCAACCTTTATTGTGAAAGTACAACATGTGTACAATGAGATTGGATAAGTCTACCCTACACAGTATGGCTTTAAATTACAAGAAGGCATTTTATTAATCTTTTGGGACATTTACCACTGGCATACCCATTTAGATTAATGAGTGGAAATGTCAGCTTTCTATGTGGAATGAAATTGGCCCAATAAAACAAAATTTGGTTGCTTGTAAAAGATTGAATTATTTTTAAGAAGTTGTCAAACAAGGTGGAAAAAATTACATTTGGAGTTTAATATGGATATTGACTTGAAACAAATTAAAGTTGAAACTTTGTCAGTGAAAAAGATTACTTTTAATTTACCTTTAAGTTAAACCCAATTTAATAAATAGATCTGATTAAACCTCATACATCTGACCAATACATAATTAATATATTATTATTAATAATAATACCTCCAAATCACAAGACATTGGCTTTATTCTTCCCCTCTGCAGTTTGAATATAAAGTATATAAGACTAAAAAGAGATTTTCATAGACATCCCAGCCTTTGAACTACCCAAGGGACTGAAACAGCAAAGTTTTGCTGTCGGGCAAGCTTCCACCCCAGCCACCTTTCTTTCCTCTCGCTTCACCTCTTTTTCACCTCACACCCCACCTTCTATAAGGGAAGGCAAAAGGCTCACTCACCCTCTCGTGAAAAATGGCCTTCATGTTCATGGGTCTCCCACCGCCACCATCGGCTTCCACACCACATGGTCCGACCTAGCCAATCAAGCCACACTCTGGCTGTGGTGCTCCGGTGCCACATGGCTCCTCCTAGAGGAGGTGGACAGCACCGGAGAGGACCCCACTCGCACTGTACCTCCAGCGGGGCATTTTCAAAAGCAAACAAGGATAGGAAGGGCAACAATAGGAAAAGAACGCAACTCTGGAAAATCTGTCAACAAAAAGGTGCCGGAACTCTGTTCTGGTGCATTCTATGACAAAAAAAGCCCTGGTCATAATTGTATGTTGGATGCCAAGCAATTGAATTGCAATTAGGTGACTGCAGGGGATGCTGCGATAGCCGCTACAAGCACTGGCCATAAGTGCCACTCACTCGTTCAGCTCTGTTATAACTTTGAATGGTTGCTGAACTACTGGTTATTAAATGAGGACGGTCTGTACTCTTAATTTGGCTCCTGTCTCATCTTCCACAGACTCTGTTTGAGTCTCCGTTATTTTTATTTAGAGCACAGAGTCAATTAAATTGTGTGCATTAATTCCATGTATGTGGCCGACTTACAATCCTTATGTTCTTTCTGCAGTGATACATCATAAGTACGATTCTTCAAAATCTAACACATACGTGAAAAATGGTACGGATTTTGCCATCCATTATGGTACTGGAAGCCTTTCGGGATATCTTAGCCAGGATACTGTGACGGTTAGTACAATGGCAGCATTTCATTATTTAAGTCATAAAAGGCTCCAACTCTTCAGCCAAAGTATTACCCTCACCCCTCCCACCTGCATTGGCTTTACTTCATGGTGCTTTTGAGAAAATATAGAAATATTTGAAAGGGTGTATAAATATTACATGATTGTATCTCCTTATTTTAAAAGGCAGATATTTACTTAATGTCTTACTTATTCAGAAAAACAAAAGCATCACAAACAAACAAATCATAAGAGGCTATTCAGACCTTTTGGAAGAGAATTTTTTCTATTTTCTTATTTCGTAAGAAATGAACTTAAGCTTCCTTACAAGCTTGGTTTATTTTTCTCTAAATACTGTCACTGCACTTTTGGTCATCTTTAACAGAAAAAGCAAATAAAGGGATGAAGATTTCATGATGGGGAAATGTTGGATTAAAAGAATGCTTTTCAAGTAAATGTGTAGCATGGATCATTTATCTCGCAGCCTTAGTAATATGAATCTGAGCGATTGCCTTACTCACAATTTTATTATGTATACATCCTGCTTTTTCATCATTTTTAATCATCTGATATGGGGTCATGTTTTTTTTCTTCCTTTGGAAAAGATAGCAGGAGTTTTTACTCAAAAGATTAAAAGTCCCAATTCTTAGAATTCAAAAATTCAAAACTCAAGTCTTTAAAAAAAAGAACAAGAGACTTTGATGACTAGAAGCACAGAGCTTGATGTTTCCCACATTTTCTAGGGGCTTCAGCTCTAATAATGTGAGAAAGATATCTCCAGATACTCCCAATATTCTAAGGAGCCCCTTTTATGAAATCAAATAGGTAATCTCAAGGTTTCCTCTTGATCTGAGGATACTTCACTTGCTCAGGGATGCAATGTGATGAATCTTTCCAACTGTTTTAGTTAATGCTTCAATATTATGTCTGTGCTTCATGGATATGTCTTTAGATACATCCTTCCCCTACTAATTATTTATTTAATGGATTAAACAGTTAGTTTCTTCTCTCCTGTACATGTCCTTGCTTGTGCTGTTTCCTAATCCAGGTAATATTCTTCATGGGTTTTTTTTCCTGCATAATCTCTCTTTATCTTTATTTGATTTTAATTTTGTCAAAATGTGAAGCTTTCTTTTAATCCAGAATGATCTTTTTAGCAAAATATTTAATTCTTTGATTCCTTGTGAAAACTTATTTGCTTATTTCAAACTTTTTAGGATGAATAATATGCAGTTTCTAGATTTGGCTGAACTACAATTCCCAACAATAGATTTAACAGCATAGCCATCCAGTTTATCTGAGGGAAGTGGCTGCATTAGGATGATACTCTCATCCTACACAGAGCGCAAAGTACTAAGCAAATCATTTAGGGATTCCTGGGTATTTGTGTCTTGCTTGCTCTATATCATACAATGTTCATTGAGGTGTATCAAGTGACTATTGCCATTTCCAGATGTGATTTAAGCGTGTATTTTGTCTTCTTCCTTCCTTATTGGTTTTCCTATTAGATTGGTGACCTGAGTGTCAAGAACCAGTTGTTTGGTGAAGCTACCAAGCAGCCTGGCATCACTTTTATTGCTGCAAAGTTTGATGGCATTCTCGGCATGGCATACGCCAAGATTTCTGTGGATAAAGTAGCACCTTTTTTTGATAATGTAATGAAACAAGGATTATTGGAAAAGAACATATTTTCCTTTTATCTAAACAGGTGAGCCTCAGACTGGTATACTGAAGACCCACCCATTTTCAAAGTAATAGCCTCAATGTCAATAGATATGAATGAAGATATTCTTAGAAGACCATGCCCGTTTTAGTTACAGTTTTAAACAAAGTTATTTTTCTACAAAGATGCAGATTTGGAATTTTTTGAAGGCTCTTGAACTATCAAGCCAGACCCCATAATTATATAAACAATAAATGACATTGCTCAAACACATATCTCTTGTATTTGAAGCAGGTTCTCTGAATTCATTTAGGATTTGCTAGGATTCTATGAAAGTATGTCAGATCCTACAGATCTGTTTGTGTTCTTTATTCTTCATTGTTTCTATAAATTCAGTAAAGTGGCTCAGAGGCAACTTCCTTGTTTATACTGATTTTTTCCCTACACTTGTGTATTGTTTCTTCAAGGGATACAAAAGGCAAAACTGGAGGGGAATTGCTTTTGGGAGGAACAGATTCCCAGTATTATAGTGGAGACTTCAATTGGGTGAATGTGTCTCGTAAAGCTTATTGGCAAATCCACATGGATAAGTAAGTGCTCTTTGCTTTGGTTATACTTATAGCTAGTTTTATTTATTTATTTAAAACATTTATAGAACCACCTGTCTTATGACCAATTCTGGGCATTTCCCAGTCAAACACATGTCTGTAGCTTACTTGCATATATGTTTAGATAAGTCCAAAATCTATAGCAGAATATTGCCTTATGGCATATAACATTTAGTAACTTAGATGACAATTTCTAAAAAGTGTGGTCCTTTTTAGACCTAATTTTCTGCAGAAGGAGAATTGGGGTGGAAAGGAAAAAGAATGGTTTTAAATATCTCATCCTCCTGAAATGTATCTTCACTGTGGTATATTAGTGTAACCACCGTAGACTTCAGAGCAGTTTATTGCTGTATATTGTGCTTGTTGCATACAGAGGATAATATATCTTAAATTTGTTTCTGTCATCTTGTTTCTTATCACTACCCCCACCCCTAGTCTATTAGAAAAAAGAAATGAGGAAAAATATTTTGATCTCTTACTGCAGAGGTCCCCAACCTTTTGGGCATCAGGGACCGGTTACGTGGAGAGAGGTTTTTCTGCGGACCGGAGGGGGTGTGGTTTTGTGTGCTGTCTGCATCCCGCAGATGGGGCTTTGCTTGTTTGTACGGCCCGGTTGCTAACATGCCCCGGCTCAGTACCGGTCCACAGACCAGGGGTTGGGGACCCCGTCTTAGTGTATTGATTGATGGCTGCTTTGTCTGAATGCCAGGTTTCTAGGAATTCCCTAGTGTTTTTAGATTTGGTTGGGAGAGAATGGTGATCTCTCAGGATCTGCAGCAAAGTCCTGACATGAGGCCTAACACTGGTGATTAAGACTCATAGCAGAGATCTTAATGCATTGTCTAGAAACTAAAGCACTCCCATACAGAAACCAAAAGTATGGATCTAGTATGTAGATAACACATCATCATTAAAGAGGCACATGAGACAATCAACAATATATTCAAAGAAATATAATTCCCAGGGGAAAAAGAAAATAACACACTCCCTTTCCTGGATATCCTCATCAGGAGAAAAAGCAACAAACTAGAAATGCAAGTCTACCCAAAAACAACCCACACTAACCAAGAGTTCCATTACCAAAATTAAGAGCCCAATTTCCCACAAAAGTTGCTATGTAAGAACACTATTCAGATGGACACAAACACACTGCAACAACTTGGAACAGCAGAAAAATGACTGCCTATATAATATCTTCCAACAGAATGGTTATCCCCACAGATTTATCGAAAAGTGCCTGATTGCTCACTACAGCACAAGTAGGATAAGCTGTGAAAAGGATAACATCATAAGTGAAAATAAAACTCACAAACAACAACATATTATTGCAACCATACTACATCACTATAGCACCCAAACCAATTAAAGCCCTCCTAAACATTTTAAGCAAATCCAGTGGCCCAAGAACAACAACAAAAAAGTGATTTACAACATACAGGGTAAGTATTATAACAACTACTATGTATGACAGGCAGGCAGAACACTAGCAGAGTGCATCCATGAACACCAGCTAGCAGTCAGAAGACACAATGAAAACTCCTTTATTTCACAATGCATAGAAAGACTCAAATACAATTTCAACTGAAAAATTGTTAGCATCTTAGACCAAGCCAAATCCAAACACTGGCATTCAGACAAATTGGCCATCAATAGATACATACAGTTAAACCATGTTTACACATCATTCAAAAGATAATAAAAAAGCTAAGAAGAAAAGGGGCGTTGTCTTACCTGAATGCCTTTTGTCAGCATGGTGGTGTAGAATCCACTTGATTGGGTTATTTCAGCCTTCCTGCTCAGAGAGACTAAGTCAGAGCTTTAGTCACGCCTCTCTTTGGGTGTGTCTTCCCAGTTTTGACGAGGCAAATGATCCTGGCAAAGTCTGACGCAATGACTCCAAAATACACAAAAATGACAATACGGAAGCCTAGACACCTATCCAAGGGAGGGTGTGGATTCTACACCACCATGCTGAGAAAAGGCGTTCAGGTAAGACAACGCCCCTTCTCCAACATGGTGGATGTAGAATCCACTTGATTGGGACATACCAAAGTCCCCCATGTCCCTAAGGGAGGGAAGGTCTAGGCTGGTGTCTCCCTAGAGGAAACAACCTGTTGAAGAACCCGTCTGCCAAATGCGGCATCCGCCACGGCAAACCTATCGATCTTATAGTGTGTAATAAAAGATGAAGGAGACGACCAAGATGCCGCCCTGCAAATCTTCTCCACAGAAGCCTGGGTAGACCAGGCCGCAGAGGTCGCTGCGCTGCACGTGGAGTGAGCTGTGATACGAGCCGGGACTGGAAGTGACTGGGACGCGTAATCCCTAGCAATGCAAGCCCTGATCCACCTACCAATGGTGGAAGAAGAGACCTTCCTGCCCATGGCAGAGGGCTGAAAGGATACAAATAAGGCCTTCGATTTGCGAAAGGTCGAAGTACGCTTGATGTAAAGACGCAGAGCCCTGCGGACATCTAGCTTGTGCCACTGACGTTCCAGACGGTGCGAAGGATTTGGACAGAAGCTAGGCAAAATTAGATCCAATGACCTGTGAAACCCGGTGTTCACCTTGGGAATAAAGGAGGGGTCTAATCTAAGGACCACCCTGTCCTCAGGGAAGGTGCAGAGATCATCTCTGACTGAGAGGGTGGCCAATTCCGAGATCCTCCTGGCCGAAGTGATTGCAACTAAAAAGGCAACCTTCAAGGAGAGAAAATGCAGGGAGCAAGACTGGAGAGGCTCGAAAGGAGCGGTGGTTAAGGCCTGCAACACAGTAGGTAAATCCCAAGATGGATACCTATGTACTGTGGGAGGACCAGAATTGGCTGCCCCTTTAAGAAAAGCAGAGATAGCTGGGTGGTGTGAGAGCGGACCCAAATTGTCACAGGTGAGAACCGTGGACAAGGCCGCAACCTGCCTACGGATGGTGTTAGTGGACAATCCCTTGGAAACGCCCTCCAGCAGATAATCTAAAATATTAGGGACTGTAACTGAAAGAGGGTCCAATTCGTGTGAGATGCACCACTGGCAGAAGTTTCTCCACGTGGTGTCATAAATCTGGTTCGTCGAAGGGCGTCTAGAGGCCTGAATCATAGAGATCACCCCCGAGGAATAGGCCTGCTTAGACTCTCCCGCTCAAGTGCCACTGGGGGTCTGGGTGCTGGAGCTCCCCCTGGCTGAGAGCTACTCGGTCCGGAGGAAACCTCCATGGAGGAGACAGGGACAGATCCACTAGATTTGCAAACCACGGGCATTGCGGCCAATAAGGAGCAACCAATATTACTTCCGCCTGCTCCAGGATCAGCCTGCGAATGGTGGCCTGTAACAGCAGAAGAGGAGAGAAGGCATAAAGCAGACCCTCCAGCCACTTGCACTGGAGAGCGTCCGTCCCCTCGGCCCCCCTTGTCGGATATCTGGTGAAGAATCTGGGGAGCTGGGCGTTGGATGAGGAGGCAAACAGATCCAGACATGGCCTGCCGAACCTGCTCGCGATCATCTCGAACAGCCTCGGGTCCAGGCGCCACTCCAAGTGGTCCACAGTCGCCCTGCTCAGGGAGTCTGCCTGTCAGTTTGCCTTTCCCGAAATGTGTTCTGCTCTGATTGAGCCCAAGTTGGCCTCTGCCCGCAAACCTAGTTCCATGGCCTCCTGCAGGAGAGCCCAGGAATGTGTCCCTCCCTGTTTGAGGACGTGAGCCTTGGCTGCCACGTTGTCCATCAGGATCAACACTTGTTTCCCTGACACTAGGGAGGAGAAATGGAGGAGAGCCAAATGAATCGCCCTGAGTTCCAGCCAGTTTGAGGTCCACCCTGGACCATCGCCCCTGTGCCAAATGGTTCTGGAGGTGAGCCCCCCAGCCGAACAGACTGGCATCTATGGTCAGGACGAGCCTGGAGGGCTCCTTGAAGATGGTACCCTTGGACATGGCTCCGGAAGTCCACCACTGGAGGGATGAGAGAATGTGGGGTGGAACCTGGACCCTCCTGGAGGAGGCACTGAGGTTCCGCTTCTGAAAGGGGAGAAGGAACCACTAGAGGTTGCTCGAGTGCAGTCTTGCCCACAGGACTATTCCCATGCAAGATACCATCTTTCCCAGGAGCTGGGACAGTTGGACCAGAGGAACCGTCCTTGCCCCCCGAATCTGGGATACTAATTTCCGGATGCTGACCCAGCGCTGTAGGGAGAGGTAGACCCTGCATAGGTCGGAGTCTATCAGGGCTCCTAGATGAAAGAGCCGCTTTGTGGGAACTGTGTGACTTTTTTTGAAATTCACTGAAAAGCCGTGATCCTGTAGGACTTGAATGGTGGTAGCCAGTTTTGACCTTGCTAATCGGAGGGACCGGGACTGGACAAGGATGTCGTCCAGGTAGCACTGTACGGGCACCGGCTTCATCCGCAGGTGGGCCGCCAACACTTCCAGGACCTTCGTGAAAACCCTTGGAGCCAAAGACAGGCCAAACGGAAGAGCCCTGTATTGATAATGCTGGTGTGCATAACAGAAGCGCAGGAACCTGCGTTGGTCCTGGGAAATTGGGATATGGAGGTAAGCCTCCGTGACGTCTATGAAGGAGACAAAATCTCCCTTCCTGATGCCGGCCAGAATGGACTTTAGGGTCTGCATTTTGAACCTTCTGTAAACTAGAAATCGGTTCCGGCCTTTTAGGTCCAGTATCACCCTCCATCCTCCTGATGATTTGGGGACCACAAACAGGATGGAGTAGAAACCTCTCCCAATTTGATCCCTTGGGACTGCCTCTATGGCCCTGATTTCTAGAAGGTGCATGATGGCAGTGGTATTATTTTACAGCTACAACAGTAGAAGTGGAGGATAATGAGCACAGGCAGGAGTAGGTCCACAATGTAGGACATAGCAGTGAATGGCTGGCATTTAAATAAAAAAAACAAAGGAGGCGGCATAAAGAAACTGAAAAGTAGGAGAGTAATGTTATTTACGGGACCACCTTCTGCCACATACTTCTCTACGACCGGTGAGAGCGCAAAGGGTCAGCCTCCTCTGGGTCCTGTCAGCGAAACAATGTCGTCTGGCGGGCCCTAGGGGGAGGGCTTTCTCTGTTGTGGCGCCCACCCTCTGGAACCAACTGCCTCCTGAAGTCCGCGTTTCTCCAACTCTCCCGGCCTTCCGGAGAAACCTAAAGACTCATCTTTCCCGGCAAGCCTGGGGATGATTGTGGTTGATTGATGTATTGAATGTGTGTTTATTGGTTTTTAGATATTCTGTTTGGGTTTTTAATATTGTATTTTTTGTTATGTATATGTTGTTAGTCGCTCCGAGTCCCCTGGAGAGGAGCGGCATACAAACCCAAATAAAATAAATAAATAAATAAAATAAAATGTACAAAAGCAACTCAATTCTTAAGGTGTAACTTAAGATGGAGAAGGAAGAAAAAACTCTAAAAAGTGTTGTGATGCAAAAGCTTTTCCATTGAAATTGAAAGGAAGAATGCAAACTGACGTCTCCATGAGTTAACATAGGGATTGTTTCTGAGTGTATTTAAATACAAGAAAAGAAATTACCTCTTGATTTATAGTTAGCATAAAGTGTGAAACAGGACTTATTCTGCAAACTGTCATAAACAAATCATGGTTTAGTGGATGTGTGAATCCAGGAATCTTCAGCCTCATGAATCCCAGTGACCGGTTAGGGCGCATAGGGCTGGCCTCCTACGGGTCCCGTCCATCAAACAATGTCATTTGACGGGCCCTAGGACAAGGGCCTTCTCCGTTGCTGCCCCAGCCCTCTGGAACCAGCTTCCCTTGGAGGTTTGTACTGCCTCCTCCCTCCTAGCTTTCCGTAAACTTTTGAAGACCTATTTATGCCGACAGGCTTGGGGGGTATAAACTCTGTTCTGCCCCCAGGCCGAGGAATCTCCTTCCATCGTTGACTGTTTATTTGACTGTGTTTGTATGTTGTATGTGTGTGGATTTTTCGATTGGATCTAACTATTATTAATAATTTTTATTTATACCTGTATTATTGTTGTGAGCCGCCCCGAGTCTAGGGAGGGGCGGCATACAAATTTGATAAATAAATAAATAAATTGTGCTTTTGAGGGGTTTCGCAATACCGGACACTGTAGGAAGCGATCGTGGGGAAGCGACTGAAACTCGAGAGCCAGACCCCGTCTGATGGTGTCTCTGACCCAGGAGTCGGTGGTGGTCTGCTCCCAGACCTGGTAAAACTGTTCCAGGCGCCCCCCTATCGGAGTGTCACCTTTGGCGTCACTTAGAACATCTGTAGGGACGACCTCCTGAACCTCTGAAGGGACGTTTGGTCTGTGACTGACCCCTGGCTCCACTGTTCAGGCGGTCCTGTTGCCAATCCTGCCTCTGGGGAAAGGATCGTGAGCCTCTGGGCCAATCCCAGGACTGCCCTGCCCGAAAGGGCTGTCGCCATTCCCAACAGCCAGCAGGGCGTAAAGTCTTCCTGTGGAACTCCTGCTGAGGTCACCTGTCAGACTTCTTGGAGGGGTGACCATGACCTTACGCTTGTCCTTACCCTCGACCACGAAAGGATCGAGGATTGGGCCAAACAGGTCCTTGCCGGCGTACTTGGCAGTGGAGAGACGCCATTTTGCCTTTAGGTCAGTTCTCCATTGCTTCAACCACAGTAGTCTTTGAGAGGCCACTGTGGCGGCAATGGATCTGGCCGAACATTTGGCCGAATGGAGAGACGCATCGGCCATGTACTGGGAGGCTGCCACTAGTTTGACTAGAGTCTGGTGAACTCTGACCTGATCAGGGGGAACTGAGGCCTGAAGGTTGCGAAGCCACATGATGACTGCCCTGGCGAAAAAGGAGGCAGATGTCACAGCCTTTATGGCCAACCCCGAGGCCTGATGAGCTCATCTGAAGGAGAACTCGAACTTCTTGTCCTCCGCCTTGAGCGCCTCTGCTGTGTCGCTTGGGGAGGCGGAAGTAGAGAACAGAGAAATTAAAGGGGAATCCACCGATGGAACCTCCAATAAAGAAGCGAAAGAAGGAGAAACATTGTAAAGTTTCTTTTCCATACTACTTTCCTTTGGAATGGAGGCCAGGGAGGACCACTGAGACTCCACTGCATCCCGAAAGACCAGTGGGCAAGGAATCTGTTTTTGTTCAGTTACCTTCACCGCAAATAAAGGATTAGACTCCTGTTCGGCGGAGGTAGAAGGCCTCTCCTCCTGAACTGAAGTCAGGTTGGTAGTGTTGCAGGCCTTCAAAAGAAGGGATTTGAAGAGGGAAGGGTGAAACAGACCCGAGGTAGAGGCCTGTTTGAGTGCTGCCTCTTCATCCTCTGACATGGGCATGTCAGCTATGGCCAGATCCACGCACTCCCCCTCCCCTAATTGAGAGGAGGATTCAGAGATATCTGAACTAGGCCCTGTTGCACATCCCGGCTGAGAAGAGGGACTGGGAGGGGGAGGCAATTGTTGAGAAGGAACCTGGGAACTCCTAGAGGAGGACATGAATTGAACAAAGGCATGGTGCATGAATGCCTGAAATTGGCTCTGAGACCACATATCCCCTTGGTCCCTGGGAGCGACCCCAACCACCATTGGGGCATAAGCGACCTCAGGGCTCTGATGGATGGAAGAGGAAGAGGAGTGGGGGGGACCTACCTGCTCGGTTGCCCCCAGAGGAGAACTAATCCAAGAGGCTTCTTGCACAGGCGCTAAAGGAGGCTCCAGGATGGAAGTATCCAGTGGGGCAGGGGGAACCGCTTCAGCCCCACTGGATAGGAGCCGCTGTGCCTTGGAGAATTCCCTCTCCAGTGCCTGATGTCTCCTCGAGTCCTCTCGCTCGGCTGTTTTTGAAGTCTCCTTAGTAATTAAATGCTTGGTTTTGGCCTTTTTCTTCCCCCCTGCTTCCAATTCAGTAGATCTGTGCTTTGGCTGCGCAGGGGGTGCACCAGAGACTTGAGTTGCCTGTGGCGAAGGGCTGTCTGCCATTGCAATCTAGATAGAGCCGTCCAAGGGTATCTAGAGGTGGGGGGAACCCAGGCACGCAGATCAAGGTCAGAGATGGAGCGCAACCGATCCTCACACTGAGCCTTGGCAATGGCAGGGACAGTCAGACAGCAGTCTACTCCTGTCTGAATAGGCCCGGTGGCTAAAGGCCACAACTAACAGTAACAGGTAGTCAAACAAACTCCCCACTCCAATGCATGGGTCTGGAGACCTGTATTCAATACCAATCCACTGACTGTTTTTACCTAATTATCTATTACTATAATAATTTTATTTTATTTTATTTTTTATTTTATTTTATTTTATTTTATTTTTTTAACAATATAACCACATATATATGGGTAAATCCGGACTGCCCTGTCAGCACGGGCCTAGCCAAACAACAAGAATCCGGCCTAGCCGGCCTTAATACTCCAGAGGTCAAGAGGCGTCCATGTATACCTCTCAAACAGTTTAACTGTGAATACGTAAACAATCCCCCCGTTCGGACTTGTCAACACAAGTCAAGGCAAACTGCAAGAATTTAATCCGGCCTAGTAGGCCTGAACTTTAGGGCCCAAAATGGCGGCCGTGACTCCCGGATCTCCCCACAATGACGAGGACGACAAAGGGGAAAAGAAGGATTTCAGGCCGGGTCTGGTGAATGGAGCCGCCCGCTTCCCCCCCCCCACAGCGAAAGAAACTTGCGGTTCGATGGAAAACTCCGCCGAAAATCCGGAGGGAAAGTCGCCAGAAAATCTCGTGCAAGCTCCTCTGCGAGTGAAGATCTCCGAGGAAAATGCTGGTAAGGAAGCGGAGGACCACGATCGCGGGTAGCCGCTCAGATCAGGTATTGGGAGTACCCGAGGATCCGGCTTGAAGAGGCCTGAACAAGCCTGAAGGCCGGAAAAAAGGGGGGCAGAGCCCACAGGGCTCCGATCCTCAAAAAAAAAGGACAGAGTCCTTACCTAATGGCCAAGACCAGACCCCTGTCAAATTTAGATAATTTGGAAAAAAAAAATTCTTAATAAAAATCCAATTAGTCTGATATAAGGAGAAAAAAGCTATGGAGCCAATACAACCTGCGTTCTGCTGAGCCTAAGACTAAGTCAAAACTGGGAAGACACACCCAAAGGGAGGCGTGACTAAAGCTCTGACTTAGTCTCTCTGAGCAGGAAGGCTGAAATAACCCAATAAAGTGGATTCTACATCCATCATGCTGGAGAACAAAAATACCAGAACACAACATTTAGATAAGCAGGGATTAATACCAGACAGTCAAGCGGAAACCAAAAACTTTATCAAGAAACTATCAAAGAGAAAACGCCCACCAACACTGGCAAGTCAAGTTACGGTATATAAACAGGGAAAAAACCCCACACCTACTCACACTAATGTTGAATAATGGAACATTTGCAAGTAAATGATCAATCTCAGAGCGCCAAGGATTACACAGTTTAACCCTGAGCTACATTTATTATGTTGGAACATGTATAAAAGCTTTTCCCCTGCATATAACTCTAGTAAATTTCTAATAATTGTATTCAATGTAACTGTGCAAGGATTTGATTTTATATTGCTGGGCTCTTAAGGAAGAAAACTGAGATCCATTCTTTCCTTCCAGAGTTGATGTTGATAGTGGCCCAACTATGTGCCCGGATGGCTGTGAAGCTATTGTAGACACAGGAACATCACTTATTACAGGGCCAACTAAGGAAATTAAAGAATTGCAGAAAGCCATTGGAGCTAAGCCAATCATTAAAGGACAGGTAAATTCAAACAGGAATTAGAGTATTGTGGTACTGCAGATGTTAAGACTTACTAATTTGTGTGTTTGTTTATTTGATTCTAATCTCTCTTCAACCTGAACTTTATGTTAAGCATTCGTCTTCATTCAATCAAATATTATTTGTACATTGGTTTAAATTTAGGTCAGGTTCAGATAGGTCTACTGGTGTTGACTTGCCATTAAAGATAGCTTTCTCTCTAGTTCAAACCTCTGTTATCTTGAATAATTTATTTGACAGTTTTGTAATTTGCCTCCCATGCCATAATATAGAGTCCTAGCCATAATAAATTCTCCTCTATGCTTCCTAATATTTTAGAAAGAAACTAGAATTAGTGCAGTTCTTCAAGTCACGATGTAATACCTGCTCAGTGTTTCTGTTCTGCATAATATTTGAAGACATAGAAATACTTTTCTGTAACCAGAATTAAATTCCTTATTTTCTGGATAAAAAGGCTTCTTCGCTGAGAAGTTAATTAACCTTCAAGTAGAAATCATAAATACTGAATACAGATATTTGGATTTAGTGAAATCACCAACTTTCAAGTTCCTCGTAAAAACAGCAAAAAAGCCAAAATTCATTTTAGGAATTAAAAAACCAAAATAAAATTACTAGTATCATAATATGTCCACACAAATTGTGAGGCACATCTGGGTATTGAGAATGATCCTGATCAACCTTCCATTAAATGGTTGACAGAGCTTTAAAAATGTAGAAAAAAGCATTCAAAATAAATCAACTCATGTTATAGGAAGGAATAAAAACAATGAAAGTGGTCCTTTGGAACTACATTCTTTTTAACTAGAATTGGATTTCTAATGTCTTTAGCTTGGGTTTGTGAGTTGGTCCCCTCAATGGCTAAGTTATCTACTCTGAGTCTGACATATTGTCCTTCAAGATGTCTTCTAACTGGGAAGGCAAGGTATCTTCCCATACCTTAATAGTACATTAGGAGTGCTCTAAGCCAGCAACCCACAACCTTTTGAGTACCAGGGACTGATTCTGTGGAGGGTGGTTTTTCCACAGACCAGGTGGGCGTGGTTTCATGCACTCCTGGATCCCACGTGCACGCAGATGGCGTTTCGCTTGTTTGTGCAGCTCAGCTCCTGGTGGACTGCGGACCGGTGCCAGTCCATAGCTTGGAGGTTGGGGACCCCTGCCTTGTCTCTCTACTGCAGTCTCTGCTACAAAAACTATTCTGGGTTGGCCCTTACTGTGCAATTTATCCCATAGGTGCTACCATGTAGCAGCAGTGATGAGCCCCTTGGGTGAAAGGTTGGATATCTCAAATTTCCTTTCCCAGAAGCTCCCTTGGGACTCCCTTCTTGCTATGGTAGCTACTTGGTAACTATTGCAGTTATCACTTATTTTACAGAGAATGGCATGCTGTCCCTTTTAACTTTGGCACGTGGGGGAAGTAGGATCTCTATAGCTTATGCAAGAACCCTGAGGAAAAATAATAAAAAAGAAACGTATTGTGCAATGCCACCTTCTCAGCCTTTAGCGTAATTTATTTGATTAAGGAAATCAGTTTTCCATTCTTTGGTGAACAATCTTAGAAGCAATAGATAAAATTACTTTAATTTAAAAAAAAAGGGAATCTAAAAATTCTTTTTGTTCATTTAAGTAGTCACAGGTAAAGCATTTAATGGCAAAGAAGATGAAAATATAGAGCTGTCCAAAAACCGCATCTGAAAAAGTTGTGCCATAGAAAAATGATAAATAACAATAGAGATTCTTGGCAGATACAAGATGATAGATCTCCCAATACAGAAGATACTCTGTATTGAGTAAAGAAGTGCCAAGCTGCATAAAATACATAATTTACTTGAGTGACTACAGAGAACATAAATATCAGGGAAAGTATATGTCAGAGACAATAGAGTTAACCATGCAGTAAAATAAAGCATAAACCCTTAATTTAGATTTCTAACTAAACTGGCTCACTTGCTCCTTCGAAACAAATGGATTTCCTGAAGCAAAGATTTATCTTTGCTTCCTCTGGATTTCACAGATTCTTGAAACATTACATCCTTTAATTAAAGGCTCAGGAACAATATTACCTTAGCTCCTTTTCCTGTTCATATCCAGTTCTTCAGCGGATATTAGGAAACAAAAAAATCTTCTCTCTTCAGAAAGGGCGGAATTAGAGGAGACCACTTTGGCTATATGCTAAATTCCATGCTTCAATCAGAAAAATTCTGAGACAGATTGATTTCATTTCTGGGAAGTAGCTGTTAACCTTATGAATGCCAGTTATGCATGGTAAGAGTTCATGGATATGCAAAGACTGAAGAAATACAAGGGGAAATTCATGCTGTACCTGGGGCTTCCCTTGGAGAAGACTTGGAAGCTTCTAGTAATCTAGAATGCGGCGGCATTGCCAATGATGGGATGTTTCAGTATGCCTGTGCAACATCACTGCACTGCAAGATGCAGTAGTTGCTAGTGAGCTTCCAGATGCAGTTCAAGGTGCTGTTATTACCTAGAAAATCCTTCATGCGTAGGGCCATATTATCTAAGGCACTGGCTATCTCCCGTGATTGCAATCTATTAAGCCTGGGCAGAGTTGGATTGAATTCAGTCAAACAATGTCAGGACCTGGGAAGTATGCCTTCTCTGTTGCGACTCCTCTACTCTAAAATGATGCCCCCATCCCCAAGATCTATGTAGCTGCCACCCTGATGCCGTTCCAGACGTCTTTTAAAACATGGCTGTTCCTCCATGCCCTGGGGTTAAGGTGTTTGGGGAGCATTGTTGGTAATGCTTTTTTTGTTTGAGAAGGTATGTTTGTTCAGATGTATGGGTTTGACTATTCTTCTTTAATTGTTTCCTATTTATTGTTAATTCTGCGTAATGTGTACTAGACTCTGCAAATTGATCTTAAGTAAAAACAAGGCACATTGAAGTAGTATTTTATATCTTAGGCAACCTTCCTCAACCTGGTGGTTCCAAAATTAATTTAATTATAACTGTAACTGCCACCATTCCCAGCAGCATTACCAATAAGGGTTTCAAGTACATCTAAGGATGACCACTTTGGAGAACGCTATCTTAACTACTAGCTTCTATCACTTTCCTTTCCAGAAAGGGGAGGATTTTTATCCATTCTTAATAGCCCAGTGTTTGTCCATAGCAGATTCTTACTCTTCTCTGTTGTTTTGTTTGCAGTACATGCTCCCATGTGATAAACTATCTACACTTCCCACTGTGTATCTAGTGCTAGGAGGGCAGTCTTATGCTCTTACTCCAGATCAGTATGCCTTAAAAGTAAGTTCCATGACACTTTGATTTTTTTTTCTTAACGCTTACCAGCTTATTTTAGGCATATTTTCTGCATTATATACCTAGTGATAGTTCTTTAGGACATGTACTGAATTGCTTCTGCACATTTAAGAAGATAGTGGGGGCTATCGAAAGTACAATGGACTAATCCCAGGTATGTTTATACAGTGGGATAGGTCAGGAATAATATTGAACACACACACACACACACACACACACACACACACAAGATTGTAAAGAGATGTAGAAGAATTTTAGCTGCATGTTATTTTAGTGTCAGTTGAGAAATCTGTATTAAGCAGTAAGAGAATGTTATGAATTAAAAAAAGTAAAATAGCATTTTCAATTCTTGAAATAGAGAAACAAAAATATAACTTGTCCTTAAAAACTCTTGACACAATTATTAAGAAAAGTTGATGTCCCAAAGGTGCTTTTTCCAAAAGACAACTGGACTTTCTTGATTTTTTCCAAGAAAGCGCGCGCACGCACACACACACACACACACACACACATTAATTGAACACTAAAGCTTTAAGTTCCAATTTTACACATTTTGCCTTATAATTAATCCTATAGAAAAGCATAATGTTATAAAACAAATTATCTTGTTTTACTTTTTCCTCTCCTGTAGGTTACTGTTCAAGGAGAAACTCTTTGTTTGAGTGGATTTTCAGGCTTGGATGTCCCACCACCTGGTGGGCCTCTTTGGATTCTTGGTGATGTTTTCATTGGGCCTTATTACACAGTATTTGATCGAGATAATGACTCCGTTGGTTTTGCAAAGTGTACTAGCAAGGTGTAAAAGCAATTAATCATTGCCTTCCACAGTCTCAATACAAATGCAGTCCCAAGCACATTGTGCTTTGCTTTTATATTGTGACTGATTGCACTCAGAACAAAATCAAGAAAGTACAAATGAGAGGAAATGTTTTTAAATTAGAAAAGTTACTACTGATCTTCCAAAATTTATTTGCCATCCTTCTGATAACATACCATATAAAGGCTCTAATAAAATTACAATTTTTGGGGAGTCCTAATATTGTATGTACCCTTCAGATTTCTGATTCTTTGAAGCACGATCCTTTCATACGTTTCCAAGCAAAAGTTGTTTTGTATAAGCAACTTTATTTTCTGCCCACCCTCCCCAAAATTATGTATGCTTTTGGATACAATTTTTTGGCAACTCTCCCACCATATATGTATATATGCATATATACATATCATATATGTATGTACATATGTATGTATATTGCAGTTGATCATTGAAAAATTCTTAATAGTTGAGAAGTCACCCTAAAATTGCATTTGATTCTCTATTTGCAGTTGAATATAAATATATAGATATATATAAAGCGGTTGCATCTCTGTCATCTAGGAAGTGTGGAATGTGACAGAGCAGTTCTGAACTAACACATTTTATAAAACATGGTTATGGTTAGTAATGAATACTTGGGGAAACAGCCATTGTAATAGGGAAGGTAAAAGGTAAAGTGAAAGTAAAGATAAATGTTAAATTGCCATTTAGCCTAAGTTTCCCCTACTCAGGTAGTATGTTGTTTGTGAATATTTTGCTCTTCAGTTTTCCAAACCTTTTGTAATTCCTAGTTTCTTTTTGACATATGAGAACAGAATTATGTAACTTTTCCCAAAAAATATTTCATGTAAAACTTTATGAGACATTTTGGCTCAATTTATGAGACATTTTGATTCAAGTTAGTTTTGAAGAAGTACTATCCAAAATCTTTTTGCATAGATTTCTATATCGGGTGTTCACAAAAGGAGCAGTTTCTGAACTGGTTTTGTTTGGAACTTGAGAAGTCATATGATCAACTATTGTAGAGCAAATGAGACTTGATAGATTACAGAGCTGTGCCATTGTTAATGTGAACAAAGAGACATTAGTTCATTTGAAATGTTTCATAATATTTGAGAAGCCATGGGCAAGAAAGATTAAGAGATTTAGATTAAAACAGGGTTGTTTCAGATAAAGCCAATAGTACCCTGATTTTGTATAAGGGTCTTAAAGGGTCTTATTTGGTGCAAATGTGGGATTGAATGGCACCTCCATAATAAAATATATCAGACACTCAAAACTGATCTGGACTAGTTGATAGTCTGGCAGTGTTACACATTTCATTTTATGGCAGCAGTTAATGTTGGATGAGTAAAAGTATCTCCAGTGCCATTACCAAAATTTTGACCATACAGATTATGATATTGGAAGTCTAAGCCAGGGGTGTCAAACTGCCGGCCCATGGGCCGGACGCATCACGTGGAAGCTACGCCCACCCCATTGCCAGCAATGGCAAAATCGGCCCGATACATTGCGCGACGTCATGTGACATCGCGAGTTTGACATGCCTGGTCTAAGCCATTATGTCAGACATGTCAAACTCGCAACGTCACGTGACATCGTGCAATGTATCGGGACGGTTTTGCCATTGCTGGCAATGGGGTGGGCGTAGCTTCCGGATGACGCGTCCGGCCCGCGGGCTGGCAGTTTGACACCCCTGCATTATGTCAAGTAGGAGAAAGCTGTTGTATAGCAGATCCCACATTCTCGAGAAGAATAAAGTCCACCACATCTTATTGGAAATGGTTTTAGTAAATTTGACATGCAGATTGCACTGCTGGATTAGTAGTTCATTGTCATTCCCCTGGTGGCTTGGAGCATTTTCTTGCTTGTTTTCTCTACTTTGTGAAATGCTATTATGTTCTTGCCTGTTCAAAAGATACAGTCTGTTCCATAGCTGTTCCCTACTCAACTAGTAATCAAATAAATTTAAAATAAACAGTTTTCACCACCACATATTATCATGTCATTCTTTAAAAAGTAGTCTGGAAAAAATTTAAAGGGAGTACATGATTCAGTATGAACACTGACCTGATTCGTATATCATACCAAATTATATTGTATTTGTCTGTTATTGTTTTATCATATATGAACCCATTCCCAGAAAAAAATGATTTATTTTTGAAACCAAGATTTGTTTTATGCTTGGCTTGTTGCAATGAATTTAGAATCCAGATTTAATAATTTTTTATTTTAAAAAATGGGTTTTTGTTTGTTTGATACTGGGGAAAACAAAGGTAAAACAAATGAATTGACTCAATAAGCCACAATTACTTTGTTCATTACAGACTCTTGTCTTTTCAAACCATGAATAAATTGTGCAGCTCTGTCCTAAATCTTAATTTTAAGCATTTTTAAATGAAAGTCTTACTAATAAAAGGATATGCTTAAATAGGTAATTTGTATGTGGAAAAATGAAAGAAGCAAAACTCACTCTTAACCAACTAAAAGCATTACATGTTTTTGTGATTTAGTATCTTGTGTGATCCCAGCCTGTTCATGTGTCACGACAATCCTGGCAGTTCATATCAGAAAAATAATGTAAATCAAGGGGAATTTAAGAAAATAAGTTACTCTGCTTTGACTCTGCAAATTTTTCTTCCTATCCAGATCTATGAAACTCCCATTGCATTCCAGAAACCCTATATTGACGATTTCATTTTCTTTTTAGATTACAAAAATACCAATTTGATGGCTTAATAAAAATGCAGTATGATAATTGTATTTCTATTACAAATAACAGTATTTTGAAACTGACATTACTCCTCTCCAATTGTTCAAAAGTCAAATGACAATTTTTTATGAATATTAGATGAAAAACTAATTGAACAGGTTCTGGGTCACCTTTAAAAGCAAGAGCTTCATTGGTTCATTACCTGATGAATATATTTTACTGCTTAAGGAACTTTGCTATATTAGTGTCTATTGTGATGAGAAAATAAAATGCAATTTAAAGATGTCTAGATCAGTGTTTCTCAACCTTGACAATTTTAAGGCATGTGGACTTCAACTCCCAGAATTCCACAGCCAGCATTGTCAAGGTTGAGAAACACTGGTCTAGATAATTCTACTTACCGTATGTATAATGGTAGCTATCTCCCTTATTACTAATTATAAAAGGTATTGTTTCTGCAAACTTTTGTAAAAGCTGTAATCAAACAATTTAGGAACTAAAATAAGAGCATTATGCCCTCTGGGAGGCCGGACGTAAGAGTATTGTGGGAAGAGAGCTCTTTGGTTTTGTTCTAGATACCTTTTCATATGCCAACTAGAGACTCCTGTTTGCTATAATACTACACATCTGCTGGAATCATCTACAACAGAGGTCCCCCAACCTCTGGTTCAATGGAGAGAGGTTTTTCCATGGACTGGAGGGTGCATGTTTTGTATGCTGCCTGTATCTTGTGGATGGGCATTGCTTGTTTGTGCAGACCGGTCCTGGCATGCCGTGATCTCTGGCTAGGGACTATAAAAGATTGCACTAGTAATGGGATGAAGTCAATTCAGAAGCGCAAACGAATAATATGCAATAGACTAGACACAGTAGATAGACCATATATAAGAGAAACACCAACCACACAAAAGGTACTCGGAGTATACTTGAAGAGGGAAGGGAGGAGGAAAGAACATTTACTAAAACAGATGTTTACAAAGATTAATACCTAATGTTGTATGCTATGTCCTAGGATGATTGTTTAGCAATAGGATCTTTGGTCTAATGTTGATCACATTAATATGGAACCAGATAAGAGAAACACCAATCAAACAAAGTGTAACAGGAGTATAGTTGAGGCTAGACGCGAGGGGTGGAAAAAGGCTTACTAAATCAGACGTTTTCAATGACTAATACTTAGTATTGTATATCAGGTGCCATGATGATTGCTGCACAATATGTTTTTATGTCCAATGTTGATTGTTTTAATAAAAGAATTTTATATATTAAAAAAAAAATACTAGTCCACGGGACCGGGGATTGGGAACCCCTGATCTACAAGGCCTATTGTGTTTTCCTAGTTCCTGTTGATCAGAGCGATTGTCGCTGTTTCATGATTTATTAACAGTGGAGCGCAGAGACAGCCTGTTGAATCCAGGGTATCCCACCACATTTATTAGAGAACGCATCAAGGTCACAACACCTTTCAAATTCTTCAGAACTTTTTTCATCCAAAGCAGTAAAGAAGACAACACTCCTTCAATTAAAAAAATGTAAACAATGGAGGGGAGCTGTTGCTCTTCAAGCTATGGCTGTATATGCGCGTGCTTACACAGCCTGGAGCCAGTATTGATCCGATTCCTATCCATTTTTCCTAACTGGACCACGAGGAGCGCTTCTTTCCCTTCGGCGCACAGTTGTTCCTCCCGGCCTCACTCGGAGTTTCTTCCCACCACCCAGCCCCTCACTAAAGAGGTCGCAAATGGCGACCGGGAGCGGCTAACCCTTTTCCGGTGATAATGAGCCATGGGTTTATTATTTATTTATTTATTATTTAAACTTCTATGCCGCCCAGGGCGGCTTACAAGCCTCAGATTGACCCCATCGCCTTTTGTCAGCTTTTCAAAGCCCTCTCTGACGGACGCCAAAAGCCCGGTTGCAGAGATGCCTGCGCTGTCACATTGGCAGGTGCGGGGGAGGCTTACGTTTCCAGCAGGTAGGTAGGTAGGGTGTGTGTGTTTGTGTATGAGGGGGAACTTGACAACTGGAATTTCCCCTTGCCTCGAAAAAAAAGGTTGCCGTGTGGGGGGGGGGGTGGAGTACAAGCGTATTGCGCGCTTGGAGCCGAGAAGGCAGGAGCAGCGGGAGAGAAACCCGCGCACTCGTAGAAAGAGCGGGCTCGGCGAGGTGAAAAGGAAATGGAGTGCCTCCAGGGTCTTGGGAACGGGTGCGCGCACGCCTTGCCCCGCTTGGGCCGAGACAGAGCGGGACCGTTTGACCTCTTTCCCCGCCCGCCCCTCCTTCCCTTTTAGCGCCTCCACTAACTCCAGTTGCTAAAGAAGAGGCAGTGGCAGTGTTGAGCTGGAGATGCAGCACAACTGCCCGCCTCCCTCCCTCCCCGTAAGTATCCGCTCGCCCTGCTCTACGGATGGACGGCTCCGGGGCCGGTGGGTCTACGGGCAGGCTCCGTTTCGTAATTGCAAAGCCGACGGGGTAGGAGAGGAGAAGGCGCGCTTCTTTCACTCTTCAACACTACCACCCCCGCCTCTGCTTTTTTTTCTCCTCCTCCTCCTCCTCCTCCTCCTCCTCCTCCTCCTCCTCCTCCTCCTCCTCCTCCTTTCTTCCTCGCCACCCCCGACTGCGCGACGCCGCCGCCGTCCAAAGGGGAAAACTGCTGACAGGTGAAGAGGGGAAGGACGGGAAAGTCAACCAGAAATGTAGCCGAGATGAAATGCTCAGCAAAATGGGCAGAGACCGAGCAGGGGGGGAAAAGCCTTGGGAGGCCGGGTTTTTCTGTCGCAGCTGTGCAGTCAGTTTCAGGAACGGTTTGGCTTTCATCGCCCAGTCGGCCGGGCTGCTTAGATCCTGATGCCGACGCGGGACAGGAGAGTCCCGCGGAAGAGATGGGCAGAGTGGATGAGAAGGGTTGGAGAGAGGGGGGGAGGGGGGAGAGAGAGAGACTAGAGTCTCGTGGCAGGGAGAGAGTCATTTTCACCCTGAGTCCACGCTCATCTCCTCTTTGGAAGTGTTCTTCCCTTGTCCAGTTTCTAGATGGAGATGGGGATGATGTTACAGGAGTGACTGATGAGAGAATTGCTGTTGTTTTTGTCCGATACGACTACAAAGGACTTTATCGGGGAAATGGAACAGGAAGCCAACCAAGCAGTGGGGGAGAGACCGGGGGGGGAGGCTCGGGAAGGAATGTGACGATGTGTCAAGCTCCTCGTCTTTCCCAGGGAATTAATGAACTCCGAGACCGTTTTGTGTGGGAAGCAAGGGAGGGCAAGCCAAGCCTACTGCGGAGCTGGGACACCCAGCTGCAGGGAATCCAGGAACTGTTAACACTGCTGCATACATTAAGGACTGCTCTGTCTGCTAGAGAATACTCCTTTGTGGTACATGTGTTTAAATAGGATCCTCTCTTTTCTCCTTTCTCCTTGCCTGGAAATCCCTCTTTGTCTTACTTCTTTTTTCCTGCTGTATCTTGTCTTTTCCACTACCTCTTTTCTATTTCTGATTTCCTGCATCCCCGGTATTTTGCTCACATCTTTTCCCTTCTTGACCCTCCCCACTTTCTCCATCACTCTCATTCTCAGGGGAACATACTTTCCTTGGATATACTTGTGTAAACTGGGGATTGCCATCACGGAGAGACCACAGGAACCCCCCTTGGGCCCTCCATGTCCCCTTGACGGGGCTTTCTGGACTCGAAGACCCCCTCATGTACCCCAGCAGGGGTGCTTTGCCTGCATCTCCAAGACACCCCCCATACAGCAAGGGTCCCCTGTACTGTCTCCCTCTTCTGCTGTGTGCCTGATGGAGAATAAGACCTGCAAAGGGGACAGCCTGAGACCACCAGTGCAATGCAAACACTCCGTGGAGAAGAAAACGATGACTAATCCGACTGCTGTAATTGAAATCTATCCAGACACCACTGAAGTGAATGATTATTATCTCTGGTCCATCTTCAACTTTGTATACCTCAATTTCTGCTGTTTGGGCTTCATTGCCTTGGCATATTCTCTGAAAGTAAGTATGAATCTCAGTCTTTTATGATTAAACTTGTTGGGTTCAGGCCCATAGTTGGAGTTAAGTCTATATTCTTTTAATAAGACTCAGCTGATGGTTGCTAATTTACTCCACTTTGGAAATGAGAACTGATCCTGTTCCATCTTGTATATTAAGATGGACATTCTCTAATGGGAAATTTTTATTTGTGAATTCAGGTCTGTGATACAAAAATACTATGAAAAGGAGTGCTGCTGGTTGTTGATTATTGGGGGGGAGGGAGATGGCGATATCCTGGAGGCATCATCTCAGAGGAAATAATATACCGTCTAATGGCTACAATAAGAAATTTAATTGCTCATTGCAATTTAATTACCTCTTTCAGTTTCATGACTAACCAGGAAGATGAATTAATTTTATAATAGTAAGAACATCATTTATATAATGAATTAATTTTATAATAGTAAGAACAAGTTGGGTGGGTAGGATTTAAGAATATATCTCCTAGTGGGATAGAGTTTCTTCATGCCATTGTCATCATACCACCACTATCAGAAGCCTTTTTTATATTCTAATCGCAATCTTTTTATCACTTTGCATACTTTATCTATCTTTATACTAAATATGTAGAATAGATCAATATTTTCATAACAAAACTATAATTTTCAAGAGAATCCACATTAGTAGAGTGATTTTGCCTTAGGGCTAGGGATTCTCATTAACTCTCCTTGTTTATGAAGCATTGGAGAAGTTGCTTCATATAATTAGATAATTATGAATCCATCTTAACTGGTAATGGATCCATCTTAACTGGTAGCAGCTGCACAGGACATCTCTCAAGAATTCAGGAACAGAACATAGATCTTCTGTTTGTAAAACATTCATGCTCTGCCACTACTCCTCTTCAGTACTTCCAAACTTTCACTGCATATGTAGACAAAATAATCCTCATCTTAAAAGGCAGGAATATTGCAGGTTCTATTTATTTTTGCTAGTCATCCAATCTATCATTTTGATTTTGGTCATCCAATAATGTTTTGTGTTTAATGTTCTAATGGAAAAAGGAGCTTAAGATTAAGGTTGCCACCTTGTGTTGAAAACATCTGGAAGACTATTAGATGGCAGCAGACAAATTCAGAAAACGCCAACCCATTGCTATTGTCTAGTGGCCATCCAGAGTTCTGCAGTACAGATCTGATAGTCCTATATAATCATTCATAAACCCATGGCACTGGATCCTGATCTTTAGGAAGAAACCTTTTTATTCCTAGAATTTGAGTGGCTACTGATGGAAAGGAACCTTTGAGGAAAAAGAGCAGCTACAAATCACGAGCAAAGATTTGTACTTGTCAGCTTCTAAGCCTGCCTTTTGAAGGACCTCTAAACCTCTTATGAGACCAGGCTGCTCCCTCCATTGACTACCTTCTTCCTTGGGAAAATAAGAATAGGAAGGGATGAAAGAAACAGTTGCTACTCATATCATCCCCAGGCAAAGCTGGCTGAGGAATTCTGGGAGTTGAAGTCCACAAGTCTTAAAGTTGCCAAGGTTGAGAACCCCTGATTTAAAGAGAACCTGCAGACTGTTACATAGTTACGAAAAGTCTGGCTTATTTAGCCATTACAAAACTGGAAATGGTTTCATTAAGAAGGAGGCTATTTGTCCATAAAGTGACTCTATCATATATAATATTTTCTAACGTAATATAACCCTCTAAACACAGCAAACCTGCTGTAATTATTTCTCCTAACTGCAGAGGGAATATGAGACAGCTGGACTCCAGGAATTTCACTGCTGAATGCAGCCAAAAAGCAAATTGTGATCATCTGTCAGTGATCACAGAATGGTAGCTTTCCTCCCCACACACACACACACACACACACAGACACTTTTTTTTCTTTTTACTCTTTTTTTTTAATAAACTGGAATGAGGAGTTGAGAATGATCTTAGAGAGGAACATATAATATATTTCACAGGCAACATGCATACTATTTTAGTGTTAACACAGGGTTTATTTATTTCATCACAGAAACAGATCAATTAATTGCCTGTGTCCAGCAAATGTAAATTGTGCAAGAGGGCAGCGGGATCATTTCCAAGCTAGCATTCTGTCTCTTTAGCAATACAAACTGGTTACCCTAAACGTGACTCAGACTAAAGGGGTTCCTAGGCTCCTCGTTTTTTGTTTTTTTATTTTGCTGGGGGTGAGTTAGGGAGAGGGAAGATCAATGATTAGCCTACATTCCTCAGTTGCATTATGTATAATTAGTCTGCTTTACGGTAGTCTCTTGAAGAGACATTTCAGGAGGTTGAGTGTGTTTAATGCGCTGAGCCAACAGCTGTACAGGCTTGGCATCCTTTAGCAGCTAACCCCAAGATACATGGCTTTACCACCAGCATCCTTTGAAAACTGGCTTTGCATCCTGTTTAAGACTTTTGTATGGCCTTTGAAAAATGAAGGAAAGTTATTTTGATCATAAGGTCCCTTGCTCCCAGTGTAATATTGCAGCTCCTGTTTTTGTATTATTACATGCCCTAACTCATGTTCCTTGTATGACTGTGGCAGTCCTCTGTGGATAAATGGATCAATGCAATGCTCTTCTTATAGCAATAGAGAACAGTTGCAAATAGTCTGTTGTATCGAATTTGCATCTGTGAGCATTGAGGACAGAGTTGAATGTCTGTACAAATCCAGAATTCTAGACCATGCACAGTCTTGGCTGTTATCACTCTTAGTCATGTAACCATCATGATTTCAGGTCATGTTTTCTTATCAGACTATTTCAGGTTACATTCCTGTGTTTCATGCTGGACATTTCTTCAGTCCTCATTAGTTTTGTGCTCATGCACATGCCTTGGTTTTAGTGTTTTGGAGAACATACTAGGGTCTAATTGAACCAAGTTCAGTCTCAGAGCAAAGAGACCTCAGATTAATGGCTGCATTTGAACTGAAGTGTAGGAAACAAAGTATCACTCTATTATCTAAGGGCATGTAATAATTGTCCTGAGCCAAATTACAAATGCACACAGGCTGTCCATGGGTTAAGAATGAGTTCTGTCTCCTAGATCTTTAACTCAAATTTGTATTTAAATTGGAACTCATACTTATAAACTTAAGCACAGCTCCTAGATACGACAGACTGCCTATTAATAAAAAATGGCAGATGGCATTCTCCTTCCTTGAGCTGACAAAGTGCTGAAGCTGCATCTTTTTAATATACAGCTTGTTTTCAGCGGTTCCTACAAGCATTGCACAGCTTCAGTGCTTCATCAGCTTCAGGAAGGAGGATGCTGTCCACCATTTTTTGTAATAGCAGCCCATCATATCGAGGAGCTGTGCTTAAGTCAAGTGTTCTTAACCTAGGACTGCCTGTATGTTATTCACTTTTGCCTCCTTCTAAAGCCCTGGACAGACATAGCCTTAGGCACCTAATACAGGGAGAGTTTGCACCTGAGGTTTAGGCCCTATAGTTCTTGCCTCACAGGTAGTAAATGTTCTTATGGCATGCCCTCGTTCTTAATAAATTATTTTTTATTCTCCTGTTTCTAAGCCAGCGCATTGGTTGAAGGAGAAATCGGGGCAAAAAGAGACTGTACAACCTTTGAAGCGCATTCAAATGTAAAATACTCTGCATTTATAAAACTTACCATGCAAAAATAAAAATTTTAAAACAAAGGATGGAACCAGAGGCTTTACTGAGTATATGAAAGTACAGCACAACAGGGAACTGCATTGAGGGGGTTGGATACATTTCTTTTTCTCCACCCACATCAGGCTTATTTCTTTTTTCAAGGAGCACCCCAAGTTGTACCACGAATCTAGGTAGCCCTGGCTGAGCTTGAAAACTTAAATGGGCATGGATCTGGTTCATAGATGGATTGGTGACTATTAGAAACACCCTGAAAAGTGTAGACCAGATTGGAAAGTTGCAAAAGAAAGCCAACAACGTCTGCACCACTGCTAGGAAAACAAAATGGATATATCCATGTATCCACAATTCATCCCCAGGACATTGTGGTAGACAAGAGGGAAGCTAATTACAGTTCCTCTTTGTGACCTTGGCTAAGTCTGTTGCAACATACTGTATTGGTGACTGTTTCTAATATCTTTGCCAGGGTAAGAAATCGGAAGGCCTTCACTGGTAAAAGTAAAGAGTTACAGTCTGACAAATGTCTCTGCCCAAAGGGCTTCTAAGAACACTGAGTGAAAATAGTTTCATTCACATTACAGTACTGTTAGCAAAGGGACTGTGAGACTAGGAAGAGCTATTGTATTTGTGTTCAGTGTCTTTATAAAAGCTGGTTTCATGTTGAATTGCCTAGCTCAGCAGTTCTCAACCTATAGGTCGCGACCCCATTTGGGGTCGAACGACCGTTTCGCGGGGGTAGCCGGACACCGCGGTCTGCCATTTTGTTTTTGTTTTCTGTCGCGCGCGCGCCGCACATACGCGGATCGGCCCGTCGCGCATGGGTGGCGCAAGTGGGGTCTCAACCTGAAAAAGGTTGAGAACCACTGGCCTAGCTTATTCAGTGACAGAATTTTTGAATGTCCTAGAATGATGGAAAACCAAGAGTCCATTTTGCTATAATCTAAAGCTTATCAGCATAGACACCTGAACAATCATTTTACCCCAAAAGGAGGGTAAGATTAAAAAAGAATCTTAAGCAGGAGAAGATAATTCAATACTTATTAATAGATTTCTGGGGATTTGCAATAGTTCAATAGTATTTGGCTTCCTGTTATTTAACAACAATAATAATAATCTCTCTTGTCCCAAAATATATGACTAAAATGAAGAAGCCCAATAGAAGGCCAACAAGAAATGTATTTGGTGTGCAGATTTTTGAGTTCAATTGTGACATCAAAACAAATTTGCAGATGTTGAATACCTTAGTTCTGATTATATTACTGTTGTGTCAGGCTTTCAATGATAAAGTTCTGGAAAATGGCAAAATAGATTCTATAGGCCTTAAATGTGTTCATCCATGTTCCAGGATATTCTAGCATTTGATCCATGTTTTGTGTAATCAGTGTCATTTGTTTTCAAGGCATAGAGTTATGTCCTATAATCCTGCCCTTCACAGTATCTCTTAATTCTTCATTATCTTTCACTGGATAAGCATACTAATACCAACAAATTAGTATCAGCACGACTGCTACTGAAAACAGGACCAATATCTATTTTATATTTGGTTTTCTTGTGTGAAGCGTCTGCTGCATGAAGAAAGGTGAAGCAATGTGTCGAAGGTGAAATTGATTCTGCCATTTCCCTAATCCCTTTCCAACCGATAGATAAAAATGCCGCCACTTATCTTCACCCAGAAGTTGCCATTTTGGGGAGGGAGGGAATCCTGCCCATCATTGAAAAGACGGGTGGAAAGATGGGGTTTCAAGTGGATTTCTTTTGTAAGAAGAGTAGAAGATGCTGTACCCCTACCTCAGTTGCTATTTAAAAAAAAATAGCAGCATCTTGATCAATGCTGTGTGGCTCTGATTTAGCGCTGTTGACTTCCTACAAGGTAGATTACAGGCAAGTAGAAGTTAATGTGGCCATTCCGAACGTACCAGGGCTGTTCAGTCAGAGAACGCTGTTTTCAGTCGTGTATCTACCATTGCAGGTTCTACCAAGACCCATCAGAGAATCCTTAATTGAGGATCCCACCAAACTGGAACCGATTCTGCCATGAATGGTGTTTGACCAGAAATGTAACAATGGGGAGACATGGAATATTTGACAGTGTAAAATAAAATAAAAAAATCAGAGTTTTTAAAATAAATAAATAAAATCCCGTTATGAGGAGTTTGCTAAAAATGGAGCAAATGGAAAAATAAATGTTTATGTTTGAGGAGACTGAACATTAATGTGTTATGATGGGGGAGACAAGTATCTGAGAGTCATCATAAATGTCATGCAAGCTTTTATTTCCAAGCCTTTAGGTGGCTATTAACAAAGTCTAGCTCTTTTATACTGGTAGTAAAGGAAAAGAAGTTTTAAAAACTGAGGTATTCCGAAACTCATCAGGGATAACAACGAAGTTCTAGGGCTGAAGAAATCTGCTACAAATTAAATCCTGGTCTGAGCACTACCATTTCTCTTATCAGTTTTGGGGGACAAATCTTCTTTGTTCAAAACATGTATAGACAGGGGCAGCAGCATTTAACATTTTGACACACGTGGCAAAGTCATATTTTGGCACCCCTATGGTTTGGTTCATCTCCCCCCCCCTTTTTTTTTCTTTTGGGGAATTTCAAAAAGTGCCAACTTGTCTCTTCTATTTTTTGCATTGAGTTTTTGAGCACTATACTTACACTTTTCAGCCCTGGACAAATTTTATTTTTCTCAGAAATTTTCAACTTTTAAAGTATGAATCACAGTAAATGATTTTAATTACATCAGGACCCAAATGTTGTCATCTGTCACATCCAACTTTATGGGTAGTCGCTTTTGAAAAGCATAGGGAAAAAAAGGAATGAGGAAAGATTATAAGATTTTATACTCATATTGTGTATTTTGGAAGTCTTTTCCATTTTGACATCCCCTAAAAGTTGATGCCTTAGACATTGTCTAAGCCTTAGGATCAAGTCTGGACATAAATACTTTTTGGAAGCAGGAGGCATGGGGAGCCGTTTAGTTTTAATGAAAGCATGGCATTAATACTGCTTAAACCACTTAAAAGTGAAGCTGAAAGAAAACTTTACATATGCATAATCAGAAAGGAAATGAAAAAGGGATAACTGTACACGACAAATTTGGAAATATGTAGAATGAAACCCCCCAAAAGACATCCAAAACTCAGGAAGGGATGCAAACCTTCAAGTGGAACTTTGAAAAAGAAAAGAAAAAAGAAATGATAGTCTTTTTCATTCTAATAATAACAATTACGAACTTAAAGAAAATTTAGAGCAAAAACTTATTTTTAAGAAGAAGAAAAAAGCAAGTCCAAAGGTCCGTTACATTTTGATGCAGAGGAACGAAGTAGTTTTTATTCCAGTTTTGGTAAAGTTAGAAAGGTTGAAGAAGATACCCTGCAAGTTTGATTTACTTAAATATAATTTAGTTAAATATAATTTGGATGTAAAACCTATTGGGAAAACAATGTTAGGATTCTTCCTGAGAAAAATAGAGATCAAAATTTTTGCCATCATAACAGCTCTGAAAAAAATGACTCAAGTTGGCAAAGATAAATGGGTCATTAAGTCAGGTCCACCAAACCAGAGAAATACAGCTATTTGCATTTAAACACAATATAAGAAATGTTAACAAGGACATGTGCTAGACTAGACAACTTTTGCATCTTTATAGCTGTCACTGTGATGGATTCTTAAGATCCATTATTACAATATTCTACATGACATAAAGTTGGAAAGGTTTTTTCTATCAGTAATTTCTGTAGAAGGCCTTTAGGGTTCTTCTATCTTTAGGCTTTGATTTTATAGGAGAGGAAAAGCTGGGAGAAATGGAAAAATACAAACATCTTTTCAAAAATACAGAAAGAAACTGTGTAACAAAGGTTGAAGGCATAAAAATCTTCAAGACAGAGACAGAAGCATAGGAAATAGAATCATGTGACAAGTATCCTACAGGACACAGGTGTCAAACTTGATTGTGTCACATGACATATTGTGATGTTTTTTGCCTTTGCGGAGCCGGGATGGGCATGGCCTGCGAGTGACGCATCCGGCCCATGGGCTGCCAGTTTGACACCCCTGGTATAGGAGGTGATAGTATCAGTTTTGAAAAAAAAAATACATTTTTTTCCAAAAAACTTGAGGTTATGCAGACAAAGTTGCAAAAAGAGGTGCTATTTCTCATTTAAATATATTCATTAAATAGTATAGAGAAAGAATTTAGACAATGCACCCTGAAGGCAGGGCAGAGGCCAATGGTATATTTTCATTTACCTTGGAAAATATGGAAGAATTTTATTGGTCAAAAGCTATATATTGAACTGTGTGATGGATTCAATAGAAAAACAGCAAAGAAAGCAAAGGAGAAATGCAATAGAAAAATAGAATAACAGAATTGGAAAGGACCTCATAGAACATCTGGTCCAACCCCCTGCTTTAGCATTATACCATTTCTGACATGGTTGTCCAGTCTCTTCCAGTGATGAAGCACCCACAACATCTGAAGGCAAACTGTTCCATTGGTTGATTGTTTTCACTGTCAGAAGATTTTTGCTTATTTCTAGGTTGAACCTCTCATTGATCAGTTTCCATCCATTGTTCCTTATCTGGCTTTCAGGTGCTTTGGAAAATAGGTTGACCCTCCTCGCTGTGACAGCCTCTCAAATATTGGAACACTGCTATCATGTCACCCCTGGTCCTTCTGTTCACTAGACTAGCTATGACCAATTCCTGCAACCGTTTTTCGTAAGTTTTAGGCTCCAGTCTCCTAATCATCTTTGCTGTTCCTTTTGGATCCTCTGCTGTATGTTCTTTTCTAGTTGAGGCTTCCAAGGTAATCATCTAGGACAGTGGTGGGATTCAAATATGTGAACAACCGGTTCTCTGTGTGGATGCCACTTCCAGAAGTCTATTCTGGGCCTGGGCAACAAAAAAATAGCTATCGATTCTGCTGAACTGATGCAAACTGGCTGTATCCCACCACTGATCTAGGACAACTCAACAATGAGCATACTATAATTGCCTATAATACCTAATGAGTGAGAGAAAAGATATATTGATTATAATGTATTTATTTTTTACCAAATAAAGTTTCCGTTTTCTCAGCAGGTGGAATTGGTGTGGCAAAAGCATGTTTATACATTCTGTAAATGCAATTGTGGGTCTAGGGATATCTTGATTAACTTTGATTAACAGGATGACATTTTTGTCATGCCCTTCAAAACCTAGCAAATGTCTGTTTAGGCAGTAATAAATTGACTTAAAAGGATCTGCTTCTTTTTGGCAAATACCAACAATTTTAATGTAAGCTGCCCAGAGTCTCCGCAAGGCTAGATAGGTGGCAAATAAATCTAATAAATAAAATAATCCAGTTTTAAAAATGCCATATTATTTAAATTATTATCTTTTTTTAATAAATATTTTATTGGTTTTTTATAATTATTAACAAAAAATCGAATTAAATAAAATACAACTCAACTTAATACAATCATTTTCAACTATGTCTCACACAAAACAAAACATAAAGACTTATATAAAATAGAATAACTATAGATGTTGCTCGGCGGCACCCCCTCCACCACATCCCCCTCTTCCTGTCTCCCTATCTCCTACTTCCCACCCCCTCCCTTTCTCCCTCCCTCACTCTCCCTCCTCTCCAACAACCTCCCTACATCCCTCCACTCCTTCACTCCTCACTCTCCACCCCCTCCAGATGTGGTGCAGAGGTACCGCCGGAGCAACTCCTCTTATATCAATAAGTACATCATCCTTGTGTATTGCAAGTATTACAGTTGAGTGCATTATAATATATTAGTAAACCCCCCCAACCCACCCACCCCCCGACTTCCCAAAGTGAATACAGGGTAAAATAAAAGAAAACCCACTAAGTTAAACTAAGTTATTATATAAATCCTAATAAACATTTAACTATATGATAAGTAGAATTTCTTAGATTGATATTTCCCTTGAATATAGTCTATCCAATTTTTCCAGTCCAACATATATTTTTCATTTGAATGATCTTTCAAATATGCAGATACTTTGGCCATTTCTGCCAAATTTATAACTTTCAAAGTCCATTCCTCGATGGATGGTAATTCTGCCTTCTTCCAATATTGTCCAACCAACAATCTCGCTGCTGTGATCAAATTCAAAATTAAGTTCATCTCTATGGTGGTGCAGTCCTTTATAATACCCAATAAAAACAACTGTGGTGAAAATTCAATACGTTTTTTCAAAATATTTTGCATTATTCACCATATTTTTATCCAAAAAGCCTTGATTTTTCTACAGGTCCACCATACATGAAAATAAGTAGCCTCCGTACAATCACATCTCCAGCAATTAGGTTTAAAATTAGGGTGCATACATGATAATTTCTTCGGATCCAAATGCCATCTATAAAACATTTTATAAAAATTTTCTCTTAAATGTTGCGCTTGTGTAAATTTTACATTTTTCACCCAGATCCTCTCCCAAGTTTCCATCATAATTAGTTGTCCAAAATTTTGTCCCCACTTTATCATACAGTCCTTAACTAATTCAGTCTCAGAATCAATTTCTATCAATACATTATACAATCTTTTAATATGCATAGACCTTTGATCTCTAATTTGTTTAATTAAATTTTCATTGGTTTGAGATAAGCCCATGTTCAAATCTTTTTTCCATCTAGTCTGCAATTGTAAATATTGAAACCAGGTAAGGATTATTCCTTCCTCTCTTAAATTATTCAAAGACTTCAATAATGAAAGATTCCCTTCTTTAATCAGGAGTTTCTCATAAGACACCACATCTTGTAATTGTGCTCTATTTATATTCTCTATTGCCTGTCTGGGAACTGTCCAAACAGGAATCTTATCATTTAATTTATACCGATATTTTTTCCAAACACGCAGCAGAGCATTTCTCAATAGGTGCTCTTTGAAACTCCTATCCACCTTTATATCATAAACTAGATATGCATGCCAACCATATAATAAACCGTACCCTTCAATATTCAGTATTCTATCATTAGTTAAATTAACCCAATCACTTATCGCTACTAAAACAGCAGCGTGATAATATAACTTAAAATTAGGCATTTTCAAACCACCTCTTTCCCTTATATCCTGAATAATTTTCCATTTGACCCTTGGTTTCTTGCCGTTCCAAATAAATCTATTAATGCCCTTTAAATTATTATCTTAAGTCTAATTTAGATATCAGTAGCAATCATCTAGTTAGAATGTCAGGTAGTAACTGAAGGATTTGTTCCTGAGTAGTTATTGTTTGATAATTATAGATAAGTTGGCCATATTTTATTTGTATTCACTAAACATTAAGAGTGAATCCAACCAATGAAAGATCAAGTGATTCACAGTAACCAGAAGGAAGGGTAAGGTAAAGATTCTCTCCAAAAATGAAAAGGAATTGCAGCATGTCAGCAACTTCAGCTGTACTGCAATTGAGCCTGAGATAAATCACCTAAATTGTCCACTATTGCTGCTGTCACTGAAATTTGAGGCTATGGGGGCTGCTTTCAGACTAACACAAAATCCTAATATAAAAATAAGTAACCTCGGTATGATCTGTGGATCCAGTCTTGTACTGTGCTCAAAGGTTTTATGTGTGTTCTGTTCATTGCTACATTAAAAATAATTTTTCTTCCAGTGTCTAAAAAAAGGAAGAAATCAGTTGTACATATGTTTAGATTGTATAGTTCAATACTTAGAGAATTGGTTCTTATCTTTGAGCAAAAGGTCGGGCCACACGACCTTTGGGTCATTTTATCAAATAAGGACCATACCAAAGCTTACATTATTATAATTGCACCCCAACTTAGTGTATAGAGCCACCTTCTTTAACAGTATACACTCTGAATGTGCTGGACTTCAACTTCTAGAATCCCCATTGAAGAGCCCATTCCTACAAACATAGGAAATGTTTGTATATAAAATTCCAATTTAAATTGTGCCAGTGAAGGATTCCTTTTCAGGGCAGATAGCAGCTTCAAAGAATAATTTTCTTTGGGATTATATCTTAAAAATTCCTCTTCCCTGCTGATACTTATTGATTCCTGTAATTGTGTTTGTGTTTTGTATTAAACATAAATACAAATTCAAGCTTCATCATATCAATTATTTACATCCAAATGTCTGAACTGTCTCTGTTTATAGGTAATATGCCTAAGAGACAATTTTCTCTCTTTTTCTTTTGTGGCTTTTGTCGTATGTCATTTCTTTATTCAGATCTTTAGGTTTCTTGAAATTGTAGCTTAGGACACCCACTGCAAACGGGAGCATGCAGGGTAAGCCAAGCCTGCTGCTTACTTAGTCCAATGGGATTATTTCTTAATAAGGGGGGTACTTATAATTACAGTTTTAGTGAACATTGATGTTCCAGTTTGCACTCTGAGAAATAAAAGAGTTTGCAGCTCTTGCATTCACAGGTGGTTGGCCAGTCAGCAAGTTCTCATAATTTTATCATTTTTCTTTGAAAAACAAAATTTATACAAATTAAGAAACATCAAGCTTGCCTTGCAGCTAGCAAAGTAAATAGAGACAGGTGGGGCAGGGATCATGTTCATAATTGCAAACTACTATAATTTCAGTAACCACCTGAGATCAGGAGTTAAGAAGAGAAACTGATAAACAGTCTTTCTCTAATGCCATCATTAGAGACAGGGAGAAGGAACTATTCATACCAGTCAGACTGACCAGAGAGATTAAAAAGAGCACATAGTGCCTCAGGCTTCTAACCAAAATCCTTTCTAAATGAAAGCCATGAAAGAGCTACTGCCTTCTTCTTGGCATAAGTAATGAATAATTACTTAAAATGTATCTTCAGATCTGTGAATAGCAGATATGTGGACTCATCCACCACACTTATCTCCGCAGTGGTTCCCTCCCATCTAAGAGGTGGGAAGAAGTCATGTTGGCATGAATCATGCTGCTCCCACAGTTTGCCTTTAACATCCTGTGCTGATGTCCATATAGTTCTTCCATGCAACAATGCAAGGTCAATGATTGACATGTTCCCAATGATTGACACTTGAACCATTCCCAGCCATGGGAAACATCAGTTGCCATGCCTTCTGCATGCCGGGTGCAAGGTTTAAGCCAATCTATTATTTTCTGATCATTTTTTTTTTACCAAAAGGCTGTTAACTTATTGATGACTTCATAGCAGCCAAGAGCTTGTTTCCCTTAACTGCAAAATAGCAGGTACCTGGATTTGTGTGGCCGACATACAGCTGCTCCATAAGTTCAAGAAAGGGCCTTTAGTACAGTATGTAAGAAAGAAGTGGACCTGAAGGATGCTCACAGGAACCTGATTAATCTATCAACCACCAGGTGACACCAAAGAGGTGCATCTATAACTGCTACAATAAACGCAGCCCTGATCTACATGGCATTGGTTTCTTAGACAGGTCGCAGATCATTTAATAAAGAAAAAAGTGGCTACAGAAGCAGGTTTCTGGCCTCCCTCATAGCAGTACTGCTGAGCAAGTGCCAAGGAGTAAAATGAAAGGGGCAGTTGTAGTTCAGAAAACCAACTACCCCAGCTGTGTCACTTAGGCCAGTTTCTCCTCCATATACCGGTACCATGAACTATCTAGATCAGGGGTGTCAAACTCGCAACGTCACGTGACATATCGTGACTTTTTTTCCATTGCCGGCAATGGGGTGGGTGCAGTTTCGGCAGGACACATCCGACCCATGGGCCGGCAGTTTGACATCTTTTATCGAAAGGAAAACACTAAGTTCTTATTGGAACAGCTTAGTGGCCTCAATCTTCTTAGCAGTGGGCTACCTATAAGGTGGGGGCTCTTTAGTATAGTCATATGATGTCTTCAACAAATAAAAGGAGACAAAGTCAGGAGATGCTGTTCCTGTCCTGGTCTTATGGGATAGCATCCCCTTAGAACTCAGTCTGTTCAATTCTTTCTGATGTTCTGGAAGCTTCTGAAGATGGAAGAGCATTTAATTGACTAGTTTATTATTTCCACTATTACTTTACTTGTTTTTCAATTTATTTTAAGTTAATTTGCTTATATTATCTTGATACTTGGTTTTATTATGACTTTACCTATTTTATTATTACTATTGTATTTTGTAATTGTTATTAGTAATTGTTATTTTTTTATATTTATTATGGATCAATATTTTTGGCTGCACATAGATGTTTCCTGCTGACTTATAACCTATCATGACTCTTAATTGAGACAATGGGAGGGAAGAAGGGACTTTTAATGTAATTATCTACCGTATTGTTTTAGAAGCACTGCTATGCTGATACATTTCACAATGTGATTTTTTTTTCTGGGTGCATTTCACTGAATCAACTGATTTGAAAGAGTATTTCTATTCTATTCATCAACATACAATGCTACAACTGTGAGAAAAATTATGACATTTTCAAGAACAGCAAGTGGAATTTTATCACTTGTACAATGTAAATTTTTCTAGCATGCTGCTGTATAGTAATTTCAGAGATAATTATAAGATAAACCCTGCTGCTTCAATTTTTTTTAAAAAAACGGTTAAACTCATGTACATTTATACGATACACCTGATTTTTATTGAAAGCTTTTCAAAATTGCCTGCATCCCCATTCCAAAATTAGTCTTTTTCATAGCTCTGAGTAATCAATGCTTTTTTTGCTATAGTTGCAGTAACTTTTATTTTTAAATCTCTAGGAAAAGCAAAAAACTATTTCGCTTTTCCTAAAAATTTACACATCTTTGATATGGCTTAAAAGCAGAAATGCTTTTCCCTTTTCTTCACAAAGCTACCATATATTCACGTTCCCTTTTTCACAAAAAAGTATTCTATATCCCAATTCCAGTATTCTCTTTTCCTTTTCCTTCCAATTGTTATGGCCAAATTGTCCCTCTAGAGCAGCAGTTCTCAACCTGTGGGTCGCGACCCCATTTGGGGTCGAACGACCATTTCACGGGGGTCGTCAAGCACCGCAGCCCGTCATTTTTTTTTGGTCGGCCATTTTTTTCCCTATCGTGATGCGGGCTGTCACGCTGCGCATGTGCGATGCGCCCCGTCGCGCCACGCATGCGCAGTGCAGGCCCACCGTTTTTTTTTGGGTCGGCCATTTTTTGGGGGGGGTCGGCCTTTTTTTCCCTATCGCGATGCGGGCTGTCACGCTGCACATGTGTGATGCGCCTCGTCACGCCGCGCATGTGCAGTGCGGGCCCGCCGTTTTTTTGGGGGGTCAGCCATTTTTTTGGGGGGGTCAGCCATTTTTTTTCCCTATCGCGATGCGGGCCGTCGCACCGTGCATGTGCGATGCAGGCCGTCGTGCCGTGCATGCACGATGCGGCCGTCACGCCACGCATGCGCGATGCGGGCCGTCGCACCGCGCATGCACGATGCGGGCCGTCGCGCCGCACATGCGCGATGCGGGCCGTCGCGCCGCGCATGTGCGATGCGGGCCGGGGTCGAGCCCCGGAAAAGGTTGAGAACCGCTGCTCTAGAGAATCCTGTTGTTTACTTGTTTACCTGGTGATAATCCTAATTGAAGTCAAATCAGTGTATTTCTAAAGAGAAGTTAATTGATTGGATATTTAAAGTCCTAGAGTAGATTATCCACTGGTCTCTTTTTTTCCCAGGAGATAAGAACTTCTGATTTGGCATCAAAGCGTTGAATTGGAAGGGAGCAAGGCCTTTAAATTTTAAATAAATTCACATATGACTTTGATAGCCTTATACAGATCTCTTTTAAAAGCTACATAATGGAAACTAGATCCACAGAGATTATTCTTTAATCTATATAATAGATAACACATTTTCATGAAATCTGGGTCTTCCAGTGTTTGTTGTAGGCCTTTGCAATCCCTCTAGGAACTATTGAGAAGTTTTTGCTATACAAAAGTTTTTGGTCTACAGAATCTGTATCTCAGTGATGCATTTCACCGTATCTGTCTTATTGAACCATGAAAAGAATAAATATAGTGGGGATTTTCTAAAGTTTGGCAGTAGTCCTACATACAGCAAGTATCAAATAATTTGAAATTACTTCAGGTAAATTCACTCTATGAAGCATACAATTATATTAAAAGCTATAGACATTCTTAGTCTCATTGTAGAATAAGAGCAGGCAGAGCTGGGTGCAGAGGGTAAATATGTCATAAGCTTAGAGTCCTTACGTTGCCACAAATGTTCCAAGTCCAGACCCCTCTTGAATTCCCTTGATTCTTACCTAGTGCTAATTTAGTGCTGGCGCTAGTTGATTAGATTCTTATGTATAGTCTTGAATAAATCTTCTGTGCTACAATTTAATGTATGGTCCTAATTCTTGGTGCCTGACAGTCATCAACAGTTTAGCATGAATTCAAGAAGCTAGGCTAGAATCCTAACATTGGCAACTATCAATTGCTTTTACTTGATTGACCATCTCCAAGCTGGGGCCTATCAGATATCTTAGGGCTACATGTCCCAATATTCTCAAGGATCCTGGAATGTGCTGGCTAAGAATTATGGTAGTTCTTACATGCTTTATATTAGGAAAGGTTAACCTGGATCAGTGAGCATTCATACCATTTTAGTTCACATTCACTATCTAATCTATCTTCTTGGGAATGTGGTAATATATAGAGGGAGTGGACATCTTTTATCTTGAATTACAAGTGCTGATTTTAAATTACATTGTCTTATGCCTTGTGATTGGTATAATATATATTTCAGAACTTCCATTTTGCAGTCTTGTGATTTGCATTATTGTAATCTCTATGTGCTTTAAAAATATGAGCTTAAGAATTAAAGCAACAATTTAGTGAGAAAAATCTGATCGGAACAAAACAAAACAAAAGCTAGCATAGTGATAATGTAGATAGATCTAAAAGTGTCTCTCATCTAAAAATCTGATACAACTTGGGTTCAATAGCATCTGAGATGTTCATGCAGGAAGTCCATTCACATGGATATTTTACAAGCCCAAGTAGTTGTGCATTGCTGTTAGTATTGTATTGGTGCTGCTGAATAAAAAGGATTATTGATGCATTGACTCTATTCCTTTTTGGACTTAGGATCGCCAAATTGGAAGGTTATCCTATAGGCAACATGAGTTATCTATTCAGTTAAACTTTCAGCTTGCGAGTCCTCATTCATGTTAAAAAATAACCTGCAATCTTTACTAAAGGATTTGGTATTTCTTATTGAAAGGTGATTGGTGCAAGCCTTCAAGTCTTGCTCCATTTGGGGGAAAGTACTGAAGAATCTTCTATCTGTTTTTTGCTTACTGCAATCAGTGCAAAGGACAAACCAAAAAATTACAAGAATGCAGTTCTTTTCTATATTAGAAGTGTCCATTTTCATGCTGAATGTTTATACAACAGATTCAACCACAGCTGAAGCTTGAGTCTGAAGTTTCAAAAAACCTGATTCTAAGCTAGAGGAAAAGTTTGTAATTCTTCTCCTTCTATTGCCCAACCAATGGATATTTGCAGAACACAAGTTCTCTCAATGACAGCAAAGACTACAATGCCTGTGCACATAGGCAGACAAGAATAAACCCAGCTGTAATAATATTTCAAATCACTGCACAAAGCAGCTTCTGTCAAATGTGTCATTGTGTTCATAAGCTTGCCCTGCCTTTGATGCAAGAGGGGAAATGAAATGACAAACTCATTTGCAAAGATGGACAGAAGAACTCATTGCACATCTCAGCAGAAAAGGAGTCTAAACCAGCTGTAGGAAATCAAAGGCCTTCTGGTGATACTTATCTACAATTCCCAGAATCTGTTACCATTAGCTGGAATTGCTGATAAGGGAGTCTGGGAGCTTTAATGCAACCGAAAAGTTGCAAGTTCCAGAGAAGCAACCTCCATTGCCCTGGATCTCATTAGGAAAATACCCACAATGGCTCCCAAGAGCAAGAAGAAATGTCTCTTAGGAAGAGACAGATATTATCTCTCAATGAGAAGATCATTGGTGAATTGGGGCTTTCCGTTTTAGTAGTACTGAGAAATTAAGACTATATTACCAACCTAAATCTTACCCATGCATACTGCAGCATTCTTCACTAAAACTAAAGACAACACTGTCAGTTTTGGCACATTTTGGCAATATGTAAGAAGCACAACCAAAATCCAGTTTCACCTCTAGTAATCTCATGCTATTCTGTGGAAGCTAGGATCTTTAATATCTTGCAAGCCAAAAAGTATTCTCTGTTAAAGGACTCTTCTAGCTTAAAAAAATGTAAGCAAAATTGCTCTTCCCATAACATTAATACATTATTCTGCATCCAACACTTTAATAGAGAAAAGGTGCCTCTTGTCATTATCAGGGGTGTCCACAATGACAGTCACTGGTTTTAAAATTCATAACTGGACCTCAGGAGCGCCATCCTTAATCAAGATGCATTGGGTGTACTGCGTGCATTATAAAAGAGTGGAGTTTTCTCATGTGGTCACACCCACCATTTGGAAGTAGTAACCATGGCTGCAATCCAGCACAAATCTTTTCTTTCTTTCCAGTCACTCTTTTATATCTTTTCTCTCTCCTTGCTTTGAACTGTCTTTCTCTTTCACCTGTGCCCAGCTACTACGCTTCTCCCAACCTTGCTTCCACTTTCCCCCAAACAGGATCAAACCCTTTCCCCTACTTTCTTGTATCTAGCCTACTTCCATTTCTTGTTGTTTAATGTGATGGGCAACAAAGGGACAAGAGTTGGAAGGAACACAGAGGAAATTTTGTGTGGATGTGCTGGACTTTGACCAGAGATTCAACTTCAAATCCTTGTTTGATAACAGAGCTCTCAGTAGGTGATGTCTGCTCAGTATTTTCCTCAGCTCAATATCACCTCCTACCTCCCCCACGGGGTTCTAGTTATGGAGATAAATATAAAACAAGATGTTCATGTAAATCAGCGGTTCTCGACCTGTGGGTCGCGACCCCATTTGGGGTTGAATGACCATTTCACGGGGGTCGCCAAGCACCGCAGTCCTTTTTTTTTTTGGTCGGCCATATTTTTTGTTTGGTTGGCCATTTTTTTTCCCTATTGCGATGCGGCCCGTCGTGCCGCGCATGCGCAATGCGCCCCATCATGCCGCGCATGCATGATGCGCCCCATCATGCCGTGCATGTGCGATGCGCCCGTCACACCGCACATGTGCGATGCGCCCCGTCATGCCGTGCATGCGCAATGCGCCCCACCGTGCATGCGCAATGCGCCCCGTCATGCCACGCATGCACAGTGTGGGCCCGCCATTTTTTTTCAAATTATTTTGGTCAGCCATTTTTTTTTGGGTCGGCCATTTTTTTCTGTATTGCGATGCGGGCCATCGCACCGTGCATGTGCGATGCGCCCTGTCGCGCTGTGCATGCGCGGTGCAGGCCCGCCATTTTTTTTCCTATTGCGATGTGGGCTGCCGCACCGCGCATGCGCGATGCGCCCCGTCACGCCGCACATGCACGATGCGCCCCGTCGTGCCGCGCATGCATGATGCGGGCCGGGGTCGAGCCCCGGAAAAGGTTGAGAACCGCTGATGTAAATTACCTGGAACTCTTATGGAAAAAGTGGGATACAGTTTTTTGGTTTTGGTCGGTATATTATGTGGAAGAACCACTTTTCTAATCTTTTGCATAAGTTTGAATATGGTGACTCTGGCTTTAATATTAGGTCTGCTAGCACGTTAAATTATTTTCTTGTATAAGAAAATGCCAATTAATTATCCTCTTTCAAAATCTCATTACAAATTATAGTTATTATTAATGTATTCCAAATTCAGGTTTTGCTTTTTCCTATCATCAGTTACGATATTTTAATCTACAAAAAGAAATAAGCAGATTGGCCAAATTTTGAAAGTCAATTAATCCTCTCAGTGGAGCTGCTAGTTTTCCAAGGTTTAGAAGTATCTGTTGTTTCCCCAATTTTAAGGGAGCCATCGGAAAATCTCAGCTCTCACTATGAAAGCAAACCGAGGATGCTCATATGCCTTTCTCTCTCTCTCTCTCTCTCTCTCTCTCTCTCTCTCTCTCTCCCTAATGAGCCTTGAACCCCTTCATCAATGTACTTTCCAATTCCGTGCCCCTTGATGGTTCAATTCCTGTTTATTATAACAGTTGTGGATTGTGAACGGGCAGATGCAGCAAAAGGACATTGGATAAGGCAAAACAAAAGTCAACTTGCTTTATTTTCCACAAGAAAAATTACCCCCCTTTCAGACAGGTTTTTCCCATACAAGATTTTTTTTTATTAAGGATTTTGTGTTTGCATTTGTGTAAACATTTATGAGCTGTTTTTTTTTTTCCCCAAGAGCAAGCAGACTACATTTTTAAGCAAGGACTATCTTTACAGAAGAACAAAATGGAAGATTCCACATATTTAGGATGCACGGGGTGTTGCTGTATGGCCTGAAATAAACTTCAGGCTTTAGAAATTGGTGTGCTGGAAACACAAACTGCATCCTTGGATGTGCAGCAATAGTTAGAGGTGAATGTTCGCCAAACAAGCACCAAGTTCACCAGTGATTTATTTTCTTATTTAATTTTAACAGATTTCTAGCCTGCTGTCTCTAAAACAAGCCAAGCCATGACAGCTCCCAATATAAAGCCATGACAATAATCACAAAAACCTCATATGCATACTAAAAGAAATCAGGTACTTTAAAAATAGAATAACCTTAGAAAAGAATGATGCCCAGAAAATAAAATGCACAGCCCCAAAATTAAAATAGCCAATTTTAAAATGACACGATTTTGACTGTGGGGGGAAAAGGCTTGGATATAACAAATAGGGCTAAACCTTTAAAAAAATAAACAAGTCAGAGAATGAAGAAAGCCATGGAAATAGCTTAGAAGTGAATACTGTAGTCAGAATCTATTGAGAGAAGGGAGATTGTCTGAAAAAGAGACCCAGGTTCCTCACTGGGCTATAAGAGGAAATATAAGAGAAGATGCAGATACAGAATAACAGAATTGGAAGGGACCTTAGAGGTCTTCTAGTCCACCCCCCAGCCCCCAGCCCCTGCTTGAGCAGAGGATCCTATACCATTCCAGACAAATGGTTGCCCATTGTCTTCTTGAAAACCTCTAATGATGGCCACCCACAACTTCTGGATGCAAGTCATTCCACTGGTTAATTGTTGTTCCCTCTTTCAGGAAATTTCTCCTGAGTTCTGGATTGGATCTCTCATTAATGATCTTCTATCCATTACTTCTTGTCCCGCCTTGTCAGATTCTGTTTCTAGCCTTCCTGTAGAGTCTAGCCTTCCTGATCTGGCCTACCTCAAAGGTCTGGCATGAACTCTTACAGGAAGAAGAACCTCTAATGTTGGTGCTGCCAGCAAGGAAACTCAAATCCTAATTTAATTCTAGGAAAATTTCCTTCCTGAATTGCAGGGATAAATAATAAAGCCTTAGAGGAGAATCAGAACTCTCAGTTCAGAAAATATATTGGAGGCTGTTCTCTCAGGTAAATGTGTGTGAATACAGTGATAATGATAAACAAATAACATGTATGAACTTGTGGAATTATTTTTGGACTTCATCAAAAATAATCGTTTGATCTATGCAGTTCTGCATTAGAGAACAAACGGTTTTCTATACATGCTCCACCACTGACATCTGGTGTTTAGCCTTGTTCAGTGCAATCCAGTAGAAGACACTAAGCAAAACAATCATCAAAGTCAGTTCCTTGTCCATAGCAAAGGCCTCCAGCCATACAATTCAACTATCTATAATATATATGTTCAGTATATTTATTTATTTTATTTATAATCAAATTTATATGCCGCCCTTCTCCTAGGACCCAGGGCGGCTTACAACAAATACAATAAAAATACAATAAAAATTTAAAAATGAGTTGCATTCATACAAACACAATCAGCTCACAATCACTAATGGAGGGACCTTCCAAGGGCCCAGGGGCAGAGCACAGCTCATATGCCCCAAGCCTGTCGGCATAGATGTGTCTTCAGCAATTTACAGAAAGCTAGGAGGGAGGGAGCAGTACGAACCTCTGAGGGAAGCTGGTTCCAGAGGGCTGGGGCAGCAACAGAGAAGGCCCTTGCCCTAGGCCCCACCAGATGATATTGTCTAACAGACAGGACTCGTAGGAGGCCAACCCTATGTGCCCTAACCAGTCGCTGGGATTCATGAGGCAGAAGACGGTCCCGCAAGTATCCTGGTCCATTGCCATAAAGGGCTTTATAGGTCATAACCAACACTTTGAATTGTGTTCGGAGACCAATAGGTAGCCAGTGCAGCTCACAGAGAGCTGGAGTGATATGAGCATGTCTTGGGAGACCCAAGACAGCTCGCGCAGCCGCATTCTGGACTACTTGCAGTCTCCGGACATTCTTCAAAGGTTGCCCCATGTAGAGAGCATTACAGTAGTCGAATCTCGAGGTGACAAGGGCATGGGTGACTGTAAGGAGTGACTCCCGGTCCAAATAGGGCCGCAATTGACGCACCAGGCGAACCTGGGCTAATGCCCCCCTCGCCACAGCCGAAAGATGGTGTTCTAAACTTAGCTGTGGATCGAGGAGGACACCCAAGTTGCGAACCCAGGGGGACAAAACTTCTCCCCCCAGGGTGATGGAAGGACAGTTGGAATTGTCCTTGGGAGGCAGAACCCATAGCCACTCCACTTTCAAATTGAAAGACTGTTTTAGAGTAAATGATTTACAGTACTAATTCTGGGATCCCCAAACAATGACCCAGGTCACCAATGTTCCTGCAGACCTTAAAGCTAATGTGTTACAATGCCATGTCCCATCTGGGTGTAGGAGAGAGAAAGAGAGAAAATGGCCCTACTAGCATGAATGGGCAGGCTCCCTCCCAGCAGCCACAGTACTGACAATATACTCGCAAATTTCCAGATGTGCCCACTAGCCAAAAAAAGATTGGATACTCTTCGCTATTGGTGTTTAGCTACAGCCATGCTGAGAGTGCCGATAAGCAGGTTTAATTCACACATTAATGTCAAGACAGGATTTTTAACTACAATAAAATGATTAAGTAAACACGGTGGCCTGCTTTACATATTGTTCTACACTAACCTAAGGTAAAAGAAGCTACCTTCTTGTTTTTGTTGAAAAGAAATCCATAGGATGTTCTTAAAGTTGAGCTAATTTCCTGGTGACTAATGGAAATATTCATGGAGATTTTTTGCCTGCAGGGAGGGGCACAAAAATGAAATAAGTTGTCAATACCTCTTTCTGGGATATTTTTTCAACTTCTCAGTCTAATCTATAGATCTAAGTCATTTTGGATGGGTTTTCCAATAGTGATTATTTAGTACAGTATTCTATAGCAATAATAGTAATTTCATTCTCAGCATTGCTGACTAACATATGCTTTTAGTTAGAAAAAATAGGTGATGGTAGAAGGTTAATATGTACCTAGCATAAAGGTAGAAGTAAGTACATTTTATAGGCTAAACCAAGTTACTATGACATATTTTCCCATAAACTAGAGTTTACTTCATCAGATGTTGGCAATTTTGTCCTAAATTGCAAATAAAATGGTTTTCTCCCAAGTTTTAAGATTCATACGTGACATACAGATAACCAGCTTATGGAGCAAGATAAATGCATCAAAGAAACCTAACTTATGAGCTCGGGTGGTACAGTGGTTAGAATGCAGTTCTGCAGGCTACTTCTGCTGACTCCTGGCTGCCAGCAATTGTGCAGTTTGAGTCTCACCGGCTCAGAGTTGACTCAGCCTTCCATCCTTCCGAGGTCGGTAAAATGAGGACCCAGATTGTTAGTGAGGGAGGCAATATACTGACTCTGTAAACTGCTTACAGAGGGTTTTAAAGCACTGTGAAGTGGTATGTAAGTCTAAGTGCTATTGCTAACTGGAAACTGGTTTCCAGAAAGAAGCCAATGCAAGCCAATCATGCCTCCTCTGTGGCCCAAAAGAGTCTTTCAGCCATTTCAAAATTTCATCAGACACAGAGAAGGTATAGGTAGTCCTCGACTTACAACAGTTCATTTAGAGACCGTTCAGTGTTACAATGGCACTGAAAAAAGTGACTTATGAACATTTTTCACATGACCATTACAACACCCCCAGAGTCACGTGATCAAAATTCAGACGCTTGGCAACTGGTTCATATTTATGACGGTTGCATTGTCCCAGGGTCACGTGATCCCGTTTTGTGACCTTCTGACAAGCAAAGTCAATGGGGAAGCCAGATTCACTTAATAACCATGTGACTAATTTAACAACTGCAGTGATTCTCTTAATGACTGTGCCAAAAAAGGTTGTAAAATGTGGCAAAAATAAATTTTGGGCTCTATTGTGGTCATAAGTTGAGGCCTACCTATACTTCATCGCAGCCCCTATTAAATGTATTTATTGCAGATTCTTATACAGACTGCAATTGGGCTTATGTTCAAAACCCTGTTACAGTATCAAAAGCCCTGCTTTTTTACTCCTAAATGTGTTTTAAATTTGGACCTGGGACTAGAGGTCAAGTTGTTTAGAATCAGAGCTAAAAATCTGGCAAGCTGTTTTATTAACATGGCTAAGGATCCATCTGGCTCCAGCCAGACTGCTTTCCTTTCTAATATCTGACAATCTTAGGTCACACTGGTGGAGGAGTGTTATGAATCAATTGTGGTCATATGTCCCTCTCTGGAATATTTGTTATTGTTAGGGTTAGATAAAGCCACAGAAATAATCAAGCAGCAGATTCAAGATACAGAGTGACAAAATGATTTAATTCAACCTTCAGGAATGTATCACCCTCTCAGGGAGATCCAGAGACCCTCCCTGCAACTTATCCATTTTCATTTACATGAATATTGATGAGCCTTCTTCAGAACTTGCTTTAATGTCCTCCATTCTGCATTCTTTGGGAATAGATAAAATGCTGTTGCAGTCTCTCAGAGATTTTGCCTCTGCAAAGTGAGGGAGATGCAGATAGTCAAAAACTCTTTTATGCTGCAAGCTTCAGGCTGATTCCACTGGGGCTAATTTCCCAGATTGCATTTTGTATTGATTATTTATTTGCTGACAGGCACTACAGAGTAATATACTTAGCTGCAACATTTTGCCTTTTTTGCAGCTGGAATCTATTACTGTATCTTTAATGGACTGGAGCAGATAGCTAATTGTCTAAAGTTGTGTGGTGTGGATGACGGTTGCAATACAAAGCCTGCTATTCTCAACAATAGGCTGCTGGCATTTTTACATCCACTGAATAGGAAAGGGAATAGCTCAGTCATTTATATTGTGGGGCAAGGATCATTGGGATGTTTGGAATAAAAGAGACCCCTTGGGATCAATTAGCTTCTTTCTGGCCTTTCCAGAATATACTACTTCCCCTCTTGACTCTGTGAATTGATTTATGGCAACTGGGCAATCATGCTAAGAGCCAGGTTAGTTGTTCATTGGATTCACATTGAGAAAAAAAAATCAGATTGTCATATTAATTTGTTGTAGCAATAACAGAACATTGTGAGAGTTCAAGATAAACAAGGACATTATGACAAAAACTGGTCTCCAGATCACTAGATACTTGAAATTCCAGTAGGAAGTTACTGAATTAAAATATTTTTTAAAAGGTGCTATTATAAAAGTCTGAGCATGAAGTACCACAAGAATTACTTTCATCTCATCACAAAGTTTAATTAATGTAATAAAGCTAGAATGAATCATTTATTCCTGCTGTCATAAATGATCACTATGTTTCTTCTGCATTGATTTAAATGTGTTGTCCCAAACTCTTACCTTTGCTATTTTATTGCCACTTGACCTCATTTATTACCCTTCCCCCTTACGCTTGTACATATATATATATCTACCAATTGTGACTAATGCCTTTTATGGCTGATGAAGTGGATTGTAGCTGATGAAAACATTGACCAAGCACTATAGCAGAATTGTATAATGTGCAGAATGTTTAGGCATTCTTGAAACCACATCTACCTTAATTTAAATCCACATGCCCATAGAGTACGGACACCTGGAACAATTCTCAATGATGCAACTTTGAATTCTCACTCTATTCATTTTTAAGCTCTTACTCTAAAAAATATTGGGTTCATTAGAATCACTCCAAAATATGCTGCTTTAACATCTTAAGGATAATCATGATGTGCAAAGTAATATATCCATCTGCCCTAAGAAACTATTCTATCTTCTCTACTCCTAGATCAGGGCTTTTCAACCAGTGATACACGTATCACCTGGCAGGTGATACACGACCCCTAGCCAAGTGTAGCGGGGGAGGGAACAAGCTAAAACGATGCTGCTGGAGGAGATCAGCTAGAGTTGCAGGGCTCAGCAGAAGCCCCAGGGTCTGCACGTGTGGCTACATGCTTATTGGAGCTTCCGGCACACCCAGAAAGAAAAGGAGGAGGAGGGCGGAGAGAGGAGAAGCTATAAAAGGTGCAAGTTTTGGTAGGAGAGGGAGAGAAAAAAAAACATACAAAGAGAGAGAAGAGAAGAGGCTTTTCTTAGCGAAACAGTGAGAGCGATGGATCGGCCTTTGCAAGCGAACGGTGAGTGAGCGAGAGAGAGAGAGAGAGAGAGAGAGAGAGAGAGAGAGAGAGAGAGAGAGAGAGAGAGAGAGAGAGAGCAGGAGGCTTTGCGAGCAACGTGTGAGTGAGTGAAAGAGCGAGTGGGAGGCTTTGTGAGCAACGTGGGTGACTGAAAAAGCAAGCGGGAGGCTTTGCAAGCAAAGGGTGAGAGAAAAAGGGAAAAGTGAGGGGGAGAAGGGAAAAAGAAAAGGCATTGACTTCTGACTTCCTCTGTTACAGTAGAAGGAAGCATTGACATTGAACCTCAACTTTTTACTTTTCCATAATATTATAAACTAGCCATTTCTATAACAACAAATGAAGCTAAAACAGTAAAACCCAAAATGTCCTAAAAGTGGTACAATCTGTGAAAAGGTTGAAAAGCCCTGCCCTAGGTTAAACTGTAGATGTTCTGCAGAAGATCCTGCAAACTCAATTCTCTTAATATTCTGTTAGTCCCATCAATGGCTTCTTATTGCAAGGAAAACTTGTGACATGTTTTACCTTTTCTTTGAAAAGGACTGCAGTTGCTTGCCTAGCACAGAATATGCACACAGAAACATATACAGACTTCATGTTTCAAATAACTGGAAGAGGAGACATTTCTGGGTTTCAGGACCATGAAGTGGCAATCTCAGAAAACTAAAATGTGTGTACAATGGGTTTCTTCCCTCACATGACACTTCAGTCCACGTCAAGTAGCATATTATTTATTTATTTAATTTGACTTCACCCACATCTCATTTTCATATTCACATATTCACCCACATCTCATTTTCACCCCATGATCTACATCCGAAGCAGCAGATTTTGAAACTTCTGGATTGTTGAGAGTTGCAGTGCCCTTACAATTTTTTCTTCTTCTAGGCAAAGCTAATTAGCACCATCCACCTGTGTCATTGATCCTATTTATCACCTTCCCATTGAGGGGGCTTTTTCCTTTACAGAAAAAAAAACCAACAAAATACAGCAGTCCTGCCCTCACTGTTTGAAACTGAAAGAAGTAGCTAGGGTTTCCAGCCAGAGGTAATATTGTTGGATATGAGACACTAGCAGCAAATGTCAGCGTCTTTCTGTTCACCGTGTTCAAGTCAGAACTTCACTTAAAATTGCAAAATAGAAATAATCCTGGACAATTGCTTTCTATTTCGGAGTTTTAAGCTCATCCTTATTTCTTAGTTTCCTGTTTTTTTAACCTGTGTCCCCAAATTTGTTTCTTTGTTCTTTCCAGGTGCGAGATAAAAAACTCCTCAACGACTTGAATGGTGCTGTTGAAGATGCCAAGACCGCCCGCCTTTTTAACATTACCAGCTCGGCACTTGCCACCTTCTGCATCATTCTTGTCTTTATCTTCCTACGATACCCACTCACTGACTACTAGAACATGGCTCAGCCATTGCTGCTCAAAGTCCTCCATGCCAGAAGTAGCTGCCGTGGAGTTTCTCACATAAGGGACACAAACAACAAAACTCCTACATACCCCCCCTCTTAATGGCAGATGCCCCCTTTCCTCAATACTAAATATGCTGCAAGCTTCAACATATATTCACCCTCTGCCCCCCTCCCCCCCCAGTATCTGCCATCCAGCCTGGCTGGGATGCAAACTTTAGCAGAATTTTTTAGTTTTACATTTTGTACACAAAATATTTATTTTCTTGAAAAAGAAGTAGGATTTGATGGTGCAATGGGGAGGTTTTTTTCTGGTCCATGGGGAGAAAGTACAAAAGCTCAGGTGAATGTTACAGAACCAAGCTGAGTACAAATTGGAACTGAAAGTTTGGGGTGGATAATCCTTTTGAGGAATCTGATGAATGCTGAAGAATCTTTGGGCTCTACAACCAAGTGTGTATACATCTTTCATTCCATTGCAGAGGAACAGAATGAACTAAGGAACAGGCATGACTTTGTGGAAGTTATCAATTGCATCCAGACTTCGGTTTTGTCTTTGCCTACTTTGCCTCCCTGTTCTGTATCCCCAACACGCATCCTTTGCCATGTATGTTTTATTGGTTTTTACATTTGACCAAAGCCCAAAATAGCACATCAACAAATAAACAAAAAGCAAAAGAACAACCATCAGGAAATTTGGATTCCTCAGAATTTATTCTCAACTTCTCCTGATCAGTTCTGGAGTTTTCCAAAGTAAATACAGAAGGGGGAAAAAGTTTTCCTTCAAACGTCATGGAGACCCTGAAAATTTACATAGTTCTTGTATTGCTGCCAACTTTCAATAAAGAAAAAAGCCTCTAACCATCAAATAATGAATTACTACAAATTTCATGTTTCTGTCTCATCCTTTACTCTCTAATAAGAGAAAGCTACAGTATGCTTCTGAAACCCATTTGAAGTTGGATTTTATTTATTACACACTCATTGCTTTTATACTCTCTGAATATTATGTTACTATCACACTATAGTGGTTTTCCTTCCCCCTTTAGAGTTGCATAATGCAGCAATGCGATTCCACACCTTAGAAAACATAAATTATATTGTTTATTATTTTTTATTCCAGGGTTGGGTAAGTGTAGTGCTTTGTTTGATAACAGAAAAGAGCCAATTTGGTCTAGTGATTAAGGCACTTGGCTGGAAACCAGGAGATTGTGAGTTCTAGTCCTGCCTTAGACTTCAAAGCCAGCATGAGTCACTTTTTCTCAGCCTAACCCACCTCACAGGGTTGTTGTGGGGAAAAGAGGAGGAGGAAGGAGTATTAGGTGTGTTTGCCACCTTGAGTTATTTACAAAAATGATAAAGATGGGGTTAAAAAAAATACTGTATCTAAAAAAGCTAAATGATTTGGCACATTAACTTCAGAAAGTTTCCATCAATTAAATGAAAAAAAGCCCATGTTATTTATGGCCCAAGTTTGGTATGACACATCAAATAGATTTAAACACCTGGGATTCCTACATGTCCAAATGTTTTTATTTTTTCTTTTATTCCAAATAGCCCTGAGTGCATACCTTATCCAAAGAAGCCATTTGTTTTGTGGCTGCGTGACACTTACTTTGGCAACATCTAAAATTGTGAAACTGTAAGTGTAGAGATAGGATTAGATGCTCCTTTTAATAGGGCTACTGGATGTTACTGCTAGATATCAGCACATCCTATTTCTGCATCCAATGATCTAAAGGATTTCTTCAGCCAAGATATCGTAGCCTCATACATTAATCCCAACACTAGTGGGAACCTTTCTCATGCTTAACATGGCTGTTTTATGTTTTACTGGAATGCTGTAGTACGGAGTCATGAAGGAACAACATTTTGAATGGTGTGAATTCAATTTGTCCAGGTATCCATTTGTTTAAAAGGAGGCCAATGGAGAATGGGCTTGCAGAAGTGTGATAAACATAATACACTACCGTGCAAACAACACAGTGAGTAGTTGAGCAGGAAAGGGCTTGCTATAATTCACCCACCTACCCATCCAAACTCTTCTCCATTTGCTTTAGATGTAACTATTTCTAATCACAAGAGGTAAGTAATTGATGCCCTACCAAGTATTGCTGAACTACAACTCCCAGAATTCCCCAGGAAGCATGGCCAATATTGAGGAACTGCAGTTCAGCTACATCTGGAGTTTACTTATCTCTGCCTGGGCCAGTTCTAAAGCCCCGTTTAGAGCAAAAAGAACAAAGAGAGCAGCTGAAAAGACCCTGGATTATGGTAACCACAAAACCTGCCTTCAAAGCACTGAGTGGGTGCAACATCAAGCCAGGCCCACTGCCTGTCAACGAAGAAGAGCTATGAAATCATGCCAGTAGTTTCCTGGGACCAAAATCAAAGGTTTATAGAGGGATCCTTTGTGCTCTCTGATCCTGGTTGTTTTCTTGCAGACATTTCATTTCCCAAACTAGGTAACATCATCAGTACTAGTCTGCAAGAAAAAGGACCCCTCATTTAAACCCTGAGCTACAAATATTCTCCTTTATTGGCAAGTGTTTATTACAAAAAAATAAACATAGGTTAAAGAAATAAACATTCCCCTCAAATGAAACTTCTTGTGAATGATTGGATGCTGCCAGAACTATCAATAAAAAGCTATAAGGGTAGTGACCTTCACTCTCACTGCACTTTTCCAAAAAGAGTTCTGCAAAGGTTTAATTTCCATGTTTCACTGGACTTTTAAATGAGCCAAAATGGTGGATGGGGAGGAAGGCCTTGATTGAATTCCAAAGGTGCTTTTTCATGAGGTAACTGGACTTTCTTTTTTCTCTTTGAAGATGTTCTGCTTTTCATCCAAGAACCTTTTTCAGTTCTGATTGGATGGTGGGGAATGGAAGAATTAATACTCCTTGTAGACAGCTGATCATTTGCATTCTTTCAGAGAGTCATTGAGGCCACAGAGGCTTTTCTGTGTCATCAGGGTCACCTGAGTAGTGCAAATGGGTGTAGGGCCTTCTTCGAATTGCTAAAAGGACTCTGTTGTAAATTGAAGATAGATGATGTCCTATCCCTCCCCCTCTGTTGAGAGAGGGCCTGTTTGACCCCTATTTCAAACCAGAGGTCCTCTCTGTCCAAAATGTGGACTTTCCTGTCTTTGAAAGAGCAGCCGTTGTCATTTAAATGCAGATCGATTGCTGAGTCTTGGCCTGATGGGTTTGTTCTCCTATGTTGTGCCATATGTTTATGAAGATAAGCCTCCAGGTGGCCTCAACGACTCTCTAAAAGAATGCACGTGACCAGCTGTCTGCAAGGCGTATAAATCCTTCCATTGCCCACCATCCAGTCAGAGCTGAAGAAACTTCTTGGATAAGAAGCAAAATGTCTTCAAAGAGAAAAAAGAAAGTCCTGTCACCTTGTGAAAAAGCACCTTTGGCTTGCATGACTGAGAATCTCTACAGATCTTGACTGAATGCACTCTTATGGTCACTAGAGGGAGCAATAACAATGTGCTCAGCATTGTGAGGTTAGTGGTACCAATGAAGATGATTGTTAGTGTCAAACAGCTTTTTTAAAAATGGGCAGAAATGGTGATGATATGGAAATGCCATGGCTTAAGTATTGTATGTTGTATAAATTGGCTTTTGTCTTTTGATGGTAGTAGGGTTTTTGTTTGTTTTTTACATAGAGAAGATGCCCTCAAGCTGAGTTCAGTTCTACGTTGATTTCATGGGCTACATAACCAAGCAGTTGTCTTGAAAAAGTACTGAAAGTACTGAAATAGTCTGCAAAATTTTGGGATGTTTTTCAACTTTCCACTCTAGTCTATAGCTCTAGGACTTTCTACTGATCTTGCATCCATATACTAATAATGCCCAATACTGCTTAGTTTCCATGTTCAGCCAAATGATGTCATCTGCTGAGATATATAATATACACACAAACACATGCCCACGCAAGTCCAATATAATATGTGGCACCAACAGCATTGATCCAAAATGCCCCATCTTTCTTGGGAGCTACATAACAGTATTTTTGTAAGAAATGGTTCATCTACACATATTTACAAGTTGGAGAGGAAAATAAGGGGATGAGAATGAGTAAACACTTTTTTTCTCTATCTGAGATGCTTGCAATCCGTCCTTACCCATTTTAGATTAGAAGTGGAAGGTGAGGTAGTGTCATTCAAAACTTTCCAGGGAGCATCACCCATTGTCTCTAGGATTGTGTTTCCAGAATTGGGAGATAAAGAAGACGTAAAGTAATTTTAGGTGTAGGATGTGCTTCTTAACAAGCTTCAGTGGTTAACTTTTAAATATATCTATAAGATTAATTTACAAAACAAGAATATATTCTGAAGACGTTGAAAATAACATATATATAGCCCAATCTAGGTATTTATACCAACAGCTATTGCAGTCCAATAGAAATAAGCATATTTGAAGCTACTAGTAAGAGTTGACTTTGTAATATATGTGCGTGTATGTGTGAGACAGAGAGAATGTGTGTGTAGCTGTTTAAAATTGCACCAGTGGCTAATTTTACATACACCATAAGGATGTTTGTTTGCTTATCATTTACAATGCCATCACACTTGACTGTAGTGTGAACTGTATTATCACAAATGGTTCAACAAAAAATAGTTTCATGTGTCTTGTGAAGCCAGGCAGTATATTTGAATAACGAAGCTATTCAAAAACAACTCAATAATAAAGATTAGCATTATTGAGACAGAATCACATATAGCTTAAATGATTAGATTAGAATGATGAGAACGATGAGAAGAATGGAACTGCTTTCATCTTGTGAAATGTACCTGAAAACAATTATTTTGCAGAGATCCTAACTGTGGTGAAAAAAAGAAAAGCAAGAAAAGAAGAAGCAAGCTAGCTAGCTAGCAATAGAGGAGTGAGTAGATGGCTGCACAGAACAGATATTAGTGGGCCTAAGAGGCAAAGAACAGGTTCATATAACCGCAACGTTAAAAAGAATATGCTTCTTACAATTCCCTGCATGGCTAGTTTGATGTTCAGAGAAATGGAAACAGACTAACCCTATGTTTTCTCTTGAAGCAAGGCTGTGAGAATGGGATGCTAAAAGGTAGAAGAGGGCTTGTACGATGGAAGAGGAGCTAACCTTATTTCATATTATAAGTCATTTCGGGGTTAATTTAATTTTATTTCAGCCAGGTTTCAAATTCAAAGCAGCATTCATCTTGTCAAATGATTCTCTAGCAATGTTTCTCAACTTTAGCAACTTTAAGATACGTGAACATCAATTCCTAGAATTCCCCAGCCAGTATTCTGGTTGGGAAATTCTGAGAGTTGAAGTCCACATACCTTAAAGTGGCTAAGGTTGAGAAACACTGCTTTAGCGGAATGCTGTCTTGTCTCAGGCTTTGGTGTCACCTTGAGAGCTCTCTGACAGGATCAGGAAATCCAAGATGAAGGATTAGCAGGCGTCTAACGGGATGTCATCTTTTGTTTTTTACTCTATAACTGAATAATTATTTTGTTATATGAGGATCAATACTTTCCCAGGGCTACCAGGATCAAAAGAGCCAATTACACTGCATGAGGGAATATATCATTCTGAACACCTAATTAAACATCACCTTGAGACCGATGCAAAATCTGGAGGACCATTGAATGACAGCAAAGTCTTTTCTTTAGTTCTTTGCTGCTACCTAGTGGCCATCTGGATGCTTATAGGCTAGGTCTGGTAGCCTTTTCTTATTAATAAGGATTACTTCTTTACTACGTCATCATTATCAACAACAAATAATTTGAAGAATTATCATGCAAGGTATGGAGGAATACTATTCAAATAATCTCTCATCTGAACTCTGGGAGAAAAATAGATTTGGGACTAAGCTTTGAATCAAAGGCAGGAGGCAAGTAGGGAGATAATTTCTGAGCAGTGTTTATTGGCATATAAAATGCCTAAAATAGCTCCAGAAGAACACAACAATGAGAGGAAAGGTCCTTAGGAAATGACCATTTCAGTTCCTAGGGTCACCTTGAAACAGTAGCTTTCCTTTTTTTCAAGAGGAGTCAGTTTTAGTCCTGTCTGGAAAGCAATGAAATCTACTTTGTGAGATAATAGGAAAGGGGATTTGGGAGGACCAAGTTTTGTAGAAAACTGTGATCCAACATAGGCCTTTACCCATCATTTGGAGAACCTTCATAGTATATAATAAATGCCTAGAATATATTAGACCAGGGTCTTCAAACTTGGCCCTTTTATGACTTGTGGACTTCAACTCCCAGAATTCCTCAGCCAGCCGTGCTGGCTGAGGAATTCTGGGAGTTGAAGTCCACAAGTCATAAAAGGGTCAAGTTTGAAGACCCCTGTATTAGACCAACATCCCGAGGCTATTCGTTTGTGAGTCCACGCCTCTCATTGAATGCGATGATATCTTTAATTGGCCTTGTGGTATTCCCTAATATATAGTCTCCCAATCTTTAATTGGCCTTGTGGTATTCCCTAATATATAGTCTCCCAATTATTCGTAATATGTCTCATTTTGGGTCCAAGTTAAGCTTAGCTTTAATATAGTTTCATTTCTGTTCTATACAGACTGGAATAAGATAAAGCCTTGCTTTAGCTCGAGTAAACGTCCTGGTCCTACTGATGCTTGCAAAATTATTATAGATTCATTCAAACTTTTGCCTTTAACATGCCAAGATTATTTATGAGTTGAATTGCACATACTGGGGGACTTCCAGTGCAGGAAGAAAGTGTTATTTAAGAAGCATTATTGATATGGCCGACAGAGGGCCCCCTCGGACTATCTAATCTTATAGAAAGAGCTGAAGCAGTTTTAGATTTGGTGGGGAAAAATGATTGACTAAGAATTCCACTTCTTCAGAGATAAGTGAAGAAGAACCTAACTTTTTCACTGCCCAAGTATGTTTAAGAAAACATCCTTTGTTCTGCAACATTCTCTGTGCAAAGAAGATTCATCTTCTTCCCTGTCATGCTGAGCAAAAGATGAACAGGGGAAACTTGTTCAGCCGGATGAAAAGCTTGTATAAGGCAGTTATTGGAATCCTGCAATTTTTCAGAAGGAAATGTTGCCAGTTTCCAACAGGTGTAACAATCTCCAACTCTTTCTAAGGGCTCTTCCATACAACAGAGGGGCAGGAAGGAAAATACCTCCTTTAATGTCCCAATTGGGATTGGACTGCTGGCATGTAGGGATCCGTGCTCTGCCTGTTTTCTTAGCAATGTAGTAATGGGGGGACTTTAATTACTCTAACATCAGTTGAAAAACAAACTGCAGCAAGTAGGAGATCAAACAGGTTCTTGAGGTGCCTAACTGACAACTTTATCCTCCAAAAGATGAAGGCGGGAACTAAAGGGTCAGCTATAACACCAATATAAAAAAGATGTTGAGACTCTGGAAAGAGCTCAGAGAAAGCAACAAGAATGATTAGAGGGCGCTGCAGGCTAAAACATACAAAGAATGGTTACAGGGCCTGGGTGCATCTAGTCTAATGAAAAGAAGAACTAGGGGTGACATGATAACAGTGTTCCAATATTTGAAGGGCTCCTATAAAGACGAGGGGGTCATACTATTTTCCAAAGCACCAAAAGGCAAGAAGAGAAACAATGGATGGAAACTAACCAAGGAGAGAAGCAACTTAGAACTAAGGGGAAATTCCCTGACAGTGAGAACAATCAACCAATGGAACAACTTGCCTTCAGAAGTTGTGGGTGTTCCATCATTGGAGGTTTTCAAAAAGAGACTGGACAATCATTTATCTGAAATGATATAGGGTCTCCTGTTCAAGCAGGAGGTTGGAGTAGAAGATCTCCAAGGTCCCTTCCAATTCTATTATTCTATGTCAGAGGTCCCCAACCCTTTGGGCACCAGGGACTGGTTCCATGGAGAAAGGTTTTTCTGGAGGCCAGAGGGTACATGGTTTTGTGTGTTGCCTGCATCCTAGGGATGGGGCTTTGCTTGTTTGTGCGGCCCGGTTGCTGGCATGCTGCAGCCCGGTACTGGTCCATGGACCAGGGGTTGAGGAACCGTGTTCTATGTTCTACTGGACTTAATTCTAACTAATAGGGATAAAATGATTGAGCGAGTAGAAGTTATAGGAACTTTGGGGGACAGCAAACATGATATACTAGAATTCACCCTAATGCAGACACAGGTGAGTGAACAATTGATGTCATTCAGCTTGACATCGGTACCTTGGAAAACCTGGAAAATATAATAAAACAGCAGATTTGTGAGCATCTAGAAATGAGCAGGGTGATTACTAGAAACCAGTATGAGTTTGTTAAAGGCAGGTCATGCCAAACAAACCTTATTGCCTTCTTTGATAAAGTGGCTAAATTAGTGGATCAAAGAAATGCCATGGATATAGTTTATTTATTTATTTAATTATTAGATTTATTTGCCACCCTTTCCATCTCAAGTAAGTATAAATAGTCTTCAGTAAGGCATTTGATAAAGTAGACCGCAGCCTACTGCTTGGTAAGATAGAACAATGTGGGATCAATCAAATAGACAGAAGTACCATTAGACAAATTTGCAGTTGACTATCCAAACACACCCAGTATGTGGAATTATATCTATGTGGAGGGAAGTATACAGTGGGATACCTCAGGGTTCTATCTTGGGCCCAGTGCTTTTCAACATCTTCATAAATGATAAAGATAAGAGGATTGAAGGGGTGTTCATCAAATTTTCAGATGACACCAAGCTGGGAGGAATTGCTAATGCTCTGGAAGATAGACTCAAGGATCAGAAGGATCTTGACAGACTTGAGCATGGGGTCATATCCAACAAGATGCAGTTCAGTGGTGAGAAAAGTAAGGTGATGCACTTAGGTAGGAAAAACCAAATGCACAAGTACAGAATAGGCAGTACCTGGCTCAACAGTAGTAACTGTGAGAGGGATTTAGGTGTCCTGGTGGACCACTGCTTAAGCATGAGCCTATGTGGCAGCCTACGGTATACCTGCCAATGCAGTTCTAGGCTGCATCAACAGAAGGAAAGCACCAAGAACACAAAAAGCGATAGTTACATTCTATACTGCACTAGTAAGGCCACACCTGGAATACTGTGTCCAGTTCTGATCACGATATTAAAAAAATGATGCTGAGGCCCTAGAAAGAATGCCAAGAACAGTAACAAAGAGGGTAAACTATACAATACATTGCTAAGAGAACTAGATATGTATAGCGGTCTAATGAAGAGAAGGCTTAGAGGTGACATCATAGCCATCTTCAAATACCTGAAGGATTGTTACAAGGAACCAGGGGTTCCAGAGCACCTGAGGGCAGAACAAGAAGAAATAGGTGGAAGCTAGTCAGAGAGAGATCCAATCTGAAACTAAGGAGAAACTTCCTGACAGTGGGAACAATTACTCAGTGGAACAACTTGCCTCCCAGAGTTGTGCAAGCCCCATCATTGGAGGTTTTCAAGAAAAGATTGGGCAACCATTTGCCTGGGATGGAATAAGGACTCCTGCGTATGGCAGTGAGATTGACTAGAACACCTCCAAGGTCCCTTCTAGCCCTATGAATCTATGACTCTTCCCTCACCCAACTGTCAGGAGAAACTTCCTGACAGTCAGAACAATTAACCAGTGGAACAACCTGCCTCCAGAAGCAGTGAATGCTGCAACACTGGAAGTTTTTAAGAAGAGACTGGAAAGCCATTTGTCTGAAATGCCATGGTATAGGGTTTCTAGCCTGAGCAGGGGATTGGACTAGATGACCTCCAAGGTCCCTTCCAACTTTTTTATTATTATTATTATTATTATTATTATTATTATTATTATTATTATTATTATTATTATTATTATTATTATTATTATTATTACATAAGAACATAAGAAGAGTCATGCTGAATCAGGCCAAAGCCCATCGAGTCCAGCATTCTGTGTCACACAGTGGCCCACCAATTGTACATGGGGATCTTGAGCAGAAAGAGAAGACAAAACCCTCCTTTTCCCTTGACCCCCAACAAATGGTACTCAAGGGAATCCTGCCTGCCTCAACCGACATAGAGGCGGCACATGGACATCCGTTTTAGAGGCGGCACATGGACATCCGTTTTAATAACCACCATTACACTTGGCATCCATGAATCTGTCTAACCCTGCCTTGAAGCTATCAAGGCTGACAGCTGTCACGACCTCTTCTGGAAGTGAATTCCATAAACCAACGATCCTCTGGGTGAAGAAATATTTCCCTTTATTTGTCCTCACTTTCTTACTTATTATTATTACTACTACTACTACTACTACTACTACTACTACTACTACTACTACTACTACTACTATTTTGGAAGGAAATATATCAATGTATTCAGAAATTTTTTTAAATGAAATTTGAATTGAAACCACAAGTACTTTGAAAATAATTCCAGAAAGCTTAAATTGAAAGTAACACACTTTTGAAGATATATGTTGACAGCAGCAAGAACAAAACTTGGCACAATACTGAAAAAGAAAGTCTTCTATTGATAGAAGATTAGGGGACTAAAGTTGCTGAATAGGTGGCAATGGCAAAACTGACAGTCTATAGTTATAATAGAAGTTTAACCAAATTTAAGCAGGAATGGCTCCTTTTTACATGACATATCATGCAGCAAGGCAGATTGAGGCATTTGGAATACAATTTCTAAGAAAAGAGTCAAGAGACTCAAAACAACAGATGAATGAAATGACTTAAATAGATATAAGGAAAAACCTCCAATGCATTGTAAAATATAGCACAAATATTTAAGGAGTGGTTAGTGGTGGCAGAAAAAAAAAATAGAAGTGAAGAAGAAAGTGTGTCATCAAAAATTCCCTTCACAATGTTTTACTTACGTTTTATTTTTCACTTTTCCTTTATTTTTTACTGTTTTATACTCTTTAAGCTTAAGCAGAGCAGCAAAAAATAAAAGAAAAAGAATAAATTAGGCACTATGCACATGCATTGAGTGCATATGTTGCATAAAAGGTGCGAGAACAAGGATTTCTTGCTCTACAATCAAAAAGTCTGCAGCAAGAAGCTGTGCATTGCATGGAATTGGGTTTCAACAATCAGAAGAGCTAAGCAGTTTATATTAGTCAACAAGTGGTCTGCTATGTAACATTTTTATTGGGCGATCTATTTGACATCCTCAATTCACCACAACTTCCACACATATTAAAGCATTTTTCTCTGTCAAGTTTCTTAGGCATTATTTACTGTATGTTGGCGGACCATAACTATGCAATCCCAGAAAGCAGGTGTATGATTTAAGGAGGTGCCAACAGTGCCCACATCCATTCTGAGGTGCCTTGTCACATTCTGAAAGGCATCTCTTTAAGACATATGAATATTTTGTGGGATATTGACTCCTGAGTTCAGGAAAAGAACTCAGATTCTTTAAGAAGGCATCGTCAGCACCCATGCCTGACCCAAAGCAACTTTTTCACATTGCAGTCAAAACACTGCACATCATTACATTTAGCTAATAAACTAGTCTTCTCTGCCTGTCTCAAACTGCTACCCGGTAGTACTTTGACAAACTGCAATGTGTCAGCTCCTTGCCAAACTTGTAACATTTGTGCTGAATACATTAAATCAGTGGTTTTTTTTTCCAAACATGGCAATTTTTAAGACGTGTGAACTTCAGTTTCCAAAATTTCTCAACCATCATGCTGGCTAGGGAATTCTAAGAGTTAAAGTCCACACATCTTAAAACTGCCACATTTGAAAAACACTGCATTAAACAGAAAAAGGAACAATACTGTATGGACTCTTGTCTAAGCTCTTTTTCTATTTTGAACTATTCTGTTTCTCCAAATTCAGTTATAGTAACTTCTCACTGATTGTCAAGATTCCTCATAAGACTACTACCGGTATAGCCAATTATTCAAATACAGTTACCAGCCTTGACAAATTCATATTCTAACCTTGTGTTATAATAGGGGGTCTATAGATTCTATAAATCCAGTCCTTTTCTAATATTGTTGAAAGCAGCCTTGCACCCTTGCCGTGCAAGATCCACCCATTTTGTGTATTTGACACCACAATGAAGGTACAAAAGAGATGGACTGTCATTTTGTCATTTGTCTTTGGATTAGTGCAGTTGTTCAGTGTTTTGAGCATTTTGTTGTTATCTCCATTTTTCAATAAAAGCAGATACGCCAATCTTTTCAATTTCTAGGTCACACAGGCTTGTTTCTTATTTATTATCAAAGAGCTCTGAGTCTCTTTTCCTGAGGTTTTTAAATAGTTCACTGGGTATTTCATCTGCACCTGATGCTTTCCTGTCTGACAGCTGATCTATTGACCTCACTTTCTACTGGAATTAGTCCCTGAATATATTCTCTCTCCACAAATGCTTCTGTCATTTAGAGTCCTGTTTGTAAAGGGTTTCAGTGTGGTCTTTCTTTCTTTCTTTCTTTCTTTTAACCTCATTTGCTTTTATCATATTTCTTTCATGATTATACTTCAGCATTTCTGAAAAAATCCTGCGATTTATTTGATCTTCCAAAAAAAAAAAGAGAGAGAGAGAATGTTCTTTTTCCTTCTCTTGTTATATTTTAGTTAGTTGACATTCTGATTTGAGATATCCTTTCTTGTCCTCTCTTACTTAATGTTAACAGCCTGTGTTCAGTTGCCATATGCTATTTTTATTGCCCAGGGGCTTTCATTCTTTGCTTATATCTGGCTATCTGAATAGTTTCTTCTGAAAGCCACTTAGATCTTTTTCTTTTTGAAATTTCAGGGACTTTTCATTGCTTTGTCTCTTATTTCCTCCCATAGTTCCTCAGGTTCACTTTCTCAATAGCTAAGAGCACTAAATCTTGTATTTACAATACCAAAATTATACCCTTGACTGTAGCTACCCCAGGCCATATCTAATGGGAGACAGACCATCATCCCACAGATAACCCAGCCCTGTGCCACGAAGGGTTTTATAGATATTAAACAACACTTTGAATTGTACCTTGAAGCAGTGGTGGGATTCAAATACGTGAACAACCGGTTCTCTGTGTGGATGCTGCTTCCAGAAGTCCATTCTGGGCCTGGGCAACAAAAAATTAGCTGCCGAACTGGTGCAAATCAGCTGAATCCCACCACTCCTGGAACCCTCTTGCAAGTCTGTGCAGCTTATGCAGCTGTTTAGGGAAGGTGGTGGAGAAGACCTTTAGTTCACAGCTCCAGAGGGTCATGGAAGAAATGGAAGCACGATGGCTCTGTGGTTAAAGACACCAAGCTTGTCAGTTGGAGAACTGACGGCCTGGGTTTGAGACCCAAGCACCACATGAAGGGGTGAACTCCTGTTACCTGCCCCAGCTCCTGCCAACCTAGCAGTTTGAAAGCATGCAAATGCAAATAGATAAATAGGTACCCCAGTGCTTTTTTTGTAAAATAAAAAAAGGTGCCGGATCTCACACACGTCATACAACCCGCCTTGCCTACCCTACAAGGTTCCATCCAAAAAAGGTGCCGGAACTCCGTTCTGGGCATTCTATGACAAAAAAAGGCCATGGGTACCACTTCAATGGGAAGGCAACTGTGTTCTGTGCACCTCAGCATATAGCCATGCTGGCCACATGACCATAGAAAGGGGCTTTGTGACAATGCTGGCTCCCTTGGCTAAGAAACAGAGATGAGATGAGATGAGCACTGTTGTGTCCTGAGCCTGCAAATGCAGACTCGGGACGTTGCATTAGTCCCGGGCAATTGCAAAAGCTGCCCAGGACCAGATTGAGTGGCACCGGCCAAAAAAGATCACCTGTCTGCTGCCATTGGTCTGGAGATCCGGACATATAAAAGGAGGCTTGCATACCTCTGCTCGTCGTTGGAGTTTTGGCTGAGAACAAATAAAGACTATTACTGTGTGAAACATGCGTCTTCATCATTCGCCATTTTGGGAGGTCTTAACATTGGCGACGAAGGTGGGATCTCTTACAAGCTTTAAGAAGAAGCTTTAAGACTCACCAAGAAGTCCTCGATGAGGGAAGACGGCGTTAAAATCAGCGTCCAGCCTGCCAGTACAGCATTGCTGGAGGGTGAGTTCAGCTGAAAGACCCCTTCCCAAAGACAGTGAGTGGTGAAGTGTGCTTGAAGATGGCGAAGATCGGCTGCTTATCTGAATTTGACATCTCCCACCCTGAGAAATGGGAATCATACGTTGCTAGGGTGGAGACTTATTTTAGGGTGAATCAGATCAGAGAGGATGGTCTGAAGGCTGCAACCCTGTTGTGTGTCTGCGGGCAGGAAGCCTTTGAGATCGCTGAAAATCTGGTGGGCCCCGCTGCTTTGGAATCAATTACATATGCTGATTTAAAGAAGTTTCTGAAAGAACATTTTCAACCTAAGCTATCCGTCATTGCTTGGAGGCATGCGTTTGATCAAAGGGACCAGAGGGCCGGTGAATCAGCCAAGGACTTTATTGTGGCTTTGAGGCGGGCAGCCAGACTGTGTGAGTTTAAAGACTTGGAAGAAAGGCTGCGTGATCGTTTTGTGTGTGGACTAAGAAATAGAGACTTACAACGGAAGATCTTCGCTAAAGAAGATATTTCATTCCAAGATGCTCTGAAAGAGGTTACAGCAGAGGAAGCAGTGGGGGAGGGAGGTTAAAAATATGAGGCCCCCCAGAAGCTCCCCCGAAACAGCCACGGTCCACCAGGAAGACATGCAAGAAGAGGCAGAGACAGATCCTGAAGATGAGGTGAACAAGCTTTACCAGGCAGATAGAAGAAGGCAGAAGGGATGTCCAGAGAAGGCCACAACAGCCCTTCAATGCTTCAGGTGTGGAGGACGCCACAAACGAGCTGACTGCAGGTTTCGTTCCGCCATCTGCAGAGCATGCGGCAGGCAAGGACACATTGCGTCCGTCTGCTTGGGTCATCAGAAGGTACAACCCCATGAAGAATTGCGCCTGAAAGGTATCAGGGTCCCCAACCAAAATAGGGTGGGCTTCTGCGCATTGCGCAGAAGTATTTTGATGACAGGCACACATAAGCCCCTAAAGAAGAAACTGTCCCTTAATGTAAGGTTGCAAGGAGTTTCTTTATCTCTGGAATTGGACACTGGGTCCGCTCTATCCATAATTTCCCTCAACACATTCAGGAAAATTTGCAGTAGCAGTGGCCTCCAAGTTAAGCTCAGGCCATTCAATGTTATTCTTACAGACTTTCAGAATTCTAAGGTGTGTGTTAAGGGGGAGGCCACCCTTAGGGTACAGTACAAGAATTTTGAAGGTCCTTTAGATGTGTTAGTTGTTGGGGGTGAACATACAAGTCTTATTGGACTTGACTGGTTCAAAGCCCTGGGAATCCAAGTTACTGGCCTGCAACATTTGCAAACGTATAGCCTGGCAGAGGTCTGCAAGGAGTTTGCAGATGTGTTTAGTCCTGAGATTGGGTCCTACAAGGGGCCTCCAGTTTCTCTACGGTAGATCCAAACATAACACCCATCAGGGTTAAGGCTAGGAGGGTTCCATTTGCCCTCAAGAGTAAGATTGATGCTGAACTGGACAAACTGCTCCAACAGGGCATTTTAGATCCTGTAGACTCTAGCCCAGCGGTTCTCAACCTGTGGATCATGACCCCATTTGGGGTCAAACGACCATTTCACGGGGGTTGCCAAACAACGCAGTCCGCCATTTTCCCCCCTTTTCCTTAGTTATGCTACTCCCGCTTATTCTATTGGCTTTTGAAAGCCAATAGAATAGAGTCTATTCAAGAGACTCTATTCTATTGGCGTTCGAAAGCCAATATAAACTAAGGAAGTTTTGGTTTCGGAGCACGTGGCAGAAAGCGAGACAGAGAACAAGCGGCAGAAAGCGAGAGAGAACAAGCAGCAGAAAGCAAGAGAGAACAAGCAAAAACAGTAAGTTTTGTCTCTGGCCTGCTGCTGAGCTTCCTCTGCTTGGCCCCCGGATACCCCAGCAGCCCCAGAACACCCTGCCCCCATTTCGTGCAATTTCGCAACCGGCCCACCGGCTACAAAACACCCCGCGGCCGCCGGCGTTCCCATAAGGCTCCTCCCCAGCCCACTGGCTCAGCCTCCTCCAGTCCGTCCTTCCTCACCTGTCTCGTGTGGTGACCCAGCTGGCAGTTTTGGTGGCGTGGTTGATATCATAGTTGCGAGCTTCCTCCCAGCCTTTGGACAAAGGCAGCTTCTGCCGGGGCATTTTTCCCAGCAGCAGGCGCAGCAGCGAAGAGATGGACCGAGGCCAGAGGCGAGCCAGGCTGGCTGCCTGCCGTCTGTCCTGCTCCCCTCCCCATCTGTTTGGCTGAGGACATGGGGGGGCTGGGAGCCGCTGCCTTCCATCCTGCTCGCCCTCACCGCCCGTTCTGCTGAAGATGGGGGGCGGCTGGGAACTGCTGCTGTCCGTCCTACTCCCCTCCCCATCTGTTTGGCTGAGGACGTGGGGGCGGCTGGGAACTGCTGCCTGCCATCCTGCTCCCCTCCCCATCTGTTTGGCTGAGGACGTGGGGGGCGGCTGGGAACTGCTGCCTGCCGTCCTGCTCCCCTCCCCATCTGTTTGGCTGAGGATGTGGGGGGACGGCTGGGAACTGCTGCCTGCCGTCCTGCTCCCCTCCCCATCTGTTTGGCTGAGGACGTGGGGGGCGGCTGGGAACTGCTGCCTGCCGTCCTGCTCCCCTCCCCATCTGTTTGGCTGAGGACGTGGGGGGCGGCTGGGAACTGCTGCCTGACGTCCTGCTCCCCTCCCCATCTGTTTGGCTGAGGATGTGGGGGGACGGCTGGGAACTGCTGCCTGCCGTCCTGCTCCCCTTCCCATCTGTTTGGCTGAGGACGTGGGGGGCGGCTGGGAACTGCTGCCTGACATCCTGCTCCCCCTCCCTGTCCGTTTGGCACCGTCTGCCTTTCGATCTCTCTCTCTCTTCACCTGGAGGGAGAGGGAGAGAGAGAGAAAGAGGAAAAAGAGAAACAGGAAAGGAAGAGAAGAGAAAGAGGAAAGAGGAAGAGAGAGAGGAAAAAGAAAGTTAGAGGAAAAAGATAAAGAGGAAAGAAAAAAAGGAAAGAAGGAGAGAGAGAAAGAGGGACAGGAAAGAGAAAGAAAGAGAGGGGGAGAGGAAAGAGAAAAAGAGGAAAGAGAAAAAAGATTGAGAAAAGAAAGAAAAAAAGAGAAAGTTAGAGGAAAGAGAAAGAAAGAGAAATAAGAGAAAGGAAAGAGAAAGAAGAGAAAGAGGAAAGAAAGAAGAGAAAGAGAGGAAAGAGGATAAAAGAGACAGAAAGAGAAAGTTAGAGGAAAGAGGGAAAGAGGAAAGAGAAAGAGAGGAAAGAAAGAGAGAGAGAGAGAGAGAGAGAGAGGAAAGTGACAGAGAAAGACCTTTTTGACATCTAAAATGAAGATAACAATGCATATATCCTTTTTTTACCTTTATTTTATATATACACACACAAAGACACACACACACACAGACACACACACATTAAAGGTAAAGAAGGATATCTGCAGTGTTATCTTCATTTTAGATATCAAAAGGGTTTTGCGGCTCCCAGTGTTTTGTTTTCTGTGGGAAACGGGTCCAAGTGGCTCTTTGAGTGCTTTGGGTTGCCTACCCCTGGGGTGGGTGGACTCCCACATGCTATTAACTTTGTTAGCAAATGGGAGGGGGGGTTGAACAAAGTTGCTTCATTTATTCATTCATTTATTGCACAATAAAATTATTTGAAACCAACATTTTGTGCTATTCTAATGCACAACTGCACAAATATGCATGTAATCTCTGAGTAGACTATCACATCTGGGCTACAAAAATTTTGTTAAAGCATTCTTGTTTGCTGATATTTATTTCCTTTTATAAACTGCTTTGATTCTTCCAATTATTGTTTAAAGTGGTTTAATACTTCCATTTATTTCCTTTTATTCCCTTAAAACTAGTTTGAATCTTCCATTTGTTGCCATTTATTCTCTTAAAACTGATTTAATTGTTTTGTTTATTTCTGATCCACAAAACCTATAACCTCCATGCCATTTCTCACTCTTCTTATTCCTTTCTGCTTTGCTTTTTATTCCCTCTCTTTCATATACTTTCTTTTATCTTCATTGAAAGAAAATCCCTCCAGGTCCCCACTATAATTTATGGTTCAAATGAAAGCAGCCTGTTCTTATTTATTATTTACTAACTTTTTGTAAATTTTGGTCCCACATTTAAAGGCAGGGTAAACATGCATTAAAATACATGCAGCGGCGGCACAGCATTAATGGTGGCCGGGGCTGTCTTTCTTGCCACGCCCACTTGGCGGTCACGCCCACTTGGCGGTCACGCCCACTTTGGCGGTCACGCCCACTTTGGCGGTCACGCCCACTTTGGCGGTCACGCCCACTTGGCCACACCCACTTGGCCACGCCCCCGGCACCCAGCGATGTAGAAACAAAAATAATTTTATGGTTGGGGGTCACCACAACATGAGGAACTGTATTATGGGGTCGCAGCATTAGAAAGGTTGAGAACCACTGCTCTAGCCCTTGGGAAACCCCCATAGTAACGCCTCTTAAGGCTAATGGAGACATACGTATATGTGCAGATTACAAACGCACACTAAACAAGGCTTTACAGCAGCATGCTTATCCAGTACCTGTAGTGAGCCACATTCTGGCTTCCCTCAAGGGGGGCCGAGTTTTTGCAAAGCTTGACCTGGCACAGGCATATCAGCAGTTGCCTGTGGATGAGGCAGCTGCTGAAGCTCAAACCATTGTAACTCATAGAGGAGCTTTCAAGGTAAAGAGATTGCAATTTGGGGTGAACGTAGCCCCTGGCATATTTCAGAGTGTCATGGAGAATACACTTCGGGGTATTCCTGGGGTCTGTCCTTATTTTGATGATGTTCTCATTGCTGGAGAATCAAGTCAAAATTTGGCTGAGAGATTGAGGGCTGTCTTGCTTCATTTTAGAAAAGCTGACCTTAAATTAAAAAAAGACAAGTGTAAGATTGGAGTCAATTCTACTGATTTTTTGGGATTCAGGATAAATGCTCAAGGCATTCACCCTTCTGATGCTAAGCTTAAAGCTATTCAGCAGGCCCCTAGACCTAAGTCTAAGACGGAGCTGCAAGCCTTTTTGGGGCTATTGAATTTTTACCATGCATTTCTACCTCACAAAGCTGCAATAGCTGAACCTTTGCACAGACTTTTAGACAAACAGGCCTGTTGGCAGTGGGCTAAAGCCCATGAGAAAAGTTTCAATGAGGTCAAAGCCTTACTTACTTCAAATGCAGTGTTAGCTCACTTCAATGAGCAGCTACCTGTTTGCATTGCGTGTGATGCATCTCCATATGGAGTGGGAGCAGTACTTAGCCACCTGAAGGCTGATGGAACACAGGTTCCTGTGGCTTATTATTCTAGGACACTGTCTTCTGCTGAGCACAACTACGCTCAAATTGACAGGGAAGCATTGGCTGTTGTAGCAGACATTAAGAAGTTTCATGATTTCATTTATGGCCGCCACATCACAGTCTACACTGACCATAAGCCCTTGTTAGAGTTATTCACAACAACCAAACAAACTTCACATATCCTGCCTCCTCATATGCTGAGATGGTCCATTTTCTTGTCAGCATATGACTATACGCTAATCCATAAGCCTGGAAGGGAAAGGGGTTGTGCTGATGGCCTGAGCATATTACCCCTGCCCAACTTGGAGCCTGATCCAGCCCCTGCTGTAAACATTCTGTCCATTCAAGAGCTGCCTGAGTCTCCTCTCAATGCTAGGGATGTGGCTGCTGAAACTGCCACAGATCACACACTTCCACGAGTGTTGTCATGGGTGTTGTCTGGGTGGCCGGATAGATGCCCAGATAATGAGTTCCAAAGTTTCTGGCACAAGAGACATGAGTTGTCCACGTTCAAGGGATGCCTGTTGTGGGCAGTAGGGTAGTAATCCCTGAATCATTGAGGTCTAGGACCTTAAACTCTCTGCATGAGGGACACCCAGGCATAGTCAGGAAGAAAGTGCTTGCACGCAGCCATTTGTGGTGGCCTGGCCTCGACAAAGCCATCGAGGCCCAGGTTCATGGGTGCCATGTGTGCCAACAGTCCAGGCCCGAGATGCCTCAGGCACCTGTTCACAGGTGGGAGGAAACTCAAACCCCGTGGTCTAGGGTACATATAGATTACGCTGGGCCCTTTCAGGGTCAATTCTTCCTGGTTGTTGTTGATAGCCACTCCAAGTGGCTAGAGGTTGTTCCTGTTTCCTCCACTACTACCTCCAAGACTATCCAGGTGTTGAGAGGAATTTTTTCAGCTCATGGCCTTCCAGATGTTCTGGTTTCAGACAACGGTCCTCAATTTACCTCTTCTGAGTTCCAGGTTTTTCTCCAGGCAAATCTGATCCATCACGTGACTTCGGCTCCCTTCCACCCTTCCACCAACGGAATGGCAGAACGAATGCTGCGCACAACCAAGGAGGCCATCAAAAGACTGACTTATGGTAACTGGCATCACAGGTTAGCAGACTTTCTTCTTGCACATCGTACTACACCTTGCACTGCTACAGGGAAGACCCCTGCTGAATTACGCTGGGGCCGCAGGCTTATAACTAAGTTAGACAGACTGCACCTGGACAGGATGGCTTCTCAGGTTCCACAACCCAGAGCACCAAGAAGACTTCAAGTGGGTGATCTGGTTTGGACTCGAAACTACAGGCCTGGCCATCTCTGGGTACCTGCTGCAGTCTGCAAGATCTCGGGATCTTTGTCCTATGAAGTGACCCTGGAGGACGGCTGCATTCTTCAGCGACACATAGATCAGCTGCACACAAGGAGGGACTTACGCCCATCCGCTCCTGGTTTTGTTCCGGGGGGGGGAGGATGGTTATAACATGCATTCTGAGGATCAATTTCGTCAGTCATTATTGGCCGCTGAGGAGGCCAGAAGTTCCACATCCCCAGATTCCACAAGTGCTCGGAACAGGAATTCAGGGGGCAGGGAGTTATCCCAAACACCTTCACTTACTCCAGCCAGGGAGTCACTCCGGGGGTTTCCAAAGTATTCACACACTGCAGACAGTACTCCAAACAGGAAGATTGACCGGGGGCATTCACATAACTCATCTCTCATCAGAGAACTGGCAACCCAGCAGGATAACTGGCCTCATTCTGCAATTGCTCCCAGAAGGAAGTCATTAAGTTCAAGGGCTAACCCATGGGTAACTCCTGAGAGGGAAACCTCTGATATGGGTGGGGGGTCCTTGGGATACTGGGATCCAGAAGCTACCTCAGAATCCCTGTGTGATGGCCTTGGGAGTGAAGAACGGTATTCCCAGAACAGGTCCATTGTGGAGCCAGGGATTCTTACCACTCCAAAGAATGCTGGTTTGGGCTCAGAGGGTCCAGCCAGCCAGGAAAGGGGCTGGTCAACTGGGTACGAGGGGCAACAGAGTCCGGGCTACCCGAGCCTGGCAGGCGAACAGGGGGGTCAGGCTGTAGTGCCTGGGTCACCTGGGGCAATAGGGCAGCCCCATTTTAGCTCACCCAGCTTGGTGAGTGAGCAAAGGGACCAAGCGAACTCTCCCAGTCCGAGGAGGTCGAAAAGGGTTAAATGCCCGCCCAAATATCTTTCAGATTTTGTGAAGTTGCTGTCAAGTACTAAGGGGAATTACCCTACAGTCAAGAAGCTAACAACTTAATTTGTTATATTATGATTTGTGACAATGTTTCCACACCAGGGCAGGGTATTATAGCCTGAGTAAAGGCAGACAGGTATTCAGTCCATGCTGAGTGCAGGGACGTAATACACTCCTTCCAAGGAATTGTGAGCCAGTATGTGTGTTCCATCTAGGGGAGAGGGTGTTGTGTCCTCAGGCTCAGGACGTTGCATTAGTCCTGGGCAATTGCAAAAGCTGCCCGAGACCAGACTGAGTGGTGTCAGCCTTGCGCGCATGCGCAAGGTGGGAAAAGAGCACCTGTCTGCCGCCATTGGTCCGGGGATCCGGACATATAAAAGGAGGCTTGCATGCCTCTGCTCGTTGTTGGTGTTTTGGCTGAGAACAAATAAAGACTGTTACTGTGTGAAACATGCGTCTTCATCATTCGCCATTTTGGGAGGACTTAACAAGCACCATTCTCTAGAGTCGGAAATGATTGGCTAGAGGAAATCTTTACCTTAAGGTACTGCATGATTTTCTGCCTTATTAGTCTTCACTGAGAACAAACTCTTCCTTTGGAAGTTGTGTTCCTTCACCTCTTCCCATGGCAGAGGTTAAGCGTGGCATTAGCTTTTTCATTTCTGCAACTGGTAGATCCAAAAGAAACTCTCAAATCAAGCTCAGCTTGAGAATTATATTCATGCAGTTTTCTTGAAAATGGTTTAACACTGCCTTCTTTTAGGATATATATTTTTTTCAGATTACTTGGGAAATTTCCAGTAAAAATTGCATTTGAGGAACCCTGCTGTAAGTGTGTTCTTTCTCACACTGAAGCACACATTATTCACTCTTGAAATTAAAGGATTGTCTACTCCACCCTACTATTATTTATGCAATCTCACATATATCTACATGGCAATAAATTCCATTGAAACCAGTTAACTGGAATGCTAAATCATGCAAACAATCTACGGTATTTGTGACATCGGCCACTTTTTTCCACTTGCTCACTATGAAAAATGCGGGTGGCAAAAAAAATATTATTCACACTCTTTGCTGAAGCCCAAATTGATTTTCCCCCCTACCACTTGTCATCTGTGTATGTATTTTGCAGAAAAATCCAAATTTCAGGTTGTGTTCACAGCAAGAAAATATTGCTGGATGTAAACATTATTCACTGCGCAAGGGATGAAATGACAGAACAGAAAGATCTAACCCAGTACATGTAAACATGGCAACTTTACGTATATACCAATTAAATGTATTGGGTAACTATTTATTAGTACATTTAGATCTTATCAATCATATAAAATTGGATTCCGTATGTGGGATTCTGGATAATCCCACATTAATCTTCTTTAACTTGAAAAACTTAGTTAATTAATTGCTGTAACAACATCATCATAGGCTCGTCTCTGCTATCTGCTCAATCTGAGTTTTCTAAGTCACATGTATAATTGTTTGTGTACTGTACTACTTCGAACTATTTTTAACTGATGTGATGCCTGTTTCATGAGAAATGAGTGGTAGCAATAAAAATGTTTCAGCTACACCTCTTTATGTCATAACCACAATAGAAGCCTTGTTGAGGTTGTTATCTGTTGGGTTTTTGGTCTTAAAGGAAAAAGCATTAGCTGAACTGCACAGAATATTTAACTGTCTATTTTTCAGAGGTCATCATTGCATTCAGTCTCTTCTCTATATTCGCAATGTTCCTTTGGGCATTGGGCTGGCTATTTTCACAAGCAAAATGCTAAAGTATATGGGCATGTAAATGTTACTACATGCAGATTAAGTTTATTATTTTATCCTGAAAGCTAAAAAGATAAACTATTTAAAATTAGATTTTTCTGCTATGAGATAGATATTAAATTATAGGTTTTAAAAATAATAGGTAGGTCTGGTTTGTATTTCACAGCAATGGAAATACAATCCAAATCTTTAATTTGGAGGAAATCAAGATGCTCTATAGGACTTTCTTACTCAGGATCAACCATCCAGATTTCAGTGTATAGCGGTACCTCCGTACTCATTGCTAATTGGTTCCAGGAAGTGCAATAAAAACCAAAAATGATGAGTACCAAGCAATTTTTTAGAATAGAATAGAATAACAGAGTTAGAAGGGACCATGGAGGTCTTCTAGTCCAACCCCCTGCTGAGGTAGGAAACCCTATACTATTTCAAATAGTTATCCAATCTCTGAAAAACTTCCAGTGTTGGAGCATTCACAACTTCTGCAGGCAGGTTGTTCCACTGATTAATTAAGACCTACAGCATCCGGTATTCCCAGGAGGTCTCCCATCCAAGTACCAAGCCTGACCCTGCTTAGCTTTCAAGATCAGATGAGATTGGGCGTGTTCAAATATTTGGAGAATGCTACCTCTCACATGCTAAGAGAGCTCTCTACCATTTGAGCTAATTCCCCTTCCTTTTCCCATAAGGAATAATGTAGTGAGTTATAAGGCAGCTGACACCAACATTTTCTACTTTGTGCGTTGAGTACCAGACAAATAATGAGTACCGGGACAGAATTTTAATGTCAAAATGCATTGACTACCAAATTCAGTGAGTTTCAAAGCAGTTGAATACCAAGGTATCACTGTTTAACCAAGATGAAGACTAAATTAGAAGATTGTATTTTTAGGAATATTCCTTTTATATCTCAGAATAGTTTCTGGAAATATACATCTATGTATCTGAGCCAGAGTTTGGGTTTGTGATCAGATTTTTCTAGAGCTTGGGTTTCAAAGTGTTCCATGTAGAGGTTTGCAATGATAGGTGAGAGGGGTGATCCCATGGGGGCTCCTTCTATTTGTTTGTATTTTTGTCCGTTATAGATGAAATATGTGTTGGATAGGCAGTGGTTGGTCAGCTTCTGTTTGTATGTAGGTCTTTGGTTATTCGGGTTTTCTCCCGTGTAAAATTGGAAGTGTCTTGGCGATGTTTCGACGAAGTCCCATTCGTCATCTTCAGGCTGGTGTTTTCGGCTTCGTGCTTCTAGGAGCAATGTGTGATCGTAGCTGTTTCTTCCTTTTAACTGCCAGTAGGGGTATGAACTGATTGGGTGGGAGCTTGGCTGTGCTCTGATTGGATGGGGGGTGTTCTGATTGGTTAGGGGCTTTGTTGTGCTCGGGTTAGTCTGAGTTGCAGGAGGATTTGATACCGAGCTGCGTTGCTATTGTTTGGCTTCGCGTTCGTGGTTGTGCCTCATCTTCATGGTGGGTGTCAGTTTGCTTCATGTATGGATTGGAGGGGTTTAAAGTGGCTAATGATGCAGCTGTGGTCTGGCTTCTGGTTTGTGGTCGTGCCTCATCATCGGTGTGGGTTTGGGTTTGCTTTTTGTGTGGATGTGTGGTGGTGACATCTTGTGTGGTTTTTGTGAGTGTGGGTCTGGTGTCATTCTTTGTGTTAGGGACTCGTTTGTCAATAAGGGCGGGTTTCCAAATGGCTGGTAGGCGGGAGGTATCATCTCGTTTATTCATGCTGTGTGAGCATTTTTCTATCTCGATGGCTTCTCTGATTATTCTGTTATTAAAGTATTCAGTTTTGGTGATAGTTCTGGTCTTTTTAAAGTCAATTTCATGTCCTGTGGATTTAAGGTGTTGGACCAGGGAAGAAGTTGGTTCCTCTTTTTTGACTGAGTTCTTGTGTTCTTCAATGCGTGCGCTTATTCTTCTGTTGGTTTGTCCGATGTATGTGGTGGGGCAAACGGTGCATGGGATTTCATATACTCCTTGATTTTCTAACTCAATGTTGTCTTTGGGGTTTCTTAGGATGGTGGATATTTTTTTGTTTGTGCAGAATGCTGTCTTGATGTTGTGTTTGTGGAGGATCTTGCTGATTCTGTCTGTGGTGCCTTTTATGTACGGGAGGAGGGCTTTGCCGTTTTCTTGTTCTCTGTCTTGGATTTTAGTGGGGGTTTCTTTTTGGATTAGGTTGGTAATCTTATTTCTTTGGAATCCATTGGATGTTAGTACATTAGTGAGAGTGTGTAGTTTGGTTTTTAGGTGTTGTTCATCAGCTAAGCGTTTTGTTCTGGAGATGAGTGTCTTGGATACAGAGTTGATCTGTGCTGGGTGGTGGTGTGAGAGAGCGTGCAGATAGCGGTTTGTGTGTGTTTTCTTCTGGTAGATGGTGTGTCCTAGGGAGCCATTGGATTTCTTGTAGACTAAGACATCCAGGAAGGGAAGTTGGTTATTAGCTTCTGTTTCCATGGTGAACTGTATTTTGGGGTGTAGGCTGTTGAGGTGTGTGAGGAAGTTGTCCAGTTTTTCTTTCCCATGTGGCCAGATTATGAAGGTGTCGTCTACGTATCTGAGCCAGAGTTTGGGTTTGTGATCAGATTTTTCTAGAGCTTGGGTTTCAAAGTGTTCCATGTAGAGGTTTGCAATGACAGGTGAGAGGGCCCCCTATGGGGGCTCCTTCTATTTGTTTGTATTTTTGTCCGTTATAGATGAAATATGTGTTGGATAGGCAGTGGTTGGTCAGATCTAGGATGTGTTTGGGGGGTATATTTGTTTTGGATAGCTGTCAAGGCTTCTTTGATTGGCACTTGGGTGAAGAGGGATGTGACATCGAAGCTTACGAGTAGGTCACAGATCTCTATGAACTGGAATGAGTTTTTTTACGTGTGAGGTGATGGATTCTGCATAGGGCTGTAGTTGTTTGGCTAGGTTTTGTAGAGGTGAGCCTCTGGAGCTGACTATGGGTCTAAGTGGGGTTCCTTCTTTGTGTATCTTGGGGAGACCATAGAGCTTAGGGCATCTGGTTGATTTCTCTCTGGGAATGATTCTTTGCTGGATCTCTTCACTAGTGGGGGAGGCTTTTATTTTGGATCTAGTAGTTTTTTCCAGGTAGGTGGTGGGATCTGTGTTTAGGGGTTTGTATGTAGAGTCTTGGAGTAGGTTATTTGCATGATGTCACAAAGTATATGGCATCACTACTTCCCTCCCTCAACATCTGTAAGCCTACTGTATCTTGGTACATCTAGCTGTTTAAATTAACAACTTTAATTTATGGCAATAAATTATTGGACCAGGATACTTGCGGGACCGTCTTCTGCCTCATGAATCCCAGCGACCGGTTAGGGCACATAGGGTTGGCCTCCTACGAGTCCTGTCTGTTAGGCAATGTTATCTGGCGGGACCTAGGGCAAGGGCCTTCTCCATTGCTGCCCCAGCCCTCTGGAACCAGCTTCCCACAGAGGTTCATACTGCTTCCTCCCTCCTAGTTTTCTGGAGATTGTTGAAGATGCATTTATGCCGACAGGCTTGGGGCGTATGAACTGCACTCTGCCCCTGGGCCTAGGAATGTCCCTCCATCTGCGACTGTGTGTTGACTGTGATTGTATGCTGTATGAATGTAATTAATTTTATTGTATTGTTATTGTAAGCCGCCCTGGGTCTTAGGAGAAGGGTGGCATAGAAGTTTAAATAATAAATAAATAAATAAATAAATAAATAAATAAATAAATAAATAAATAAATAAATAAATAAATAAATAAATACTGTGTTGTCCCCCAAAAATACAGATATCTGAGAAATACTCCATTAGGTTTAGACAACAACTCATTATTTCCTTAAATGGAACTCCTGGATGTTTTCAGATAAATAACTGGAAAGAATATGTTACCAAAAAGTACTGTGTGAAGTAGCTCCATCTTTTCCTTTCTAATGGTTTTTCACTGAAAATAAATCAAAAAAAGAAAAATAGGTAGGATTACAAATGGAGGACACTGCTGTTTAGATCCTGTGTAGTGTTGACTAGAGCAGTGCTATTATGCAATACAAGTAATATCTGGAAACCTGAAATCAATCAGCTACAACATTTTGCATCTTTTTTTTTGAGTGAAAAAGCCTTCTCTCTGTAAAAACCTGGCAACATGACAAAATTAAATGCTTCAAAAAAAAACATGTTTGACAATTTGGATAAAGACTGTTGATGTTGTGTTGTACCTTGGAGTCTTTATATTGTTAAAGAGGAAATTTAGGAGAAATTGGGCAGAAACAGCACTTTGGATCTGAAGACTGAAGATGCAAGTCAACATTTTAGACTCCCAAAGATGCTTTTTCACGAGGCGACTGGACTTTCTTATTTTTCTTTGAAGACGTTTCGCTTCTCATCCAAGAAGCTTCTTCAGCATTAATTGATTGGTGGGGAATGAAAGGATTTCTATAAATGCAAATGACCAGCTGTATGCAAGGAGTATAAATCTTTCCATTTCCCCCCACTCCCATCCAATCAGAGCTGAAGAAGCTTCTCGGATGAGAAGCGAAATGTCTTCAAAGAAAAACAAGAAAGTTCAGTTGCCTCGTGAAAAACACCTTTGGGATAATTCTGACCTGGATGACTGAGAATTTCCATAGACATTCAACATTTTAGACTTCCATTTCAGCAGACTCTAACCCAAGTCACATTTACTAAGGAAAGTTAAGAAGTAAACTTAATAATGGGATTTAGTAGCCTCCGTTTGAAAAACAGATGCTTTTTTTCTTTACTTATTAATAATAATTGTTGCTGACTTCCGGTTCCGGATCGCGGCGCCTCTAGCCGCATGGGGAGGCTTGTCTCCTCGTCCAGCTAGTTTCCCTCCGTCGGTAGACCCCGGCGGGGGTCGAAAGTCGTGCCTGGAGGGCATGACTACCATCGACGAGGCTACGCTCGGCTGCAGAGGAGTGGTGGCTCCTCTAGCTGTCCGAGCTGACTCTGAGGGCCGACGGAGCAAAAGACCAGCCATAAAATGGCCGTTCACCTAGCCGCACCAACCACAAGTCACAAGAACAACTAAGCATGAGGAACCACCGTGGTGAATCCGGGTGAGACCTTTCCTTCCCTCGCTATCCTGATCTTTCCTGTAAGAGTTTCTATTTTCCTTTATTAAGAAAGTGGCGGCTGCCTATATGTGGAAAGAAGAGCCAAAAAGAAAAGGATTAATTTTTGTGTGTGTGGTTTTTTTTTTTTTACTATTTTACTATTTGACTGCTGTGGGGTGAATTTCAGGAGAAAAGAAGAGAAAAAGAGACATTGTTACTTTCCTTTTTTAATTTGATAATGTAGAAGATAGTTTTGGTTGTTTTTTTAAGAAAAAAAGAAAGAAAGAGAGAAAACTTTCCTTTTTGTTCTTTTTTTAACTTTCTCTAACTTGATTAACTTGGGGGGGGGGAAGAAGAAGAAAAAGACTTTATAGTTCACTGAGGACATCTGGTGGTGAAAAAGCAAAATTTCAACTGTACTTCTCCCTGTTATTTGGAGAGGATTGGATTTAGGTGATAAAAAAAGAGAAAAAATAACTGGACAGTTGGGTGGTGAAGCTGGCTATTAGACTTTTGGAGGCGGATATTTGTGGATTTTCCTTAAGTAGTCTCTAATAAAGGAATAGGCAAAGCTACCACCAAAATGGCTGAAAGTTATCCTCATCTTGACTATGATTTAATACTGGAAAAAATATTAGAAGTCAGAGAAGATTTTAAAACTTATTGGAAATCTTGGAGAAAATCCAAAGATGCCACCTTGGAATCTCATATTGATCCTTTAATAATGAATCAAGTTATGGAACAAGAAATAACAGAAGATGAACAGAATAATTCTGAACAGACCTACTTACAACTTAAAGAGACAGAGACACTATTTTTACAACCTAATTGTGAATCTGCATCAAGAGAAAATGTGGAAACCACTGAATCAACTAATGCTACACTTTATCTACAACTGTCTGAACAGACTTACTTACAACTTAAAGAGACAGAGATACTATTCTTACAACCTAATTGTGAATCTGCATCAAGAGAAAATGTGGAAACCATTGAATCAACTAATGCCATGTGTTACCTACAGCTGATGGACAATTTTGATGATCAAGAAATAACTGTAATTGACCCAATTCAATTACCAAAAATAACAAAGATTGACACCCAGACACAACTTTTTGGAAATTACAATAAAGAGGAAAGGGAAAGAAAATTTGTTCAGTTTGAATTTGTTAGGAAGCCTCGTAATCAAATCTTGAGGTTTGATAATCGAAAAGCCTTACTATGGGAACCAAATTGGCATAGAAAGAAAGCTAGAGTCAGGTTCAAGTGTGATACAAAATGTTACTTGATGGGTTAAAAAGGCTTAAAAATTATCTCTGATTTAATGATGTATGAAGGATGTAAATTTATAGTTACTATGGTTGATAATTATTTGAGGGAGTTAATCTTGCTAGACGACAAAAAGACCTTATAGAAGTAGACTGATGAAATGATTGAATATATCTAGTAAAAAAAAGGAAAAAAGAAAGAGAATATGTCTGATTTAATTAGGAATGAAAGATGAGAATTGCCTGATATTATAATTGACAAGTATTTGAAGATATAAACTTTATCAAGGCCTTAAAAAGATTTTTTTATAGATGTAGATTGATGAACTGATAGAATATATTTAAAAAAAAAGAACTGTATTTGTTGGACCTATATTATTATTTTAAATATGTTAACTATGTTGTAATAGAGAGAGAGAAAGAGTTACTCGTGATAAGGGGGGGGGAAATCTGTCTCAATGAACAATTATGTATTAAGGTTACCTGAAATCACAATTACATACTTAGTAAAATGTAGTTGGAGTATGACAACTATAAGGAGTATAGCCTAAAAACAGTATATAGATTATAATTGCATGTGTTTGATGACTTTTGTAATTGTATAAATTTTAATAAGCAATACCATATTCAATTTGAGCTATATTTATATGACTTTGTCATTGAATGATTGGACATCCTAATCACTATGTTGTGTCTTAAGCTTTTGGGAAAAGATGGAAAAAATCAGTAAATATTTACTGAGATAAAAGTATTAATTTAGGGAAATTTGGAGAGAGGAGTTGCTCGGACATTATCCCTGAACTGCATCTGAAGAGGGATGAGAGGGAAGAAAGAGTGAAGGAGGGGAGAAGGAAGTAGGAAGGTTGGAGGAGAAGAGAAGTGGAGAGAAAGGGAAGGAGAGGGGTGGGGGAAGAAGGAAGTAGGAAGAGAAGAAAGGGAGAAAGAAGGTAGAGAAGAAAGAGTGTGGATGCGGTGAAAGGGGAAATGGGCGAGCAACACCAAAAGTTACATGTAGGTATTTACCTCATTTCATTAAAAGTACTGTATATATGAATGTAAAAGAATGTATGGTAACACCTTATAAATATCATGGTATATGTATCGGGGAGAGTTTGGAATGAAATTGACAAAGTCTTAAAATAGGTTTAACAGAAATTTATGACAGAAATGGAATATATTAAATTTATATGTTTTTGGTTTTTTGTCTTGTGTGGGTGAGGGAAATAGAAAGATGAAAGTGAATGTATTAAGTTGAGCTGTTTATGTATGTTTTTATTCTGGAATTTTTGTTTACCCAATCACCACGGTGTGTTTTAAGCATCTATTGTTAAAATCATAAAATCAATAAAATATTTTTCAAAAAAAATTGTTGCTGGTGTAAATTCTAAAGTGATTTAAATATGAATGCATATGCCTTTAATTTCATGTATGTTTGGCTAAAAAAAAAAGTCTACCAAGCTTTCATATAAGATAACTGCAAGCACTGTACAAAACATCATTGAAAATCCCCTTTTATAATGCCAAAATCATTAAAAGCAGGTGCCGAACCCTCTTTTTTATTCAGTGCTTTTCCAATCACATCTCCTGGCTCCCAAAAATGATGGCAGGGTCTTTCTGCCTATGTGCAGATCACAGGATTGGTGGAACATGCTGCTTGACTACCCCTACTCCATTCATTTAGTGAAAGCTTGAAAATATTATTCAGTTCCTATTCCCTTGATTGTAGGAATAGGCCCTTCAGTGACTCTTGCTGGGTGGTCCCTACAATTTGATTAATATCAAGCTTCCTAATGTTTGTTTTATTGTTGAAAACATATCTCCATCTTTCCGTTTTCTTCCCCAGGGCATCCCTTTAAGAAAGCTCTTTATTCAGTGTAGGTGAGCTTGAGTATAAATTTAGGGGGGTAATCTTAACCCCCTTAAACAGCTTGGAGCTGTGCAATTCCCAGTTTTGTCAGTGATTCTCAAACTTTGTGGGACCACAGTCTCCCAAATGATTAAGTGAATCTGCATGGAGTAAAACTAATGATTTTATTGGACGATCAAATAAATACATCACTTACAATAATTAAATGTTAATCTGCATATTACAGTCAGGGCTTTTTTTGTCATAGAACGCCCAGAACAGAGTTCCGGCACCTTTTTTGGATGGAACTTTGTAGGGTAGGCAAGGCGGGTTGTATGATGTGTGTGAGTTCTGGCACCTTTTTTTTTTTTTTTTTTACAAAAAAAGCACTGATTACGGTAATCTGTACAGCAACTGTTCCCTGTGGGCTTGTGCAAGCAAAGCAAGGAGCAAAATCCAGAGTAAGCTCTGCCCACAAAACTTGATTGGGACTTTTTTATGTATATTTTATTTATTTTTTACAATAACAATCTTTAGTATTTAGTAAGCAACACATTGTCTGGGTTTACATGTTTGACATTAATAATAGTACAATTTCCATTCCTACCCTTTATTCTATTTTTCTAACCATTTATAAAAAATTTCCCATGTTTGAAAATATTCTGAATCTTGCTTCCCCTTCATTCTCAATGTGAGCCTATCCATTTCTGCATAGTCCAAAATTTTCTTAATTATATCTTCTTCAGATGGTATTTCTTCATTTTTCCAGTATTGAGCAAATAGTAATTCTCGCTACTGTTAATATATGTAATATTAAGTACACACATTTTTATCATAATTTTCTGAGATTATACCTAAAAGAAATAATTCCGATTTATAGTCTAAATGTGCTCCAATCATCTTTTCTAGCCACCTATGTATTTTTGACCAATAGTTCTTTGCTTTAGGGCATGTCCACCAAAGATGATAATAGGTGCCTGGATTTTGTCTGCATTTCCAACAATTGCTAGACATTTTTTAAAACATTTTTGCTAGTCTTGCAGGTGGTAAGTGCCATCTATAGAACATTTTATATAGGTTTTCTTTATAAGTAGCTGCTCTTGTTATTTTGTAATTTCTTTCCCATAAGTTTTGATATTTTTCTAACTCTACATTGTGCCCAAGTTTTTTGGCCAAGTTATCATTGTTTCTTTAACTTGTTCATTTTCCATCTTTAAATTTAACAGAAAGCTGTACAGTTTCTTGATCAATTTGTCATCTGATGACAATAATATCTGGTCTAACGCTGTCTGGTCTTTGTAAAAACCATATCTTTTTACATCTTTCTCATATCTCATTTGCATTTGCAGATGTGGCCACCATGATAGCTCAATGCCCTGTTCTTCCAATTCTTGTTTAGTTTGTAGTTTCCCATCAGTATTCAAAATATCTTTATAAGTCACAGGTTTCTCATAATTAATTAAGTTTGGGTGTACAAACGCCTCCATTGTCAAACGCCATCCTGGTATTTTCATGTAAGTTCTTGATTTTACCTTTTCCCATGTCAAAAGCAGTGCATTTCTTACATAGTGGTTTTGAAAGTATTTGTGCAATTTGTTCTTCCCATACCATTGGGATTGGGACTTTTAAATCTTGTTCCTCCCCAGCTGCTTATGATTCTCATACATTCCTCTGGGAATTTCAATCATCAGTTTGAGAAGCCTTGCTTTAGGTCAGGGGTAGGCAACCTTGGCTCTTTTATGACTCGTGGACTTCAACTCCCAGAATTACTGAGCCAGCCATGCTGAGGGGAAAGGGAGAGGTTTCCATGCTGAGCCATTCTGGCTCAGGAATTCTGGGAGTTGAAGTCCACGAGTCATAAAAGAGCCAAGGTTGCCTACCCCTGGTTTAGGTGATATAAGGATAAGCAAGCAAACTGCCCCCTCTCCAACTTTTAATGCAATAATGTAGTTAATCTGCAAGGCTTCCAGCCAGGCCTGGCCCTTTAGTAAGAGCTATCAAGCTGAAATTCAACCATTCATTTAGTGACCATTCAAAGTTACAGCAGAACTGAAAAAAAAGCCATTCAAACTTTGTGTATTATGACCTTGTAAAATGACAGTTTCTTTTTTCCCCTCAGCCTAAATTTATATGATTTAAATTATTTTCTGATCTCAGCAATCAGGATTATATAAGCTGGCTTATTAGATCCAGCAGAGAGGGCATGTTGAGGATACCATCTGACAGGGACTACATTTGGTGGGTTCCAGGTGGCCGATCTTCTCTGTCATGGCACCCACCTTATCAGACATTCTCCCTCCTGACATTAGGTCAGCTCCATCCCTTTTGTTATTTCGGAAGTCCCTCATGACTTGGTTATGTCACCAGGCCTGGTCAACCCAGGGAACCCAAGCCTTGTTTAAATGGCTCCACTCTTGAGGCTGAATGCATTGATTGTCTCTCCGTATGAGGTTTGCATACTTTTTACTTTTAATTAATCTTTATCCTAATGTTGCTTTTTAATTTTTTTAATGTCCCATATGTGTTGATAGATAGATAGATAGATAGATAGATAGATAGATAGATAGATAGATAGATAGATAGATAGATAGATAGATAGATAAATAGATAAATAGATGCCTCCCAGAGTCACTTCTTATGAGATGGACAACTATATAAATTTGATTAATAAATAAAGCACATACAACAAAATCAGCTTCAATCCAGCCCCTTCAAATCTAGGATAGCTTTAATCTGTAGCTCAGAGGTGTCAAACTGCCGGCCCACAGGCTGGTTGCATCATACGGACACTGTGCCCATCCCAGCTCCGGCAATGCAAAAAACGTTGCGATACGTTGCGTGACGTGGCGAGTTTGACACCTATGCTGTAGATCATATGATTTGCCTGACTTTTTATGATGAAATTTGAAAAGTGTGTTGCCATTAATTCTACATAATTGCTAGCATATCTTCTTGAAAATATACATTTGTTGGAAAAGTAGGTGACTGAGAAAGAACTGGAAAAGCTTGGGCACGTCTTTTCAGAACAGATAAGGAGCCGATTGTATGTGGTATAATATTAAGACATCTCTCCTCAGAAATTGCTACTATTAAACGCCCATACATCTATAAGGAGGGGGGAAAGACATATATTAAACTGTAGCCTACACAAGACAGGAATTTGGGAGAGATCACATCTACTCATTCCCTTTTATCTGCTTTTTGGATTAAGAGTATTATAGGATTAAGTGTACAAATCTCAGATACAGTTTTCCTGACTTCATATATTTCTGACATGTATCACCCAGGGAAGGAAAGAAAAAGCAACAAAGCCTGAAACGACAAAGGAGGGAATGGATAGTGGCTACAATGGGAAGGGGTTGCTGATAGAACACAGGGAGTTTGCTCACTAAAAGCCAATCCTGGATATGATATGAATAAAATAACAGATATTGTGTGAGACTATCACCTGCATTATTGTTTATGGCAGGAGCAGCAGAACAACAAGGTTACACAATTATGCAATACAACTAGTAGCAGTATAACACTACTGTATTCTTTTGTTTGGTTTCTAGCCTATTCTACTAAAAAGTGGCCATCTACCCAGTATTTGGTGACTATTTTCCACATGAAAGGCATGGTAGAAATTTCAGTACCAGGGTTATGTATTCCTATTGGAAGTTACTCAGTCCATCTCTGTAATTCAGAGGAATTGGGGGGGGGGAACCTTAATTCATTTTGCAACTAGTCAATCCACCTTTCCTTTGAGCACTGTGGAAAGAAGTGAGGGAGCAATTTTCAGTTTTTCTTTCCAGCAGCAGGATTTATCTATGTGCCAACGAAGTAAGCCTACCCTCCCTTCTGCAACAATAAATGACATGTAGATTCAGAATGAGAGATTTGTTTTAGGTTGCTACAATTCCTCTGCACCGGCTTCCCCCCCCCCCGACACCAGGGCATTTCCTTTTTAAGAGCTTGCAAAACTGAAAGGGAATGAGGCACAAAAAGAAAATCAGCCCATCGCCCCTTTTAAAAGGCAATTCTGCCTGCCTGTCTCTCTTTAATCTGCACCCAAAGCCCAGGATCAGAGGCTGACGTCATCCTGCCCCTGAGCCTCCCTCTCTGATTGGCTGGGGATGACGTCAGGTGCTTTTTTTCAAGGCATGACCTAATCCTCAGTTCATTTTTAGTTCTAAAGTGCAACCTTCTGTCTTCCTGGATCCTTCAGCCCTGTTAACGCTTATCTGTGCTATCCCCCCCCTCCCCACATACACACATATACACAGCGCGCGCGCGCGCGCGCACCCGCCCGCCCGCGTCCTCGGTGCGGGAATATGCCTGCTCCCTAGTTTCCTCGGCTGGCATAATGACCGCAGTTCGGTGTGGCTGCGTGTTTGTGTTTGCAGAAGGCTAAGAACTTGCATTCTCAGCGCTTGCCCAAGCCTTTCCAAGCTGTTCCCACCAGATCCTCTCGTAATTGTGGTTAATCATCCTGACGAATGTGCAGGATTTTGCAACTAGTCGGAGCGCTGCAGGGGCTTTGATCTTGGGCTGCGGAGGAAGTGCCAGGCGGGTAAGTGTTCCCACCTATTAAGGGTTGCCTTGAATGGGAGTTGCGTATAGTAGAGCGGGGGGGGGCTTCATCATCCCGCAGAGCACTGCAGTACCATAGGTATTTTGCGGGTCTGAAACCTTGTAGGGAACCTGACAAGGATTTTCTGTGTATGTGCTGCATTACCTTCTACCTCAGGACCCAAACGCCGCCTCCTGCGTGCCGCAGACGGAAACTGGGATGAAATGTGGCTGCAGATTGGGTTCTGTTTGATCTGCGACGGTGCGTGAATTTGGTCTGCGGTTATTGTTTTGTTTTTTTTCCCCTGTACGAGGAAGTTTGTTCGGGCGGGGTGGGGGTGGGGAGGTCTTTGGTGGCGGTGGCGTTTGCGTGTGTGCGTTTAATGCACAATTCCTGCAGGGTCAAGTAAGAACCCTCTTGCAGGCATTCGCAAATCCGCAGCAACGATCGCGGTGATGCGGAGAAAACAGACCTCCAACCAACCCATCGCATATTTATGACGTGTGTTGAAGTAAAAGGAGGGTTAAAGAGGAGGGGCGGGGGGAAAGAGATAGGTTATGTAGTCGGGGTCAGTTAAAAAAAAAAGATCTGAAGGTGTTGTTGAGGGTGGCAGGTATGTATATTGTATAGCCTCTATTCCCCTTTATTGTCGTTTATGACGCGAGGCTTGGGGGGGGGAAGCCCAAAGGAAGACGAGGCTCAAACTCTCTTTTTGGATGCTGAAATTTGAAGGCTCTGATGTTCTTGGGAGGTGGGAGGTTTCATAGGGCTGGCGGTGTTCCTGATGCTACCAAGAGTTTGCTCAGTCCCCAGAGAATGGGAGATAAGGAATCGGGCGCCTGCGAAGTTTCACTTGCTGGTGTCTTTAGAAGTCAATAAATAATGAATTAAAGAGAGTTGAAAGCCATTCCTACCACAAAGCATTTGGAGCCAGGTCTCTTGCCAGCAACCATGTTTGTACTGTGAGTCAGCCTTGACTACTCCAAAACACGGACTGCCCCATGTAGCCCCGTTTAGGAGCAAAAGATTCTTACTAAGGCTCTGCACCCTTGTTTGTCTTGTGACTGGTTCAGCAAAGCCCAGGGAGAAACTTTTTCGTGGTGGGTCAGGGTAAAGAAGCATTCTTGAAGTCTGCTAAGATTTGGCACCCAAAAATGTGGACCAGGTTGAAGTCCTTCTTGTAAGAAAGAAGAATAGTGGTGGAAAATTGGGATACTAAAGATACTAAAGGCCCTGGTTCACCTAATATATTGTGGTTCTACAACAACCAGGCCTTTTCAGCAGGTTTTTTTTTATTAAATAAAATAAATAAATAGACCTGTCTTTATTTTCCTTTTACAAAAGTGTGATTAGTGTTTGTTTCATAGCTTCAGAGCATAGTTCTCAGCTTCATAGTCTATAAGATGAAGTTCTGATTTTAATTAATTTGTAACCTTAGAACGAACTGTAACAAATAATTCCTAAAATTCTGCAACTGTTTAATTGGATATTAGTTTTTGCAGAATTCCCACTGAATTATGAAAAAAAAAATGCAGTGGGGAAACTCCACATTAACTGGATTTTACAAACTAGAATTTGGCTGCAATATGCCTTCAAAGAACCACCTTTTATCTTTTAGAATTATAGAACATCTAAGGAATTTAAAACATCCCCAAACCTACAGGAGAAGGTATAAGTAGTAAAGGTGAGTAGAGGTTTGGATCTTGATTTAATGTGTGTGTAGGCAGATGGTTAAAGAGTTGAATTGAAAGACTAGTCACAGAAGCTCTGTGGACAACTTTAAGCCAGCCATATTCTCTCTTTCTGTTTATCTGTCTTGGTGACATCTACCCCATTAGTTTGTTGTTCAGAAAAATAGGAAGAAGAAGCACTGTTGAGGATCCTTTGAGTTCCTGAATGAAAGATTGGACCTGATTCAAATCATTCAAGCTGCTAAATCAGGCTGACTTTGAAATATGATTTCATGGCTGACCCTGAAAAGAGGGGAAGAAAAGAGGGGAAGAAAAGAGGGGAAGAGTAAATAAAAAAAAAATCCAATTATTTTTAAACCCAACATGTATTTTGCCCTGTGTAGTTTAATATATTTCATATTTGGACATTTCAAATAGCACTTTTACTACTATTGATGGAAAAGCCCCTTTGTCAGGAAGCTTAAAAAGCCTGTGTACATCCAAACCAGGGAAGTGTGCTGAGCAGGCAGCAGCGAGAAATTTGATGGGTCAGCTGACTCATTTTGCATGTGAATATGCAAGCCTGAATGAATGTATGTATTTGTCTCTGTGCAATTCCACGTATTTGTCTAGTGAGCATGTATGCATGTGAAAGATATGATGGAGTAAGAAGCTTTTAGCTACACTGCACCTACTTCTAGCTGCATTCTGTTGTCTTTCTGAATACTTGCAATCAACCTTTATCAAAGATTATACACATGTGCACACTGGCGTGTATTCTGCCAAAGGCAAAATGAAGAATGGTTGCAGGAATGAGTCCATTCATAAAGTCCCAAAGGGCTTTGAGGATTCCATACAGGAGAGCAGTCCACTTCTCTTTCAGTACTACCGTATTACAGATGTGGATTGCAAAAGACACAGCTCCATTGATACTTCCCATTCTCTGCTGAGCTGCTCCCCTTCCTCCTCCCTGCCTTTCCTTTTAATCTGTCAAGAAGAGCATAAGATCTCTGATTGCTCAGGCAGGCAGGTAGAAATGGCTGGTCAGCTGGAGAAGTATACACTGGGAAAAAAGCCATGACTATTGTATGGTTATTCAAAAAGCAATACAATGTTGGTATAATTTGCGGGTGTGTGTATCATGATTTACACTTCATTTGCATGCAGTGTCAGTCACCCGGGCTGCAGTGTATCTGTCAGGAAGAAAGGCTTGACCAAGAGAGATCACCCCAATTCCAAAAAGATTCAGACCTAGGATGTGCACAGAGAATTGAATCGTAAGAGACAATGGGAGTCTAGATGTCTTGCTGCCTCACCTGCAGAATATCCCAGCTAGGCAAGAAATCCATTTTCCTTTGTGATAGTATATCTTCTTCTGGTAAACATTTCCTAACTTTCAGTTTGATGCTGTGGCAGTCAAAGGCCCAGTCAGTTGCTAGACAAAGGATAATCTAGAGGCATTTTTATTAGTGTGCATTTCTTTTGTAGCAATGAAGAACATATTTTACAGCAAATGCAAGTGGCCTAGACTAGAGCATTTAGATTCTAACTAAAATAAGACTGAGCAAAGGTGGAGGATTTTTTTTGACACAATAGAAGAGAAAGTGTAATCAGGAATGACTCCCTACACATAAAATGAGGTTGAGTTTTGATCGATTCTTTTTCTTTTAACAAGAATTCCATTTTTGTTAAGCAGACCCAAGTAGTTTGGTTTTTCTCTGATAAATATTTGAACCAATATAGAACTGGAACAAAATCAAGGACTCAAGCAAACAAATATCTAAAATAAAACCTCTTTATATTCAGAGAAAAGAAGGAATTATAGCCATGTTGAGCTAGGAGAAAAATGCAGATTCCACAGTTGGGTAATATAGCATTATTAGGACTAAGCAAAATAGCACAAGCATGATAGTGTTGTGGTATCTTCTCAGTTCTTCAGAATATAAAATAACAATAATCATCACAATAGTAATAGAAAATAACAAAATGCCAAAACCTGCAAAATAGAAATAGAATGACTGGCAAAGGAAAGCAAAGGTAGTGCCAATACTAATAGGTGCCTTGGGTGCAATCTCAAAACACCTGGAGCACCACTTGAACACTATTGGTATTGACAAAATCAGCATCAGTCAATTAATTAAAACAGCTTACATCCTGTGATGATACGTGTAACACCATCAAACATCCACATCCGCCTATCCCAGGCCCTTGGGAAGGAATCAATAGCTGGATAAAAATGCCAAATCCAATCTGAACATCTGGCTGACTGTGCAATGAATTATAATATACTGTAGGTAAGATTGTTACACCAAACTATCACAGGGTTTGGGCCAGAATCACTTTCTACTAATTCAAATTGTTTCAGTCAAGACACTGACCTGGATTCATCCACTGATGTCACCTAGCCCAAATGAAAAGGTACAGTTGCCATATCAGATGATGGGAACCCATCTGAGTTCTTACATGTATGAAGACAACCTTGGGCATGAAAAATCTACAGAATATTTAGATGAACTTGCAAATAGATCAGGCTTAATGAGTAAAAGTTGAGTAAAGGAAGTGCTAATAGGGTCTTTACTATAAAGTTCTTTGGAAGTAGCTTGTTATTATACTTTGTGCCTTAGATTTTCTAGCATATTAACTCTTGATTGGACCTTATTCTCATTCTCCAGTTTTCATTCTTTGGAACTTTGAATAGAAATCAGATGGTTGATTTCTGGACCAATTTACTGGCTATCATTCTACATGGCACTTTAGCCACAAATAATCCTTTTTGGATTTAGATGTCAGATTGTGTAAGCATGGTTCTCTGATTGTAGGTCTGACCCACACAGTAGGATAGAAAGTTTTCAAGAACTCCTAAGCCTTGCTCTTTAAATTTGCCAAATGAAGAATTCTGAAAGTTCAAAACACTTGTGAATTCTGATGCATCTTAATAAACACATTCACCAATTTTAGGTTATTCTGGCAGTTATTTCCCCATTGCTGTCTGCTCTGTGAATGAGATTAATATGGGTGACAACAATAACATCAGATGATTAAGATGACACTTTGGTTTATTTGTATTTTGCTGTACAGTAAATTATTCAGTGAGCTGAACTTCACAATTAAGCTGATATTTAAGCTCATAGCTTACCATTATGAATCCAACAATCTAATTATAAATTGTACACTATCACTGTAAATACCACCTTTTTCTAAGCTGTAATTGTATGTATAAATAACTTGGAATGAATTGCATTGAATAGAATGGGACTTATTTCCAAGTCATCAGGGTGAGGAATCCATGGTCTTTCAGCTGGTGTTGAACTATTACTCTGAGCATTGCTTACTATTGATTATTGTAGCTGGGCCTGATTGGATCTAAAGTTCAGCAACATATGAAATTCAGATTGTACCTACATAAAAGTAACTCTGTTGTTGCTTTTTAGTGTAAGTGTGTATAGGAGATGACCATATGGAACTTGAGGATAGGCTCAAACGCATCATCAGTCTGCAGTCCCTAAGCCCCTGAAAGAGACCTAAGTCCACACACACCCTGAAGTCTGTTAACTGTCAGCTGGCACCAATTTGCCTTGACTGTTAGTAGATCAGATTATTGTGTATAGGTTGCATGGAATAAACTCATAGTGCTTTTGAACTCTATCCTGGCTCCTGATTGCTTGTCCTTGGCAGTCTGTATATGCTATATAAAGTTGGTGGTGTAGGGAAGTATAAAGACAATTTGCTCCTTAAAACTATTCATTGTAGCGTATCTATATAGTCAATTAGGATTGATTGAGAAATCACTCTAGGTTTACTGACTGAGCAGGATGGAATGAATGAATAGAACAAAACAGAATAATAGAGTTGGAAGGGACCATGAAGGGCTTCTGGTCCAACCCCCTGCACAAACAGGAGACCCTATTCCATTCTGGACAAATGGCTGCCTAATCTTTTCTTAAAAACCTCCAGTGATGGAGCACTCACACCATCTGAAGGCAACCCATTCCATTGATTAATTGTTCTCACTGTCAGAAAATTTTGCCTTAGTTCCAGGTTGGTTCTCTGCTTCATTAGTTTCCATCCATTGCTTCTGGTTCTGCTTCCTTGTTTTTTGGAAAAATAGGTTGATCCCGTTTTCTTTGTGGCAGTCCCTCAAATATTGCAACACTGCTATCATGTCATCCCAGTTTAGACTAGATTAGACATACCCTTTCACCAGATTTGCACATCCAATTCCTGCAACCATTCTTCATATGATTTAGCCTCCAGCCCTAATCACTTTTGTTGCTCTTCTCTGCACTCTTTCCAGAGTCTCAACATCTTTTTTATATTGTAATGACCAAAACTGGATGCAATATTCCAAATGTGGTCTTACCAAGGCTTTATAAAGCGGTACTTAAACTTCTCTAGGCAGGCCCTTTACACATCTCCTATCCCAGACTTTTTATTTTATGTTTTGAAATCTGCTGTGGTTAAGATATTTAGAATAGCAGTTACTGTATGGAATACTGTATTTTCTGATAGAGCAGAGAAGACAAAATGTATTCATGTGCCATCTTAATATGAAATTTCATTGAACTTTTTAAGTGGTGAAAAAAATGTGCATGATATTTAAATAAGGCATCATATTTATAAGTTCCTTCTGACTTAGAGTCAGGTTACTGAGTATTTGTGAAAAATATGCAATAGTTCTGTTGCTGACATAATAGGCGGCACATAAACTTTGCATACTGCAGCACATTTGGTAACTATGAAAGGTTTGTAGTGTCTTGCATCCTAATATGTAGGAAGATTAAAACTGAAGCTGATGTTCCCATGACATACTTCTTTCCTGTTTCTTTGCCTGATTCTAAATGTTGGAAGGAGAAGGTGAATTCTGTTAAAGAGCCATTCAAGTTGAAGTAGAAAGGACAAGGTAACATAACTGGTCAGAACAATGGTTCCCCAACCTTTCTAGCACCACGGACCAGCAGTGGTGGGGGGAGGGGATAATTTCACGCACAAGTTCGCAGCTTACACAAATGGAGCGTTGCGCGTTCACCCACTGCTTGTGCAGCCTGTTTCCCAATGGACCATGGACCAGTACTGTTCCATGGACTGGGGGCTTGGGGATCCCTGAGTAAGAACTCATTGTATAATTAGAGGTTGCTAATGGTTATGCATATAACTGATACTTCAGAAAAAAATGGTGCATCAATTTTAATATGGAGAATTCTTTGTTTATTTAAATTTATTGGTAGCTGCCTCCAGTGGGTTGAGTTGGGTTTAAGAAGGCAAAGGGGGTCTTACATGGTGAAATGGATTTGTTCTATTAATAAGCAACTCTTTTTATTTTGATTCCTTTGAATCAGTTTTTGACCTGTCATGGCTACCTGGACAAGGCTTGGAATTTTCTTGGCAAGATTTTTCAGAAGTGGTTTGCCATTGCTTCCTTCCCAAGACTGAGAGAAAGTGACAGGCCCAAGTTCACCAGTTGACTTCATGTCTAACACAAGACTAAAACTCATAGATTCCCAGTTTCTAGCTTCATTCCTTAATGACTACCGAATATCACACTTACTCCCTTACAGTCCATGAAAGCCTGCTGCTTATATTTTAATATGCCTAAGTATATCTTTTGAGGAGATCTTTCTTTGATGATATTGTTGCAGGATGGTAGAAATTGTAATCCTGTGCATTTGGGGAAGATAAGGTTAGGGAAAACTTGTTAAGCATGTCTTTATATAGTATGGATCAAGATGCAAGATGGCAGCTACAAATGTACAGTTGAAGTCCAACCCCTCTTTTACATATTTTTGGTCTATGGGTATAAATCTTTAATAAAAGGGTCACATGCTATGTACATAAAAGGGATGGGGTTTGATTGCATGATATCAGCCATTTTGCCCCTCTTGGAGACCATGATGGGTATTTGCATAATGTATATACAAAATTAGGGTTTGATTTCCAATCATTGCTGAAATCTTAACCTTTACAGCTGAGCTAATAAAGTCACAGGGATGTAAGATTTGTTTTAGTGTGTTTATTTATTTACAAGTTGAGCAGTTAGATGAACCAAGACTTTATTTCGTAGCGATATAAGGAAGCCTTCATGGGGCATTTATGCTGATTTTGCTATAGTTGGTTTATTCACTTCTCTGGCATGTTAGTGAAAACTGAAAGCAGATGCCCTTGCAAAGATAAAATGCTTTTGAAAATGTAATAGGCAGCCTTTGGCAATTTTCCTATAGACATGGAGTGGCTTCTTACAGTAATGTTAATGGACTGTTGAGAGAATAAGATTCCAGAGTTTTGCATCCATCGCCATCAAGTTGAAATGAGCAGAGGAGGAGAAAATATGGTTAATAAAGCAACTGCATACATACGGCTATTTGGAGCATTTTAAAATAGCAGAAATATAAAGGTACAGGTAGTGCTGATATTTCTTCTTATTGCAGTAAGGCATTACTGCTTTTTGCAATAAGAAATGTTGCATTTCTTACTTACACAATTTTCTAACTTCCTGGCTCTTGGAAGTGTTTGTCAGTATAGTATTAAAAATCCAGTGAAATAGATAAAGCAGGAGCAAGAATTCTCTGCTTCCTCTCCGTCCCCTTTCAAGTGACATTTAGGACCAGACATTCAATTGCAATATTTAGGATATTTTGGCTTCATCTGAATTTAATAGCATATTTGTATGCAACTTTTGTCCCTTGAACCTTAGAAGTACTGATCTGTTTTACAGTAATTTTGATTATTGTTTGTTGGCTTCTGAGGAGATAGTTGAATAGTCAGCTGCCTTGCTATCATTCCTCTAATTTTGGTTGGCTACTTTTTGAATGGCTTTAATGCATGAGAGGTTCTTTTAAGTATGGATTATTGGAGGTGCCAACATAGGCAATGCCTGGCCATCAGCCAAAGTTAGCAAAAAAAGAATAAAAATTGTGACTGTTTCTAACGGATGTTTCAATAAGAGCATATCCATTGTTTGTATTTAGAGAAACAAGATGTATAAATTACCTTTTCTTTCACTAAAAGTGAAGCATTTCATTGTGATTAGATTAGCTTTTGATTCACTATCACACAGTCTAGTTACTTTATCCTGATTTGTATAATATTGATAAGTGAAAATATGCTTTGATTGTTTGTGCTTAGTCTGTTACCTAGATCTTGGCAATTAAGGCAGAGTCATCAAACCAGTGAGGCAAATCATGGCTTAGCATGCTATGCCTGTGAAGTTGTTAATTATTTCCCAGGGCTGTTCATTTTTTGAACTTCTGGTGGCGAATACCCTCTTTTTAAAACAGTCACATCTTTTTGCAAGCTTTCATGCAAGACTGAAGGTATCTTTAATAAAGCTCCTTAAAGCAGCTTTGTCCCTTCCAGGCTCATCTGGAATCCTAAAAACCTTGAGCTGTCTAAAGAGATGCTATGCTTGTGCTTGCATATATTCTGTCACCTCCTTCTGAACAGTTTTAAAGGCTTGCACAGTTCTCTTATTTCCACAAGAAGTGAAAGAACTGAAACAGAAGGTGTGGGGATTCCCCCCCCCCCGATTTCGGTATAATTTTTACTTCTTAGCAACCGTACTCTAATTCTATCAAAATGCTACAATTGAGTGCCACAGCAAAGTAGAGATGAGGTGGTAAGATGAAAACCTTGCATAATTAAATCTGATTCAAACATGACATATTCTCTACAGTAGCAATTGCGTGTAAGGCACTCAATAGGCAATCATGTAAACAAAGGTTCGAATGTAAGCCTTCAGATGAACTCATGTCTGCTTCAAAGCAGATAGAAACTGCTGTAGCCAAGTGATCAATCGTGTAATTGGCCATTACATAACAAGCTTAAATCCTTGCCATTGACAAAATAGAATTGTATTGTGCTGCTGGCAAACTTTCAAACAGAAGTTCAGAACAATGTGCATGATTTTTCCCCATGCCCCTTACAGGTTTCTAAACTATCATGAGCAAATAAATGTAAGATTACCATTCAACTTTCTTAAAAAGTTATGTTTGCAAGCAGTGAGTATTGCTTGGTTCACTAACTGTTCACTCGCCCAGTTCTTGTATCCCACCTTAGTGGAAAGAAAGCATGGAGAGTAATCAGCCAATATTCTCACAAACAGTCTAAGTCCAAACCCCCTTGAGTTCAGTTGACTCTTATCTACTGCAATTTAGTGCTGACCAGTTAGTTCACGGGTCGGAGCCGCATGTGGCTCTTTCAGCCGTCTCCTGTGGTTCCCTGTCCTCAGCCACCATGTGCAGTCTGAAAAAAAAAAGTGGGACTAAAAAAGTTCAACCAATCAATTCAAACTTCTCATGAAGTTTGAATTGATTGGTTGAACTTCTTTGGTTTGTGAGACTGCCCACAAACCTCTTTCCTTCTTCGGACTGCACGTGGTGGCCGGGAGGATTGCTGGAAAGGTGTCCCTGGTAAGGAGCCATGGCTGGCCGGTCTCGGGGTTCCTCTTCTCTGCCCGGCAGGTCTCCCCTCGCCCTGCTCTGCTACTGCCTCTGTTAGTTGGGGGGTCGCCAGGGGTCTCTGTAGCTTCTCCTCTCTGCCTGCGCCTTTCGGCCATCTCATGGCCAGAGGATCCCCATGGCCTCTTTCAAGAGATTCCCCCGCGGCAACTTCCTGGCCCTTTCCCCACCTGCTGTGTGGTCCTCTTGGCCATCCTCCCACTGCCATTGCTGCTGGTCGTGCTGAGCAAGGCCAAAGAGACGGCAGTGAGCGGGCAGCTGCACTCCTTCGCTGTCCTGCCGCCACCATCGGTTGCGCTGAGCGAGGCTGAAGAGGCGGCAGCGAGCGGGCAGCCGCGCCACTTTGCCATCCTGCTGCCGCTGCTGCCCTTGGTGCTGCAGAAAAAGGAGACCTTGGGCTGCGAGGGCAGTGGGGCCAGCAGTGGGTTAGGACCCCCTCATCCCCGTGGCGGCATTACCCGTTGCCCCCCTCATCCCCGCAGCGGCATTACCCCGCAGCCGCCCATGGTGCACCCGGCCTTTGCGCCCTCCTCTTGTGATGGCGAAATGGCTGAGGATGCGGCGGGGGCGGTGGCCGGGCCGGGGCAACGGGGAACCCTGATGATGCTACAGTGGCCACCGCCGTACTGCCACCGGTGCCACTGCCTCCCGTCCTGCTCCCCCTCTCCACCTATTCGGCTGAGGATGCGGCGGGGCAGCAGCCGGGCTGGGGGCAGCAGCTGTGCCAGGGGCAGCGGGGAACTCCGATGATGCTGCAGTGGCCGCTGCCAGAGCTGCTGCCTCCCGTCCTGCTACCCCTCCCCGTCCATTCAGCTGAGGACCTGGTGGGGGCGGTGGCTGGGCCGGGCCCGGTGGCCAGGCCGGCGGCAGCAGGGACCCTTGACAATGCTGCAGTGGCTGCCAGCGAAGGTGCTGCCTCCCTTCCTGTTCCCCCTCCCCGCCCATTCAGCTGAGGACGCAGCAGGGTCAGTGCCTGGGCTGGGGATGGCGGGGACCCCTGACGAGGCTGCAGTGGCCACCGCCGCTGCCATCGGAGCCGCTGCCTCCCGTCCTACTCCTCCTCCCCGCCCGTTTGGCGCCATTTGCCTTTTGTTCTCTCTCTCTCCTCACCTGGAAAGAGAGGGAGAGGGGGAGAGAGAGAAAGAGGAAAGAGAAAGAGAGAGAGAAAGAGAGAGAGGAAAGAGAGAAAGAGGAAAGAGAAAGAGAGGAAAAAGAGAGGAAAGAGAAAGAGGGAGAGAAAGAGAGAGGAAAGAGAGAAAGAGGAAAAAAGAGAGAGGGGGAGAGGAAAGAGAAAGAGAAAGGAAAGAAAGAGAGAGAAAGAAAGAGGAAAGAGAGACAGAAAGAGAGAGGAAAGAAAGAGAAAGAGATAAGAGAGAAAGAGGAAAGAGAGAAAGAAAGAGGAAAGAGAGGAAAGAGAGAAAGAGGGAGTAGAAAGAGAAAAAGAGGAAAGAAAAAAGAGAAGAAAGAGATAGAGCGAGAGGAAAGAGAGAGGAAAGAGGGAGGGAGAGAGAGGAAAGAGAAAGGAAAAAGAGAGGCAAGAGACACACACACAGAGATCCTTTTGACATCTAAAATGAAGATAACACTGCATATATCCTTTTTTACCTTTATTTTATATATACACACACAAATACATATACATACATACATATATACATACATACATACATACATACATTTAAATTTTTGGATTGCTAACAAAGAATTAAGGGAGAATGGGATAGCTATTTCGAACTAATTAGCTCTCATCAGCCAGACATACCCTTCTGAGATTAGAACCTGGGCTGCTTGCACGTTAGGCAGCTGTTTTGACCTCTAGTCCACAGGCTCTTTCTCACTTTGTCAGCTGTCAGGGAGGGAAGAGACAGGAGGAGAATTTGTTTTGTTGTTGTTGTTGTTTTTTTGATGCACCCTGTTGGCCCAAATATGGGAGAAAGAAATCTTTTTTCTTTCAAAAAAAAACACTCAAGGTAATTCTCCTCCCCTGTCTCTTCCCTCCCTGACACAGCAGACAAAGTGAGAAAGAGCTTGTGGCCTAATGGTCAATACAGCTGCCTATTGTGCAAGCAGCCCAGGTTCGAATCTCAGAAGGGTATGTCTGGCTGATGAGAGCTAATTAGCTGGAAATAGCTATCCCATTTGCTCTTAATTCTTTGTTAGCAATTCAAAATTTTTAAAAAATATAAATGATGTTGCAGTAGCAACTGTTGCCTGTGGATGACTCTAGATTGAACTGATACAGGCAAAAGATTTCTTTCTCCCATATTTGGGCCAACAGGGTGCATCAAAAAAACAACAACACTCAAGGTAATATATATATTCGTATTTTTAGCATTATATATTCGTATTTTTAGCATAATTAGAGAATATATGTGTATGTGTGTGCGTGTATGTATTCGTAGATTTTCATGGGTATAGGTATGCAGGTCTTGGCATATTCAGGTCTTTTCCCATGTAAGATTGACAGTATCTTGGCGATGTTTCGATGAGGTCCCACTCGTCATCTTCAGGCTGGGGTCTTTGGCTTTGTGCTTGTGCGAGCAAAGTGTGATCAGAGCTGCTGTCTCTCTATAAATATTGGTGGGAGTGTGTAGAGTGCTGGCTTGGTTGCTGTAGGAGGGTTGGTTAGTTGTGTTGGAGTTATTGTTTGTGGATTGTTCGGCTGTTTCGTAACATCCTGAGTAGCTGAGGTGCTGGCTGTGTGCCCATTAGTCTTTTGTGTTGTAACGACCTGGGTAATGGGTTGTGTGATGACATCCTGAGATCTAGTGTATTGATATCCTGAGTTCTGTGTTGCACCATCCTGGGTGGTAGGCTGTGTTGTAACATCCTGAGCTTTAGCATTGTAACCTCCTGAGTTCTGTGGTGTGATGTCCAGAGCAGAAGGCTGTGATGTGACATATCGGGCTTTAGTTTGGCTCCAAGTTTGCGGTCTAACTCTGTGCCACCTACCAGACATCTGGAAACTAGCCCTAATCAACAAACGAGTCCTAGCCACGAAAACTGACACCGGACCCAGAACAACACAGTACGCCACCACCATTCACCATTCACCCTCACCAGACCCAAACCCAAGCCCAAACCCATCCCTCAGATGAAATGCAACCACCATCCAGAAGCCAAACCATGACAACATCACCAGCTGCTGCACCTCCCTCCGACCCCCACACAAAGAAAACGGACACACGCCATGAACACAGAGCTAGACCGCAAACTCGGAGCCAAACCAAAGCCCAGTATGTTACTTCACAGCCTTCTGCCCTGGACATATATATATTAAAGGTAAAAAAGGATATATGGAGTGTTATCTTCATTTTAGATATCAAAAGGGTTTTGTGGCTCCCAGTGTTTTGTTTTCGGTGGGAAATGTGTCCAAGTGGCTCTTTGAGTGTTTTGGGTTGCCTACCCCTGAGTTAGTTGATAAGATATTGTATATAGCAGGGTTCCCCAACCCTTAGTCTGCAATCTGGACCATGCAAGTGGGTGAGCAAGCAAGCACACAAAGCTCCATTTGTTCAAGTGATGGGCACAAAACCATCCCCTCTCCCCTCCCCCACTGCCAACACCACAGAGCTAGAAAGGTTGGGGACTACTGGTGTACAGGCATGATCAATAAATCAGCTTAACTGGATTTTAATGTATGGTCCTGATACCTCAGACGTGACAGTGGCAGACAAATGGGAGGCTTGCTGTTGGCTTTTTATACTAGGGTGGGAGATATTTTTTTAATGCAAAACTGAAGAAGATGAGTGATACACTCAGTTTGTGGCCAAGAACAAGCTATTGATTGGCTGAACCATCTCTGTCCTTTATCTATTGGCCAATAAATGAAGTTAAGATTGGCTTTCTGTTCCTTGTCAGAGAAATAAGCATGCTCGCCCCTGCAATTGGCATGATTATTTAACTTATCAGAATGCTTTATTTGGCCAACAGGAAAAAAAGGCTGGTCCTCTGGAAGTTCTCAGAATTGAAGACAAATGCTAGAAATGTCTTAATAATCATTCACAGTAGAATTAATAGTCTTCCAGAGTGAAATAGGTTATTGAGAAAAATCTTGATCAAAGTGATGTATGGCCTGAAAGATATAGACTTCTAAATTGTTTTTGAAAACACACATTGACATCTTCTGTTTCTTCTTTCCCAATCAAAGTGACTTAAGGGCTGATCCTTTTTGCCAGCTGGAATATTGTAGTCCCTCTGAAATTGTTAATCTTTGTCTCAATTGTTTAAAAAAAGGTAGGAACAACAGAATAATTTTTTTCATTAATTCTGCAGTACAGTACGTATTGTTCCACATATGGGTGGAAGAACAAGAATAATTACCTAATTGGTTTCCCATTCCCCAAGGGGGATGAGTTTGCTTTTAAACTGTAAATTCTCAACTAAAAATGAGGATGGTGCCTTTTATAATATTAGCCCCAACATCTGAATGCCAGATGCTCCTTCTCCTTCATGCCTCATGTAAAGATGGTGTCATAAGCAGAATCTCTCCAGATTTCTAGATAATTTATTCTTTGGAAAAAAATATAGTGCTAACAAGCATATGTATTCAAGAAGCTATCAGATCATTAGCAGCACCTAACAGTTAAGTAGTACATATACCTAGTTTGTCATATAATTGTGGAACATTTCAGTAAGTCTTTGGGATTGGTTTAAGAAATTTGGGAAGTCAGAGTGATCACATTTGGAATGGCCTCTCACTTATTCCTAGGTTAACCATGTTGATGAATTGATGCAGAATGAGATGGATGAAAAGAAAGGCTTATTTAGACAAAACACTCTGGTAACAGAGCAATTCCACTTATTACTCAATAAATTCTTGCTTAGTCAGTTGAACTTATCTACTCATGTTAGCATATGGGTAGACCTGACTCTCTTAAAAGTCCCTTAGCCCATTCTGACTGTTTACTAGCATGGAGAGGCATTCACAAGAGTGGACTGTCACATTCAAAAATTCCAAAAGTCAGATATCTATATTTATATTTTAAATAACTTCCATCTGCCCAAACTACCGATTGATTAACACAGAGCTTTCTTAGTCTATGAGTCATCCTATGTACCCAATAATCCCATCAGGTTGAAGCAAACATGAGGTGCTCTCTCAGGGGTAAAGTAGTAGAAATATCAAGTAGCCTTGTCCCCAGATCATTTATCCATAGCCTGCTTCTGTCAGATATCCCCATCTCTCCAAGACCCAGTGAAGCTGTATATGTCGGACTCTTTCAAAGTAGCCCTAGTCTTTAGCAGAGACATCGTGAGACTTGTGACACTAACAATGTATCTAAAAGTAACATTATGGGTAATAGTAATGTGTCTAAAATTCTTACAAACTTTTATGTGTGGAGTGATTGACTTGGATAATAGCCTCTACTGACTATTCTTTAGTGTCAAATTAAAATTCAGTTATTCTATGAGTAAGCTCATACAGCATAAATTTGCTATCTCTTAAGTGTTGATACATTCACTTCTCTTATAATATTTCACTATTAAACTTGGGTTCCTTTGTATACTGAAAGAGAACAGCAGAAATTAGGGTGTAATATGAAAGCAGGGATTGATTACTTATCAATTTTATATAGCCAATCTTCACACAAATGTGACCCTTATAGGATTATCCTGAAGTGAAAAAAGAGACAAGACACAAAAAAACTGTATGAAACATGAATAAATGCAGTTAGAGTATATTCCATAATGTAAGCAGATTTATACCTGGAATTATATAAGATACAGTAGTGTATCATCTAGTATTTCTCATGCCCATAACTCCACATAATTGAAAATGTCAGTGCTAATTAACTTTTGCAAAACAATCCTGGATATCCTTAGTCAAGAGAAATTAAATTTTATATAGGCTATAGATTTTGGACTATGTATCTATCCTTGAATTGGATCAGGGGAGAGTGATCATGCTATTCTCTTCCATTTAGAAGCCTAGTACTTCATCACAGCAAATACTTATGTAACGTATGTCAGCTTTTGGGCTTGCATTCCATCCTCCAATGTACCAAGTTTCCCTGTCAAGTATGGTAAAAAGCATTATAAATATGCAGATGATATGCAGTGTGCTTCCTTTAGCGGTGCTTGTTTAGAACATTGGTTTCACTTTACAGCCAGCCAAAGATATTGTAGGGACCAGTCAGAAAAGAGAACAAGCCAAGAGAAAATCCCTCAGATATATTAAATTCCCTCAGCAGACCACCTTAGCTTAAAGTGGGCTACCTCTAACAGGGTGGTAATTTACATTTTGGATCATTTCACCAGATGTTCCAGCTGCAAGAGGTTGTTTCATTGACTGAGAAACCTGAGAGCCAGGCTACCTGCACTGCAAATCCTGATTAACTTCTGCCTGGCCTCTGAGGTAGAGCGGTTGCCTGGCACTGCTGAAGTTGCTGTGGAAACGCAAGGTGCTAATTCCTTAATAAGACTTACACCCTTGATTGGCAGTGCTGCAGAAATATGAATAATTCTGTAGTAGCGCTGTGATTTGAGGGGATTTTTCATAAGGCACTGAGTGGGTGGTAAGAAAGCAAGTTGTTAAGCCCTTGAAAGAAGCAGGGACGGTTGGGGGATTTCCTCTGCAATGCACAATTTGCATCTTAATAAGAATAGATAGCTGCTTAGTTTAAGCCACCCTGCCACCATTTCAGATTCTAAACCAACCGCTACTCTTTTTTTTTGGTAATCCATCCTACAGATAATAAACTGCCATTCTTGAAGGTTGAATCAAGAATTACTTTCTGGCATCCCCATAGCTATTTTATTCCGATATTTGACATGCGGAAGTATATTTTACTTTACCAATAAAAGTGAATATTTGTAGCTCAGGATTGAAATGAGGGGTCCTTGGTGCTCTCTGAATTTGGTTGTCTTCTTGCAGACGTTTCATTACCCAAACTAGGTAACCTGATCAGTGCTAGTAACTAGCATGCTACCGGTAGCTAGTTTGGGTAATGAAACATCTGCAACAAAACAACCAAGCTCAGAGAGCACCAACAACCCCACATATTTTACTTTTTAGATGCTGTCCTACATGTAGACTCCACAATGTACTTTAAATTCACAATCTATGATTTTTGTAGAATGAAAAATAAAATATCCGGCTGCTACAACTCTCAGCATCCCTATAGTTATCCATGTTGTGTGGAGTTGCTGCTCATTATGGTTCACTAATATCTGGAGGACCATAGGTTTCACATAACTATTAGTCCTGGGTAGAAAAGAACCCTATAACATGCTTTGTAGCTGCCTTGTCTCGTTTATCCTACTCTGACTTTTCACTTCTAAAAGAAGGAAACACTTGACCGATGCTTTTTTCCCCAAGTGTTTTAAGAGAGTCTAGAAAGACTAATGTGCTCAGGTCAGTATTGTGTTCAGACGTGAAGCCATCAAGCCCATGTTTGCCATCAGATAATCCATTTATTGAAACAGATTCTTCTGTGGGGATGAAATACACATAGTCCTCAATTTACAACCATTCATTTAGTGATCGTTCAAAGTTACAGTGGCACTGAAAAAAGTGACTTATGACCGTTTTTCACACTTATGACCATCAAAATTCAGATGCCTAGCAACTGGCACGTATTTATGAAGGTTTCAGTGTCCTAGGTTCATTTAATCACCTTTTCCTAGGAGTGTGAAAATTTGCAGTATAGTGAGATATTGTTAAGTTGTTCGTGTTAAATGTTATTAGAGTAATAGAGATCCATGGCAGATGTTTTGGAATGTAGTTAGTTGCAAGGTCTCATTTTTGAATTTTAACCTGTAGGCAATAATCCAGCCTGTTAAATGCCTGCATTTGCTCTGTGGTGTCTAAGATGGAGATGTAGCATTATCTTTGAAAGGTACTCCTTGGAGAAAGGGTTGATAAAGGTTGTTGATAAAGATCATTCAAATGAAATATATATGCTGGACTGGAAAAAATGGATAGACTATATTCAAGGGAAATATCAATCTAAGAAACTGTATTTAGCATATAGTTAATTTTTTATTAGGGTTTATATAATAATTTTGTTTAATCTAGTGGGTTTTCTTTTGTTTTACCCTGTATTCACTTTGGGAAGTCAGGGGGTGGGTGGGTTGGGGGGGTGTAATAATGTACTCAACTGCAATACTTGCATTATATAAGAATGATATATTGATATAAGAGGAGTTGCTCGGGCAGTACCTCTGGACCACATCTGGAGGGGGTGAGAGTGAGGAGTGAAGGAGTGGAGGGAAGTAGGTAGGTTGTAGGAGAGGAGGGTGGAGAGTGAGGGAGGGAGAGAGGGGAGGGGGAGGGAAGTACGAGATAGGGAGGAAGGAAGAGGGGGATGTGGTGGAGGGGGTGCTGCCGAGCAACACCCATAGTTATTTTATGTAAGTTTTTATAAGAATATATGTTTTGTTTTGTGTGGGAGTAAGTTGAAAAAGATTGTATTAAGTTGAGTTGTATTTAATTTGATTCTTTGTTTATAATTATAAAATTAATAAAATATTTACCAAAAAAAAGGTTGTCCTATGACATTTCCTGCATGTGGTATTTTACCATTTTATGCTGGCTCAGGAATTCTGGGAGTTAAAAGTCCACAAGTCATAAAAGGGCCAAGTTTGAAGACCCCGGTTATAGGAGATGTTACTATGTAAAAAAGGTGTTTGTAATTCTGAGTGGTGTTTGTGTTGAAGGTGGAAGAGAGAGAAGATGGATCCTTGGCCTGGGAAATAAAGAGTGTAGGCTAGAATTTCAACTATCTGAAATCTCCGTCCCTTGTACTGATAATGGAAATGGGCAATATAACCTTAAAGTTAGATGCTGTTTTCTTCCCTCAGTTTTATTGCCTATCTTTACTCTTCAGCATTTACATTCAAGGAGCTTAATGCTTTCTTGGCATGATTATCTCTGTTGTGTCTTCCTCCATCCTGGTTCACCCTGGGGCCCAAATGCTGTCCTTAAAATAGGTAGTTTGTTCATTAATCAATTTATACCGCTTCCCAATTCACACATGTCTTAATAAGATGCCCACCTTGTCCTAAGCTTGTGCCACAGGATCTCCTGATTTATTACTTTTATTCAGGCTTCCCTGTGTCTGTCTGTTCATTATTATCATTCAAGAGAGAAGTGTAGGATTAAAGGATTATGGAAATGTTCTTAAGAAGCACTCAAGAGGATTATGGTGGCTTTGATAAACTGATAAAAGGGCCCCCAAAATCCTGATTTAGGTCCCATCTTAACCTTCTCCCTCTTTTAAATGTTGGTGTGCTCTTACTGTCCTGGGATGGTAAGACATAGGGTATGTCAACCCTTAGTTTTATTTCATGTTTACACTATGCCTGATTTTTTTTAATTACCTCAGGACTATTTAGGACTGTCACTAGGTTAGCATGGGAGTCCGTAGTGCCTTCTTGTTGATAGTGTACACATTTACTTGTAATTCTTGTGAAATAATTTGATAAAACTCATCTGTGACCAGCCACACTCTGAAACTTACATAATTATGTGTAAGTCTCTCTGATAATCTGATGTGGACTTTCAGAACCTTTCTTTTTCAAAAGTTGGAACAAATGAGGTTCTTTTAGCACATTTACTTTGAAAGCATTTATGTCTGAGAGAACATTACTACTTCCATTTTGCAGAGATTGAGAAATAGTACATTCCTCCAGGTTACTAAACAAGTTAGGCTAAACTGTAATCTTAAATCTATTGTGTGCAGCTTAAGTCAAGATCTATTTCTGCTGGTTCCCAAGAAGGTGTCATTACTTGAGTTGGCAATCTGATCAAGAAAGGACTGGAAAAGTTTTAGATTCCTCCTTTGAAAACATGCTGTTTATTTATCTAATAATTATTTTTTTTAAAAAAAATGTCTGAAGGAGTAGCCTTCAAGGAATGAAAAAAGCTAAGTCTTTCAACCTGGAATTTTTAGGTTTTCCTTTTTTATAACCACATCACAGAAAGGCGGATTGCTGACTACTAGAGCTATATGTTGGCTTCACCAGGTGTTTGATAAATCTTTTTCTGTAGACTCAGCCAAAATAAATGGTTTAAAATTAAGCTTAATATGAGTACATAACATAGGACATTATACAGTTTTCAGGGGATGTTGTGACGCTTTCACAAAACAGCTGTTGGGATGAACTTCATCAGTCACAGAACTCTCATTTGCCAACAGAGTGAAGGTATATTCCATCGCTCCTAACTTGTAAGATGTTTGCTTTCGTGATTTGGAATTGGACTGCAGCCATCCATTATTTTATTTTCTCGGGATGGCCATGAAGATGAAGTGTGGCCCAGATTTACTTTGGGAGAAAAAGATATTACAAACTGGGCCTTTGTTCTGCAGTATAGCAGCTTTTGACATAATTCATACATATACAAATTATATATATATAATATAAAGGCAGCCAGGAACTTGTCTCTGAAGTAAAGCGGTATGCACAAAATGGAAAAATATGTTCATTACAGATATTCTGCAGAAAGATTTTAGCTGGGCTGTGGTTCAGCAAAAAGTAAACCAAGAACACTTTGGTTATTTCAGGATTTGGATAAAACATAACGAGACAGATTCTAGAGTAATTAGGCATGACCTTATAGGGGAGATGCACGGCATACAAATTTAATAAACAAACAAATTGCACATGTCGTTCCTCCCCTTTCCCACAGCAGCTGCCAACATGGCACATCCCACCTGCTTGTCCATTCTCATCTTTTCATTGCCCTCTGTCATCTCTCCATCCTGTCTTCCCTGAGCAGCTGATTTACCAGTGCAACATGTCCCACTAGTTTGCCATTCCTAATCTTCCTAATCCATTCTCCAGCATGGTGGATGTAGAATCCACTGATTGGGTTATTTCAGCCTTCCTGCTCAGAGAGACTAAGTCAGATCTTTGGTCACGCCTCCCTCTGGGTGTGTCTCCCAGTTTTGACTTAGTCTTAGGCTCAGCAGTACGCAGGCTTATTGACTCCATAGGATTTTATATTTTTAAATACTTTAATTCGGAATTTTCTTATCCAAATTTATCCTAAATTCCAATCTAGCTGTTGTTCTTTGGCTATTTGAGTTTTTGGCTATTTCTGAAGGACTCTGTCCTTCCTCGAGCCCTTGGGCTCCGGCAGGGCCCTTCTCCTCCACTCGAGGCCTCCAGGCCCGTCAAAGCAGGACGCTCGGGTAGTGCCTCTGCCTTTTTTGCCGGCGTCCTGAACGGCGAGCGGATCGGCACAGCTGACGGAGTTCGGTCCCAGCACCCGGTGCACAAGGCTCCGACATCAGATTCACCACGCCCAGCCTAACACCGCAGGTTTCCTTGCATGTTTAAAAAATAAATAAAAAAGTTTAATAAATAAATAAATGGCGCTTCAGAGCGCATCGCTATTCGTTTCCCCTCGTGTGTTTTTGTTTGCCGGCTCGATTGCTCTCGTAACGGGACGAGGAGTTGCGGCCGCCATTTTGACCACGTGGTCACCCGGTGCTCGCCATCGCAGACGCCCACTGATGGCCGCCATTTTGGCTCTTTTAACTCAGCGCCAGCTAGGCCACCCTTAGCAGCAAACTATCGCCTTGACCTGTGCTGACAGGTCCGAGCAGGGAACAAACAGCACGCCTTATCCTAGAGGCTCGGAGGTCCTTAGGCAGCCGCCATTTTGGACTGAGTTTGAACCGGCCAGGCTGGGCCTTCAAGGATTATCCGGGGCCGCGTTGTAGGCCTACAAGCAGGCTTCCGCAGCCATGTCCAAGGGGACCTTATTCAAGGAGCCCCTCAGGTTTGTCCTGACCACAGATGCCAGTCTGTTCGGTTGGGGGGTCCACCTCCAGACCCATTTGGCCCAGGGGCGATGGTCCAAGGCGGACCTCAAGCAAAATATAAATTGGCTGGAACTCAGGGCGATTCATCTGGCTCTCCTCCATTTCTCCTCCCTAGTATCAGGCAAGCATGTCCTAGTCCTGACAGACAACGTGGCGGCCAAGGCACATGTCAACAAACAGGGGGGGACACATTCCTGGCCTCTTCTCCAGGAGGCCATGGAATTAGGTTTGTGGGCAGAGGCCCACTTGGGCTCAATCAGAACGGAACACATTTCGGGGGAGGCAAACTGACAGGCAGACTCCCTGAGCAGGGCGACTGTGGACCACTTGGAATGACGTCTGGACCCAAGGCTGTTCGCCATGATAGTGAACAGCTTTGGCAGACCATGCCTGGACCTCTTTGCCTCCCCGTCCAATGCCCAACTCCGCAGATTCTTCACCAGGTTCCCGTCAAGGGGGGGCCGAGGGGATGGATGCCCTTCGGTGCAGGTGGCCCAAGGGTCTGCTATACGCTTTCCCTCCCCTCCCGCTGCTACAAGCCACCATTCGCAGGCTGATATTGGAGCGAGTGGAGGTAATATTGGTTGCTCCATTCTGGCCTCGATGCCCGTAGTTTGCAGACCTAGTGGATCTGTCCCTGTCTTCGCTGTGGAGGTTTCCCCCGGACCAAGTGGCCCTCACCCAGGGAGAGCTTCCACATCCAGATCCTCAGTGGCTCCAATTAGCTGCTTGGCACTTGAGTGGGAGAATCTAGCTAAACAGGCCTATTCCTCTGGAGTGATATCTATGATCCAGGCCTCTAGACACCCCTTGACGAATCGGATTTACGATGCCACGTGGACAAATTTCTGCCAGTGGTGCTTCTCACACAAATTGGACCCCCTCTCGGTTACGGTCCCTAACATTCTAGATTATCTGCTGGGGGGCATTTCTAAAGGCTTGTTCACTAACACCATCCGTAGGCAGGTTGCGGCCTTGTCCACGGTCCTCACCTGTGATACCCTGGGTCCCCTTTCTCACCATCCAGCTATCTCTGCCTTTCTTAAAGGGGCGGCCAACTCAGGTTCCCCCACAGTGCACAGATACCCATCTTGGGATTTTCCTACAGTGTTGCAGGCATTAACCACTGCCCTGTTCGAGACTCTCTGATCTTGTTCTCTACATTTTCTCTCCTTGAAGGTGGCCTTCTTAGTGGCTATCACTTCGGCCAGAAGGATTTCAGAATTGGCCGCCCTCTCAGTCAGGGAAGATCTCTGTACCTTCCATGAGGATAGGGTGGTCCTTAGATTAGACCCCTCCTTTATTCCCAAGGTGAACACCAGTTTTCACAGGTCACTGGATCTCGTTTTGCCATGTTTTTGTCCAAATCCTTCTCACAGGCTGGAACGCCAGTGGCACAAACTGGATGTACGCAGGGCTCTGCGCATCTACATCAAGCGCACTGGGGTTTTCCGCAAGTCTGAGGCCTTGTTCGTCTCCTTTCAACTGTCGGCCATGGGCAGGAAGGTGTCTTCTTCCACCATTGGCAAGTGGATCAGGGCTTGTATTGCTAGGGCTTACGCCTCCCAGTCACTTCCGGTCCCAGCTCATATCACGGCTCATTCCACGCGCAGCGCAGCGACCTCTGCGGTCTGGTCTACCCAGGCTTCTGTACAGGAGATTTGCAGGGCAGCCTCTTGGTCGTCCCCAACTTTATTCATCACACACTATAAGATTGATAGGTTTGCTGCGGCGGACGCCGAATTTGGCAGACTGGTTCTTCAACAGGTCGTTTCCTCTAGGGAGACACCAGCCTAGACCTTCCCCTCCCTAAGGGACATGGGGGGCTTTGGTATGTCCCAATCAGTGGAGTCTATATCCACCATGTTGGAGAAGGGGCATTGTCTTACCTGAACGCCTTTTCTCAGCATGGTGGTGTAGAATCCACACCCTCCCTTGAATAGGTGTCTAGACTTATGTAGCGTTATTTTTTTTGGTATTTTGGAGTCATTGCGTCAGACTTCGTCAGGATCCTTCACCTCGTCAAAACTGGGAGACACACCCAAAGGGAGGCGTGACCAAAGATCTGACTTAGTCTCTCTGATCAGGAAGGCTGAAATAACCCAGTCAGTGGATTCTACACCACCATGCTGAGAAAAGGCGTTCAGGTAAGACAACGCCCCTTCTCTTCCCTCCCTCTCTTCAGCTAACACCACCAGTGTCCTGGTGGAGCTTATCCATATGTCTACCCATACCTTATGATTTTCTTAGCACCTTCATGTCCTTTCTTTACCCCCTGCTACTGTATATACTGGCCTGCATTCCTGCTTCTTTACGTTCCACCAACTTGCCTGATGTCCTGTATTTGTTTCAATTTTGAGTTCCTGGCGTGAGGAAGGAAAAGCAGACAGGTGATCCACTGGAACCGAAGCAGTGACTAAGCCAAGAGAGGGAGAATGGAAAAAACTTTCATCATTTTGCTGGGGAATTGCTGAGGAAAGGTGCTGGGAAGATCGATTGATTGAGTAGATGGGAGTGCCAGTGGACAACAGCAATTCCTTTCATCAAAATATTCCTTTAAAAGTTCCCCAGGCTTCTAAGAGAATGGCATTCCATAGAAGGCTATCTTCATAAGGGTCCTAGCTTCAGTTTTAGAAATGGGCAGGCCAACCTTCAGATTTAACAGATATCTCCTTGACGCCCAATGAAATCAAGATTTTAACTGTAGAAAAAATCTGGAATCACTTAGAGATTAGGGTTTTCATTAGTATTTTATACTTCGATAAGTTTAATAAAATAATTATTTTTAAAAGATTAGGCAAGATTTCAGCAAAACTAATATGAACAAATTTTAGGGGCATGGCTGAGGTCATAGGATAAAAAAAGAAAAGTCTCAATGCCATAAACTCTCTGGGTCTTTGCACCCTGATTCTGTCCTTCTGTCTTTGGAAATAGTGCCTTATCTTTAAGGGGGCGCCTCATGTAGCATTCACCTGGTGAGCCTGGTGTATGAGAGAGAGAGAGAAAGCTTCTACAGTAGTGATGCTTTACGAAGATGAAAAGGTAACCGTGGGGGGGAGGGAAAAAGAAATAAATTCTGTAATAAGAACAGAATTACAGGTCTCAACACATCCAGGGGGGAAGACTACTCTCTTGGAGATGAATAAATTCAAAATTGTAGGGTTTTTTTTTAAGTAGAAAAGAGATTGTAGGCTTCAGACAGAATTGCCTAAAATATAAGTAAGGGGATGGTGATAACATTCTGATTGAAGGTAACATTCTCCCCTAGCAGACTGCTTCTGCTAATTCTGAAGGATGACCACTTCTCATAGTGTATACCAGCAGCAACCAGAGATTGCGCAATACAGTTTTGCTCCATTCCCTCAAAGTTCTGCCTTTGTTTTAAAAATGCTCAAAATGTCTATCTTTCACTAAAGAAATATTGCATACACAGTATATGTTATCTAGGACAGTGTTTCTTATCCCTGACAACTTTTAGTATGTTGGCTTGGGAATTCTGGGAATTGAAGTTCACACCTTTTAAAGTTACTGAGGTTGAGAAACCCTGATCTAGGGCATCACCCTCATAAAGTTGTTGATTCTATTTCTGGAAAGCAGCTTGTGAATATCTGGGCCTGTCTGGGATGCTGGTTGACATTACCAAGGCAAATGCCTAAAGAAATGCAGAACATTTTAGTTAGCTAAGTCATCCTAAACAAACCATTTTCATTATGTATTTCCTATTTGTTACTTAGGTATTTTGTATTTTTGTCAGAGAAAAGCCAAGATGGAGATAGATAGATAGATAGATAGATAGATAGATAGATAGATAGATAGATAGATAGATAGATAGATAGATAGATAGATAGATAGATAGATAGATGGATGGATGGATAGATATAGTTAGGGTTAGGGATATCTATCTATCTATCTATCTATCTATCTATCTAGATAGATAGATAGATAGATAGATAGATAGATAGATAGATAGATAGATAGATAGATAGATAGATAGATAGATAGATAGATAGATAGATAGATAGATAGATAGATAGGGTTAGGGTTAGGGTTAGGGATAGATAGATAGATAGATAGATAGATAGATAGATAGATAGATAGATAGATAGATAGATAGATGAGAGAGACAGATAAATGTAGATAAGAGACATAGATTATATACACACACATCAGGAATCCTAGTTGCAGGAGCCTCCATCTTCCCCTTCAGACTTCTCTTAATTAGGAGCTGTTTCAGCTTGAAAAGCCTGTAATAAAAAAAATAAAAATCCACACTGGACAGGGAAAGAAATGGGCAAATAATGTATTGAAAAGAGGACTTCCAGTATTGTCATCAGGGTTCTTCCACCTCACCCCCTTTTTAAAAAAGAATAGGCTACTGTGATTTCGCTCAGAAGGATAGGCAACCCTGCACCCTCTAAATGTTTCAGGTGACCATCATAATTTGGGACTCGTAGCAATGGGCCTGACAGAAGATGTGATTATAATCTCCCTCCCCCCATCTAACACAATTCAAGGTGTGTTCAAGTTTTCGAGCTTAGTATCAGTAGGTAAACTGAATATATGGTAGCATATTCCTTTTCAAACCTACTTGGTACTAATAAAGGAGAATATTTGTAGCTCAGGGTTGAAATGAAGGCTCCTTGGTGCTCTCTGATCTTGGCTGTTTTCAGCATTGATGATGTTATCTAGTTTTGAGTAATGGAAATATGGCCTATTGAAACGCATTGCAATTTACTCAAACACAGATATATGTACCTTTTAAGTACCGTTGAAGTTGATGAGACTTGTTTCTAGCCAGATCAATGTAAGGTTTTCTGATAATAAAAAAGGCAGGTTGTCTTTCTTTTTCAATTACAAAATGTACTGCAAATCATTTATGTTTTATAATGGTTTTATTAACAATAGGCAACTAATCTATTCCAGATAGGTTTTTCAAGAGAACAGGTACAGTTTGACAGGTTTAAGCTATGAGGGTAGTTCCTGATAGTCATTCTTCTACTGAGAATCTCAGTAAGCGAGAATTTTTAATATGGTGGTTTCCAACCCTGAGTTGTGTTGAAACCATTCATTCCTTAAGAATGAAAAGTTGTTATTAAACTTGGCTTTCTATTTGTTTTACCGGCTGCCCAGAGGTCTGTTTTAAGAGGGGCAGCTATATAAATCTTTTAAATAAATACTGCCTGTGCATTTGCAAGGAAGCTGTGTATAGATACAATCTGAACCTTCAGACTCAGCAGGTGGCGTTTTATTTAAATATATATATATATATATTATTACATTAGGGTCATCTATACCAAATTGCCTCTTCTAGTTCTAGTTGGATTACTTGGAATCTCCCCTCATTTTATTCCCATAACAATAAACCTGTGAGTTGGATTCAGCAATATTAGTTGGCTTGATTGCCCAGTGCGTTTCATGTCTGCATGGAGACTTTAATCCCTGCCTGATGCTTTAACAAGCATGTGATCAAACAGGAATACATATAGATTTCTTAATATGCATAATTAAATTATGCATGCTCTGTGCTATGGTTTTTGCAATGTAGGAAAGGAGTTTCATATATGCTAGGTTTGTAGCTTTCAGCTCAATATTCATGATGTCCCTCTCATAATGGTTTGGGTAATGAAAAATTTTAAAGTGATAAAATGCTACACCAGATTCTAAGATATACACATGCAAGGCTGAGTTTTGCCTCAGGTGAATTCAAAGTATGTGCAACCTGGAATATATGCTTCTGAAGGCTGTTGGATGGAAGTAAGCAAATTATTTTATTAAAAGTAATAGTTCTGTAGTTTGTAGAAGAAAGCATAAAAACTCTGTATTGTGAAGAAGAGTGTTATTAGGGAACAGTTAGACAGTAAACAGTAAATTATGTGAATATAGATGAAGTGTTTAGGATGAAATCAAAATCAGATGTGAAACATGATATAAGCTATAACTTTAGGATACTTTTTCTTCCTTTTCCTCTAACTGATTCATGTATCGTACTTGGTGCCTGCTGCATGGGAGATAAGTTGAATGCTTGTATAGGATACTTGTTTGAAATGGTAATATTAGGTAGAGCTTTCTTTAGACTCTAAACCAGGGGTCTCCAAACTTGGCAACTTTAAGACTTGTGGATTTCAACTAAGCCAGCATGGCTGGCTGAGGAATCCTGGGAATTGAAGTCCACAAGTCTTAAAGTTTCCAAGTATGGAGACCCCTGATCTAAAGACTATGTTTTTTCCCAGATCTGAGCTAGAGCAGAATATATCAGTACCAACATAGCATACCTGCAATATCTGACTACCTTTTCCTCTTCTTTTTCTCTTTCTCTCTGTGCTTCCTAACAGGTTTGGCACAATGACTTGTCATACAGGGCCTTAGCAGCGTGGCAAAAGTTGGCTGTTTTTAAGTTGCTTTCCCCTTCCCTCTCTTCCTTCACGTCTGGAATATCTGAGCTGGCTTCTCCTCCCTGGGTGTTCCTTTCCTGCTGCCACTTGCTGTGGAAGGGACCAGTCTACCATGGCTGGGGACAAACTTCCACACAAAGTGATGGATCCCAAGAAGCTTGCCAGTCTCTTGAGAAGTGGGACCGAAGGAATGTTGGTCATTGACAGCCGCTCCTTTGTGGAGTACAACTCCTGGCATGTTCTCAACTCTGTCAACATTTGCTGTTCCAAGTTGGTCAAAAGAAGGCTTCAGCAAGACAAGGTATCCATCACAGAGCTCATCCAGCCAGCCTCCAGTATAAAGGTACTTAACCATGGCCCTTAGTTATCAACCAAATTCAAATCGTAGTGTGACTCAGTGTTCCTCTCATAAGTCCTAATTTTAAAGAACACGCCATACTGTGTATAGCAATGCAGTAAGGTAGGTTAGGGTTTATTTGTTTTTTAAAAATTCTCAAGGTCGAAATTTCAAATGCCAGTCCTGTGTAGGACTTCAGAAATAATTTTATAGCCCTTTCCTTTTATGCAGTTTTGTATTTTTATCTTCTCCTGTGGAGATTTTTTCGTATCTGATTGTAGCTGTATTTGTTGCATGATAGAAAACAGAGGTGGGATATCTCTGACTCTAACTTCTTAAGTTTCCTGTTTATTGATAATGCTGGTTGGGGTTCAGCAATATGTAGAGTACTGCAATATCCACATTTTTGTTCTTTTTTTTAAAAAGAATAAGAACTCCAAAAAAACTCCATGTAATGTGTAATACCATCTTAAAACCAAAACATGGACAGAAGAGAGCCGAATGTTATCTAATGTTAGTATAGCATGGGTGCTGGGTAAAATGTACTGTTTTCTTTGGGAAGGGGGTCTATTGAGGAATCTGGAGTTTTGGTTTTACAAACTCACAGATTACATGAACTTACACTTTTCTATCCCTGTTTAGGGCCAGTGTTTTATTTCTTCCCTTCTGATTTATCTATTATTTCTCTTATTCCTGGGATTTGTCACACAGGTGTTATAATATGGAGACTGTGTATTGTATCTTTATGGCTATTTTGATTTGTGTGATGTCATTACTGAGAACAAATGAAGCCAATTCAAAATGAGCTTTCTTTTATGATATCAGAAAATCCCTCTACATAAAAAAACAAGAATAAATGGGCAGAGGGTTTGTGGAAGGGGAATGATCCTCACTCAAAAATATAATTAATACAAAATGTACATTTTAAAAATGAGCCTGTCAACCAAGAGAATAAAGAAAGCCACTAAAGTTTGACTCATAATTTTTTCAAGCAGGAGTATAATTCAAAAAATACAGAACTGAAGAATTAAAGGTTAACTACTGTACTTTAGTTATGTTGGTAGAAAGTAGCTTATATGATTTAAATGTTCAGAGGAATATGCCTGGTTAAGAAAGCATCCATACAGCTTTAACACAGAAATCTTGCATCACCAACTATTTGGAGGTGATAACAAGTAAAAACATGGCAAAAATCCAGTAAATTCTACTTGGATAGTCAAAAAAATGTTGACAGTCTTTCAACAGAAGCTACTTAGCTGACCTAGGCTATGAATCAGTTCCTGTATGGATAGACAATTGATTAAAACAGGAAGGAAAGGACAGAAGAAATTCTATGGGAGCTATTCAACATCCCATTCAATAATTTACAGCAGCACTAATGTTATGTAGTTGTTTTATGTAATCTGCACATCAAAATGAAATTGAATTGAATCACTACTTGTAGGATAGGCTGAAAAAGGAAGCACTAGTGGACTTAACATCTCTCTCTCTCTCTCTCTCTCTCTCTCTCTCTCTCTCTCTCTCTCTCTCCCCTCCCTCCCTCCCCCCCCTCTCTCTGTCTCTATCTCTCCAGTATCTCTCATAGTATAATGCTCCAAATTATATGTACCTTTAGTCACTTATTCAGAATTGAAAACATACATTTAAGAATTAGGAATGATTATATCAGGCATTACACAATGCTTTCATTGATAATATTAGTTTTCTTCCACATTCCCCATCCCTGGAAACCAATATCTTTGTTTAGCTATGAATGGAAAAATAATGAGAAGATTAGAATAAATTATCTCAAATGGAATTAGCTGGTTAAGATATGTAAAATGCTTTGTGGAATTTCCATTGCAGTTCTACCTATGGCTAATTCTGCTTCTCTCTGAACTCCTGGCCAGATGCATATATTCTGTTCTCAAGAATTTAGGGTTAACAGACGTATAATCCTTTGAAGTGGGATTTATGTCAGCGAAAATTACTGCAGGCAGAGCAAATTTTGTGCTGAAAGAGGAAGAGCGTGGGCAATCCTTTTACCTTTCTAAGGGCAGCCTTGGATGTCCATGGATGTCAGAAAAGTTGTATATGTTCATTTAGCTGAGAAAGTGCTGAGTTCTACTTTTCTGAAGTTGGAGAGAGTGGTTTCTAATAAAGGAGAATATTTGTAGCTCAAGGTTGAAATGAGGGGTCCTCGGTGCTCTCTCAAGCTTGGTTATTTCCTTGCGGGTGTTTCATTACCCAAACTAGGTAACATCATCAGTTAAGAACATAAGAACATAAGAAGAGCCATGCTGAATCAGGCCAAAGCCCATCGAGTCCAGCATTCTGTGTCACACAGTGGCCCACCAATTGTACATGGGGATCTTGAGCAGAAAGAGAAGGCAAAACCCTCCCTTTCCCTTGACCCCCAACAAATGGTACTCAAGGGAATCCTGCCTGCCTCAACCAACATAGAGGTGGCACATGGACATCCGTTTTAATAACCACCGATACACTTGGCATCCATGAATCTGTCTGACCCTGCCTTGAAGCTATCAAGGCTGACAACTGGAACTGTTCCACTACCTGGAACAGTTCTAGTGCTAACGTCACTAGCACTGATGATGTTAACTAGTTTGGGTAATGAAACGTCTACAAGAAAACAACCAAGCTCAGAGAACACCAAAGACCCCTCAGAGTGACTACTGTAATGGATTTGAGAGTCTGCAGGCAGGATGGAGGTACTGTAAATATTCCAAAGCAGTATAAAGCAGCTACTCTCTGCCAGTGAAAGTCAGAGGTAGGGCTTCAAGACAGAAAATTTGAAGGTAGTCCTCAGCGTAACAACCATTCATTTAGCAACTATTCAGAGTTGCAACACCACTGAAGAAAGGGGCTGATGACCAGTCTTTGCAATTACAACAGTCGTAGCTTTCCCATAGTTGTTTGATCAAAATTCGGATGCTCGGCAGCTGGCATGTATTTACCACGATTGCAGCATCCCAGGGCCACGTAACCACCATTTGTGACCTTTCTAATTGGCTTCTGATAAAGTTAATTGCGGAATTAACAGATTTGCTTAATCAGGCCACCTGATTCACTTTAACAGTTGCAGTAATTCATTGAACAACTTTGGTTAAAGAAGGTATCATAAAATTGGGCGCGACTCAATAATTACCTTGCTTAACAATGGAAATTCTGGTTCCAGTTGTGGCCGTATGTTGAGGACTACCTGTAGCAAGGACTGTAGCAATAGATTTCCTATTTGGGCCTGGGACTCAGATCTTTTCAAGAAGAAGAACTGGAATCTGTAGGTAAAGCTGATAGAGGAAATACAGGCAGAAGCATCAGGAATGTTTTATCTCCTTTCAGTTGCTTCTGTGCTTACTTGGGTAGCTGGCCGAGGAATTCTGGGAACTGAAGTCCACGCATCTTAAACTTGCTAAGGTTGAGAAACACTGGCAGTTTTTACCCTTGTTCACATTTAATGTCCTTCTGAGGTTTTTTTTTTTTTAGTGGTTAATGTAGTTGTTAATGATTGCTCGAATTTGCATATAGAGGCCTCGTAACTTAATTTAGCTCTCTTATTCCTGAAATACATACTTTGTCCTTTTTACTATTTTTTAAATCCTTTATTTATTGTTATTTTAGTATGGGACTTACCCAAGCACCATGCATTGTTTGGGCCTTGTTTTCTGAATAAAAGGGGGAGACTGGAGCAGCTTGTTTAAAAACGTAGTCCTGGAGAAGGGGATTTCCCCTTCTGTTTACCCAGATTCCAGAATATTGTCAGAAAAGGGGAGGGATGTCTTCTCACACCAGAACAGGTGGCAGCTGCTTAGCTTATCCTGAGTGGAATTCTTCCAACTGAGGTTGGAAGCTATACCAGATACCCGGAGGGAGATATCTGTCAGGCTTGTGTTATATGATTAGTACAGCCACCCTTGCTAAAACTACTAACGGCAATTCAGAATTTTCTATGAAATGATGAATGCAGATCTGTCATTTGATTTATTTGGCTATTCTCTCTGCCGGCCTTTTAGGACTCCCCATTAGCTTCTGCTCATATCTTTTTAAACATTTTTTCCCAGTCTTATTATCCTGCCCTACTCTCTTGTTTGACAGGTGGCACAGGTCCAGTGCACCTAAGACATTTCTGCCATAGTACTTCCAAAGCGAGCAGGTTGCGTCTCTTAGGTTTAGCAATCTCAGACTTCCAGGGTCTTGAAATGAATTGTAACTATCTAGAAATGCACTTTAATTTCTATGCTCCTCTTTTAGATTGCAATTCACAACTAGGAACAAGGGAAGGGGTGATATTTCCCAGAAAACTATGTGGTCTAACAAGGGAACTCACAGAGGTCGAAGCTGCATGGTCATTCAAAGGGATCTAGAAAGACAGCCCCTATAGGTCAGTCGAATCAAATATAACTTGCATTGTCTTACAATATGAAGGGGCAGAATTTAAATCATTGAGCTCTTGGACTACTGTATTTAAAAAATAATGATAGGCAGACTTCCTTTTCCCTTGTTTTAAATTAAATGCTGGAATGAAAAAGATGGTGGAGGTGGAGAGAGGGAAATAGGTTTATTTGTGAAAACTCCACCCTCGCTAGTACAAATTAATTTGGGGGCTAGAAAACTGGGGTTAATGTGTTGCTCAATTCTGTGTCTATGTTCCTTTTGGTGTAGGATAACCTCCACTTTCAGTCCAAAGTGAGAAGGATCCTTTGAAGCAAGCATATATCAGTTGGGTGTTCTTTTAGGACAGCGGTTCTCAACCTGTGGGTCATGACCCCATTTGGGGTCGAACGACCATTTCATGGGGGTCGCCAAACAACACAGTCCGCCATTTTTTCCCTTTTTCCTTAGCTGTGCTACTCCCTCTTATTCTATTGGCTTTTGAAAGCCAATAGAATAGACTCTCTTGAATAGAGTCTAATTCTATTGGCTTTCAAAAGCCAATAGGAATTGTCCAGGCTGTCTCTGCCCTGCTGAGCCCGCCAAAAGTCCCACTCTGCAAACGGTGCTGCAAGTTGTCTGCAGCGAAGGTGAGCTGTCTGGAAGTTTCCATCCCTCCCTGCTGAGCAACTACTAAAAATGTAAGTAAAAGAGGGCCAGGGGTGGGAGGTGGGAGGCCGGTGGACGCAGGGAGGGTTGCTGGCGTGCATGGGGCCCGGTGGGTGCCTTACCTCCCTTGGGCTGGGCCAGCTGGTGGCCCAGCCAGTGGTCGCCCTGCACCATCGCTGCCCCTTGCCAGCTACGCCTTGGTCGGCGCAGGGGGCGGCACCACGCATGCGCGGCGCTCCCGGGCAGGGAAATAGTCCTCGACTTACGACCGGTTGGGGTCCTCGACTTACGACCAGTTGGGTAGTCCTCGACTTACGACCGGTTGGGTAGTCCTCGACTTACAACCGGTTGGGGGTCGCAGCATTAAAAAGGTTGAGAACCACTGTTTTAGGATGTTTTCTATTTTCAAAGGTCTGTATGGGAACCTCATGATCCCAGGAAAATCTGCATTTGAAATATAAGTGTGGCAAGGTGCTTTGAAGTAGGCAGAGATATATCCTTGGTGCTTCCTTGCCTCCAAAGACATATTTCCCTGTGTGAACCCAAGACCTTTTATAAGGATTTGTGAACACAGGCATGGCATGTGTGCTCAGGCCTACTTGAAATAGTCTTTTTTGGTTTGGATCAGAAGTGTAGCATTTATTAGGCTGCTTTTAGCTCTTTTAAATAGATCTCTGCTCCAGTAGTTTCTACAGTTCTGAAATTTCCATAGCTCTGTTGTATAGTGAAATTATGCTTGGCTGTCTATGTTTCATAACATGGTTGGTTACATGGTAGAAGAAAAAGAATGGGACATGGTTTTAAAAGAAGTCAAGGGGTGGGGTGGGGAAGGTTGTGTTTCAAGGAAATTTCAGCCTGGAATTTCTTTCCAAATAATCACAGCACACACTTGGCAGTAGATTCCATTCAGTTCAGTTGCATTTCATCACAAGGTAAGCCTGTAATGGACTAGAGGCTTAATTATCACTCCTTGGTACCACATGTTCTCATTTACTTTAACCACAGTTCAATTTGAAGCACTTAAGCAGGTTCCTATCATGTTATCCAGATGCCAGGAAAAAGCTTCATCTTTTCCTTGTCTCTATATCAGAAAACACCTTTGTGAGGCATGCTTTTCTTTTTCTTTTTCTTTTTAGTACCTAGCTTTTAAATCTTTGCCTGTGCCCTTCCCAGTCTAAATTAGCAAAGAGCAAGGTGCTTATTAGCAAAAAGCAAGGTCTGCATAGTAGACCTGGCTTTTCTTTAGAAGAAGCCAGCTACTTTTTAAAATTCAGCAGCCATCTTTTTCCAGCAGTTGCATTGTTTTTTAGCACTTCTTCTTCCTTTCCCTCCCCCAATTTTTATTCTTTTGTAGCAAAGGAGCGATTAATCAAATGCTGGGCCCAGCTGGAACCATCTGTAGGGTCTTCGTCTTTCCGTCCCCGTAAACGTATGCATATGGTTTATTGAATTTGGCTAGCACTGACATCACCCTTGCCTGAATCTTTGTGTGTGAGGAAAAATATCCTTTGCCTTCTGTCTATTATTATCATTCATTTATTCTTGAATGTTTTTCTTTAGCCACTGATAACACTGGAGAATAGAAGAACATAATGCGTTTTTAGTGATCTCTCTGGGTGAGCATGTATATGTCAATGTTGAATTCTCAGAGAGGTTTTTGGCCTAGAGTCCTTTATTAATGTTTTCCAAATAGAAAGAAGCTAGATAAATTTGTGGTATAGTCAGGGAATCATGAAATAGGTAAGAAGCCACTTCTAAATGGACATTGCTGAGTCATCCTGAAAAACATTTTTTCCTTCCTTCCTTCCTTCCTTCCTTCCTTCCTTCCTTCCTTCCTTCCTTCCTTCCTTCCTTCCTTCCTTCCTTCCTTCCTTCCTTCCTTCCTTCCTCCCTCCCTCCCTCCCTCCTGTAATATTATGGATATAACATTGGACTTTAGATAAATAGATGGGAGGGCTGTGCAGCGCTCCAGTTCTGAAATGAAAGAGCACATATGGGCACACCTGCCGCACCTGGCAAATTATTAAAGACACTTTTGCCTTTTCCTGGGATTATATGATTATATAATTATTTGAGTTAAAAATACTTTTGTGCTAAAGTCTTAACTGTACTGTTGATAGTACATGATAAAGGGTGTTACAAATCATTGGATACAAAAATATAAGAAAAAAAATGTGTTGTGGTAGGTGTTCTCAGATTTTGGTTTCCAGAGTGAACAATCCATCAGTCTAAAAAAATGATGACTGGAGTCCTTGGTGCTCTCTGAGTTTGGTTGTTTGCTTGCAGGTGTTTCATTGGCCAACCAGTAACATCACCATTACGCAACTAGTAATTTCATCAGCACTGATGATTTTATTTATTTGTTCATTTAGTTGGGTAATGAAGTATCTGCAAGCCACAACAAAGCTCAGATGTCATTAAGGAGTCCACAGTTCAATTCTGAGCTACATATATTCTCTTTTATGGGAAATGATGTACATATCTGGGCTCATATCTTGCTAGTTATACATGTCAGATATTAATAGATTCTCCTTCAAGTCAAACTTAAGTCTGGATCACTGCGTACACACATCCCAGTAACATTCTTGGCAGCACTGTAACTTTTTTTAGGGGGAGTGTAACTGTTTTTTCTTTTTTCTTTTTTGGCAACTGCCTGGACAATTCCTTGAAGTTTTCTTTGCAAGATTTTGAGAGTGGTTTGCTATTCTGCTTTGTAGGGCTGAGAGAGAGTGACTTGCCCAAGATGCAATTTATTTCTCTTTGTATCTAAGGTGGGACAAACTCATGGACTCTTCGTTTCTGGCCTGGTGCTTTCACCACAACTGCCTGGACAATTCCTTGAAGTTTTCTTTGCAAGATTTTGAGAGTGGTTTGCTATTCTGCTTTGTAGGGCTGAGAGAGAGTGACTTGCCCAAGATGCAATTTATTTCTCTTTGTATCTAAGGTGGGACAAACTCATGGACTCTTCGTTTCTGGCCTGGTGCTTTCACCACTATACAAATTGGCTTTCAGGTTTTCTATTGGGATTTTCTTTTGTGACTTCAAGCTGAGCCTAAAGCCCAATATCTCTCCTATCTATTAATCAGGTCCAAAGCTGCTTAATTCTGGATCCAGCCACATGCTGAGACCCAATTGGTGATACTTGTGCCAAAAAGGAATCTTAATGATCCCTTTTCTCTTAGGATGTTTTTTTTTGTTCTACCATGTCTTTTCATTTTAATTTCCAGCTGCTTTTGAGCCCCATATGGCTTTTTAATCATTTAATTGATACTCCTGTTTTGTACATTTTAAAATTCTACCCTACACAAAATAGAGTGAAACAAGAAAAAGCCCATAAAAATCTCTAAAGATAATGAATATGAACATGAATATCATGTTGTGCAGTTAAATAATTAACACTCAAGCCAGTTGAATAGGGAATTAAGCATACAAGCAAATATATTTCTAAATAGTCTCCCAGCAGGTTCTTCAAAATATTGCACAATTGATAGAAAATGGGTGTCCTTCCATGTTTACAGTGCCTATTTCTTTCAAATGATAAAAGAACTTAATATTTGCTAATTTCCATACTTGCTTTCTGAGATTCCCTTTATATCTCTGTAGATATTAGCAGGCAAGATTGAAAAAATCAGATTTATGAAGGAGATTTATTTATTTATTATTTTTTATTTCTCTCCCCACTTCCACCTCCATCTACCCTCAGGTTTCATATTACCATTTTTAAGGTGAAAACTGTTCATTGCTTCCTATGAAGAGACCAACGATCAGATTATTGGATATTCTGTTGAAGTGATTAGAAATTTATGACAAAATAGATTGACACTCCCCCTTCTTTGTGGCAGCCCCTTAGATATTGGAACATTGCTATCATGTCACTCCTAGTCCTTCTTTTCATTAAATTAGACAAACCCAATTCCTGCAACCAGTCTTCATATGTTTTAGCCTCCAGTGCCCTAATCATCTTCATTGGTCTCTGCACTCTTTTTAGAGTCTCAACATCTTTTTTACATCGTGGTGACCAAAACTGGTTGCAGAATTCCAAGTGTGGCCTTATCAAGGCGTTATAAAGTGGTATTAATACTCCACGTGATCTTGATTCTATCCCTCTGTTAATGCAGCCTAGCACTGCATTGGCCTTTTTGGCAGCTGCAGCACACTGCTGGCTCATATTTAGGTGATTTAAGTGATAGGACTCTGAGGTCCCTCTCACAGTTACTGCTATTGAGCAAGGTACCCCCTATACCATACCTGTGCATTTGGTTTTTCTTGCCTAAATGTAGAATCTTACTTTTCTCATTATTGAATTTCATTGTGTTAGATAGGGCCCAATGGCATAATTTATCTGCAAAAATAAATTAGGTTCTCTAATTCAGAGACTATTGCAATTTTCAGATTTGAACCCCAGACATTCAAATCCATGTATCTCATCATCTCTCTTGAAAAGTTAAATATGAGCAATAAAATATTTCTGCAATGAGTTCATTTCTGGATTCTCTAATTTTATCACTCCATCCCACATGTTTTGAAGATGATCGGTATTGCAGGTCAGTCACAGCATGACTCTGTGCTCTATTTATATAGTGCTTCCCAATCTGGTCTCTACAGGTATTAGAAATCACTTCTAATGCAGCCGTCAAAATAAAAATAATTTCGAAGATGCCCCAAATGTTAGGAAATTGCTAACTCTCGCAGTATTTTCAATTTGTTTTGAAAGATGATTTCTCAAGATTTTGGCTATTTACATTTTGGATGTTACCTACGATGATTCCTAATAGTTTTCAGTCCTAATGTGAAGATACATACAAAGGAAAAGTTACGAATCGCTGAATGATTAGCTTATTTAGATTATTACAAGCAAACAAGAAAGCCTGCAATCAGTTCTGCCTCTGATCTCTTTTAAGGAAGAGAAAGAATCCTGTGGGCAACCTCACACCCAGAATTGTAAATGCAGAGATCCATATCTACTCAGCATCAATAAGATTAGTAAACTTAATTCTTAATCTGTTAGTAAATGTATTGTAACATATTCATGAGAAAATAAAAAAGATCCATCTGAGGACAGTGATCCAAAAGAGATCCAGGAACAGGAGTTAATACATGCTGTATAAAGGTTTACTTTTTAAAGCACTTACTATACAGCTGCTAGCCAAAATTATGTACAGCTGTTTATGTATTTTAAGAGAAAAAGTTGATTTGTGTGCAGTGTTCTAAGTCATACAAGGAGTTCAGAGATAGGCCACGCTCTTTTCTTTAGATATCCTCAAGTGTAGAGAAAGCCAAGGGACCATGGAAGCTAAGGATTGACTAATCATCAGACTGTCAATGACATTTGATGGTATTGGTATTTCACAAGAGATAGTATTATTTTACTTTAATAAATACGTTGTGGGGACAAAATAAAAAAAATACTTTTTTCCAAATATTGCTTTCTGCATTCTAGGGTTTTCCAGAATCTTGGATTGGAGACACTTTAGGAATTTTCAGAGTGTTGTTGTTATTCCCACAGAATGATATATCTTACGGTAGATGTGATAAGTTGCAAAATAGAGTATTGCTCTTTGTTATCCTCTCTAGTTACTAGGACATTCTTTATTACTTCAGCTACCTGGCTCTTTCTTTTGTACAGGTAGATACACTTCTGAGCAAAAAACTAGGCTGTGGTCACCCATCCCATTTATTTTATAAAAATATCTTGATGAATTTTATCCAGACAAATTCTTCTAGATTAGAGGGTAAGCATTGTTTTTGTGACCAGATATTACCAATTCTGTTTTTTAATAGATTTATTGTTCTGTGTTGTTGAATTTTGCAGTCCAAGATAAGTACTATTAAAATGGAGCCTGCATTTCATTTTGCTGCTGAATTTCAATGGTGCGATCTTTCCTGGAAGCAACAAGAATGGGGGTTGGGAAGACTGCATACGGGTCATAGATTGTCTGCCTGTTACAAATGAAGATGGTATGAGAGGCTTGTTTTGCTTTGTCAGCTATTTCTGTTTTTATAAATGTTAAAATGACAATAAAAAATAAAGTCGGTTTGGGCAGATAATTGGCAAGGGCGGAATTAAAATGAGGATGCCCATAGGCATCATGCTTCCCATATATATCGTAAGACATGTATCCATGGAACATAAATAGGCCTTCCTCTTCTCTTTATGTTGGACATCTTGTTTTGAAGTACGAAAGGAATAATTAAGTCTGTTCATTAATTTTTATCCTCCTCTTAAACTTGTGGCTACAGAATCATTTCTCTGTATGCTGGTGAGAGGGGAGAGACTTCATGAGATAGTTCAAGAAGCATATTTGTTGGAATCATGAGCCTTGGGTATTCAAAAATCTGATGGTCTCTCCAGATTTTGCTCAAGTTGAGCTCTATCTCTTTGACTTGTAATTTACCTTGAATTGTAGTTGTGCATCGCATAGAAGTAAATTAGCGGTGTGTGTTGGATTCCACATCAACCATGACTTTGACATTGTCTGTTGCATTCTCATCAACACTTGCATCTTGCTGCACATGGAAGGCAATATGTCTTCAACTATACATATGAAAATATTCTTCCTACAGATTGTCCCCTGGGATGCATGACTACCTTTAGAGATAGCTTTATTTGGATGATGTTGGTAGGAGGGCTTCGGTAAGGTCAGTGCCATCTGAAAGCATTCATGGGGACATGTCACTTCACTGAGATTCCTGATTCTACAAAATTCAGGAAGGCAGCAGCTCTCTTATTACACAACTTCATTATATTGTATAGCCATCGGTCTTGCCCTTCCTTGTTGGGACTATTTAGCAAACAACCCAAATACATTGAAAATAAGGGTTGAGCTTTTCTTTTGTCACCAGTGATGCTTCTTCAGCTTCTCTTGGAAGGAGAAAGGATATGTGAAGGGCACTAGCAAAGTAATTCAGTCTTGTGTTGTTACATGAAGCCTTCTACGGTAGTTATAATAGGGGAGGGGTTAGAGGTGAGTGGAACTGTTGCTGAATAGCAGATGGCAGGAAGGGTGACATCATAGGCACAATTGTCCTACCCCATTATTCTTCCTGACAGGCCCCTACCCTCCTTTATTGTTTCCTGTGGACATAATTGGAAGCTTGGTAAGGGGAAAGAAAAGCTTGCCAGAATTCCTAAAAAAAAAAGTCCTCCCTTTTGAGTAAATTGTTACTTAGTAATCATCAGATTCAGATTATTTCTAGAGCAGTATAGTAGATAATGATCAGAAAGAAGCAAATCCGCCTTCTGACTCGTGATTTGAGAGAACTTTGGCACTTAAAGAAAAGGGAGAGCAGAGAGGAGAAGAATTTAGGCACGCTCTGTAAAATGCGAAACGGGAAGAAGCTTGTATAAATGGGTTTTGCATATGGTTACCATTCTAGAGCAGGTGTTCACTGGGGATTTGTAGGAGACTGGAAAACTGCTTCTGCTTTTCAGCCATTGCATGAAAGTGCTGGGGAAAGTAACTCAGAAGGTGGGGTTGAAGCGTAACCTGTTTGCTGATGATATTCTATTCCACTTGGCACTGCAGTCTATCTGTCTAGAAGAGACCATGGAACCCAAACCTTTGGATTTTTTTTTTTTTACCTGAGGTAGATGAAGACAAATAAATGGAGATTTAATCTCAGACAGGGTTGAAATTTCACAGATAAGGAGACTAAGTGTTCTTGATGGAGGTTTATCCCTAATTTTGAATAGCTTTTCATTCCTCCTGAAGGCCTAAAAGGGCAACTCTCATCTGTTTGGACTCTGCACTATGTCTGCATTTCCTTGGCAGGCATTGATGATTGTGATAGCCAAGAGTCCTTTTTACCAGTTTATGCCAGATGCAGAATATCTAGAGAGGCTCCGCTGCTAAATACAGTCTTCATGGAGCTGCTTTTGAAGATGACTCATAAATTTCACTGAAGCAGAATAAAGCTTTTGATGATGGACTGATTTTGTGGCTCTATTCTACATAGTTGCATTGGTTCCCAGTGTGTTCCTCTGCCTTGCTTGAAGTGCTTGCATTTCTTAGACTGTTTGGAGCCAAGCAACTTGAAGAAAATTGTTTACCCAAGTCAACCTGCTCATGCTTTAAAATCTGTAACAGACATTTTTCTATTTAGGGCTGCTTTTTTGGGGGGGCGGGGAGGGGAGTCAGTTTTTACTTCTGTCAACTGCCTGGAAATCCCCTGCAGTTTTCTTGGCAAGATTTCAGAAGTGGTTTGCTATTGCCTCCTACCTAGAACTGAGAGAGAATGACTGACCTAAGGCTACCCGGATGACTTTGCGGCTAAGGCAGGACTAGAACTCACAGTCTCCCAGTTTCTAGTCTGATGCCTTAACCCACTACACAAAACTGGCACTCTCTTAACTGCTTGATTAAACATGAGAGGGGGGGGAGAGAGAGAGAGAGAGAGAGAGAGAGAGAGAGAGAGAGAGAGAGACTTCTAGAGTCCCACATTTTTTGAATGCCTTGCTGCTTATCTTTGCTGGACCCCATCTTTACTAGTGACCCCATCACTACAGTAAATTGCCAGACTTTTTCCCTCAGCAAATTTGTCCAGGGATTTGTTGGAACTGGTGCTTGTATTTTGTATAGTGTTTTGTACTGTCTTTATTTCTGGGTTTCATATTATTTCGTATTATTTGAGAGGCGCAGTGGCTCAGCGGCTTAAAGAGGCTGAGATTATCGGCCGGAGAAAGTCAGCTTCCTGCATTCCAGCAGTTTGAGCCTTAGCACCACGGGATGGAGTGAGCTCCCATCACTCACCTCGGCTTCTGCCGATGTAGTAGTTCGAAAGCAGGCAAATGCCAGTATCTAAATAGGTACCACTCTGGTGGGACTAATAGTGGAAGCAAGAAACCAACTGGCGCCAGACCAGTCTGATTGTGAGACAAAACCCAATGGAGAAAAAAGCCCTGGATGACACTGACTCTCTTGCAGGCATGTCAAACACTCGGCCCATGAACCAGATGCCGCCCCGCAAATGCAAAATAAATCCCAATACAGCCCGCAATGCAATCGGGTTTGACACCCCTGCTCTTGTGGAACACCATTAGCTGCTTTGTGCATGAAGCTAGTTCACCCCCTGTGGTGCAACCTGGATAGCATGCAAGCATGAACTGAATGAACTAGCAGTCTTAGGCAGCCAAACTACTACTCTGCATTAACACTGTAGATTTCTGGCTTTCATGTACTAATGCCATATACTAATTAAATAAATAAATAAATAAATGTTTTATTTCTTTTATTAGATGTCAGCTGCCCAAAGGGGAGATTAATTTACTTACTTATACATTAACTGACATACATATTTTACATAATGCAAACATTAAGGTGTAGCCCTTTAATTTGCAAATGTCTAACTCAGAGGTTTCCTCTGTTTTAATTGAAAAGCCCTTCTCTCCCCTCCCCTCTCCCCCTTTTCTCTTCTTGGCTGTTTGATGAGGAAAGCTGAGTTGATAAAATGCTTGCTTCTCCCTGACTTTGGAACTGGCATTATAATGTTGCCAACACTGAAACCTTTGCATGGGACTAACTTAGGGAGTTTTCTGAATCTGGTATTCTTTCTCCTTGCTCTGGCTGCTTCTTCACTTAATCTTCCTTCCTGATTGGAGCCAGGGAGAAGAAAATATTCCCAGAAGAGAAGATAGTCTTTCTGCAAATTGTGGCAGATTTTACTAGGAGGGAAAAAGGCAAGCATTTTTAAAAAGAAAAAGAAAAGAAAAGAATTCACAGGGGGCCCAGGCCTCCTAGTGGCTTGTTTAGGGATCTCCTTCATTATGCCCAGAGCCATAACCCTCTGAGGGCAGAGAGTAAGGAAGGTAGCCTTAATACAAGAACTGTTACATAGGGGAAAGGGGGTAAAACATTTTTAGACACTAAGAAATAAGAGACTATTCAGAAGAAGCTTGGGCAGATAATAGTAGTAGTAGTAGTAGTAGTAGTAGTAGTAGTAGTAGTAGTAGTAGTAGTAGTAGTAAAGTTGGAAGGGACCTTGGAGATCATCTAGTCCAACCCTTTGCTCAGGCAGAAAACCCTATACCATTTCAGATAAATGGCTGTCCAGTTTCTTCTTAAAAACTTCCAGTGTTGGAGCATTCACCGCTTCTGGAGGCAGGTTGTTCCACTGGTTAATTGTTCTCACTGTCAGGAAGTTTCTCCTTCATTCTAGGTTGCTTCTCTCCTTGATTAGTTTCCATCTCTTGCTTCTTGTCCTGCCTTCAGGCGCTTTGGAGAATAGCTTGACTCCCTCTTTCTTTGTGGCAGCCCCTGAGATACTGGAACACTGCTATCATGTCCCCCCTCATCCTTCTCTTCATTAAACTAGACATACCCAATTCCAGCAGCCGTTCCTTATATGATTTAGCCTCCAGTCCCCTAATCATCTTTGTTGCTCTTCTCTGTACTCTTTCTAGAGTCTCAATATCTTTTTTACATCGTGGTGACCAAAACTGGATGCAATATTCCAAGTGTAGCCTTCCCAGGCATTGTAAAGTGGTATTAATACTTCACGTGATCTTGATTCTATCCCTCTGTTAATGCAGCCCAGCACTGTGTTGGCCTTTTTGGATAACTTACCTTAAGCAAGTGTGTGTTTCTTGCTAATTTTTTTTATTATAACCAGGTACAGAGATATAGGATGAATAGATATTGCTATTCTATAGATTTCACTGACTTTTATTTTTGGCGCCGAATGAAAGCATTTAGGAAGAAAATATGATTAGTTTGTGTCTGCCTAATTTATAAAACTAGTTTCTACCCCAGCTTCAAAATATAATTGAAGGGGAAATTGAAACCTGGATGATTTGGGTGATATAGTTGGCTTGAGGGAACAGGTTTTTGAATATGAGGGGAAAATCCGAAAGAGATTGTACTTCATGAATGAGTGACATCATTGGTTCCCTTAGATGTGCAAACTCTTTTCTGTAATCCAAGCAAATTCATTTTAAAGGACAGCCTTTTTTTTTTAAAAAAGAACACTTTAAAAGATTTGTAGAGGCTATGATATTCCATTATCTGAAAGATCCTTACCTTATATTCTCACAAAACAGGGACTATAAGAATTTGGTTATCTGCCTTTGCTGAGTACTTCTTGGAAGCTTTTGCTCAGGGTAAATAGATCCAGAGAAGGTTATGGTCACCTGTAGTTTTCTCCAGCACACCTTGTTACGTAATTGGTCAGTGTGGCAGGGAGGGGGGGATGATGACACAGCTTTAATGGCACAGAGTCCACCCCCTCCTTTCCTCTCTTGAGAAATGTAATTCCTTTAATAGAAGCCATACAGAAATTTACCTGCCCAAGGGCTTCCTTAGGGTAGACATTTAGTAATCCTAATTTGACTAGTTATTCCAACAGCTGCCTCTTAAAACATATCCACACTTAACTGCTATATTTTCTATAGATAATGCCCTTTTATACTATGAAAAAGGTGGGAGGGAGAGGATGAACGTACTAGGACAGGCTTGCATTTACTTTCAGGAAAATGAAGACGCTGTATACTTAGAGCAGTGTTTCTCAACCTTGACAATTTTTTTTAATTTTAAACAAATTCTTTTATTAAAACAGTCAGCATTGAACATAAAATCATAGGATGTATCGATCATCATAGCACCTGGTATACATCGCTAAGTATTAATCTTTATAATCGTCTGGTTTGGTAAACATTTTACACTCCTCACATCAAGCCTCGTCTATACGCCTGTTACGATTTATTTGATTGGCGTTTCTCTTTTCTATAGTCTATCCACAGTTTCTAGTCTATCACATATTATTTATCTTAGTATTAGTACAATCTTTTATGGTCCCTAACCAAAAATCCTGAGATAAAAGTTTAATAACCTGAGGTAAATCTTGTATATGGTTTATCTACTATATCTAGTCTATCACATATTGTTCATTCGCGCTTCTGAATTAGCTGCTATGATCAAGTTCAGAAATAAGCTCGTCTCTGAGGTAGTGCAGTCCTTTGTTATCCCTAACAAAAACACCTGAGGTAGAAATTCAATACGCTTTTTGAAAATGGTTTGGAGTGTCCACCATATCTTCCTCCAGAAGGCTTTGATTTTTCTGCATGTCCACCATACATGAAAGTAGGTAGCCTCCCCGTCACCACACCTCCAGCATTTGGGCTGGGAGTCTGGATAGATGAGTGATAGTTTTTTCGGGTCGAGGTGCCACCTATAGAACATCTTGTAGAAGTTTTCCCTTAAGTGTTGCGATTTCGTAAATTCTACATTTCTCACCCAGATTTTCTCCCACGTGTCCATGGTGATAGAATGCCCAAAGTCTTGTCCCCACTAGGCATGTGGACTTCAACTCCCACATGGGAGTTGAAGTCCACATGCCTTAAAATTGTCAAGGTTGAGAAACACTGACTTAGAGAGAGGCTCAATCTAACTTTCTGCTCTTGTTCTCTGGGACACCAATTGCTGCTGTTTCAAAAAGCAGAGAAGGAGTTGGAACCTTCTGTGTTGAAGTGTGGGGGTGGGGCTATGCCAGTACAGGTAGTCCTTGACTTATACCATAATAGAGCCTGCCCATCACAATCATAAGTCGTAGAGGTTGTAAATTGGATCATCCACCTGACTGACCCAATTTTATGACTTTTTCTTCAGTGGTCGTTAAGCAAATTCTGTCATCATAAAGCGACACCCACGGTTATTATGTGTGGCATGATCATTAAGCAAACTGGTGGTTCTCTTGGGGCTGGTTTTGTTGAACACTGGAAATAAATACCAGGTTTTGGCAAACCCGTGATGAAACACAGTCACCTGACCATGGAACACTGCAAAGAGTGTTATTTATTAAATAAATAAATAAATAAATAAATAAATAAATAAATAAATAAATAAATAAATAAATAAATAAATAAATAAATAAATAAATAAATAAATAAAAACAGCCATAGATTCGGGACCTGGCATGTCAATCATTGGATCTTCAGAACTGAGTCCTTAGTACCTCAGGGAGAGCCGTCATAAGTTGAGGACTACCTGTATTAGCCGTGGTCCTAGAACAGCAGCACAGAAATTGTTAGGCAGTAATGAGGCAGTTAAACATTCCTCTTCCTTTCAGGAAAAGGTATGGGTCAGGTACTTTAAATGGGGAGGAGCTATTGAAGGATAGGTAGGGGGTGGGTGGCAAAACTAGAGGCATCAAGAGACTTGCAGTGAGAAGAAGGAACTGCCAAGAATTCTCCAGCGAAGGAAGATTTGAAGTAGTAGAAGCATAATAGGAAGAAAGTGTATAAATACCTCAAAATCTTGTGCATTAGGGTACTGTTAACTCCTAATCAAGTGTTCACAACAGGTGTGATTTCTCCCATTTCTGGTTAAAGGAAAAGAGATCCTATTGAGCTGAAACATATTTAATTCATCCCCGCCCTCTCTTGCTATCCTTTGCCCTTCTGAACTCTGTCCAGGCAGGGCCGTGTTTACTCAGTGTAGGCTGCTTCTGCATTGCCAGAGCTTGTCTGGCATTTCTGCTGCCTGAAACCCTATAACTTTAATAAGATATAATGTGTGGCATGTATCTGCTGTTGCTCGGCAACTCTTCAATAATGCCCCAAACAAAGCTCTTGCCATGTGCAAGCAACTTTAATTCCTACTGTAGGATAATTCTGCTTCCCAGGCTGCTATTTCCTCCATAGTTTGCAGCCCCGTCGTGTTAGCTTGTTCTTTTACCCGTAGCAGTAACAGGGTAGGCTGTGCATAAGTGATCCTTTTTCTCAATCATATTGGAAACTAGGAACTGAGGGATTATTTCTTGCCCCTTTGAGTGTGTTTTTATAATGTTACATGGCCAAATGTGTACTTTTCATCAAACAACGGACAAATGATCATTTGGATAAATCCCTCTTGAAATGCTATAGTAACTCCTGCTCTGTTGCATAGGATTCTTACGTAACACTGGTTTTAACATGCACGTCAGGAAACAGACATGAAACAATCATGTTCTTAAATGTGATGAAAAGCTCAGATTCTCAAGTTCAAAATGAAAAATTTGGATGAGAAGCGAAGTGTTCTTTTCTTCTTCTTCAAGGAAAAAATAATCCAGTTGCCTTTTGAAGAAAAACACGCCTTTGAGAGAACTATGACCTGGATGACTGAGATATTTACAGATATTTACAGATATTGCACAGATATTTACAATATTGCACGTTGTTAACATTTTCCAGCAAGGGTATTTGTTCTGTAACTTTGGACTGCTAATGCCATATCAAATAAATGAAATAAATAAAATAAGAGCAATGTTTTCTGCTTCTTTTGGATTCTGATTTTTATCCCTTCAGCAATGATAGCAAGATTTTATGTATATACATGCATGATTATACTTGTTTGGCAATGACAAAACAGCTAGAAAACTTCTTTATTTTAGAAGCAGTTCTCTTCCTTTCAATCACAATGCCCTCTGATCCTTCTGCTTCTTGATTTGATTCCTCTTGAGTTTTGGACATTATAAGTAAAAGCAAACACCTCTTTCCCCTGGAAATATTTAGTGAAATCTGACATGCCTGATAATTATTTCTGCAGTTCTCTTATAGTGGTTTGTTTTGACAGTCATAATTGAGAGTTAAATTAGCATCCCTGAAGTATCATGCTGTCAGGCAGACGTGAATCAATCGGAAGGGATATGTTGAAAGTTGCCAGGCAACTCCACGTACTTAAACAGGTCAAGGGAACTCAAAACAATAAAATAGAACCTGTTTTTGCGTGGATTTGCAAGTGGGTTTTGCTTGTTCTTCAGTGTTCAGAGAAAGGTATCTTGATTGTTGAATTTGTTCAGGCTTGATTGACCTTTTCAAATGTCTGTCGCTTGGAATTGTAGAAAAATATACTGTTCCCCACTCCTTAGTTAATAACAATGCACTCAAAGGCCATCTTGGAAATGGTTGTGTCACATATGTTCCAATAGAATTATTCCAAATGGATTATCATATTCTTACTCTGTGAAGATGCTCCTAGTGCCATTGTTAATTTATTTCACAATTTAGGATGCTGTAACTATGTGCTAAATTTCCTTTTCTGGTGAGTAGCTTGATTAGAGGAACTTGCCATTGTAAACAGTACATATCCATATCAGCTTTATTTTGCTGCTCATTTTCAATACATTCATCAAGCTTCATTATCCAAACTAGCCTATTTAATCCTGTAAATATGGCACATCTGATTTACTGTCTGAAATACGTGTCTGTGTCTTAAGAGGAATGTGTTACCAGCACCTGCACACTAATGGAATAAGCTCTTTCCCCTCAAACCTGAAGTGGTAAGTCAGTGGGCTGTAACTCTGACTATAATTAATCCATCATATATCCTATTCATACTCATGTTAATTGTGAATTCCACACTAAATACCCCATTCTTTTCCTCCCACCCCCTATTTCTGTATATTGGGTACTGTACTAGTAGTACAGATGCAAAGGGGGGGGGAAGGATGAAGGGAAGAAGTTGCAGCTGTCTCTAGTTCTGCTTGTTGGAGTTTTTGAAGGTAAACATGTTTTCTTCTGCTTGCAACCTAGCAACTCCATGGCCATTGGGTAAATGAGATTGTAGCTTAAGCTATTCTTATAGCCTGAGAATCTTTTGCATGGAAGCAGAGAATGCCACTAGGATCAGTTGTCCTGTATCGGGAAAGGAGTAAGGTGAACACTACTTCAGCATAAGGAAAATGGCTAAAATGATATTTCTGATTGTCTTCCCTAACTTTTGTACAAATCTCTTGAGTGGACACTGCAATCAGGTGGTGTCCCTTCCTCTTTTGATGGGGTGATGATGAAGCATGTGAGATCAGAACCCAGCTGGTGATTTGTACACTTTTAGAATCATTAAAGAGAACTGCCCCATTAGAGTTTCCAGGGTGCAACTATAAATAAAGGTTCCAAATAATTTCAAGTCAAAATTGTGGAGGGCGTAATTCAATCATTGTTGACTCTACCGCTTTTTTGGGATATAAACACACTGAAAATTTCTGCGTGATGAAAATTATCTTGATTTTAAATTCCTTCCAGTATTGTTGTAGTCGTGGAACAATTTGGAAAGAGCTACTTGGGTTTTTTCCCCCTTCCTTTATTTGCAGTTGGCTTCTTTCTCACTCTGCTTTTCTGTAACCTTGCTTCATCACAGCTGCCTTTCTCTGATAGCAGAATGATAGATGTGCTTTGCTCCAGAGGGCAGAAGGCCACCAGCTCGGAAGGACGGCGTATGCCACTGATCAGCCTATTCAGTGGATGCACTGAGCCATGGCACCATGAGGATTTCATCAGCCTTTAATGTATTAACCTTTCATTAGGCACAACAACCTTTGCCTGTGCCTTGCTCTCTACCTAGACTATTCATCTCATTGCCTGGGTATGCCATGCACCTTGACATTATGAAGAATCCCCTTTTATCTCTACTTGGAGAACACTGGTATATTTGTGCAATTTTAGTACTGGTGAATCCCCTATCTCCTCTTCTGTAGAGATCAGTGCAAAGTACACACATGAGGCTGGCTCGGTTATTTTGTGTTAAAGAAATCTGCTAACCTCCTCTTTTTTCCAGTCCCCTGGGGGGGGGGCTGTGCATTTTGAGTATATAGCATACCAAAAAGATCCTATACTGTAATGTAATTGAGAAAGTAACTGATGCCCTGCCAGATGGCCAAGAATAGCATATTCTAATATGGGGAATGACCTGCAATCTAGAATGTGCAAGGTTTGTTTCTACTTTTGCTCTGAAAAAAGCTTTTCAACAATCTGGATGAAGAATCCATCCATAAAGGAACACAACAGATAGATTCTTTACATAGATTTCAACTTGCATTCAAGGCTCCATATAAGCACTAGAATAATTATGGTTTAACCACTTACTTTAATGGGTCTGGCCCAAGACATTTGCTACCTAAAAGTAACCAATTCTCCCTGCCCTTGCCAAAGGTACATAATATCCAGATCAATCCAGTTAAGTTAGTACCTCTGTTTTTAAACAATCTACAAATAACTCTTTCCCTGCAGTAAGAAGACAACAATAAACAAACAACGCTATTGTTTTTCATGGCATCCAGTTTCATTTTGCCTTTGTGATGGGAAGTAAAATTTGTCTCTCTTTCCCTCCTGTTCCCCTTTATGGGAGTCATCAGTAGACTAAATTAATTGTATTTTTAAACTTGTGGATTAGTTTTTAAATAATGAGATGTCATAGGAATGTTATATGTCTGGAGAGGGATAGTGAAGACATTGTCATTATTTTTCATATGTGTTTGATAGCTCTCTACCAGTTGCATGTTTTGAATACCATTTGCATCCTCTCACACATTTTCTTTTGATGCTACACTTGCAGGTAGAGGCAGAGAAACACCAAGATGTTGTGGTCTATGATCAGAGCACGAGGGATGTAAATGGGCTGGCAACCGACAGTTTCCTATCCATTCTTCTGGGCAAGCTGGATAGTTGCTTCCACAGTGTTTCCATCCTCACAGGTAAGATTTGGCAGCAGTTGGGGGGTGAGTGGGTGGGTGGCCTAAAAGTTTTATTCAAACCCTGGAAAGGCAGAAGCTTGTGTTCATGTCAACCCAGACTTTGGTACAATGGTGGTAGAAAACTGCTTACCTTGCTATTTAGTATGCTTTTGTGTAGGTAGGCAAGGCCATTCAATTTTTGTACAAAGTGGATTCTTAAAGACTTTCAGTTGGTAGGAGCACAAAAACAAGGAACTAGAAAATATAATGCAATAAACATCTAGAACAAGAAAAAAAGAACAATGGGGTAATTTTAAAAAAAGCAGAATTCACCCAGGCTAACCAATGTATATCTTGTCCAGGGTCTTTCCATCTGGATGAGCTCATCTTGTGTTCAAGTCCAATGCCTGGTGGCAAAGCCAGGTTTCCAGTGCCTTATGGAGGCACTAAAGGGTCAAGGCCAACAAACAGAGAGATGGTTGTAACAGAGAAAGTACTATTGTGGATCCCACTATGTGACACTGTTTCATAGAAGGGGGTGAAACACAGCTTTCTGCCAGGTCTCATGGTCAAGCAGGTATAGTTGGAGGCAAGTGGTCTTGCAGAATCATTGAGTGCAGAATGAAATGAACAATATTACAGTGGTCCTTGTATAGTGACTGCCTTGTTTAGAGACTGTTTGCAGCTATAACAATGATAAAAAAGTAGCTTTGTGACCAATCCTCGCATTTATAAGTTTGGCAGGTCTATAATGCAAAGAAAAGTTAAAGTAAAACCATAAGCATAGTCATGGTGTCATTTAACAACTGTTTTGCTTAAGTTGCCAGTCCCAGTTGTCATTTATTTATTTATTTTAATTAGATTTTTATGCCGCTCCTCTCCAAAGAACTCGGAGCGGCTAACAACATGAACAAAAACAACATCAAAGCATTTTTAAAAAAACCAAAAACCAAATCTACAAAGCATTTAAAAGACCCCCCAAACACATTCATCATACAAGAGTTATCTGTATATGAATTTCCTGGTGTTCTTAGGACATCTTGGTTAATTTTAGTCAGAGAGGAAGCATTGCTGGTCCAAATGATAGTGATAAGGGACAGAGAATAGTTGCATTTTATAATTTATACAGAACAAACCCTGACTATTTTATTTATATCCCACATTTGCTATTTTTTATAAACATGAAATTTGTTAAATCTGCATTGGTGGGCAAGAGTCTCGAAAATTGCCCTTTTTCCATATTGTTATTTTGTTCTGTGTTTATTTTCTTGCTTGTTGTCAAAAAAATAATGTTGTCTGAAGTGGAATGTGGTCACTAATAGTAGTTCATTCTGAAGCAGGGTGGGGAACCTTATTTTATCATAGTGACAGCTGCCGAGGTGATGTGGTATTATGTAAACAGGTTCTCTTGAAGAGAAATTGCATTAAAATTCCAGAGGAAAAGCTTTATGTTCTGCAAAGCCACATGTTTTTTTTAAAGTGACGGTTAAGTGAGATTAAAATGGGGATACACGATGATTTTTGAGTTCTAAGTATTTTAGTCAGTCTGAAATTTAATTGGTGGAAAAATATGTGATGCATTTTTTTCAGTGGTATGAAGTGTTCATATGGCAATATCTTTTGGATTGTCTCTGCAAGCGCTATCAGTCTTGAAATCTGGATGTCTGATATGAGTGGAGGGTATCCTGCTTTCTTCTTTTACCACCTTTTGTTAAACAGGAATTAGCATTTATTCTGAAAAATATTCTGGAAAATAATCGAAGGTACAGCTTCTTTCATGAAGGGTTTTCTGATTGTAGTTGTTAATGATATTTGTGCTTTGAAGTCGTTATTTCAATTGAATATTGCATTGCTGGAAATAATATATTATACTATCATATGGTACTATATATATATTACACTTATATACTAATACTCTTTTATATTATACTCTATAATATAGTTATGCTATATATTATATACTATAATAATATATAATAGCATGAATATATTATAGAATATAATATAAAAGAGTATTAGTATTATATATATATATATATACATATACATACATATATACATACAGTAGCATAGATGATAGTAAAATATATTATAGAGTCTATTTGTTAAATGTTTATAATCAATCTGCATCATTTTTATTCATATACGAGTTAAATATACCCAGTGCTTAGGTATGTGGGCAGGGGTGTGGTTGATATAAAATAAAGCATGGGAACTTACCACTGGCTTAAGACAGACTTGACGGAGTGCTGGTCCATTAACAGGTAGTCCCAATGATCTGAAGTTCAACTGCAAATGCCTCTGAGCTCTCTTATTCTAGGGGAGAACTAAAATGGAGGGCAGCTTGAGTGAAATAAGAGCCTACAGCTGTGTACCTCAGATTTGGTCATATGATTGTTTGCCATTCATCATAGTGAAAAGAGGTGGCATGTTTAAGGAAATATTGTTATCCAGGTGGTGTTCTCCAAGAAGACTTCTTCTAAAGTCACCTGGGATAAATTATTTTTGCCCAGTAGAGGGTAGTATTGCCCATCCACTGGAACCTGCGTAGCCCATGCTAAATAACTGAGCATAATATATTTGTTAACATGAGCAACACGATAACAAATCATTATGTTACATAACAAGTCATTATGTCATGCCATAGCGAACTGGAGTCTTTTCTTTCTTTCCCCTTATTTGTGTTGCAGCCTGTATAGGTGATCTATAGGTTGCTTGGAGTCAGCTCTAAGAATAGGTAACTAGCACAGCTACCTATATGGAACAGGAGTCTTTGTGTACATGCTCATATGGATACACATACGCAGCAGAAAAGGTTTGGGGGACTAAGGTGAAGTCCAAGTAGACTTCTCCTCCTCTAATTCAGTCCTACCTGACTAACTTAATATTTACAGAATGAATGAATGAGCAGGGATTTCTTCCAGCATGCTTAAAGAGTGGATTCTTTTTGGAAAGAGATACAGGAGGGTGATGATGGGAGACTCAATGTAATGAATCAGGGCTGGTGAGGACCTGTTAGTCCTTCCACAGCCCTTGTGGTAAAGTGGCTAAGTAAGCATGCTATTGTAATTAAATAGTCTTTCTGCAGAGTGCATGAAACTCTAGTACTAGCAAGCTATGAGCAGGAGGCAAATATGAATGAAATCGTCCAAGTGGTTAGAACTAGAACAAGCTAGAGGGAGATCAAAGTGCTCATTCATTCCATTGATATCTTGGTCATGGTTAGAAGTACGGTACATTTTACAGGTTGTTTGGTCTCATCCTTGAATGTGTATACAGGTAGTCCTTGGGTTACAATGGCAATTGGGGCCAGAGTTGTCATTAAATGCCATGATTGTAAAGTACAATGCCATGCGACTGAGTAACTTAGTGATGTCAATTCCAACAGTCCTGTTTGCCATCATTAAACAAGGACTATAGGGGTCATGAAGCGAGGACCTTACTGGGCAGGAACTGCTGGCTTCCCCATTGCCTTGACTTGCAGGAAGCCAGCAGGGAACTTTGGAAATTGATTATGTGACTGTGAGGTTACTGAGATAAGAGAACTCTGAGGACCAGTTGCAATTCCCTTCTGTTCAGTGCCATCCCAAATTTGAACTGTCAATGAGTGAATGATTATAACCCAAGGACCACACTTCTGAAACCGTAGGAATATTTTTATTTGGTCACCTACAGTACTAGCTGTAGTTTATAATGAGCTGTACTGGATGCTGCAGTATAGGCACAGAAAAGCATGAAGTTACTTATGGACTGCTATTCAATTTTTACATTAATTAGTATTAGATTAAGAATGGTTGCTGTACATGTAAATTGTCTAACCTAGTCTTCTTTCATCTAGAAGCAATCTATTCTGTATAGTTATATCTGCATTGGATTTCTAATTAATACCGTACAGCAAATACGATTGTATCATAAAGCAGAGAGAAATGCAGTTTATTTGGTATGTATCTTGACACTGGCCTAATCAGATTAAAACCAGAATAAATTAATACCCGGCAGGAACTTGGGGAATCTAGTGTTCCCTTTTTTATTTTGCTGAAAATTAATCATTTTGACCTCTGGCCAAATGGGATGTATCCATTAACTGGTATATAGTTAATGTTTTAAAAAACAAAAATGTTTAGAAGGCCACAAATTCTACACATTTATAACCCCTACAAACTAAGGACATTTTTTTTTCATATACGGAAATATCTACAGATCTAAATACTGTATTCATTGTTCAGGTTATGGTTAGCCAAGAAAAAATAGATGTGGTAAAACAACTTGAGGACAAGCTACAAAGGGGACTTTTTGCAGTTGGAGTTCCACTATGTAAATAAGGAACTGGAGAAATAAAGAGGAGAACTCAGGCTTTTTTTTACCCCCCCCCCCACCCTCCCACCCCGTATTTTCCCAGTGTGAGTACTTCTACCACTTTAGCTGCTATTTTCTCTGCTGGCTTAGAATTCTGGGATTTTAGTTCTAAAAGATACAAGTTCAGGAAGTTTTTGTTCATTTAAGCTTGACTTTTAGGTGTAATCCTCAGTGAGAGGAATATATTTTCAGATATTTAAGCCACAGGCCTGTTGATAGTGCATTACAACTCCTACCCCACCTCTCAAATCACTTCATATATAAAATTATCTGTTCTATTCACACATTATATTCTTTAAGAAAGCATTCAGTTGCTCAAATTCTATCCAGTTGGTCTTTTTAGTACTTAGTCCCGCTGAGAGTTAGGTTTAGTTAAAGGTGTTTTTTTTTCCATTTCTATTAAACTATCTGTAGGAAATCGTTAAACAAAGTATCATCTACTTTTTTCTCTCTCCTACAGAATCACTGATATCTCATTGATTCTGTGACTTGAAATTAACAGTATTCAGTTGGAGTTTACTGGACTTACATTCTTCTAAGCGCATCATCCATATGGGCTATTCAGCATTTCCAGCATGGGCATGTACAATATGATGGATGGATCGATGGATGGATGGAGATAGATGATAGGTGATAATAGATACGTAAATAGGTAGATCAGCTTCCCTCCCTCCAAGGAGATGAAGGGCTATGATTATAGGTAAAGGCATCCATGTATGTAAACCTCAGAGAAAGGGAAAGTATGAGGATTAGGAAAGAGAGAACAGTCTCTAAAAGGAAAAGGCAGGCTATGGTCCACACAGGAAGGCTCCCCTTCCCTGCCCCAGAATCAGGTCTTGCAGTGACCTTCACACAGGCTGAACGTCAGACCACTGCAATCCGGACTGGCATGTCTAAAGTGGGCTTAAGAAGTAGCTGGGAGATGCATGGGGGACTTAGACTACAGTGAGGAATTGTCCAGGGTCTCCCTTTAGGTTGATATAACCCTCCTTTCCTTCCTTCCATGTAACAGCTTGCTTAAAAAGAAATAATAGCACTGAAGTGAGACATTGAAATATTGCTTAGCCTTACCCTAAATCTTGCTCCACACTAGAGCATTTAGACTTATTCACAACTTAAGGCAGAAAGTCATCTAAGTTTTATGTTGACCAGAAGGTGCTGAAGCCCTTTGAAGGATCTTTTGTTGTTGTGATAAGATGATTGTTTTTCACATGGGCACATGCACAGCTATCTCATCAGTGCTTTCCATGTTGCATACAAGAGATAATCATGGGAAAGCCTTATTAGGTTTGAAGAATAATAGTCTTGAAAAGCCTGTTGAGTACAACTATCTTGATAACGTTATCAGGCATTACCATCCAACAATTAATTTAAATCCAGCTCATGATGTGCTGCAATATATAACTTCATCGTGAACTGAAATGCTCTGCATTACAGCATTCTGTTTACAACTTAATTAAACTTTCCTAGCCAGCATGATTGCATTTGATACTGGATTTGGGCCATCATGATTGTTTTTGAGTACAACTCCATTGTTGCAATACTATGTTTATCAAGATGAAATAAATGCATAATAATGTAGATGGGGATAGCATTATATTATGCATGAGTTCATAGGAAAAAATGAACTAGAACTAGAATCAAATAATTTGGAGTGGGAAAGCTCTTTTGTGCGTATGAAGTCATTCTCAGAATCAAGTTTCCCTAAAAAAGAGACTTTAAGTTTTACACATGTAAATGCTTAAGTAAACAAGGTGACTTAATTTTTTTTGTGTAGGCTATGGCTGATCAAAATCAAAGTTAGATATTTATGCTCTTTTCAATTTGTTATGTTCCCTGATCATAATGTGCTAATCAGTGGATACTTCCCTCCCATTTGAATACATACGATGATGCAAGGTGAATATGTGGAAAATAGTGTGCATTTAAATATTCTCAGAAATATTAAGGATGTATTTACTGCAGCATAGCTTTCATAATTCAAGTCCCAACGTTTTATTTATTACCATATTTATGTACTGCAGTTTTATAAGGGTGCCTAGTGGTTTACATGTATTCACAAAATAATAAAACCATACAATCTTTAGAAATAGTCCAGAGTCATTGGATACGAGATGGGCAGCAAATAAATTTCATAATAAATAAAAAATAAAATAATGACATTAATAATATCCCCCTTGGTGTCCAAACAAACAATGATTTAGGCTATCGTGTCTAGTAGTTCAGCATTCTGAAATAAACCTGTATTTTATGAGTATAGGCTTCATCTATGAAGAATAGTCCTGCCATTGACTTGTAATGTTTAATGATTAACCTTCTTTTATTCCTATAACGTAACTACCGGTAGTAGTGTTTTATCAGGAGATTGCTGCTTAGCAGTAGTACTGCTTCACAGAGTTTTGTTATCCGTTTGTGTTGCCTAAAGAGGCTTACTGTTTCTACTATAAAATAACTACCAGCCTAAGGAAGATTATATCTGTGTTTAAGGCTTCACAGGCCCCAAGTTGCATTTGGTTTGATTGTTGCAGAACTCAACGGTGGAGAGTAAGTGGAGCAGCGAGTCAAGTGAGTGCATTTATTGTGCTCTGAAGAATTTCACACGATAGCAATTCCTTACTGCAGGAGAACTGGCACAGGCAAAGTGTGACCCACTATTGCAAAGTCATGATGGTATGAAATGAGGGCAAGCAGCTCTGTATATATTGTACAACATCGGATCTTACATCAGCCTATTGAATAGGTGGGGCAGGCCAAGTATATCTGAAACCTGTTGTGATTAATCCTGATTCATAGACACCCTTTCTGCTTTTTCCAGGCCAGCAGGGTGGGGAGGAAGCATGTTAATAAAATACGTAACCAGAGCCCAGCTGAAAATAACAAGCAAGTTCTGTTAGAGGTGGATCAGATTAGTTCTCATCGATATATACATTGAAAATTTTGTCACCCCTGCAGTACTTGGCTATACATTGCCTCTGCCATTCTCCATTTCTCTTTCACCGGCATTTTCTTTTTACTATGAGAAAGAATCATTCATCTGACCCTTTCCTTTCCTTTCCTTTCCTTTCCTTTCCTTTCCTTTCCTTTCCTTTCCTTTCCTTTCCTTTCCTTTCCTTTCCTTTCCTTTCCTTTCCTTTCCTTTCCTTTCCATTCCATTCCATTCCATTCCATTTATTATTTATTTATTTATTTATTTATTTATTTATTTATTTATTTATTTATTTATTTATTTATTTATTTATTTAAATTTCTATGCCACCCTTCTCCTAGGACCCAGGGCGGCTTACAACACCAATACAATTACATGTGAGGAATTTAATAAAAATAATCAACCATCCATTCATTTCCATTCCATTCCGATGACTAGGCTGTATTTGACATTTTTACCTACCTATCAAATCCTTCCCAAGGTCCTGGGATAGGAAGTTGTTGTTGTTTGATGGTATTAAATGTTTCATTGCAGGATGTCAGCTGTTCTGAGTAAAGCTGCCTTTTGCAATTGACTGATGGGTAATTTTCTCAGTGCTGATAGTAAATGATAAGAAACAAAATAAAGGTAGAGATGACACGTTAACAAATTGGATGGAAACCAAAGAAAAGAATCTAAATTAAAAGGAAGGTTTAATTACCCCCCCCCCAAGCAAAGGACTGTTTGAAGAGCCAGGTATTCACACCACTTTGAAACCCCAGCAGGGTGTAGATGTGCTTCCGAGATCATACTAGATGAAATTGCTTTGTTGAAAGAACCCAGAGCACTCAACCCTACCAGATCAAATCAGCTGGGCAGATAGTATGAGAGACAGATCGTCCTTCGAGTAACCAGGCCCCATGTCGTGTAGGGCTTTATAAGTAACAACCAATACCTTGAACTGCACCAGAAGGAAATGGCAACCATTGCAGCTTGCGAAACTACAATGCTCATGCCACTGTATTCTGGACCAGTTGAAGCTTTCAGGTGGTCTAGGGCAGCTCTGTATAGAGGACATTACAATAGTCAATAGTCAAGACATAAGATGATCAGAATATGAATGTCTTTTGCCCTTCCTGCCTCAACCCCCTCCCCATTTAAGAATTATATTCTCTGCCTCTGTAAGACCAGCTCAGTAATTGGAAGCTATAAGGCCTGTTTCAGCTCTCTAAGAAGACATCAAAACCCAACCACTACAGTTCTTATGTCAGTAGTACCACATTTTAGTACATAATATATATCCTAGCTCCGTAGCTATTTTCTTAACATTGGCTATCATTCCTTACTTGGTGTTTGTGGTTCTCATTTTGAGCAATGGTAGATCTTGATAAAATGGCATTACTATGTTGACTTGAAAGGAGAACTTTATTTATTTAACAAATACTAGACTTTTGAAATGGCAGGATTGTCTTCAGTTTGATGAGAATATCTTTCTTGCCTGTTTTTTTGACATTTATCTTCTTAAATTCAGAGTTCCTATTTGAAGGCAACAAGAGTGGGTGGGCGGGCTGGAGTGGGTACATATTTACAAATCAGAAGAAAGTTACTCTCGCTATAACCAATGGATAATGCCTTTGCTATTCCTCTGCCTTGATTATCTTAAAAGAGAAAAAGATTTATTTATTTATTAAATTTATATGCTGCCCATCTCACTATTGATTATAAAAAGAATAATATGAAATGATTACAATTAACAAGAATTACATGGAGACTAAAAACCAAGAAGATGGGTGATATGGGGGTGGGAATCTTATCTCTACTCCATCAGTCCCCCCCTCAGCATAAAGCACTCCCATTGGCATCCCCTCCCCATTAGCTCCTAAAGGAAAAGTAGAATTCAGTAGGATGCATTTTAAAGAAAACTTCAGTATAAATGAGAAGGGAAGATGTCCTTGTATTTTGTATCTTCGGCAGAATTTGTGTCAGTAAAGATGGTGCTTTTCTGTTTTACATTCATTTATCCCAGCTTGCATATATATTCTGTTTCTCTGTTGGATATGCCCGTGCACATTCACACACCCATGGATCATTCTCTTTCATTCAGGGAAGGGAGGCAGCCTGTTCCCAGAAGTTGCTGTTAATTTCCTTCCTGAGGTTTTGGCAAGTACTCATCTCTGAGTTTTTGCTATGGAGTCATGAGCTACATGCCCTGGAGCCTGTCAATTCACTAATGTCAAATGCAGACCACTAATGTGCTAGTTGGAGGAAAGGGACTGAAATGTAGAACAGTGGGTCACGGCTGCTGCGTTTTATGTGGAAAGCATGACTCAAAGCGAGAAAAAAGCTGCTGAAAATTTAATAGGCAGGTAGAGATTTCTAACATTTCTAAAATTTCCTCTTTTGTTTAATATGGAAAGTAGGCTATTAAAGTAAATTAAATGGGTCCGTGCTTTGGTGGTCTGAAACTTGTAGGTTCATGTCATGCACAAAAATATGTGCCTTAAGGTATTGTGTGGATACCTCTGTGATTATTCACAATTTCCACATCTGCTTCCTTTTCAGAGAATGGCCTTATATAAACTTTCCTTGTCAGATATAGTATTATTTTCAAAATTCAGCTTTCCGTTACCTTAGGTCATATATATGAAACTTTTTTCTTTTTTCTTAACAGGTATAGGTAGCTTAGAGATCTTGATGCTCCACAGCTAAAACTGGATTGCTAAAACCTTTGCAATTTAAAAATAGCAAAAATACACTGAAGCCAAGTTCCTTTTCCTAATGGGATACTGGTTGTAATTTTGAGATACCCATGAGCCCTCTTCAGGTATGCTTGCTCTTCCTCCCACACATAATTAACAGTTGCATCTTCTGCTGTCCACATGTTCAGGGAATATCTGCCAAGGAGAACCCAGCCAAATGCTGGCACTGCTCTGGATCCTTAAACAATCAAGGCTTCTTGTCACAGAGGAAGCCTCCATATATCTGGCAGATTTCCCTATTGCAGACTTTACTCCAATGAGGGGATAGGGGATGTGCCACCTGGCACACTGCTCTTTATCACATTGGTAGAGAATGCCTGATGGGACTTCTTGACTTAATACAAAGATAATGGGAAAGTGGTTTAACTTTCATTTGAGGCAGCAGATGACGTACCCAAAGTTTATTAAAATTGATTGAACTCCCTCCCATGTTCTAAAAATACAACTTAGTACCTTTCCAGGTATGTTGGTCAACCACACCCATCATCCCCATCCTGAATGGCTGTCTCCTTTCTCTGATTGGAAATGTCAACACATCTAATGAGCTCTTGATCGGGAATGATTGTACTAAAGAGAGAGATGTCTTTTTATTAAGGTTTATAACTAGAAAGAAGATATCCTATCATTATAGGAAAGAAATAGAAACAAAATATTTTAGACTGAATAAAAAGCAAAATGATAAGGACCATTAGCAACCCAATAATCATACTGCACATTGAGCAATCATTAACCTGTGACAAGAACATAATGAAGAGTAGCAGGAAGCTTAGCAACCTTCTCTGTGTGATGAGCTTTTCTGTTCTGTTAATAGATAAAATGCATGCAAATCATCAGTGTACCCAGGGAATTCAGCTAGTAGGGAGACAATGAAGGCAGATCTACTTATTTTAATCAGAACAGTTACTATAATGGAGGCTAAAGATTCTACTTGTCCCAGCCAGGTGTGGCCTTCTATCCTAGATATACCTTTTCCTCAGTGCTACTAACAACATGCCAGAGAAAACGCTCGTCTTAATTTCTGGGGCTCCAAAGAGTAAACCGAAAAAGCTTGAGTATGGAGAGAAGATGATTATTATTTTTTTAAAAAATATAATAACCAAGTACTTAGCCCCACATTATACTGTCAGTCTCCATCCAGAATTTATTGCTTTACTGTCGCTTTAATTTTGCTAAATCCCAGGACATGAAACAGATCTTTCACATCACTAGACACCACCAGGATGAGTGGAAAGAATCAAGCAAAGTATGTTACTTCATCTGCATATGACAAAATAGGAGTGATTTGCTAGCCACCATAGGTTGGCGACAATATTACTGCAAAAAGGCAAGGTGCTGTATGTAATTCAGGAAGCTATATAGTTCTATTACTTGTCACTTTTTCAATTAATATCCTAGCGGTATTTGGTAGCTGGCCTTGGTTGTTCCATCTTATTCTCAAAGCAGATATCAGCATACAAATTATGTATAGTAAATACATAAATACATATCTGTCAGTGCTGGGCTGCTGCTTTTTTAGCAGTCTTTTTTTAACTCAAATCAAATATATGTGTTTACTTATGAATAGCCATATTGTTAGCTTTTTGTCAATAAGGAAGGATAGAAAGCTCCATCCTATTTCCAGTATTTCATTGAATTTCTGTGCTAAGTGTGGAGGAGGTGATTTTTTTCCCTCTGTCTATATACTTAGTTTCTGCAATGTGCACAGAGTTCTCTATCTCACCTCTAGTAATTTACTTGCTTGTGTGAAATTCTTGTCATTTGCTTTTATAAGGCTAGTACTTAAAATTGCAAAGCTGATTTCCATAATGGAATAACTTCAAAATGTGTAACTAGAATCAAATAATTTGGAGTGGGAAAGCTCTTTTGTGCGTATGAAGTCATTCTCAGAATCAAGTTTCCCTCAAAAAGAGACTTTAAGTTTTACATATGTAAATGCTTAAGTAAACAAGGTGGCTTAATTTTTTTTGTGTAGGCTATGGCTGATCAAAATCAAAGTTAGATATTTATGCTCTTTTCAATTTGTTATGTTCCCTGATCATAATGTGCTAATCAGTGGATACTTCCCTCCCATTTGAATACATTTGAATTAAAATGTAATCTTAAAAGTGACAGAGAAGAGGAACAAGGGAATATGATTTTCTTTTCTCCCTTGCACAGACAGGTTCAGAAACCAGGAAGGTATACAGTATTTTAAAGAAATCATAACTGGGCATGCAATTCATGCTTCCCTTTATGCTTAGCACACTTGTGTTTGCATTTTAATGTGGATTACGTGTATCTTACATTAGCAAAAAATTTTTTTAATCTTTTTCTGCTGTTAGTATTCTAAAAATGAACGTGGCAAAATATTCTAGTAAAAAGCAAGCAAGCATACCAGAGTAATTTTGATTACATTTTCTTAGGTATGGAAGGGTAACAAGATTTCAGATGGCTAAATTGATAGTTAAGCAAATGGGGATATATCAAGTGTAATCTGGTGCCCCTTTCTCTGTTAAGCGTACATCAAGAGAAAAATTGCTGGAAGGCTATGTATCTTCATGACAGGTTTACCAAGTGTTTCCCCCTGAGCTCAAACATCCCCAGCTGGAGTTCCCCTTTTATCTGTGAAACTGGTTACCTTGTGAGAATTTCCCAGTGTTACAGAGCTGAAACACAGAGTGGCTTGCTGTCTAATTTTTTGATAGTGTTCATCTCTAACTGTGGTGCCTCAGGGGCCCATACATAGCTGCATTATGGATCATGATATTATGTAATGTATAGCATATACGTTTAATAAATACAGATATGCATACATATACACGTACATACATATGGTATGCCTCGTAATATTTTTAGCATACTTCAAGGCTTCCCTGAGTAACAAGCTGGAGCTGAAGCTCTATAAGGAATTCAGCAGAGGTGGTTTTGTATCGGAAGCAACCCAAAAGATGTATAAGAACTAGAAGAACCCTAACCCTATAGCCAGTGGTAGGATTCAAATATATAAACAACCGGTTCTCTGCGTGGATGCCACTTCCGGAAGTCCATTCTGGGCCTGGGCAAAAAAAAAATTAGCTACCGGTTCTGCAGAAGTGGTGTAAACCGGCTGAATCCCACCATTGCCTATAGCTCTAGGGCAGGGATAGGCAACCTTGGCTCTTTTATGGCTGGCTCAGGAATTCTGGGAGTTGAAGTCCACGAGTCATAAAAGAGCCAAGGTTGTCTACCCCTGCTCTAGGGCAGCAGCCCCCCGCCTTTTGGGCACCAGGGACCGGTTCTGTGGAGAGAGATTTTTCCGCAGACTGGAAGGGAGTGTGGTTTCGCATGCTGCCTGCATCCCATGGATGGGACTTCACTTGTTTGCGTGGCTTAGTTTCTGGCATGTAGTGGACCAATGCTGGCTTTTGGACAGAGGGTTGGGGACCCCTGCTCTAGTGGACGTAAATATTTTTTTGATGGCAAGAAACAGTGACCAAGATGGATACTTAGATAAGACAAAGACTGGAAATGAAATTCTGCCCTCCTTTTGAAAATCTGCTACTTGTTAAATTATCTTTTTTTCAAGCAAGCTCTGCTTGCTGCCTATCACTTAAAGGAGGAGAAAGCATATTGATTTAGATGGATTTCCTGACGTCACAAAAAGTGCTGGGGAAAAAAAATGAAAGGAGCCAACATATTTTGTGCATTACGTATTCTCTTCTTTAGAGAACTGCTATTCCTACAGGAGCCTGACTGTTCTTTAACCTCTTGATTCTAGAGCAGCATCTGCAGCCCCTCCTTTAACACCTCTGTGTTTCTATTATAATTGACTTATCAGACATGTTGCCTGAAGTCCTCTTAAGTTCAAGCTGTCAGCAGCGATGGTGTCAAACCAGCACAGGCAAGATACTCACATCAGTCTGTCTTCTCTTTGGAAGGGTGGAGAGTTGGCATGCTAGATCCAAGTGCTGACATAATCGCTGCCTTTTGTGTGAAACCGCAAGGCCCTTTCGCTACTCGGTGGAGAATAGATATGCATTGGCTATGTCCAATATGAATTGGAGGTTTGCAGATAGAGGGCAGCAAAGACATTCAAAAATAGATCTGAAAAATATATATAGAGAGAGAGATTAAGAATTATATGTATGATGAAGAACAAATTGTTATGAATATATACACTGGAATGTTACGTTATGTCCATCCTTGTTTTGACTGTTTTATAAATAAAAACCTTGTTAAAAAAAAAAGATGGACAACTCAGTGTTACACTTAGTTAATAGAGTCTGGTGATGTTTAGTCCCAAGAAAGTGCATGGATTTAAGTGAAACTTTTCTTGAGATCATTACTTCTCCTTTCTGGCCTGCTAACAGAAATAATTGATGGAGCCAATAGTTTTTGGCAGTGAAATGCGAAAACTGAAACACTTAGACCATTTATCTACAATTGAGTTAAAATAGTACATATCACTCCTTGTGTTGGCCCGAAACAATGCCAGAATTTGCTATTGTCTTTGCCTTGCCAATTCCTGTCCTGTTATCCAGATTTGCAGGTATGCAGGTAGTAATAGGCAAATTGATTGTTCTTCTCTTTTGACTTATATATCATGCTCCTCGGCACTTCACTAGACAGTGGGGAGACATCTGTCATTCATGGGCTGCAACAAGAATAGGACGGGTCTGACATGGAATGGCAGGATTCCATGTTGACTTCTCTCGGCTGCCTTCTCTGATGTTCTTATCATACCCCATTTGGGCATCTCACAAAATAATATAAAGTGAAGAAATGTACAAAAATGTTGTTGTGGGGAAAGTAGGAGGAGGAAGATGTGTTGGATATGTTCTCTGCCTTGAGTTATTTGTAAAAATAATAGAAGCAGGATACAATTAAATAATACTGCTCCCAATCACAGATTGCAAAACTGTCTCAGTACCAAACAAATTCTAATTCAGATGGTATAACCAAATACAGAAAGAAATATAAGACCAAAAATATCCCCAAAGAGAAGAGAGAAAGCCCCTATCATTAATGTGCCACTAGCTAGATCCCACCAAGCTGAATTTTCTGTTGGCCATCTATGATAGCTTTTTTTTTAACCAGAGAAAGTGATTGAAACTGAAAAAAATTAGGAAATTGACAAAGAAATCAAAACCCACAGCTTTTTTTTTTTGTAACTACAATGAGTAAAGCCAAAATTGGTATATCCTGGGATAAAAGATGCTATTTTGAAGTTGTGCAGATTGGAGTCCCCTTGTCTTCATCAAATGAAAGTGTGTTCCCCTCTTCTCTGATGTGTTGTAATGCTGGAACAGTTCACTCCTCTGTTGTGTCCTGAGCCTGAAAAAGCAGGCTCGGGACGTTGCATTGATCCCGGGCATTCCAAAAGCTGCCCGGGACCAGACAGAGCGGCGCCAGTCTTGTGCGCATGCGCAGGGTGCGAAAACGCTCTGTTTCATTGGTTGGGGTTTCTGGCCATATAAAAAAGGCTTGCGTGCCTTTTGTTTTTGCTTGGGTGTTGTTAGAAGGAGAATAAAGAGTTGTTCAACATCGCCATGTGTCTTCATCATTCGCACGTGAACGAAGTATACAACGCTGGCGACGAGGGTGGGATCCTTTGCAAGCTGAAACAAGCATTTTAAGGACTTACCTAGTTAGTCTGAGTCACCAGCCTGCCAGTATAGCGTCGCTGGAGGGTGAGCTCAGCTAAAGGACCCTTTCCCCAAACAGCAGTGAATAGTGATTTCATTACTCAATGTGGATTATAAAATTTTTACTTCAGTAATAGCAGAGAGACTGAAAAGATACTTAGTTGAGTTTATACATCCAGATCAAAACGGCTTTTTACCGAAGAGACAAATCAAAAATAATTTAAGGGTGATAATGGATGTATTAGAATATTATGAATTACACCCAGGGAAACAATTAGCATTAGTGTTTTTGGATGCCCAAAAAGCGTTTGATAATGTTTCTTGGCAATTTATGGTTCAACAATTACAAATAATGGATTTTGGAAAGAACTTTACAAATATGATAAAAACAATATATAGTAACCAGACAGCAAAAGTGATAGTGAATAGAGATTATACTGAGAGCTTTGAGATAAGAAAAGGCACGAGACAAGGGTGTCCACTATCTCCATTATTATTTATCTTTACTTTGGAAGTATTAAATAGAAGGATAAGGCAAGACACAGAAATTAAAGGATTGAAAGTAAAAGATGAAACATATAAACTACAAGCATTTGCCGATGATCTAGTATTTATTTTGGAAGAACCTTTAGAGATGATTCCTAAACTATGGGGAAAGATAGAAGAATATGGAGAAGTGGCAGGACTAAAAATAAATAAAGATAAAACTAAAGTAATAGTAAAGAACCTCACAGATAAACAAAAAAGGCAAATACTAGAGAAAACAGAGGTACAAATAGTGAAAAAAGTTAAATATCTAGGTATCTATCTTTCAGCTAGGTGTTTGTCAATGAAAGACAATTACATAAAATTATTGAAGCAAATAAAACTAGACTTAGAAAGATGGAAAAATCTCCAACTATCAATATTAGGAAGAATTGCTACAGTAAAAATGAATGTGTTGCCAAAGATTTTATTTTTATTTCAAACAATTCCGATAAAACTTGAGAGAAAATTTTTTCAAAATTTAAATTCATTGGTTTTGAATTTTATTTGGCAGGGGAAAAAAGCTAGAATTAAGATGAAAACATTACAAGATGCTAAGGAAAATGGAGGTTTCGGGCTGCCGGAATGGACATTGTATTATCAAGCATCGGTGTTAACATGGGTGAAAGAGTGGATAACACTTAGAAATAAAAGGTTATTGTATTTAGAAGGACATGATTTACAATTGGGGTGGCATGCTTTTTTATGGTATGGGGAAAATAGAGTCCATAAGTACTTTCAAAATCATTTTATAAGAAATGCCTTATTAACAGTATGGGAAAAAATTAAAGCTAAAATATATTTTAAAATTCCAGGGTGGTTGTCAACGATGGAGGCATTTATACATCCGAATCTGGTAGATTTTGAAAAAGTATGGACATATAAAGATATCTTAGATATTCATGGGAAATTAAAATCTAAACAAGAATTGGAAAATTTAGGAATTAATCTATCCTGGTGGGCACATTTACAGATACAAAATATATATGAAAAAGATGTAAAAATGTATGGATTTTACAAGGATCAAACTGTGTTTGATAAGGTTTTGTTAACCTCAGATGAGAAATTAATTAAGAAAATGTATAATTTTTTGTTAATTCTAGATATGGAAAGTGAACAAGTGAAAGAAACAATGATAAGATGGGCAAAAAGTTTTGGTTGGCAAATGTTATGGGAGAGAAACTATAAATTAACAATGTCAACTTCATACAAAGAAAATCTGTATAAAATGTTTTAAAGATGGCACCTTCCACCAGCAAGATTAGCAAAAATGTTTAAAAATATGTCAGATAGATGTTGGAAATGCAAACATAATATAGGCACATATTATCATATTTGGTGGACATTTATTTATTTATTTATTTTTTGTTTGTTTGTTTGTTTGTTTGTTTGTTTGTTTGTTTGTTTGGGCTTGTATGCCGCTCCTCTCCGGAGACTTGGAGTGGCTAACAATATATATATAAACAATAAATTACAATAAAAATCCCAAACAAGAAATATCTAAAAATACAATAAAACACCCACTCAATTTCAACAGTCAACCACAATCATCCCCAGGCCTGCCGGCAAAGATAAGTTTTAAGATTTTTTCAGAAGGCCGGGAGAGTCGGAGAAACACGGACTTCAGGAGGCAATTGGTTCCAGAGGGCGGGCGCCACAACAGAGAAAGCTCTCCCCCTAGGGCCCGCCAGACGACATTGTTTCACTGACGGGACCTGGAGGAGGCCGACCCTATGTGCTCTCACCGGTCGTAGGGAAGTATGTGGCAGAAGGCGGTCCCGTAAGTATCCTGGTCCCATGCCATGAAGGGCTTTATAGGTAATAACCAACACTTTGAATTGGGCTCGGAGACCAATAGGCAACCAATGCAGCATGCGGAGAGTTGGTGAGATGTTGGCACAACGCGGAAGGCCCACAACTGCTCGTGCAGCTGCATTTTGCACTAACTTTAGTCTCCGAACACTCTTCAAGTGTAGCCCCATGTAGAGAGCATTGCAGTAGTCGATCCTCGAGGTGACAAGGGCATGTGTGACTGTGAGTAGAGACTCCCAATCCAAATAAGGGCGCAACTGGTGCACCAGGCGAACCTGGGCAAATGCCCCCCTCGCCACAGCCGACAAATGATGATCCAATGTCAGCTGTGGATCGAGGAGGACTCCCAAGTTGCGGACCTTCTCCGAGGGGTTTATAGATTCACAGATTGAAGTGTCCTTGGGAGGCCTCACCCACAGCCACTCTGTCTTATCGGGGTTGAGCCTTAATCTGTTAACACCCATCCAGACCCTCACAGCCTCCAGACACCGGCACATCACCTCAACCGCTTCACTGATATGGCCAGGAGTGGAGATGTACAGCTGAGTATCATCAGCGTACTGATGGTATCTCACTCCGTGCCGGTGGATGATCTCACCCAGTGGCTTCATGTAAATGTTAAAAAGTAGGGGGGAGAGAACCGACCCCTGAGGCACCCCACATGGGAGTAACCTAGAGGTGGACCTCTGACCCCCCACAAACACCGACTGCGACCAACCAGTGAGATAGGAGGATAACCACCGTAACACGGTGCCCCCCCACTCCCAATCCCTCCAGCTGGCGCAGAAGGATACCATGGTCGATGGTATCGAACGCCACTGAGAGGTCAAGGAGCACCAGGAAAGAGGACTGGCCTCTATCCCGGGCCCGCCAGAGATCATCCATCAGAGCGACCAAAGCAGTTTCGGTGGAGTAATTGGGCCTGAACCCCGACTGCAGAGGGCCCAGATAATGCGGGAAGGCAAAGGCTTATTGGAAAAATATACATATGTGGTTAGAAAAAATATTGGATGAACAAGTGGATTTTAAACTTGAACTTTTTTTTACTAGGCATTATGTCTGAAAAGACTAATAAGCAGAAATTATATTTAACCCTACATATTACCACAGCAGCAAGAATAATTTTTGCACAATATTGGAAGAATGAAGGATTGCCATCAGAGGAAGAAATAATCAGGAAGATATTGGAATGTGCAGAGATGGACAGATTAACTATGAGGCCGAAAGACAGAAGATACAGAATACTATCAAATTTGGAATTTATTTTATTCTTGGTTAGAGAAAAGAATGAAGGATTATGAATTGAACATGTATTAGCTTAGCAAACTCCAGACAACTTGTTGATTGGAAAAATTAACATATATTGATGAAAAAAATTAATAAAAAAGATTGAAAAAATAAAAATAAAAAGGGCTTGCGTGCCTTTTGTTTTTGCTTGGGTGTTGTTAGAAGGAGAATAAAGAGTTGTTCAACATCGCCATGTGTCTTCATCATTCGCACGTGAATGAAGTATACAACACTGGCGACGAGGGTGGGATCCTTTGCAAGCTGAAACAAGTGTTTTAAGGACTTACCTACCGTAGTTAGTCTGAGTCAGCGTCCCAGCCTGCCAGTATAGCGTTGCTGGAGGGTGAGCTCAGCTAAAGGACCCTTTCCCCAAACAGCAGTTTGCAAAGGAGCGAGTGATGAAGGTTGTAAGAGTATGATGGCGAAGCTTGGCCATTTGTCTGATTTTGATGTCTCACACCCAGAGAGATGGAATTCCTACGTTGCAAGGGTGGAGAATTACTTCAGAGTAAATCAGATTAGAGAAAATGGCTTGAAGGCTGCAACTCTTTTGTGTGTCTGAGGACAGGCAGCTTTTAAAATTGCAGAGAATCTGGTGGCCCCTGCACCTCTGGAGTCAGTAACATATACTGACTTGAAGAAACTGTTGAAGGAACATTTCCAGCCAAAGTTATCTTTATTGCTTGGAGGCATGCGTTCGAGCAGAGAGACCAGAGGCCGGGTGAATCTGCTGAGGATTTTATTGCAGCCATAAGGCGAGTTCAAGGATCTGGAAGAGAGGCTGCGAGATCGCTTCGTATGCGGTTTAAGGAACAGAGACTTACAACAGAAGATTTTTGCAAAAGAAGATGTCTCTTTCCAAGACGCGCTACGAGAGGTGACAGCTAAGGAAGCAGCTGGCGGGGCTGTGAAGGCCTTACGACTCATCAAGAACCCTCCAGACATAGCTACCATCAATCAAGAGGATGCTCAAGAAGGATCAGAAGTGCATCCTGAAGAGGAGGTTGACAGAATTCATCAGCCAGCTGAGAGGAGGCAGAAGGGACGTCCGGTCAAGGCCCCAGTATCTCTTCAATGCTTCGGGTGCGGAGGACGCCACAAGCGAGCTGACTGCAGGTTTCGCTCAGCCATTTGCAGGGCGTGTGGCAGGCAGGGCCACATTGCATTCATCTGTTTGGGTCGCCAGAAGGTTCAACCTCGGGAAGAATTGCTTCAGAAAGGTACCAGGGTCCCCAGCCAAAACAGGGTGGGTTTCTGCACATCGCGCAAGAGTATTCTAAGAACAGGGTCACACAAGCCCCTTAAGAAGAAAATTTCCATTAATGTAAGGTTGCAAGGGGTTCCCCTATCAATGGAGTTGGACACTGGGTCCGCTCTCTCAATTATTTCAATTAATACATTCAAAAGGATATGCAGTAGCAATGGCCTTCAAGTTAAACTCAGGCCATCAAATCTAATATTTACTGATTTTCAGAATTCTGTGGTATGTGTTAAAGGGGAGGCCACCCTTAGAATACAGCATAAGGATTTTGAAGGTCCTCTGGATGTGGTGGTTGTTGGGGGTGAACGTACAAGTCTTATTGGACTTGATTGGTTTGAGGTTCTGGGAATCCAGATAACTGGGCTGCACCATTTGCAAACGTTGAGCCTTGCAGAAGTCTGCAAGGAGTTTGCAGATGTGTTTAGTTCAGAGCTAGGATCCTACAAGGGGCCTCCAATTTCTCTACGCTTAGACCCAACCATCATGCCCATGAGGGTTAAGCCTAGGAGGGTACCTTTTGCCCTCAAGGGCAAGATTGATGCTGAGCTGGACAAATTGCTCCAGCAGGGCATTCTAGAACCTGTGGATTCTAGTCTATGGGAAACCCCCATAGTAACTCCTCTAAAGGCTAATGGGGACATACGTATATGTGCAGACTATAACAGCACACTTATCCAGTGCCAGTAGTAAGTCACATTCTGGCCTCCCTCAAGGGGGGGTGCATTTTTGCGAAGCTTGACCTGGCACAGGCCTATCAACAGTTACCTGTTGATGAGGCAGCTGCAGAGACCCAGACTATTGTAACTCACAGGGGGGCCTTCAAGGTCAAGAGACTGCAATTTGGGGTAAATGTAGCCCCTGGCATATTCCAAAGTGTCATGGAGAGCACACTTCTAGGTATTCCTGGGGTCTGTCCCTACTTCGATGACGTCCTCATTGCTGGGGAGTCATCCCAAAATTTAGCAGAAAGACTAAGGGCTGTCTTGCTTCATTTTCGAAAAACAGGCCTTAAACTAAAGAAGGATAAATGTAAGATAGGAGTCACTTCTACTGACTTCTTAGGATTCAGGATTGATGTTCAAGGCATTCACCCTGCTGAAACTAAATTGCAAGCTGTCCAGCAGGCCCCAAGCCCTAAGTCTAAGAGTGAGCTGCAAGCCTTCTTGGGGCTATTAAATTTTTACCATGCATTTCTCCCACATAAAGCTGCAGTAGCAGAGCCATTACACAGGCTCTTAGACAAGCAGGCTCCTTGGCAGTGGACTAAAGTCCATGAAAAGAGTTTCAATGAGGTTAAAGCCTTGCTCACTTCTAATGCTGTTTTAGCGCATTTCAATGAGCAACTGCCTGTTTGCATTGCATGCGATTCATCTCCTTATGGTGTGGCAGCCGTGCTTAGCCATCTGAAGGCTAATGGGACACAGATCCCTGTGGCCTATTACTCAAGAAGTCTGTCTTCTGCAGAGCGAAATTACGCTCAAATTGACAGAGAAGCCTTGGCCATAGTGGCTGGCATTAAGAAATTTCATAATTTCTTATATGACTGCCATTTCACGGTCTTTACTGATCATAAGCCTCTGCTGGGTTTGTTTACCACTAACAAACAGACCCCACATATCATTTCTCCTCATATGCTGAGATAGTCCATTTTCCTGTCAGCATATGACTATACTTTAGTTCACAAACCAGGAAAAGAAATGGGTCATGCAGATGGCCTGAGCAGATTACCACTGAACCAATTAGAGCCAGATCCTGCTCCAGCCATTAATATTCTGTCCATCCAGGAGTTGCCTGAGTCTCCCCTCAGTGCTAGGGACATGGTTGCAGAAACTGCCACTGATCACACGCTTATATGGGTGTTGTCAGGATGGCCTGACAAGTGCCCAGATACTGAGTTCCAAAGCTTCTGGCACAAGAAGTATGAGTTTTCCACTTTCAAGGGTTGCCTGTTATAGGGCAGCAGGGTAGTGATCCCTCATTGAGGTCTAGAATCTTGATCTCTCTGCATGAGGGACATCCTGGTATAGTCAGGATGAAAGCGCTTATGCACAGCCATTTTTGGTGGCCTGGCCTCAATAAAGCTATTGAGGCCCAGGTGCACGGGTGCCAAGTATGCCAACAGTCCCAGCCTGAAATGCCTCAGGCCCCAGTACATAGGTGGGAGGAAACTTAAACCCCATGGTCTAGGGTGCATATAGATTATTTTGGGCCCTTTCAGGGGCAATTCTTCATGGTTGTTGTTGATAGCCATTCCAAGTGGCTAGAGGTTGTTCCTGTTTCTTCCACTACTACTGCCAGGACCACCCAGATGTTGAGAGGAATTTTTGCAACACACGGTCTTCCAGATGTTCTGGTTTCAGATAATGGCCCTCAATTTACCTCTTCTGAGTTCCAGGCTTTTCTTCAGGCCAATCTGATCTGACATGCAACATCGGCTCTCTCCCACCCATCCTCCAGTGGACTGGCAGAGAGAATGGTGCGCACCACCAAAGATGCCCTCAAGAAACTGACTTACGGTAACTGGCATCACAGGTTAGCAGATTTTCTTCTTGCACACACCGTACCACACCATGCACTGCCACAGGGAGGAGCCCTGCTGAACTCCGCTGGGGTCGCCGCCTCATCACTAAGCTGGACAGGTTGCACCCTGACCGGGTGGCTTCACCGGTGTTACAACCGCGGGCATCTAGGAGACTCCAGGTGGTCGATCCGGTTTGGGAAAGGAACTATGGGCCTGGACATCTCTGGCTCACAGCTGTGGTCTGCAAGGTCTCTGGGCCATTGTCAGACGAAGTTGCCTTGGGTGACGGCCGCGTTCTTCGCAGACACATAGACCAACTGCGTTGGAGACTGGACTCTCACCTTTCCGCTCCTGGCTCTGCTCTGGGGGGGGGGAAGAGGGCCATAATATGCATTCTGGGTCACAGTTTCCCAGGACTAACAGGCTCTCACTCATCCCAAGGTTCCGCAAGTGCTCCTAACAGGAACTCGCTGGATAGGGGATCATCCCACACATCCATAATTACTCCAGACAGGGAGTCACACTGGGGATATCCACAGTATTCACATATGTCAGATAGTGCTCCAAACAGGGAGACTGACCGGGGGTACCCGCACAAATCACCAGCAGCCAGGGAAAAGGAATTCTATCAGGGGCGCTTGCCAAATTCCGCAATTGCTCCCAAAAGGACGTCTCCAACAAAAGGGGTTGCCATGGAGGCGACTCCTGACTCTGGCACCTGGGACACGTGCTTGGGGGCAACAGAGTACTGGGGCACTTCTGCTACCCAGCCCTCTCCATCTGCTGGCCTTGGGCTCGAGGGACAGTGTTCCCAAGAGGGGTCCATTGTGGACTTGGGGACTTCCACCCCTCCAAGGTATGCTGGTTTAGACTTAGAGGATCCAGCCAGCCAGCAGCTGGGCAGGTCAACTGGGTATTTGGAGCAGCAAAGTCCTGGCCTGCCTAGCCTGGTAGGCGAGCAGGTAGGCCAGGCACCCTCACCAGGGTCACCTGGGAATGTAGGGCAGCAACACCCTGGCCTGCCTAGCCTGGTAGGTGAGCAGGTGGGCCAGGCAATCTCTCCAGGCATTAGAAGGTCGCAGAGGGCCATGTGCCCACCCAAACATCTGAGAGACTTTGTGAAGTTGCTGTCAAATCATGATGGACCTGTTCATGAGACCCCTGAATAAGGGGAGCAACTTGTGGGTAGATTATTTTGTATTTTTTTTTCAATTTCAGATACATTTATTGTATTACTAAGATTGAAGGGAGTTTGCAGACTCGAGTATTCCACACTCCTTGCATTTGATTATTGAAACTGTATGACACTCTTCCCAATGCATGGCGTACATGTGAGTGCACAAAATATGTTCCATCTAGGGGGGAGGGGTGTTGTGTCCCGAGCCTGCAAAAGCAGGCTCGGAACATTGCATTGGCCCCGGGCATTCCAAAAGCTGCCAGGGACCAGACAGAATGGCACCAGCCTTGTGCGCATGCGCAGGGCGTGAAAATGCTCTGTTTCATTGGTTGACGTCCGGGTTTCTGGCCATATAAAAAAGGCTTGCGTGCCTTTTGTTTTTGCTTGGGTGTTGTTAGAAGGAGAATAAAGAGTTGTTCAATATCGCCATGTGTCTTCATCATTCACACGTGAATGAAGTATACAACATCCTCCATAGAGAGGAAGTAAAGTGCTAAAGAAAAAGGCAGAACTAGGAAAGAAGTTACTATGGAACCTGGCTATTACCAGTAGAAAGAAGGCATATTCATGAACTCCAGGTATCCACCATAGGCGTGCCACCAAGTAAAACAATGGCAAAACCATACAAACTCATTGAAGCTGTGGCAGGACAGTATGATATTAAGAGGTGAAGCCTACCTTTATGATAGTAAATGAAATGATGATATAAGATCATTTAAATTAGAGACAGCGGATTCTGAGATAGATCAGTTATCTTATGTTTGTTCGTTCGTTCATTCATTCATTCATTCTATTTTAATGCCACCCATCTCCCTTATAACGCAATGTTTAGGAAGGAAGAGTGGGGTTCTTGGGACATTTGGTCATGCTTTAAAGAACAAGTGGGGCACTTCTGTGTAAAGAGTTTGCATCCATTTGACCTAAACTTTTTTTGAGCCAAGAGTGGCCATTTTCAAGAGCTCAGCCAGATTTCTGATTCGGCTGTAGTGTATTTAAAACTGTAGTTAATTTTTGTTTGTTTGTTTGAAACAAGCTTTCTGAACCTTGCGTGTAGATTTTTTTTTCTCCCATTTTCAAGAAATTTGGCCCCAAGACCTTTCAATTCAGCCACACTAGCAGGTCTTAGCAAGAGAAATAGTAACTCAATGAATATGCAGTTCTTTTCCATAGAAACTGCTTAAAATTATTTTGCATATACACAGACAAATACACAAAGCAGGAAATAAAAATTTATTATTTATCTGATATATTATTTCCCTGATATGTTGAGAGTATGAATGAGAGAGAAAGGGGGGAGAGAGAGAGAAAGAGAGACAGACAGACAGACAGACAGACAGACAGACTATGCCATCACTCCTTAAACTCAGGGTTGCAAGGTGAACACGAGAATCACAGGTCTTTTTCAAAATACTTTTGGGACATTGGGGAAGGGAATGATGGTGGTTCTAGATGTCTTATTTCCACAAAGGTAGGAACAAAAGAATGGATCTCAACCTTGAAAGCCTCTTTGTTTACCTTGGCCATTTTCTTCTACTTCAACTACAAAAACACCGTCAGCATTTGCAGCTAACTAATAACAGTAAAATTGAAGACGTTCCTGTGGACTTTGTATTTTCTGCCCAGAAAGTCAATATTAAGTCAGATGTAGCTACATCTGGTAGACTTACAGTAGTATAGGTATTGTTTATATGTTTATTGATACAAGGAAGTCACATTTTTTTCATACTAAACAGCATACACAAATCTAATACACCACCACCTCCTTCCTGTTTTACCGCTGCATGTTTTAATCCATATTTGCTCGTGATGAGACTGGGCAAGTGATAGGAGTATCTCTTCTCATGACTCTTGCTACTCCTTCCCCCAAAGTCTGCAGGCAAGTGCCTGGTTGCTGGGCACTTGTGTCATGTTTATGGCTCTAAATAGGACTCCGAATGATTGGCATAGCATCCCATACAAATGCACATGTGTTCAGGAGCAGGAATGGCTTTGGGTGTTAGCTATTTTTAAATGGTTGTCGAACTGTTTGGTGAGAAGATTATTGCAACAGCGAGAGCTGCAGTAGTTCAGAGGACTGGCTAGCTGGAGGGGAATGTGGGCTGGCACATGGTGACCTGAGCATGGTTGTTGTGTTTTCAAATATCACATATCCAGTTTCAGCATGGTTTGAATGAATTGGATAGTAGAACCCGTGTCAAGCAGAAATGACTTTAGATGATTGTTTCCCAAACACAACAACTTCCAAAAACTCTCAGCTTTTATATAGAATACAAATAACAGAGTTGGAGGGGAACTTGGAGGTCTTCTAGTCCAATCCCCCGCACAAGGGTGAGACACTATACCAGATGGGACATCTCTTCTTAAAAACCTCCAGTGATGGAGCATCCACAACTTCTGGAGGCAAGCTGCTCCACTGATTAATTGTTCTAACTGTAAGGACATTTCTTTTTAATTCTAGATTGGTTTTCTCCTTGAGTTAGTTTCCATCCATTGCTTCTTTGTCCTGCCTTCAGGTGCTTTGGAGAATAGGTTGTCCTTCTCTTTTTTGCGACAGCTCCTCATATATTGGAAGAATGCTTTCATCTCACCCCTAGTCCTTCTCTTCATTAGACTAGACCAGGGCTATCAAACTGGTGGCCCGTGGGCCAGATGGGTCACGTGCAGGCCACGCCCACCCCGGCTCAGCAAAGGGAAAAAAACATCATAATACATCACGTGACACGATCGAGTTTGACATCTGTGGACTAGATCATTCATTGTAAGGTTTAGTCTCCAGTTCCCTTTGTTGCTCTTCTCTGCACTCTTTTGATAGCTGAGGCTGGCTGGGGAATTCCAGGAATCTATACATCTGAAAGTTGCCATGTGTGAAATAGTAAAGTGAGACAGTTCTGATGAAATTCAATGCTTGTGTGCCTATGCTTGCACTAGCATGCAATAAAGAAATAAACCAGTGGCATATTTGATTAAGGGGTCAAAATAAACATAGCCTGTTCTTGTGTATTCACTAGAAGCAAGTTTTATTCCTAGGGAAAAAAGAGGTTTTGCATCAGTTCGGTTCAGTACATGATTTAGGGAGAATTCTATTGCATGTGCGCATGATTTGAAAAAGCTGCTTTTGATGCAAGGAGACTGCGCTTGCATTTCCTTCTCTCTCAGTCAGAAACCTGTGCTAAGGCCTCTCATTTCCTTTCTGGAGCTTTTCATCTGGCTCTGATATACTTGTGAGCTCATCCTCCCCGCTCTTGAGTTTGTACCAATTCTGAGAAGAATGTTTAGATTTTTCCAGCCTTCTTTCTAAATTTGGAGCATCCATTGACACTCATTATTTGGAAAGAATGTGGCACAGCAGTAATTGATGAGAGATCTCTTCCTTACTTCCAGCTCTTCTGCAAGCACATTGCCTCTGACAGATCTGGCCTGAATCCCAGACCACTTGCAGCCCTGCAGGGCTGTAGCAGGCCTGTGTAGTTCACAGCCATATCATGCATGCTCATTTTCTTTCCACTCTATTTCTATAAGCTTGGCAAGTCAGCTTATTTTTTTTTCTCTTGTGAGATACAGAAATGTGTGTGTGTGTGTGTGTGTGTGTGTGTGAGAGAGAGAGAGAGAGAGAGAGAGAGAGAGAGAGAGAGAGAGAGAGAGAGAGAGAGAGAGAGAGAGAGAGAGAGAGAGAGAGAGAGAGAGAGAGAGAGAGAGAGAGAGAATAAAATAGACCCAGGAAGGGTTGCTACATTCAGCTGTGGAGAAATACTGTCATAATCCAACAAGTCAGGAGCTAATATTTGTGTCAAGCCATTTAACATTTCCATTTGTTTATGCTGGTTTGCTTAATAGTTCCTGGGAAATGAAGCAAAACAGGGCTCCAGTATACCTATGTGGGTAAAAGAAATGGTTGAAGTGGTTACCTCAGAGTATTTAGTTTATTTGAACATCCAGAATGAGGCCATTGATGTTTTTGTTTGGAGTCTATTATGAGAGCTGCATACGTAGCAGTGGGCATGAGAGGAGAATATAGATTAGAAAGTGAATGGTAAGTATTGAATCTGAACCTACCTGCCTGATTCATTCGTGAGACAAGATGCTGCCGTCCCTTGATCTTTGTATTGATTTCCAGTTGAGTTTTGGTGGCTGATGAAATTAAATGTGGATGATTTAAGTGATTTGGGGGGGAATATAACCCTGTTCAATATTACGGGACAATGCTATGTAAAGACGTGGAGTAGAATGTTTTGCAGAGGCACACATATTTGAGACCTTCTATTCTTGAAGATACTTCGGAACAAGGGTGTCAAACTTGCCACGTCACGTCACGTGTCACAATGTATCTGACTTTTTTCCCTTTGCCAGAGCTGGGGTGGTCATGGCTTCCATGTGACCCATCCAGCCCACGGGCTGGAAGTTTGACACTCCTGCTTTAGAACATACAGGTAGTCCTCAGCTTACAACTGCAATTGAGTCTGGAATTTTGATCGTAAGTCAGTATGGCCGTACGTTGAATCATCACGTGGTTGGATTCAATTTTACAATTGTTTTTAGTTTGACCCTCAAGCAAATCAGGTGGTCATGCGTCTGAATTTAGCTTATCCAATGGACAGTTTTTGCCATTTTTCAGCAAAAAAAAGTCACAAAATGTGATCATGTGACTTGTGGGATGATGCAATCTGTCATAAATGCAAACCGGTTGGCAAGGGCTTGAAATGCAGTCGACCATGGATTGTAAGTAACTTTTTTCAAGTCCATCATAACTTCAAGCAGTCTTTAAATGACTGGTTGTAAATCAAGGATTATCTATAATTTCTGCTGGCATAGTTTAGCTCAGAGGTCCCCAACCTTTTGGGCACCAGGGATCAGTTCCATGGAGAAAGGTTTTTCCATGGACCGGAGGATGTGTGGTTTTGTAGTGCTGCCTGCATCTCACGGATGGGGCTTTGCTTGTTTGTGCGGACCGGTTGCTGGCATGCTATGGACTGGGACCAGTCCACGGACGGGGGGTTGGGGACCCTGGGTTTAGCTGTCTAGAAATGTGTGATTTACTGCAACTAAAGTGATTGTTTTCTAAACCCATTTTCTCTTATTACATTGAGATTGAATCAAACAATGACAAGTAAAATATGAGAATGAAGAATGGAAATAATTCTGTTAACTGTTCCTGAAATTAATAAAAATATCAGTTAACAGTTGGATAATATTTTTTTATCTTTTGTATCAAAAATAAAGAGACTTGTATTTTTAAGATTAACAATTCTAGTATAAACCTTTGTGGACTAATATACTTATTTGGGAGGCTTTGTGTATAATGCAGCGGTTCTCAACCTTTTCCGGGGCTCGACCCCGGCCTGCATCGCGCATGCACAGCGTGACGGGGTGCATCGCGCATGCACGGCACAACGGCCCGCATCGCAAAGGGGAAAAAATGGCCGACCAAAAAAAAATAAAAAAATGGCCGACCAAAAAATAAAAATAAAAATAAATGGCGGACTGCGGTGTTTGGCAACCCCCATGAAATGGTCATTCGACCCCAAATGGGGTTGCGACCCACAGGTTGAGAACCGCTGGTATAATGGCATGTATTAAGCTGCTTCAAGATGCTTTTTGTTCTGTTTATTTTAGAAACAAATTAGTTTGATATCAACAAATGATATCAATGCATATCAATGCATATGATTATAAGTGGGCTGTAAAATTCTGTGTGACCACTAGATAGCAACAAAATATACTCCATTTACTATATAAAAGTAACAAGTAGTTGGTTAATTAATAGTACTATGAATAACAATAATAAATAGAATGACTGGCAAAAGAAAAGAAAAATAGTACTGGTAGTAATTGGTGCCTTGAATGCAATCCCAGAATCATTGGAACACCACATGAACACCATTGGCATTGACAAATTCACCATCAGTCAATTGCAAAAGGCAGTTTTATTTGGAACAACTTACTTCCTGTGAAGATACCTTAATATTATTGAACCATATCTGCCTATCCTTGGGAAGGACTCAATAGGTGGACAAAAATGCGCAATCCAATGTGAACATCTGGCTGACTGTGTAATGAACCATAGCACCAGCAACCAAAACAGCAAGAATGGATAGTCCCATTAACCCTGTGGGGTTGATATTAACCACTGGAAAACCCTGGTTTAGAGCATCAGCTATTTTGCCATGATAGTTCTGACAACCATTCATGCATAGAAAGGAAACCTCTTGAAAATCATTTGAAAATCAAGAAAATCAATGACTCTTAGTATTCCAGATATGCCCACTAATCTAAATAACTTGAGGAGCTTTAGTTTTGAGACTTTCCAAAACTGTGAGGTATATCTCCCTTGAGGAGGTGCAGACAAGAGTCCAAAGGTGTGTGTGAAGAACCTTTTAATTACATTGTTACAATGCATTCACCTTTCCCAAAACTTCATTGTGTAGTTTTCATTATTCATTTTCCTGTGTGGATGTTTAGGGGAGTGTGTACATTAAGATTACACTAAAGGGAGGTGTGATGGCAAAAAATAAAAATAAATTAGGAACCCCTGGTCTAGAACAAGCTCTAGAATTTCCATGGAAGCCCTACTAGAATTTGGGACAAATGGATTTTTAAGTAAGTACATAGGAAGCAAGAACAGGGTATATAGCTTGCTTTAATACTTTTTAGCCTTGTTCCTTAATAAGTATCACAAATTGAATATATAAGATGTTCTGCAGAAGCACCATAGGTGCTGCTTCAACTGGGTGTTTGACATTGTTTCCACTCCACCATCTTTCACAAAGCACTTTGCAGCCATCCTGCAATTACATTGATGCTCTAACACTGGGGACCTTCAGGGGGCAATAGCCATAGTACTTAGACCAGGGTTTCTCAACCTTGGCAACTTTAAGACTTGTGGACTTCAACTCCCAGAATTCCTCAGCCAGCTTTGCTGGCTGAGGAATTCTGGGAGTTGAAGTCCACAAGTCTTAAAGTTGCCAAGGTTGAGAAACCCTGACTTAGACTTATATACCGCTTCATAGTGCTTTTACAGCCCTCTCTAAGTGGTTTACAGAGTCAGCATATTGCTCCCAACAATCTGGGTCCTCATTTTACCAGCTTCGGAAGGATGGGAGGCTGAGTCAACTTGAATCAGGCAGTACTTCTCTCCAGCTGATCAATGAGTATCAAAAATGTTTTTCCCTTCAGTGTCATGCTACTCTGAGTTCTGAAACAGTAAAAGTCTTCACCCTCATTCCAAATGAAAGTATTCATATCCATGCATAAACTTTTCCAGTTATGTATTACACACCTTTATTCACCATTTGTGAGACAATTGTGAGCAGAAGCACCGTTCCTTTGTTGTACTGAAACAATTCTTGCCAGCTGTGATAGTGTAAGGTCAGCATCCATTCAACCTATCTCCCCCTCCCCCAACGTTTCTGTCCATTGTCACATGCTGCTGTGGTGACTGAAGCTGGGGAAAGATAGGCATCATTTGGAAATGCTAATAAAACTTGCTGAAGGAGATGGGAGGGGAGGCCTATAAAATACACTATACGATACAGTTCACTATGGCTTGTTCAGGAAATCATTGAGAAAAGGAGATAGCCATGAAACAACTCCTATAATGTAAGCAGCAGCTCCAACTGTCAGTGAGTAATTTTAAGGGTTGGCTTATCCTTTCCTAGTCTGATAGGAAACCAAGACTATACCAGCTTGAATGATTAGCCCCCATATTTATTTATTTATTTATTTAAATCACATTTATATGCCGCCCCTCTCCAAAGACACGGGGTGGCTCACAACAAAAAATACTACAATAATTTTAAAATTAACACATTCAAACCACACACAAACTCAATCAATTCACATGCACTGATGGCGGGACACTCTTAGGGCCGAGGGGCAGAGCTCAGCTCACATGCCCCAAGCCTGTCGGCATAGATGTGTCTTCAATCCTTTCCGGAAGGCTAGGAGGGAGGAAGCAGTATGAACCTCCGAGGGAAGCTGGTTCCAGAGGGCTGGGGCAGCAACAGAGAAGGCCCTTGCCCTAGGTCCCGCCAGACGGCATTGTTTAATGGACGAGACTCATAGGAGGCCAATCCTGCGCGCCCTAACCGGTCGCTGGGATTCATGAGGCAGGAGACGGTCCCGCAAGTATCTTGGTCCGTTGCCATAAAGGGCTTTATAGGTCATAACCAACACTTTGAATTGTACATGTAATTCTGGGAATAGTGTTACAATATTCACTAACAATGCCAGCTTCACTTCAGTAGCATCATATTGCAATATTGCCTTTACAATAGAAGACTTCACCATTGAGTGTAGGGAGCTACAAATGATAATTTATTTATGCAGATAAAGACTTACTTGTTTCCTTTCTTGGAAATTACATAGAAGTGAGCTCAAGAGAGGTGGGGCACCCTGGAATTGAATGCACTTGTATAGATTTGTCTACTCAGAGAGCCAGCCCTGAGAACAGCCAGTTCTTTTATTAAAGGCTATTAGCTGAAGTTCTTTCCATTCAATATTTATTTGTTTCATTTGTCTGAATTGCAAGTTTTGAATTGTGTTTTGGAAAATTGCCCTGCTTGCACTGTCCAGTGGTCTGAAGTCATGCTAATATCCATGGAAGCTTCTGCAAATACTTTGGGCCACTCCTTTAAAAAAAAAAACCACACACAGACAAAGGTCATCTGTTTGGTCAGATTAGAATATTGTGTCTCAGCTTTTATTTTAATAAGTGATACATATTTGAAGAAAACTGGTTTCTGTCCAAGGTGAAAAAGCGATTCAAGATTTTGAGTATCAAGTTAATAGCCATAATAGGCTCTGTCTGTTCTGAAAAGTTCAGAGGGAAACAGTTGGCTAGAACTTATTTTGTCTTATTTAAGGCATATTTCAGCAGGTCAGCTCTTCAATTTTCTTAGAAATCTGGACTGAGTTAGAGAGTGAAATGCAGGGCTTTTTTCCTCATAGAACGCCCAGAACGGAGTTCCGGCACCTTTTTTGGATGGAACCTTGTAGGGTAGGCAAGGCGGGTTGTATGACGTGTGTGAGTTCCGGCACCTTTTTTTTTTTTTAAAGAAAAAAAGCACTGGTGAAATGTAATATGTCTCCAAGGTGAACATGCTTCAGTAGAATGCCAGTGACTTTGCAATTAACCTTAAGATTCTTCATTTTATAAATTAAAAGATTGATAGATTATGCGCCATCAAGTCCTTTCGATTCCTAGTGACCCACAGATAGATTTTCTCCATGTCAAACTGTCCCTAATCTGTTTTTTTGAATGTAGTCATCGTTGCCACTGTAACTCGGTCTATCCACCTTGAGGCAGGTAATTCTCTTCTTCTCTTTCCTTTCCCAGCATTAAGAGTTTTTTCTAAAATCCTCTTTAGATAATGTGTCTAAAATAGGATAACCTGAGCCTGATTATTAATGCTTGGGGTAAAAACTGTGGGTTAATTTGTTCAGTTATCCATCAATTTGTTTACTTGGCTGTCCATGTTATTCTCAGGAGTCTTCTCCAACACATAGTGCAAAGGTGTCAACATTTAATCCTGCTTTTCATTTCCGTAGAATGTCTCAGAGAATACCAGGATTTGTACAATTTTTTGTCTCCATCTTCTCTCTCTCTCTCTCTCTCTCTCTCTCTCTCTCTCTCTCTCTCTCTCTCTCTCTCTCTCTCTCTCTCTCTCTCTCTCTCTCTCTCTCTCTCTCTCTCTCTCTCTCTCTCTCTCTCCATTCCTCTTTCCTTCTTTTTTTTTCAAGCAGCTTTGAGAGAAGGATGATGACTATGTGCAGAATTACACCTTCTTTTTCCTTCTTTCCTTTCTTTTCTTTTCTCTTCAGGCTGAGACCTACCAAGAAGACAGATACATGTTTTCTTGCTGGCACGTTTTAACCCTGTTGCCCATTTGAGTTAGAACTTGTAAAGGACAGAAAGTCTGAGGAAGGATGGCTGGCTATATTTGCTGGCAGGACTTGGAACCTCATTCAAAGTGGCTGGCCATTAAGATGTAGATACAAGCCAAAATTGTAGATGTTTCTGTGTGCTCTCTTCAGGAAAAACAGGCCAGGTCACGTGCTTGGTGAATTGTATTCCAGGCTTGCATTCTGGCATTGGGTTTGGTAATGCTATCATCAGAAAACTTGTTTTCCTGATTCTATAATTATTCTTTGGAATGCACTGCCGCCCACTTTCTTCTCTTACAGCTTTTGTAATAATTGGATCAAGAACGAAAAAACGAGGAAAGGAGAAGTGGAAGAATACTCCACAGAACTGAAAACACAGAAAGGTTTTTTTTTTTTTAAAAGAAATGATGTCACTCTGTAGTTGATTTCTGAAAGACAAAAAAGGGAATTTAGGGAATAATAACGTAAGAAATTATGCTCTGGTTGACAAAGCTGACATGTTGTCCCCTAAGAAAAAAAGAAGTATTGTTTCAAGAAAGGAAATAGTAACTTTGCCATACAATAGGTATTACATTCCTAACCAGAATGGCTTCATATCCCATCATCTCCACCTACCATAACTATAAGATTTGCAGAGCAGATTTTTTTTAGGGGAAACAGCCGTAGATCTGTAAGTGCTAACTCTAGCATCAGAAGCTTTTTTACGCATATGGAGTGGCTTTTCATCAAAGGCCTCAATGATAGTATCTACATGGAATTTGGGGATCATTTTGAAAATAGTATCAGAAATCAGTTCTCATCAATAGATTGCTTTATTTCTCCAGGTTAAAACTTTCTGTAGTGATTGCATTGATCCTCTTAAAAATTTCTGAGTTTCATAGTAGGGCTGTGGCATGACATATTGATTCATAGGTGAAGCTGATGAATTTGGGAGTACAAGAGACGGCATCTTGGGTTTCCATAAACTCCCACTGTTTAAATAGTGACTTTGTTTTCCTGGTTAGAAGGGGGAGGGGTTGCCTGTTTTTCTCCACAGCTGACAATAATCAACCCCACATTTGTTACAATAACAAGCCTCATTAGAACACTGATTCTAATCATGGAGTGAGGAGGTAGGATGATTTCATCTGGAATGATGTCACTGTTAAGGAAAAACACTGAACTACCATTAAGCAGTTCAACCTTGGATACTCGTCCTTGTAAATATTTGGATTTAAAGAGACAAAGCATCCTATCTGGTCCATTTAATCCTGGACAGGTTATTATTATTATTTTTTGCACAGCTTGGAATCACTGATTTATAAATGGAACTAGAAAACATCAAAGCTCTGCTTAATAACTACTTAGAAATCTGCAGGAAAGGCAAGGTGGGTTTGGCTAATGCCTTTCTCATGGAAGAATAAGACTATTAACCATAAAAGCTAATTTTTGGCCATCTGACACTTGGAGGACTCACACTACAGTTTGTATAAATTACAAAACCAACAATACCTGGAAAATATAAGCTCTTGGTACCAGGCTTGACTTTTGTTTTGTCTTTTGAAAACTTGGTTTCCTTGATCAGAAGAGCTGGCTGTAGCATTTTACACTGATTAGTACTTATCTTCTAGGGTGTTTTCCATCTGCCGGTAATAAAATTATTTTAATTTAATTTAATTAAGTAATTAAAAAAATTTTTTTAATTTGTGGGCATGGGCAAGGGAGGGGTGCAAGGGGGGGCGCTGTGGCGTGCAGGCAGGAGGTGCTGCAGGCAGGCATGCAGCACAGAGTACAACTTGTGACCTTCCCTGCTAACTTCCCCATTGTGTGGAAGGTTTGCAAATGATGATTGTGTTAGTGCGAGATCCAGCAACTGACTTACGTGCAAGCCAGTTGCCAGATTGCAATTATGTGATTGCAGGAATGCTAGGATGGCCAGAACTTTGAGGATCAATCATAAGTACCATTCATTCAATGCTGGCACAACTTAAAGTAGTCATTAACCAAGGAACTACCTGTCCTTTGTCACTTTACTTTCTCCCATGATGTCAAATTACTATCATGATGTCAGTGGACATGGAACTTTGTCACTCGGAATTCTAGATAAAGCTAAATACTGAAGCTATATAGTACAACTTTCCAGGTGATCCCTCATCTAATTTAGTCTGTGTTTCTGCACTGGTGCATGCACCAATTGGTTCTTTTTGCTTCTTCACCTGTTAATTTAATTAATTTGTTTTTGTAGCTTGGCTGGTCAAGTACATGTTTTGGCAGCCTGAAGGGAGAGATCTTGTCCTCCTTGTTTTAACAATGTGCTCAAGAATCTCTGTGTTTAAGTACATGCTGCCCAGAACAGAGACTACTAGTGGGATTATTTTCTTACTTCCAGGCAGTCTCATTATATTCTGGGGTCATAAAGATAGTGCTGGTCCATGGTAGCTGTTTTCTGTGGGTGCCCATGACATGTATTGGATTTATAAAATATACACACTAACCCAGGGGATCCCTGAAATGGGATAAGAGGAACTGGGTTGCAAAATATGGGCAACTACTGGACAGCAACACACATTGAGGGGGGGAAAAATAGTTTGGTTACCATCTAGTAATAATTCAAACTTTTTACAGACCTGATTTGGTAGCATTACCCTTTACTGTTTGGCTGTTTAAATATTGTGCCATTTGGTCTAGTTCCAAGAAAGTACAATCGCCCCTTCCTTTACAGGCAGTTTGGTAAAACCTGATACTGAATGGGTTATATATTGTATGAAAGTTGTAAACTTGACTCACAAACTCAATAACTTAAAATCATACAACATGCCAAGCAAAAACTGAAGAAATGACTTTGTTTAGCTTTTTGTGCTGAGATGGCTTTGCATTTTGGACCCTTTGTAAGTTCATGTATTAAGAATTGACCTTGATCTTTCAGGTCAGATTCAGATCGAGGAAGTATGTGTCAGTGCTAAATTTCTACAGGCTGGCCATCCTTCTAGTCACGTTCCTCTGATACACCTGATGAGTTTCTGTTTAAGGCAGATGATTTGCAGTATATCAGATATGAATTTCTATGCAGAATGTGTTGTTTCAGAAGTTTCAAAATAATAGACTCTCAATCAATAAAAATGAGTCCATATATAGAGTTCAGTTGATAATACTAAATGTAGGTAACATACTTCTAACCACATCTTTAAATGGGCATTTAAGGAAAGTCATATTGACCAACCAGTCAATTTGAATGGGGCTCACAAGTGAACCAGAGGGGAGTGAATTTGTTGCCCCAGTTTGTGTCCTGATTAAAATTTCCCTAAAAGGAAAGTGCAGTTGGGACGCAAAGGCTTCCCTAGCTTAGAGTATATCCTGAACCAGCATTTTTTCTTTTTTTTTTCTTTTTTGATTGTTTAAATTATGCTCTCATTGTCCTGGAACAAATACCAGGTTTTTTCCCCAGTATATACTATGTATTACATAGTTTTGGAATGTAGAGGAGAACTCGATTAAAGACTTGATTATAGCTGTTGGAATGTTTGAACACATTGGTATAAATTAGTTCAACACTCCTGTAATTGGAAAAGGGAGGGGATAATAGTGGAAGTAAGGTTGGAGCTGTGTACGGAGCAGAATCTAAGATTTGTGATAGAGAAATGTCGTACAGCTGGAAAATGCTAGTGATTAAGGCACCAGACTAGAAACTAGGAGACTGTGAGTTCTAGCCCTGCCTTAGTCATGAAAGCTGGGTGACTTTGGGCCAGTCACTCTTTCTCAGCCCAATCTATCTGCTACCTTGAGTTGCTTATAAAAATAATAAAAATTTTAAAAACCTCATAAATAAATTGCACTAAAGAGTATGCTGGAAGCTATTAGTTTGAATGGACTCGTCCAGGCAAGATAGCAGACAATTTTGCCACGCTTTCGTTTGTGCTTTGGAACGTGCAGCAAATGGATTAGCTGAACTGCACCATACTTGAACGCTCCCCATATCGCTACAAATATATTAAATTGTCAGAGCTAAAGAGACTTGAGTTTATTCATCTTGCCCTTACCAGCTGCTGTTTGTGGCATTTTGGAACAAGAGCTGGAATCAGATGGGGAGAGGGGGGAAATGGGATGTTGTCTCTTTAAGCAGCTGAGCAAACCATATGCCAATAGCGTAGCTCTTGAGTTAAACTGCATGTCTGTGTGCTGAGTAAGGAATGTGGTTGCATGCCTGACCCGTTAGCTATGACTGCTCCTTGGTGGATCGGCTGTTGCTCATGTGCTGAGCTCATTCAGGCTCGCTGGAGTTGGCGCTGGGCATACACAAGAGGCGAAGTCAGGAGGAAATTAATCCTGCTGAGAAGAAATATTTTTGTCCGATTACCTTCCTCTTTCCCTTTTTAATTTCTCCTCAGAGCTGGATCTGTGGGTGCCTCAAGCTCTCTCTTTCCCTTTTTTCGGAAAGAGGAGGCTTTCTCTCCCCCCCCCACTCCACCAGCAGCTGTTGTTTGGCGAGGGCAGGAGATAACTCTGGGAAAGACACAATCCAGCTGCCTGGATGCCTTTGGATGTTATGATTGCTTCCTCTGAGGACCAGACCTGGCCAGACATGCACAAGGGGCAGATGAAGTTGAAAATCAGGGTCAGGCGAATGAAGCAAAGCAGAGACATACGAGGTTGGTCTCCGGGATTATTATCCTTAAAAGAAAGGCAGGGATGTGCATGAAAGTGACTGGAAAAAGAAAGGGGTGGGTGGGTGGGTGGGTAGCGTGGAGAGCTTGCTTAGTATGGACTGTGTGCTGGGGAAAGAGGCAGATTGAAAGCTGACATCTTGCACTTTTAGAACTGGGTGAATATCTGCATTAGGTATGTGGTAGTGGTGGGTACACATGTCCATTGTTCCCTTGGGTGTGCAGATACACGATACGGGCAGCAACCCTAAGCATGCTCTAATAGCCTTCTGAGGAAATACGGTCTGAATTGGGTTGGCACCATGAGGCAAAATAAACATACATGTATATCTAATATATAATATACATACATGCATACACACCCACAATTGGGAAATGTGCTGATTGTTGCTGTTTCCTGCAAGAAGACTGTGTGAGAGTCAGTGGGCATTTAGCGATGAGGACTCTTTTAGATTTTGATTTAAGGAGGCTGGAACTTTTTCTTTTCTTTTTTTCCAAAAAGCAAGGTTAATTTTGTAATTGACTGAGACACCTCAAAACAGGAGTGCAAAGGAAATATCCCAAGAGAAGGAAAACAGATCTCTTATGTAATCTACCACATGTTCCTTTCTCCCGTACTTTCTTCTTTAGAGGTCACTGTCAAAAGGATGTGCAGATGGAGGGTGGGGTAGATGGAAGAGACAACAGACCCTGTGTTACTATCTGCAGCTTTGCATCCAGAACATCTTCTTTGTTTCTTCCTATGACTGATAGCATTCGTTCTCTAGAAGAATTCCTCAGCATGTCCATAATAGCGTATTATTTGCAGAAGGCAGTGAGTGCAAAAAGGGGTGGAAAGCAGCCTTTTAAACATGTAGAGTGACCTACTTTACCAAGTGGTGAGACAGAGAGTTTACAAAAATGGAAATTCTCCTACAGTGCTTGACCTTTTTGTTTGTCAGTTTGTTTTTAAAATGTCAGGAAGGGCATAGCTCAGAGATGGTGTCATTAGTAATAAGTCATTTGTGGTTATGACACATTTTTCTCTGCTTAGAACCTGTAAAGCTGGTCTAAGTAAAATACATGAACCAGAGGAAAATCTGGATCAGCAGCACATAAGCATTGATTCTATTAATATTTCATATTGTTGCTTTTTCAGACTGATTTTCTAGTTGTTATATACAAGCCTTTGCAGTCAAAAAGTAGAGTTGGCAAAAACTCAGAAAAAAAATTGACAGGTTGAGAATTGTTATACATTTCTTTTTAATTTTTCTGCATATAATTGAAATTACCTGTCGGGAATCCTATATACTCACTCGTGAACCAAAATTATTTCCTAATAATACAGCTGATATTCTTCAAATTTCCTGGTTTACAACTCTTACTGTAGCCATTGGAGGGCATCATATTGGAAAAAACTATCCTAGGTTATTCTTTCTGATTAGTACAGTCACATCTGTTTGCATCTGGCATATATTTTCTCTCAGTAAGAGGAAAATTAGGCACCTAAGAAGAAAATTCCTATTATGCTTAGGTATGAAAGGTGACATTATCATTTGGATATTATTTGGAACCCTGATGAAATTAGGTTTCTTATTCTTTTGGGTCCATGTTGGGATAATTAAGGAGTAATAATTTCCAATCTGTCAAATGGAAACAACTGGTCTTACTTCTTAAGTACATAAATAAGGAGAAAAAGAGAGAAAGGTATATTCATAGTGATATGTGGATAGAATAAATGTGTAATTGCTTTTAAAAAAAAGTCTGCCTTGGATGAGATAGAAATGAATGAGACTTGAACTGTGGTGCTACAAGGTGGACCTTGATAGCATGGAAAGGGAGATCAACTGATGTGCCAGCACATTTAAGGAGGAAGAGGCCAGATACGGTAGCAGAGATCTAGTAAGTCTTTTGCTGCAGTAAGAGCCTTTAAATAGGAGTCTGGTGTGAGATCCTAAAGCCATTGAGACTACAGCATCAAAAGAAGAGTAAGAACAGTTTATATATATATATTTTTTTTCCAGAATCCCTCTTATCTGCTGTTAAAAGGTCATGGTTAAACAGCAAATGGTCTGGCTTGCACAAGGGAAGGCAGTGAGACTGCAAGAGAAATATGCTGAGCATTCTCAGTGCCATGGATAATACAAAAAAGGATATGATGAAGAATTAGTGCAGCAGGGGTGACCTAATCAAGCTGATGGTGTGAGCTCCATTTGAGGTTGGTTTGAGGAAGGAAGCCAACTCTGACATGCTAATCCTATTATGAAGGGGAGCAAGGGAAATGGTGCCAAATGCCATTGCCCCATGCATGGTCTTAAATGGCAAACTTTTGGGCCTGATGCATCCCAGTCACCCTGCTCAATTCTGACTTAGCTACCCATCTTTATCCTGACTGCAGCATACTAAGCAAAATGGTACATTTGTCTATCTTCTCTTTTTAAACCTTTTTTCTTTTTTTTCTTTTGTGTCCCTCCTGCCTTTCTCCTTAAAATCTAGGCAGAGGGGTGGGGGAAGAAGCAACACCCTGAAAGACAAATCACTGCTTTTTCCAACTCGTTCACTAGATCAGAGAGGTTTGATAGATTGATGATTGATTCACATGATTTGTATACCACCCTATTCTAAAGATTTCTAAGAAAAGCTTTGTGGGTTTTTTTTTAAGGCGGTGGGTTTTGCTGGTGACCAAAGCAGACAGCTTATGACTGCTTTGTGTGGGAACAAAAGAACCAATCTGGGCTGTTGTCTCACACTCAGGAGACTGAGTGGCAAGCAGCAGACTCTTTAGCAAAAAGGAAGCTCTCTTGTGAGGCACCCTGCAAGATTTTCAAAGGCTGAGTTCATTGTTGGCCATGCTTATAAGAAAACATACAGAAGCTTCTTTTAAGCAAGTGGCAGCTTCTCTCTCTCTCACCCCCCCCTCGCCCAATCTTCTAATTAAGACAGAGATGCTGGAGGCAATATGAGGTCAGAGACTGGGGTTTTCTCAGAGATTTACAACAGGAAGTCCAACCTCCCCATGTAGTCTCTTCCTGATCTTCCAAGAAGGCACCAAATTCATTCTTATAAAATTGAAGGGTGGGTTGCCTCTCCCCCTCTCCTTTCTGTTTTTGACATTTGAGGAGTTGTGGGTTTTTTAAAACTACCTTCTACACATTGAATATATAATTCAAATATGTCACCATTGTATCCTTAACAAAAGTGCTTGCCTAAAAAAAACCCCTCGATTCAATTATAGGAACAAGAATCTTACATGCTAAATAACCTGGAATATAATCTGTGGTCCACCTTAGTATTGTACAGCTACCCACCCACAAACACCCATACAGTGTATAAGATTCCTTTCAAGGCCAAAGTCTTTTAATTTAACCTCTACACTTATTTCATTACGCTTATACTTATTTCATTAGTGTAGAGGATGGGTATGCTAACACTGCATGTATGAAATAATTCATGCCTTTGTTCTATACTTCATTTGAAATAAATACTATGTTCTTCATTGAAGTGGATTGTTTCCACCCTTCAAAAATTACCTGGATGATGGTGGCGGAAACAAGTCTTTCCACGCATACAACACTAAATATCGTAGGAGAGTTTATTAAGTTTAAACCAAGAGGGGACAATCTTTGGTTTCTGGGTCATTTTATTTCTTGTCCTTCATTTCATCTCCCTTCCCCCCCTTTCTCTCTCTCAAACACACACACACACACACACACACACACACACACACACTTTGTTCAGAATAAAAATAGCAACACAGTAAGGAAAGGTAATTTTTTAAAAAGCAAACAGGCAGTATTTGTAAGACGTGATCAGCGTTGGCATATCCCCCATAAGAGAGATTCCCTTGAGGCAAAACTTTCCCTCTCATGCCTTCAGCACTGAGTGCTTTAGAACCCTATGAACATGTCGGAGTACTTTGATCCCGATTACTGATCAAAGAGATTAGGGATTATTCATTGGAACTGTTACATAGGAATCAACAATAAACATTGCTTTCCGGTGCATAGAAAAAATTATTAATGGCACTAACAAACTGGGAGAAAGTTGTGGAAAGATGGAGATAAACTAATCTTAAAATTTAGCTGAATGGGGTTGCAACAGTTCCACTCATGTGTCTTTTTGAAAAGCTGCAGATGCTGCTGAGAAAACTGCATGTTATCACAGAGGTTCGCTACAGCTTTCCAGCTGGGATCTGGGTTGGCCTGAAATCTTCTTAGGTATATTTTAGTACATCTATTTCCCCCCCCCCTTTATTAACAGAATTTATATGGCTGCTCAACTCATTCACGGCGACATCTGGTGGCTGGTTGATGTCTATTTTATCATCCAAGTTGCCTAGAATTTGGATTTGGCATCCATGGGAATCTTGCATCTTTAGAGAACAAAGACAAGTGCTGTATTAAGTCACGATCTGCAGTGACGCAAAGGATTTGATACTACTTGAGCTAATGTTTTAATCTCCAAGAAGAATATTAAGCTTGAATTATTGTGAGCTAACTAAATCAGAGTTTAAATTGTTGCTACTTCTGGCAAGTGAAGTGCCTTTTTTTAAAAAAAATGTCCACTGATACTTGATGGGCGGCTGACTGCTTGCAGAATATAGAGGGAAATGCAGTGACTTTTCAGTTAAAGAAAATCAGTGTAAAATGCATCCATATTAAAAAAAAAGAATCTAAGTTGCATAGGTTCTCTTTATTTTGATACAGCACAAAACAGAAGGAAGGGTGGGAAAGATATTGTTCTCTAAATGTGGTAGACTGTGAATTGCAGGCTTCCGTCAGTGCTTGATCAAGTGCTGACATAGAGATCACACCCGTAATTGAACAAGGTTTGTATGGTTTGGTTTTCAATTAATTCAGAACCGATGTGCAATTGTTTCATGCCACAATGCAGATTGCAAATAAATGTACTGATGCTAAGCTAACTCACGGCTTTATGTATATATAAAACAACCCTGAACAATTTGGCAGCTAATCAGTGGAATTTTCCTGACAAGAAAAACGTTGATATAAATTAACGTATTTAAAAAAAAGTTTTTTAAATGAAATTTGATTTCTGAAACATACCTTAGTGCAGTGTTTCTCAACCTTGACAATTTTAAGGCATGTGGACTTCAACTCCCAGAATTCCACAGCCAGCATTGCTGGCTGTGGAATTCTGGGAGTTGAAGTCCACATGCCTTAAAATTGTCAAGGTTGAGAAACACTGCTAGTGTCTCAATTTTTTAAAAAAAATATTTTTGTAGATGAATTAAAACTGTTATCATAACCGAATATATCTAGCATATTCCCATAGACTGATTTTCCATGTAAAAACATGCTTGGAAGGAAATAGTTAAGATTTATGCTTAGAAAGAGGCTTTCTTTGAAATGTTAAAGCAGCCACTTCCTTTGCAAAGTTCACATGGCTGCTTTGAAAACTGTTTCTAGTTGTCTCTGTGTGTATCTTTCCAAGTCACCAGGTAAACCTTACAAAAGAAAGGTGCTTCCTAGATACATGCTTTATTATATTAGCATGCTTTGCAAAGCTCTTTTTTGTTATATTAATTTAAGTCTTACTCATGTTATTTTAATGATTTGGGTTTACCAATAACTATTTACCAACAGGTCAATTCTTCTTCTTCTTCTTCTTCTTCTTCTTCTTCTTCTTCTTCTTCTTCTTCTTCTTCTTCTTCTTCTTCTTCTTCTTCTTCTTCTTCTTCTTCTTCTTCTTCTTCTTCTTCTTCTTCTTCTTCTTCTTCTTCTTCTTCTTCTTCTTCTTCTTCTTCTTCTTCTTCTTCTTCTTCTTCTTCTGCCATATCCGTTATCGGATGTTGGCGATCATGTTGGTATTTACCTGTTGCTAGAGATGAGGATACAGAATGTACCAGCAATGTATTACCAGGTGCAGTTGGGAAATATTGAATGATCTTATATTCCTGTTTTATGTTGTTCAATTACCTAAATTTTGCACTGTGTTCATTCTCAAGTTCACATTTTCACTCCTAGCCAAACAGCATAACCATATATTTACTATTCCCAAAACACCTTTGGTCTAAATGGAACCTGTCATGTACATAGGCATCAGAAGAGTTGTTTTGATCTGATAGGTTGCAAGTTCAAATGTGATGATTTTTACTTCATAAATAAGAACTGGCATTTGGCCCTTGGTTTGTTTGTTTGATTTTTACCTTATAAGTAACTCAAGGTGGAGAACATGCCAAATGCTCTTTCCTCCTCCTATTTTCCCCACAGCAACCCTGTGAGGTGGGTTGGGCTGAAAGACAGTGACTGGTCCAGCTGGCTTTCATTTGCTCCTTTGTTCTTTTTCACTGTGGACCTTTTTACATTAACTCACATTTTTTGTTACATTCATTACGTTACATTCAGAAATATGTCTAATGAAGGGTTGTTAAGAAAAATCTGAAACCACTGCTTAATCCTGATTCCAAATTTTGGTGAGCCTTGCCCATTTTGCTGTTTTGAAAAATGTTACATTGACCCGGGGAACCGGGCTCAAAATACCAAAATTAGCACATTGCAGCAGGATAGGGGAGAGGTAGAAGTGAATGTTCTGCTCTTTGTTACAGCAGTATGACGTTTCTGTGAGGCTTCATAAAGTTCTGTGAAACACAGTTTGTCACATGAAACCAACACTGTTGGGTTGTGGTTTTTTTTGCAAGAAATGCATAAAAAAAATCTTGTAAACCAAAGAAGTCAGCTCCAAAGGTGCTTTTTCAAAAGGCAACTGGGCTTTATCTTTCCTAGAAGATGTTTCGCTTCTCAGCTTGTTTACCTGCTAATTTCCTTTGGCTTTAACCTAATTTGAAGACCCTGTGAGAAGAGATCACTTTAGATTTCGCATCAGTTCAGATTTCTTTTTAACCTTGATGCTTCATCTGGGGTATCAGAAAGAAAAAGAAACGTATCAGAGAGAAGATCCTCCTATTTTTAACTGAGGCCCACCTAAAGCTTTTTATCCTCAGCAGCCATGCAACCCCTAACACACTATCTCTGAGGGAATGTGGTTTTTCTTTCACATTGAATGTTCCTGAATTGATTGATCTGTCTAAATGTTCAATGCTTGAACATTAATATGCCCAATATATACAACACAAGGAGGAATAAAACCAGGGTTGGATGAGGTTCAGAAAGAAAGATATATATTTAGAAAAAATCTATCTTAGGTGGATATCTTAGTACAAAAGTAGAAAATTTAACTATAGGAAAAGTGTGGTCCCAATTGCAGTTATAAGTCGAGGACTATATGGAGGACTAGATGACCTCCAAGGTCCCTTCCAACATCATCATCATCATCATTATTATTATTATTATTATTATTACTACTACTACTACTACTACTACTACTATATCCAAAACATATGGCAGGTACAGTACATGTTGCTTGTAGTATGTACAGTGAGAGCTTATGAACTAGAGACAAAGTCCTTGTGTGTCCAATCACACTGCCAATAAAGAATTCTCTGTTCTGTTCTGTTCTGTTCTGTTCTGTTCTACTCTACTCTACTCTACTCTACTCTACTCTACTCTACTCTACTCTACTCTACTCTACTCTACTCCACTCCACTCCACTCCACTCCACTCCACTCCACTCCACTCCACTCCATTTCAATATTCTCTTTTCACAACATAAGCTGACTTGTATGCCTGTGATGGATTTTGCCTCCCCAGCTAAATTGCCTTGACTCCAGGATCTGATACTGCAAATCTTTTATTTTTGGGTTTGCTCTTTTTAAAATAGATTGAATATTTTGCATCACAAACATTGGCTTAGCAATTGTCATATGTGTAAAAATGTAAAAGCCCACATTCTTTGCCTCGGTTGTTAATGTGCCTTGCAGACACCATGTTCTCCTACTTTCCAGCTTATTTTGGTAAATGCAAGGAAAGAAAGTTTATTCCTGACTTAATTAAATTCAATGGCTTGAGGTTACAAGCAGTAAATGAAAGGCTCAGAAAAGGATTGTTATAAGACTGTGACTGCAAAGGCACCAAGTGGGTGGTACATTCAGTCTCTATCTAGTGTTGTCTACATCTAACACAGTAACACACACAACTAACATACAAATGCCTTATTATTTCCTCTTATCTACTTTGAGAGCAACATTCCTTGTAGGTTTTCCAATGTTAAATAAGCCCCATATCTTATGCTCATCATGGTCATTTGTACTCTATATTCACCCAAGAAACACATAGCTCTTGTAGGGAAGCATGTCTCACACAAGGAGGAGTGTTTACAAGGTTTCTGGTTCACTATCTCTTGTAGGCAAGGCTTCCTCTCTGTTTCTATTCTTTATGTTGATGGAAACAAAGAATGCTGAATACCTCAATGCTGGATGTACTGTATTGTAATTGACTTAGTTTTTTGCTTGTGTAGTGCTAATGTAAAGCTGGTAAGAAGCACTTTAGAGTGCTAGTTTAATCATGTTGTGGTTCAGCTAATAGGCAGATTGCTAGTGTTTTTGTTGGCTGGGCTAGATTGTATTTTATGCATGTGCAAATTACAAGTAAACATAGTGCCATGAGCCTTTCTATTATGGTTTTAAGAGATAATGTACAAAATTATTGCTTATGGTTGCTGTGATCAGTTCAAGCAATTTTCTTGCTCCAGTGCAGACCAAACAAAATGCTATGGATAGTACAGTAAATAGCCTTTTGTGTAACCATATACATTGTCAAAGCAAAACTAAGAGTTAGGAAGCTATTAAGGGTTGTACCTTCTAAAAGGATACCAGACTATGAAAGGCTGCCTCACTATCCCTAGGATTCGTTAAGGTACTTAAAAAGGGAAGTTGCTCTTGGGTGTGTGCAGTTATGTCATTCCGCTGATGAAATGGCACCCACCAATAAAACAAAGGCTCCCTACCTCTCCTGCCCCAAATCTGTAATGGCAGGTTGGAGAAGTCTTCAGAGCAGATTTGAGAAGAGAGGACAAAAGGAAATAATTTTGTTAAAAAATATATTAAATAGAATACTCTGTGAGTTCTCCAACTTCTAAAGTTGATAATTCGATAAAACGTTTCAAACAACAACAACAAAAAGAAGTTAAGTTGCCGTGATGTGTCCCACCTTTGCTAATATCCAGGTGCTTTCTAATAGATGGAACCTAGGTAGACAATCAAGATTTATCTTAATGTTATATCCCACATCTACTTACATCCATTCTGTTTATTTTCAACTTGCCACAGTGCAAATACAGGTTAGTGGTTGACTGGGAATCTTATCTAAAGTGTCAAAGAATGCAGCAGCTTTGATTTGGGATTCTGGACAGGATAAGCAATTAGTATCTTGCCAGGTTTCAGACAAATTTCCAACCAGCGGGAGGAACTACAAGAAACCCAAGAGCTGCTTCTACCCACACTGTTCCACTTAGGGATTCTTTCCCTCTCTCAATTCCATTCATGTCAAGAGAATGCCATTCCCAAACCAGATATCCTGCCAAAGAGTCATAATGGTAAAAGGAACTGCTTGTTATATTTTCCTCCCTTGATTTCAAAGTAGAAAGGCAGCTAGCCTTTATTGTAAGCAAAAGCCACCCCACCTTCAGAGAGGCTAAGTGTTTTGCTTGTATTTCCTCATGGATTTTCAATGAAATTATATTGGGTTCTTAAATTTTAAAAAAAGCAAGTAAATAAAAAATTAGCGACTGGGCTAATTGCAGAATTCCTTCTCTTTATTTTTTGTTCTTTGCTCTTTTCAGTTCCCCATTTAATATTTTATCATAACTGTGAATGGTTGCTAAATGATGCAGTCACTAAATGAGAACTATCTGTATGATCCAAGCAGCGACCCAGTTCTTGCGATGAAAACGAACATGCTAGACAAATAAATGAATGACCATTTTCTATATTATTATTATTAACAACAACAACGATGATGATGATAAAGTTAGAAGGGACCTTGAAGGTCATCTAGTCCAACACCCTGTTCAGGCAGGAAACCCTATACCATTTCAGACAAATGGTTGTCCAATCTCTTCTTAAAAACTTCCAGTGTTGGAGTATTCACAGCTTCTGGAGGCAGGTTGTTCCACTGATTAATTATTTTAACAGTCAGGAAATTTCTCCTAGATTGCTTCTCTCTTTGGTTAGTTTCTATCCATTGCTTCTTGTCTTACCTTCAGATGCTTTGGAGAATAGCTTGACTTCCTCCTCTTTATGGCAGCCCCTGAGATATTGGAACACTGCTATCATGTCCCCCCTCATCCTTCTCTTCATTAAACTAGACCTGTGGTGGCAAACCTATGGCACACGTGCCACAGTGGCATACAGAGCTCTCTCTGGGCACGTGCACCATCGCCCCAGTCCTAGGCCTTCAGCTGGGTTTTACAAAACCTTTTCGCTTTAGGCCTCAGCCGCCGTGTGCAAAAAAAAAAGGTTCAATCAATCAATTTCAAGTTCTCGCGGGGGAAAAAAAGATTTCGCAAAGTTGGAAATCATTGACTGAACTTTTTAGTCCCACCCAGTCTGCTGTTACTACCGAAGCCATGCCCACCCAATGGGCCATCCTCACCCGGCACCCGATGATACATAAGTGGGGTTTGGGTTGCAGTTTGGGCACTCGGTCTCTAAAAGGTTCGCCATCACTGAACTAGACATAACCAATTCCAGCAACTGTTCCTTATATGTTTTAGCCTCCAGACTTACTGTATAGATTCCAGGACTTTAGGGCTAACCCTTGGGGAAAGTTCTGATTGGATGAATAGGAAGGGCACCATTACATAGTATTACCCATTGTAATGTCCTGTGAGAATACTCTTTGCTAATACTTCAATATGACAGGAAGGCAGTACTACAGTTAGGAAATAATGAAATATGAATCAAACAGTGATGTATGGATGATGTACTATCAGTTCACAGCACTTTGCAGGTTCTGTGGCTGGGATATTCATTAACACATATGTAGAATAAAAATCATCCTTGTTTTTTTTTCTTAGTTTTATTCATTTATAACATAAAATGTGAAAATACAAAAGCAAGTAGGGGACAATAGTAGAAAAAGGGAAAACAAAAAAGGTGTGAAGAAAGGAAGGGGGAGAAACAAAAGGCATTGACTTCCAACTCTCTTTGTTGCAGTAAAATCAGACATTAAAATCAAATCTCAACTTTTTACATTTCTATAGTAGTATGCACCAGCCATTTCTGTATAGGCAAATCAGTCTAATCAGTAAAACCCCAAATCATAATATCATTTTTTTCCACCTGAACACGAAATCCAGAAGTAGTTTCCAAGTAGAAACACAAGTACTTATGTTCTTTTCTTTTATCAGCAGTCAATTTGGTCATCTCTGCTAATTCTATCCGCATTTGTAACCCTTCGTCCATGGTAGGAATCGAGGCATCCTTTCACTTTTGTGCATAGAGCAATCTTTCTGCTGTCACCATATATAAAATCCTAGGGGTTTTTTTCCTGATGGACATGCTGAAGATTGATGTTCTTGAGTTCTGAATATTTGGAATGATTTTTTGAGGGGGGGAAAGGAGGTTGATCAGCAGAAAGAGGGAGGGTTCTGCATAGCATGCTTTGTATCATTTTTGCTGCTAAAAACCGTCTCCTCCTTGCAGCATTGGGTCAAATCTTTCTCTAAATCCATAGATCTGACATCAGTACTGCTTTGCCCTGGCCTTGAGGAATAAATCAGTTAGAATAGATGCTTTCGTTTCTCTTCAACAGACTAAATTATTTATGTTGTGATATGCTAACAGGTAGAACAGTTGTATTGTACTAGGTACAATATGGCTTCTGTTAGAAATGCATCTGAAATGCTTCCATTTTGACTGCTAGTTTGTCATCTTACATGTGGTGCAAGTAAAAGGGCAGAAATACATGCATCTGAGTGTACTCCTCTGGTGAAATGGAATGCAAAAGGCAGAGGGGCAATAAATAGAAGTAACCGTAGCTCATGGACACCTGCACTAATCTCATTTCATTCATTCTGATTTAATATTCTGGTTGAGGGAATGATGTCATGGGAGAGGTAGTGCTGCAAAAAGCATTAACTCTCTGCATCTCAAATTGACAAAGAGATCCTGAAAACTCAAATTTCAATATTTTTAGTAGTTATCTGGTCATAGAGGAAATATCTGTGTTAATAGTGGACTTTTTTCTTGCTTTCTGTTTGATGCTTAACTGCTGGAAAAACAAACACTGTTAGATCCGAATTAGGAGTTAATGAAAGCTAGGCTCCCACAGCGAAGAGTTCTAGGAAATGTAGCTAAGGAGCACGTGAGCAGTCTAAAAAAAAGGGAGAGAGAAAAAATGGAAAAACATGAATCAGATATTACGTTTTGCTCAAAGGATCTGATCAGAAATGAAATCCTGCCCTCTCTGTCTAAATACCTTGACCACCCACTCAGCGTATAGACTCATTTTTCTAATTAACCTATACAAGGAGCTGCTTAATTGGCCAGTTGCCAGAGCTTGAATGAGAAAAGATCTTTTTATGTACTTGAGTAGGAGCTGGAGAGGGAGGAAGATGCTGAAACACTGCCAAAGTGACATGGGTCTCTGTCAACTATACAAACCCAGCTTCTGTACTGGCAGTGAATCAACCAGAGATGATTGATGATGGACAAAGGAACAAGATCTAAAATTATGGGATCAGTGCTTTGGAAAGATCCTGGGAGTGATTGGTTCATTCCGTAATCTTCAAATGGTTCTTCAGGGATAAATCTGTTATTAGGTGTTCCTCAATTAGAAAATATATCGTGCTTACCTGAAACAAGCTAAAAAAAACTCTTTTATAAGTGTGCAAACATGGGAAAGTCTTGGATGTGGTTTAGATCCATACCTTTCTACCTTTTCAGACCTGGGACACATCTTCAACTTAGGAACACCTTGTAGGACCATTTTTCTTTATATTTTTAAAATCCTGGATTGGTATAACAGGCGCAGACCTTTGTGTGTATGCAAGAATTGATTCATCACTTGAAAACTTAATATTATATTCTCATTTCTTAGCAGATAGCAGTTAGTTCAGCATGTCTAATCTGAAGTGATGCTATAACACACATGGAAAAATGGCCATCAATTTTCTGCAATACAGCAGGCTTTCCTTGATTACAAAATCAACACAGGAATGGTTTCTAACAGTGAACATTTTTAAAATCATTGCTCAAAGCTACTCTCTTGACTTAGACCCTCTTAAACCAGGATATAACAACACTGGCAACTGTTCAGTCTGCTGTTTCTCAGATGACAAATCTCACTCACATGTGACTGCTAAAGATTCTCAAGAGGACTATTTATAAATGAAGAGTAAAATTATCCCTCAAAGCCCTGACCAAATTCCAGTCCGGGTAGTTTATTTCCTGCCTTCCTAGAATTACACACATGCACACAAGCTTACAGCCCACCTCCCCCCTGCAGATTCCTTTATTTTATTTTATTTTATTTTTTATTTTATTTTATTTTATTTTATTATTTTATTATTTTACACTGTCTGTCTGTCTGCTACTTCCCATCACTAAGATAGTCAGTTGTTTTGTAATCAGCTAAAAATGTGCAAGCTGGAACAAACCTATGCTGCTTGCTCATGCATTGGGAATAGTGATCTGTAAAACACCGAAAGAGTAATGTCAAAAAATAACATGGTGCTCTCTAGAGAGACTTGGGATTTTTATTAGGTAGCATAGATTCTGTAAACAGTTGGAATCGATGGGTGATAAACAGACAATCTTGAAATTGGCTTTTGGAAAAAGGAAAAGCAACAGTGAATGGAAAATCCAGCCATTGTTATTACAGTAAGCACTGAAAGAACGAAGTGATTAATGCAAATGATAAATGAGCTAACTCATTAATCTTAGGTTTAAAATGTGGATTTTTATTGGAGCATGCAATATATGCAGATTGATGCTTTGTCTTGACAGAAACATTGTTGTAAGTATCCCTCATCTCTTGCTTTAGGAAATACAGTTATTTATCAAAGTCTAAGTGTTTTCCCTTGTTGGTTTATATAATTCTTTTCAAGTATTTATCCACAAAAAATAGTATATTTCTCCAAGGATCCAGAATTCCTATTTGAACAATATGCTATAAGTCTGAAGAATTCTAGAAAATACTTACTCATTCTTTTGAGAGAATTTGATTGATTCTTACTGGATTTAAATTTATTAAAGTTGTTTTTAGAACTATGGAATGTAGGTTCGAGGTTCATTTTTCCAGTTTGTTTTGTTGATTTTTAACAATCTGGCTTAAAAAAAGAAGAAAGAATTGTATCCATTTGAGTTTTGATTTAAAAAAAAGTGCATGAGCGATAGTGGCACAGTGGTTAGAATGCAGTATTCAGATTGATTCTGCTTGCTGCCAGGAGTTCGATCCTCACCGGGTTGACTTGGCCTTCCATCCTTCTGAGGTTGGTAAAATGAGGACCCAATATCCTGACTCTGTAAACCCACTTAGAGATGGCTGTAAAGCACTATGTAAAGTCTAAATGCTATTGCTATTTACTAAATAAATGTAAGTAGAATATAATTATCTTCTAATAGTCACAGTTCTCCACAAATTTGTGGTGTACATATCTGAATTTAAAGAAAAAAAACACAAAATAAGCATGGAGGAAATAAAAAATAATGTAAGGGAATTGGATTTTTCTAGTAATATATGTATGCATATTTTTAACAATTTCAAAATGATGTGAAAAACGGATCAAATGAACTAAGGAGGGATGAGAAACTGAAGTTAATAATTTAATTCATCCTTCTAACCATGCTTTCTTTGCTCATTCTCTTTCTCTTTTTTACATTAATATTTGTTTAACTATGTTTCTTAACTAAGTAATAGTTGGATAATATTAAGATATGAGGTATGCGTATTAAATTCTGTTTCATGAAATAGAGTTGTAAGAAAGTAAAAGAATATTACCCATATTGACAAGTTTTAGCAAATAGCAGATCAGGAAACTTTTAAGAGAGATGACAATGGACACTAATGAAATACTGATCCTGAAACAGCTACTCCCCATTTAGCAACCACCTTAGTTAGCCATCATTTGCAAATACAATGGTAATAAATAGTAGTGAAATAAATTCATGCTCCAACTAACATGCATGCTTATAACCACATTTCTACACATGACAATCAGAAACACTGGAGTCAGAGTAACCCTGAATTTTATCTGAATGAGCTAGCAGCAACCAGCAATCTTTGTAGCAACCAGAAATCTTCTCGTCTGTCTCTGAGCTATATGTTCACGTAGTGACCACTTCGTTTAATGACAACATCTCTGGAACAGATTGCAGTGGCTAAACAAGGAGACAATGTAGTAGGCAAGTAAAAAGGAAAGTTGAAGAGTGTGGGAATGCAACACATTGACAAAGCCTAACACCAGGACAACTATAGCAATATCCCCAAGAGCCATACTTGCTTCCTAGCTAGCAAAATCAGTTATTTGCTTTTATAGGCATGTCTCATGTTTTTATGAAAGCTAAGGGCTGTACGGAAATGTTCTCTCGCCAAATAGTTCCACAGATAGAAAGTTTAGTTCATTACTGAAGTGATAGGCGATTAGAATGAGTGTAGAATATTACAAGTAAAATGCAATTAATGAAAAAGAAAATATTGCTCCTAATTCCTATTTCCTTCCTTTCTTTCCTTCAGGGGGCTTTGCCACCTTTTCGTCTTGTTTCCCAGGACTCTGTGAAGGAAAACCAACTGCCATCCTGCCAATGAGTATCTCGCAGCCATGCTTGCCAGTGGCCAATGTTGGCCCAACACGCATCTTGCCTCACCTCTATCTAGGTTCCCAGAAAGATGTCTTAAATAAGGTACTCTGTGGCATTGAGGGAGCTGGGCTTGTCTTGTAGAATCTGTATTTTCTTCTGTAAAGGCACCAAGAGTCGTTTGCTCCCTGTGGGCAATTGTACATCACCCAGTTGAACAATAGCATCTCTCCCCCTCTCCCTCTCCCTCTCCCTCTCTCTCTCTCCCCCTCTCCCTCCCCCCCCCCCTCTCTCTCTCTCTCTCTCTCAACCTCTGAAGGGTGCAGAGAGAGACACTTCATAGGCTTCCCTTGAAGCATTAAAGGCATTAGCAGTGGGAATATCAGGATGGTGAGGCTGTCCCTAAGAAATGTTATGTGAGGGGAACCAGTTTTGTATTGCCAGAGTACAGTGCCAGCCAGGCTAAAAAACAACACTGACCTCAGCTTTTCCATGTCCAGCCAGAGGATGAGGTATTAGCCTTGGCATTCAGCTGTGACTGATGGTAAGTTGAGGTGCCAGAGAGTGTAGGCAGCACAGCCTACATCTGCAAGAAAAAATCCTTTGAGAGGGCCCCCAAATGCATAAAGATGGGCATTAGGAATGGAAGAGAGGGAGGGAGCAGCACTGTCCTTTCAAAAGGTGCCAGAATGCTTTGGCTATGATAGGGCTGCAGGGAAGAGAGAGACTAAGAAAGAAGTCATTATTATAATATCAGTGGGCATGTATCCCAGGCAGGAGGGAGCCAGTAGCGTATATGCTCACAGGGAGGTGGGAGGAAGCATCTAAATTAGAGGTGCAGAAAGAAAGAAAATAACATTTTATACAGGGAGTAGAAAGACACAAGAATGAAAAAATGCTAAGAATGTAAACTTGGGAGTTTGGCTGGCTCCTAGAATTTGAGGTTGGGGTTTATTGCACAGGGACTGTGTAATAAAGAAAAAAATGGTAATTCAACAAGAGGAATATTGTGTTGCCCTTGACATTGTTGGTGAAGGTGCAGCTCTTTGTTATGACAAGAAGCTGCTCAACAATTTTAAATTGGTGGCTAAAATACATAGAAGCCCTCTATGGCTACAAAACCTGATGGTAGACAGTCTAGTACAGCGGTTCTCAACCTTTTTCAGGCCGTGACCCCGAACTGCGCCGCGCATGCGCGGCGCGACGGCCCGCATCGTGCATGTGCGGTGCTACCCCGCGCATGTGCGGTGCTGCCCCCTGCACCGGCCAAGGGGAAAAGAGGACAAAAATGGCAGACTGCGTTGTTTGGCGACCCCCGTGAAATGGTCGTTCGACCCCAAATGGGGTCGCGACCCACAGGTTGAGAACCGCTGGTCTAGTAGGAGATACAGTACAAGAGAGAAAGGAGGACAATGTACTAAGAATGGAAAAACTGTAACCTCCTCAACATTGTCGAAGTGTAATTCCTTGCCTCCTTCTCTTTGGCCATACTGACTGTGGCGTTGAGAACTGTAGTTCAATATCTTCTGCATTTCCATTGCCTCTTACAACTAGCGCACAACCTCTGGAAGAATAGGGGAGAGGATTATGCACTCAATGACAAATGTAAGAACTTAGCTCTTTTTTTCTTCAGGACCTGATGACCCAGAATGGGATCAGCTATGTTCTCAACGCCAGCAATTCATGTCCTAAACCAGATTTCATCTGTGACAGTCACTTCATGCGCATTCCAGTCAATGACAATTACTGTGAGAAACTGCTTCCTTGGCTGGATAAATCGATTGAGTTCATTGGTAAGACCAGGCTTATTGGTAAAAAGCTCTTGAAAAAAAAATGTTTTCATACCTTTTCAGTTTCTCTGCTGTTGTGGCAAATGATGACCAATTTGCTCAGTTCCCCCTCTCCCGTTCCATTGATCCCATATTTTAAAGATCTACGGTGTGCAAAATACCAACCTGCCTTTGGAAGATGGACCTTCTCCCTTGCACAAAACAAGTTCCTGGTGCTGATGGCCAGATGATAAGGCTGATGTAAATTTGGATACCACAGAGGAACAATTAGTACTACTTGAGACAATACTGCTCCTTCCTTTGATGAATATGCTTGTTAAACTTCAGAACAGCCAGGCTTCTTCAGATATTATTTGTTAAACAACTGCATATGTAGAAGAAATAATTTATTTCTTAAGACATAGAATGTAAGCAGTGCTTCAGATTGTCTGTGAAAGCACTCTTCATCATCCTGGTACCTTCTGGAGTATTGAATCAACTCCCATAGTTCAGAGCCAGAATGACCTTTAGGATTTAGGAATGTTAATATCCAAAATATCTACAGGATGAATGAATGAATGAATGAAACATTTGTAAACAATGCAGATATTTGTTGACTTGTTTAATTAATGCTATGCTTAAATAAATGAATTCTGTGCCCAGATTTTTAATCCAGGCTTTATTTATTTGTTCCATAATTTTTATCATGTCAAAGCAACACAATTTGTTGCAAATGATTGTCAAATAGACAGCCGTTGTCCAGGCTGTAAGAATCAAATGACCCCCTCATAAGGGACAACATATTTGCCTGTTTGGTTCCTTTAAAGCAGGGGTTCTCAACCTTGGCAACTTTAAGACTTGTGGACTTCAACTCCCAGAATTCCTCAGCCAGCAAAGCTGGCTGAGGAATTCTGGGAGTTGAAGTCCACAAGTCTTAAAGTTGCCAAGGTTGAGAACCCCTGCTTTAAACTATTTTAAATTTGCACTATGCAAGTTCTCTGATTCCCATATTATATATGGACTATACAACTGGATTACAACATTTTTTTAAATTTCATATTGCTGGGCTAATTAGAGCTATAGTCTGAGATCCTCAGATTCCCTCTCCTTGCTGCAAGCTAAACGCAAGAGCTGGGTAACCAGCATGACAAGCACAGTGAAACCTAAACCTTAATTTGCAACAGTCCATAATTTACATAATGACATTACTATACAAATGATGTGATTTGCATAAGGATGTCAATAAACAAATGATGAAATATATGGCCCTATGAAGCCATGGTGTTCAGCTTACCAGAGTGAACATCCCCCCACCTCCCAGTTAATCAATCAAAACAAGGTTTCACTTTAGTTAAAGCAAGTTTTGGCTTAAAGCATCCACCTGTGCAGAGATAAATATCTTGTTCATACGGTTTATTGCTTTTTCCTTCTGGTCTCCAAGGGAGAGCAAGGTTAGTCTGCAGCAACAAAGACAACAAGGAAGTTTATGACACATTTAAGATTTCAGATTTGGTAAGATAAGCTTTTACTTCACCGAATCTGAAATGATCTGAAATGGGTCTTGGTAGTCTTTAAGATGTCTTTGCTTGAGGTGACCTCTGCTTTCTTGTGCTGCAGATAAGGCCAAGGTTTCTAGCTGCCAGGTGATTGTGCACTGCTTGGCAGGCATTTCCCGATCAGCCACCATTGCCATTGCATACATCATGAAGACCATGGGCATGTCTTCAGATGATGCCTACAGGTAGGTTTCTACAAATTTCCAGAAGATGCTAATTCTTTTTCCTTTCCAAGGAGAATAGTTGGTTGGCTGGTTCTTCCCCACCCACCCCCACTTTCCCTTCTCCCCTCCCACCCAATCCTCAAAAGCTTTTTAGGACAGGTTTTATTTTTTTCAATAGCTGTTTTTGAAGTCAAACTTTTTTTTCCTCTATGTCCCCCCACAAAAAGACAGTGGAGCACATAAAAAAGAAAATAATACCATAAATGTTATGCCTTTTGTGAAGCTCCAATTCTTAATTCTTGGCCCAGTTTCTTAGTGTAAGCTTAGAAGCTGATTTACGTAACTGTCAGGCTTGTGGTAGCCTGATGATTGGCTCCACTCTTTGAATGTTTGGGATCACTCACATGTAAATTTAGTCATTTTGTGATTCACAGTAAAATTGTTTTTTTTTAAAACTGATAAGGCACACTGAACAAAAAAAAATGAAGTGCTAAACTAATACTCTATTCCAGGGGTCCCCAACCCCCGGTCCGTGGACCAGTACCGGTCCATGGCATGCTAGCAACCGGTCCGTACAAACAAGCAAAGCCACATCCGCGGAATGCAAGCAGCACACAAAACCACGCATTTTCCGGTCCGTGGAAAAATCTCTCTCCACAGAACCGGTCTCTGGTGCCCAAAAGATTGGGGACCTCTGCTCTATACAGTAAGAGCTTATATATGGGTATGGAATCAACATATATAACCACTTTGCTGAACCCTTGAAATTTGTGTTGATCTTCTATTGGACAAGGAGAGATCCTTAAATATATCTGTACTTTTTAAAGCCATGGGCATGTGGGAAAGATGAATATAATTAGTTTCTAGTGTTGCTTTGAATTATAGAGTTTTTAAGAATCTTTTACAACCATGGCTTGCTGATTAGATGTTCAAAATCTTGGTAATGCTTTCACGATCTATAAAATATATCTTTATTGGAAGTAAGAAAATGCCATGTAATAATCATGGCTCTTTGCTTGCCCCAACAGGTTTGTCAAAGACAGACGTCCCTCCATATCACCCAATTTCAACTTCTTAGGTCAACTCCTAGAGTATGAGAGAAGTTTGAAGCTACTCAAGGCTTTGAAGGCCCAAGGAGAGAAAGGTGAAGGGGAACCCCAACAAGAATACTTTGAGACTTGCGAAGGTAATAGACCCCAGACTCTGTTTATCTCGGAAAAGTCTGAGGAGGTATTAAAAAGCACAATCTTGGAAACATCCTCCATTGACTCTGAACGATCACTAGGAATTTCAAAGGTTGTCTCACCGATGGCATTGCAGCAAGGACTCAATGGGCTGCATTTATCTTCTGAGCGCATCCAAGACACCAACCGACTAAAGCGTTCTTTTTCTCTGGACATCAAGTCAGCCTACTGTCCTACTCAAAGGCAGGAGATCCCAGTCCCTACAGAAGTAGGAGAAACTCCCAAGCTTTGTAAGTTGGACAGCCCCTCAGGTCCCAATGGTACGTGTCAGTTCTCTCCTGTTCCAGATGGTTCTGACTGGCCCAGTGGATCTGACTTCATTCTAGAGGCCAAAGTACGACAGCGACGGAAGCACAGGCACCAAGCAGGCTCCCCTGCCCATGGGCTGAGCCTGAATTTCAGTGGGATGTGTGCCATGCACAAAAGCACCAGCACGGAGGACAATATCAAGCAGACCCTTCGGCTGAGCCTTCCCAATGTAGGGCAGCAGCTGGCCCAGCCAGCCACAACCCCCTCCGCTGCTGGTACTTGGGGAATGCACGTGGAATCCCCAAGCACGCCTTCTGCGGAGAACCCCTGGTACTTCAGCACAGACTCAGCGACAGGCAGCAAAGGCAGCGGGAGTGGGACTCTCTTTGCCAGCGCCACCACCTACTCCTCGTTCAGCTGCAGCACAATCCAGGCAAGCTGTGAGATCAGATTGAGGGACAAGCAACGAGGAGAGCAGCGAGAGGTGCGACACAGCTGGCACGAGGACACCATGCCCGAGAAGCAGTTCAAAAGAAGAAGCTGCCAAATGGAATTTGAAGAAACCTTATCAGAGAGCAGATCTCGGGAAGACCTGGGCAAAATTAGCAAACAGTCTAGCTTTTCGGGCAGCATGGAGATCATAGAGGTGTCCTGATGTTTCACTGTGTGAGATTTGAGAGCAAGTGTGGGTGCATCTGGGGATGTGGGGGGGGGGGTAGAAGGGAGGTAGGGATGAGGAGAAAGATTGGTGACATATTTAACTGAGGAGGGTGTGGGTATGTGTTAAGAGCATTTTCTCATGTGCCCGTGTGCATTTCCAAAGGGCGTATCCACTAAAACAAAGGCAAAAAGCGAAAGGAATCTGAAGTCAAGAAACATAATGGTGCATGCTTAGTGCCTCCTTTGGTTCCTACCTCCACCACCACCACGACAAACCACAATCACATTCCCTTGTTTTGGGTAGGTGGAGAGTATATTAACTCTTTAAATATTGGGTTCTTTCCTTTTGCATGCAAAGGGTGCTTTCTCTTCCCCTTCAGAGGGAACGGGGGGGGGAGAGCTGATGCAATGTGTCCTACGATGGGGTTGAAAGAGAAACCAGGGCGAAGTTGAAGCTTGGGAGGAGTGATAGTTTTCTTGGAGGAAAATGGTTGCTCTTTGATCCACAGATTAACAGGAAGAGTTAAAGGGAAGCAGGTTCTTTTCTTTGAAGAGTGTATTACTCATTATAATTAATACATTCCTATCTAACGTATAGGAAGTAATTGAGATTTTGCCTATCCGTTTCCATTACAGCAGGGGCATTTCTATTCCCATCAGGGTTGGACAATATATTGGTGTCTCTCTTTCCCAAATTCAGGTGCAGAAACCCGGAGAGGCTTCTTTTCCGAGACTCCCCTCTTCCTATACTGAGCATGGGCCTTTGTGTTTCTCTGGCTAGTATTCTTTAAAGCTGCTGTTCTGCAGTCCTATACATGTATAAATATATATTATATAATATAAAAGAGAGAGAAAAAAAACACAAAGAAAAAAGTTTAAAAGGTTTTACTACAGTTTTTATTGAGACAAATAGTTTTCAACTTTTCTTTCTAATTTATTTGAAGCTGTTCATTCTGGCAATGATTTTTTCAGACAATGTAGGGGCAGTTCTCCAGCTCCGTTTTTATGTGTACGGTATTTAAATCTGAAACACGAGTTTCAAAGCAATATCTTAGACCTGTGGCTCCTTGCATCAGTAGTGGAGGCACCCCCCCAAAAGAAAAAGAGGTGTGTGTGTGTGTGTGTGTATGTATGCATGTGCACGGAAGTATGGGTGTGTATATGGGCATCTGCTTTTTATTTTTTTAAAAAGTGAGAAAATCTTTAACTCAAACTGAGCCAGGAATTCTTCTTAATGCTTCTTTATTTCCTTGTTCTATCACACCTGTAATCAAAGCCATAAAATCTTCTCCTTCCTGGGTCTGAGCAGATAAGGGATAATAAGAGTGGTGACTATAAGAGTAGGCTTAGCTATAAGAAAAAGGGTACCTTGAGTAGGAAGGGGGGAGCAGACTGCATAGGAGCTATACGTTCAATTAAATATGTGCAGTCTGTAAAGGGAGCACACTAGATCTGAACCCAGTGTTTGTGTGTGTGTGGGGGGGGGTCTTTTCAGAAGGTCAGAGTATTTAATTCCCCATTGACTTTGGAGAACTGGTGAGCTGTGCTCTTAAATCCAAGGGCAGGCTACTCTGAATGGCTCCTCTTGTTCAAACAATGTTAAACCCAGCATCTGTGGAAGGCAAAGGGAGGTGGAAGAGAATTTTGGAGAACTAAGACCATGGAAATGTTGAATCAATTATGTCGTGGTACTAGAGTAAAAATCTCATAGATATCCTCAGGCCTACTTTAGGGAAGCTGCCAAGAGGCAGTGTCCTTTTTACTACTGCAAGAACCGACGTTTTAACTTCAGTTCTCCATCCAAAATCTCTGTTGCCTCTTAAATACTCACTCACCAACAATCAGGGATTTCTCAAGTGAATGCAAATCAGTCAGTGAGCGAACAGTCCAAAGACAAAATTCACTCAGCAGGTCATCAAAGTGAACAAGCCTTTCAAGAAAGGAAGTTCTAGAAAGGATAAAGAATATTTCAGACGTAATGTGAAGCTCTTGCCAGCCCATTCCAAATTCCATTTTCATCATCTATCTTCTAAGCGTCTAGAGCAGGGGTTCTCAACCTTGGCAACTTTAAGACTTGTGGACTTCAACTCTCAGAATTCTGGGAGTTGAAGTCCACAAGTCTTAAAGTTGCCAAGGTTGAGAACCCCTGCTCTAGAATGTTATTAAGAACTTCAGCTTGGCCAGAGATTTTATTTGTCTTGAGCTTAAGAGACTAATGTCGATGACCGGGACAAGGAAACTAGTTCTGAAGGTTTCATCTAAATAAGTCGCTAGGAAATAATTTGGATGAAAGTCCTTCTGCAGGTAACACTTTTCTTCTTATGAAGTAAAGGTTTCTCTGGCACCTTTTAGAAAATGCGCATCTTGAATCAGAAGAGGCCATAGCCAGCTCAGGATTTTTTTTCACACCACGTGGATAATTGAACACGTTCCCAGTTGTTAAAATATACTAATAAATGAAGAATGTAAATTAGGTAACTTTTTACTGGTAGAAATCTGCTGCTCAATCAACTTGATAGTAGGGCTGGCCTTAGTTGAGGAAAAAAAATTGGTTTAACATTACTGAACAATAGGCAGATTCAAATATATTTCTGATGGAGAAGATTGAGAAATACTACACGCGGCTGGGTGGTTGTTTTTTTAGATTATTTGTAAGCCACTGACTGTGTAGATGAGCTCAACCAAGCAGAGGGTTTCCACCTCAGTGTGTCACTTCCCTGGGAACCACTGGTGTGGAAGTTCTCCGTGGAAGTGGGCTGCTTTAACTTGGTAAATGTTACAGTCCCAGTGTTGTATGAAATATTTGTCGAAGGCCTCTATCTCGGAGGGCCATGTTGTTTACATTGCCTTGAACAGGTACAAAATGGAACTTTAGGGCAAGCAAATGAACACGCACGTCAAGGTAACATTGGCCACAAGTGTACGATCCCAGTCAAAACACAAGAGTGGGAAGGATGTTGCACACTTTCATTATTGGCAATTCTGGACGTATTTTGTGGCGAATAGCAAAGGATTCAGCTCAGTTCATGACACAGAGGCACCACAGGGGCTGCTCATCTATTTAAAGTAAAGGCACAGAACTGTCTCCCTGAAAGCACATTTTCTTCTTTGTGTATCTGATTTTGCATTTGCTCCTTTCGTATCACGTGCTGGGGTTTTGTTTTTTTTTTTGAGCCAATACCTCAGGGTTGTTTGTGTAGCTTTTAAAAGGAAAAAAAATCTTTTTAGTGCATTTCTTTTCCCATTTCTTTTCTTGTTCAGCTGTATTTTTTTAAAATACACAAGACAAAAATAACAATCTCAGGTTCAGACTTTGCAAACCACAGGGGAGCAGCAATAACATGTTCTTGCATCAGGTTGTCTGTTTCCTGACCATAGTAATTGCTATCTACTTTGCCAAGACACAAAGTAGAGAGATCCTCATTGTATTTATTTTACCACTGTCTGTTCAGATTAGATGCTGCAAGCTCAGAAGTGACTTATGTGGACCTGCATGCTATTTTGCAAGTAATATGCAGAAGGGCATGGGGCAGTGGGACTGGAGAGATGCAATTAGGTTCTCACACTGGCAGTTTAATTTTCTTTTTTTAAAAAAACTGTTGAATTATTATGATGAAAGCAAGATGACATCTTCTGCTGCAGCTTTCTTGGAGTCTGGGTTGGTACAGTATTCACAGATACTAAAAGATCAAAATCCTCATTTCACCTGTGAGCTTGTGAGCATCAGAAGCCCAGATGGAAAATTCCTCCTTAGGAATTCTTGATCTTGTGAATGTATCATTAAAGTAGAATTAGCACTAACCAGTCATGTTTGATGAACTGGAATTAGATGCTTCTGGATTCTTCTCATTGATACTCATTGAGAAATATTCTGTTCAACTCCTTTCTAACAAAAATAGTTTACACATGGTCTCTAGCAAATATTATTCCAAACGCAGGGAATAAAGTAAATTCACTAGTTCATAGTAGCAATGCCATATCTCTAAGTTGTTTTATATTTGCTTTCCCCATAAAGTTCAGTAGGTAGCTCCATTTTATCATTGTAGAAACATACAAAGGTTTCTGGTCTAATGTGTTTAGAACAGGGGTCTTCAAACTTGGCCCTTTTATGACTTGTGGACTTCAACTCCCAGAATTCCTCAGCCAGCATGCCTGGCTGAGGAATTCTGGGAGTTGAAGTCCACAAGTCATAAAAGGGCCAAGTTTGAAGACCCCTGGTTTAAAATTTATACAGACAAAAAACCCCAACAACCCGAAACCCTGCTCATTTAAAACCTGGTTCCTCCTATCCTGACCCAACTTCTGGCCTTCAGCCCCAGACTTGAAAACTTTGAAAAATCAAGTTTATAAATGGTGACCCACTTAAAAATTATATTTGGCTATGTTGGGAGCAATAGGACAAGAATGACTATACCTTTGAACCAAAGCAGTATTTAACATATATGCAAGAAATAGGCGTAGTTTGAGAAATTTGTATCAGAAAAAATAAGGTCATGATAATATAATGCTAACCAAGGCCAAGTTGAAAACCATAAAGCAGTTTGTTTGGGGTGCAGCTGATTCTAACAGCACCATTGTCTTGCTGCTAACTCTCCATCTCCAGAATGTGGAGAGAGAGAGAGAAAGACACGTCACTTTAATTTCACACCAGGTACAAAATTATCCAACATCTTAGGTGTTACATAGGGATTTTCTGGCTTGCAGCACCTTTTTTTTTTTCCTGTGACAAAAAAGTTTTGTTAGCTTTGTTTTGAAGGCTTTGCTGTGATTCTTCACCCTTCTGCCTGTTTTTATCATGTATCTGTTGTGGTTTTATTTATTATTTCTGTCCTCCTTGTTTCTGGTATCCCATGTGCTGTTTTCATGTCTCCTCTACTGGATGCCAATTCCTTAAAAGGATATCTTTCCTACTTTCCTCTGGATCCTAATGCTAATGATAATAAGCTATCAATGTTGTAATTGCAATGTATGAATTATAGATTTAAGTATTTATTATTATATTATTATGTGATTTTGCTTCTATGTATGTTGATCTTTGTTTCTCTGTTGTGAATATATATGGGCTTTTCCCTTCTCCGCCTGCCCTCTGCTTTCTCTGGTTCCAACTGTATGCAAAGGCTGGTCAATACTGTGGCGTGTGTGATTGCCAAACAATGCACAGACGGAGGTGGAGAAGTCCTCCTCTCAGGGATATCGTGTTCTCTTCAAAACTCTGCCAGACATTGAAGCTTCCCTAGATCCACTAAAGTTTTGTAGGAAGAAAGATAAAAGCTCTAACATGATTTGGAATAATTAAAGAGTGCCTCAGAAAGTATCTGTTTTTTTAACCTGATACGGTAGTAGTTGTCCTCTTCTGGACTACAAATCCCAGCACCCACAATTATTATAGCCATTGCGCTATGATGGGGAATTAAATTCCTACTTATCTGGATGGTATTAGATGTGGGAAAGTGGACACAGAGCTAATGCAGGCTAATTTCAGTGCAATGATTTCCCCCATTCTTGGAATTAAAATTTGATGAGTGCTAAGAACTCAAGAAAAATTGTTTGCACTCTGGAAAAAAAAAATCTAATTTCCCAACATCTTTTCAAGTCACGATTCTGCCATCACACAGGTTTGATGGAAGCCAAAAGCAATTAAAAGGAGGCATTTAGTCTCCAAATCCTGTAATAAAACCCAGTTAAATACAATTTTGTAGTATAGACTTTTCTGTCACCATAGTATTGTGATTACATTAGACTAGACAGGATAGAAGAGATACTGAGCCTGCTCCCTTATTGACAGCAAGGGTTTTTTCATGTTAACAGTGTTCACATATCAACATGAAAGACCCAGGCTATTTCATTCTAAAGTTGTCTAGATTTCAGTGGAATATTTATCATTTAATGTATTTAGTATTATTGCAAACAAAATTCAAACCTGCAACTGTTTCCTGTACAGTCTCTGAATTCTTCAGTATACTGGTTTGGCTGGTTTGTACACAGAACATGCGTCCCTCTCAAATTTGCCATCAAACCTGGAATGGCTGAAACCCCTAGGGGCGATTCCTCTGTCTCTAAGAATTGTTTGGAGTCTGATATCCCACCCATTTTTCCTTTATTGCTCAATGAATAGAAAGCCAGTATTGCAAAACACAACTGTGAGCAAAGGACATTTGAGTCCTTCCTAGTCATCTATCTGCCACACATTTCCTAGCCATTTTCAGTAGGAATCAGTAGAATAGCCATTCAACAAATTGTTGTGAGATTTCAGAGAGGAGGTGCAAATTTTCTGTTGCAATATGTTGTGTTTATTTATTGTTGCTCAGAATTCTTTTGGAAAGAGTAGAGAAACCGACTTAACCCAACTTTCTCAGACGGCCTACACAGAAATCCCTCTTGTCTGTGGAGCCACATTTTTATTCTGCAAGTTCTTCTGTCTTGTAAACATTAACGGGGAATTACTAGGTGACTAAGGGACGAGATGCTGAGCCTCTTGACACAGGCACAGAACTGAAGACCTTAGTCTGTGAATATCCGCCAACAAGAGACGAAGACTTGGTTCTCAGGGCGATTCATAAGCAAGGATTGCTCAAGGAATGGAAATCTGGATATTGAGATCTGTGTTTCCTGGGAATAAATTCTGAGTACCATCTAGGATGGGTGAAGTGTGCGCAGGGGAAATGACACTGCATCTGGTCTGTGAGTTTGTCCCCTTCCTTCTCTCGTGATAACCAAACTACATCCCCTTCTGCCTGCTAAAGGAATGCTGACATTGGATGTTGCTTGGCAGGATTGAGTGGTGCACTCAGCCCCTGCATTGACTTTATTTATTTATTACTGAAGGCTGTAAACAGCAGTGCTTTTTACCCTCTCTTTCTTTTCCTTTCTTTTGTATTTGGGAACAATGTGTTGTAATAAATTCCTGATAGATGTTTTAACAGTCAGTGTCAATTTTGCTTTTTTGTTAAGGAGTCAGCAAATTTCAGACATACCGGATCTACTTTGTGATTACTACTGTTTCACTAACTGTTCTAACTATTCATTCACAGAATCAAGTAAAAATACATGACCTTATATTTTTTTAAAATGGAGTATCTCAACACATTTACATGGAGACAATTCTTTCAGAATTGAATTTAATCCGATATATCTATGTCTGTCTACACACGTACAACAGTATTTGTTATACTTATATCACTCTTAGCCAGAGGGGCAGGTAACAACAAATGCATACAAACCAAAATCCACATAAATCCATACAAATAAATCATGCACATTGGAGGCCCTACTTGCATATTATAAAACAGTATCTTCCTTTGCCAGCCAGAACAAAATGCCTTTATGACTTTCCTAAAGTTTAGGGGGAGGGAAATGAGACAAATCAAAAATCCACTGGGAGAGAGTCCCACAGATAGTCCCACCCATTACCAGTGGATAGTAATGGAAACAGACCATTTCTGTCACATTGCAGTCTTACCCATATGGGACTTGGAGACTGTTGACCCAATAAAATCTGTCTGGACCACCACATTCTGTATCAGCTTCCAGATGTTCCTCAAAGGAACTTGCATCTTGAACATGTTACAGTAATCCGCGCAGGAGGTGACCAGGGGTGTGAATGACCGTGACTATAGTCCCAGTCTGAGAATAAACATAAAGGTCCTCCTAGCTACATCTGTTGCCTGAATTTAAAGCAGGGCCTGTGAGTCTTAAAGAATTCCAAATTGCAGACCTTCTCTGAACAGGATAGAATATCTCCATTCTAAGATAAATATGGTATTTTCTTGGAATCATTCATGCCTCAAACCTGGAGCAACTCCATCTTAGAGGAATTCAGATGGAGTCTATTCTACCCCATGTAAACCCTGACACTTGCCAGGTACTGAGACAAATGCCTACCACATTGTTTGCTCAGTCTTGGGGTGAGTATAACCAGCATATTGTCAGAATATACTGGGCACTGTGCTGATAAATGCCTTCTCCCAGTGGTTTCACACATGTATTGAAAAGAAGTAGGGAGAGGAAGGACCTCTGAGGTTTATCACAAAATAGAGATCTTGGGATAGCTCTACCATTACCACTGGCTGGAACTACCCCTACACAAAAGAGTAGAACTGTGATAGTACGTGGAAATTACCTTGGGAGACAGGAGAGCTACAGATGGGACAACTGGCATATAAAATATGTCTCAGTGCACAGAAGGGGGACTGATGGCATGGGAAATATTTCAGAAGGTGCCCTTCCTAGTTTTCTGGAAAGTAAAAGAAAGTAGAGGAGAAATGCTTTCTTGCAAAATTCTGTTAACATAACCCTACAGTATACCCCAATTGTGTTTTTCTTCTAGACTACCTTGCAAGGCTAACAAGAACCACTGGATGATTGTAGCTCTTCCCCAATCCCTTGGAAGCATTCCAGAAGGATACAATGGTTGGTGGTATTGCAAACCACCAGGAGACCAAAGTGGACCTGGAGAGGTGCATGCCTCTGATCCTGGCTTCTCTAAAGGTCATCCAGAAGATTGTCCAATGCAATTCCTGTGCTATTCCCAAAGTCGACCTTTATGTCTAACTCTACAAACAATTACATATCAGATTACATCAAGCTACTTTTGCTTTCTTCAAGCTACTTTTGCTTTTGGTAAGGGATCAGTTCTAGTTTTCAGGTTTCTTTTAAGCTAGCAAGCTTCCTGAATGTTACTCCCATCCCAACTTTTTTAAGCTTTCAGCTATTGTTTCCTTTATAGCCAAAAGAGCAGTAATTTTAAGTAAATACAATTGATTGGGATCTTCCATTTTTTCCAAAGTGAACCAAGCTAGTCTGCTTTATCATGACAGAGAGAGAGAGAGAGAGAGAGAGAGAGAGAGAGAGAGAGAGAGAGAGAGAGAGAGAGAGAGAGAGAGATTTGCACTATTGTAAGAAGCTGCTAGGAATTGTTACAAACATCTACTGTGAAGTAGGGAGGCAATTTCGGGCTCTGGCAAGACCACATTTCTTTCTATCCGGAGAAGCTGGAGAAGCCCACTGAACAAAGCCTTTGTTATTGAAGTGAACAATACTAAGATTTTCAGCTGGGGTTGGTGTTAGGGATTAGTATTTTTCTTTAGTTTTTTTCTCCCCAAACCAGTGAGATTTTGAGGCATTAGGTTTTCAAAGAGTACCCATGATATTCTTTGAAAGCTTCCCCAGAGAAGTGAACAAGTCCAAAATATTTTCTTCCACCCACTCTGGAATGCAAAGGAGCATGGATTGCTCTTCCCTGCATTGTAATGTTCATTGCAGATTCAGTTACAGGATACTGGCCAAAAAACTGCTAAGGTTTAGGGGAAGCAATGGATTAGTTAGAAATATATTGAAAAATATCAGTGTATATAGAAAACAAGAGACTGAAGATGCAGACCTGATGAAGAGCAGGGATAGGGCAATTTACCACTGCTGCCTATAAAATATTAAAGCCCTCTGAATAAAACAATATTTCTAAACAGAAGAAATAAATCTGTTCCTGTTTTAAAGCAGCTAGAACAATTCAGCACCCAACACCAGCAGGAACATGCTAGTGAGCTAATAAGTTGATGAACTACAATACCAAACTATTTCTAGAAATGGGGGGGTAGCATTTTTAACAATAGTTACAGCAATTGTACAGTAAAAAGGATTCCAAAGTAGATGCAACCAGTTTGGAAAATCACACGGGCATAAAGGGAGCATATGAAGAGCCATGGTGGCGAAGTGGTTAGAATGCAGTATTGTTCAATCCTGACCTGCTCAAGGTTGACCTGCTCAGCCTTCCATCCTTTCGAGGTTGGTAAAATGAGGTCTAAGATTGTTGGGGGCAATATGCTGACTCTGTAAACTGCTTAGAGAAGGCTGTAAAGCTCTGTGAAACTGTCAAGCGCCGGGGAAATCAGGAGATTCAGGTGGTTCAAATGAGTATAAAGCAGTGGTTCTCAACCTTGGGGTCGTGACCCCATTTGGGGTCGCGAGACCATTTCACGGGGGTCACCGGGCACTGCCGGCCGCCATTTTGGTTTTTTTATTTTTATTTTTTTAATTTTTTTTAAATTTTTTTAAATTTTTTTAAATTTTTTTTTATTTTTTTGGCGCGCGCGTGCCGTGCACGCTCAGATCAAAAATTAAAAAAAAATTTAAAAAATTTAAAAAAATAAAAAAAAATAAAAAAACCAAAATGGCGGCTGCGACGGGCGGATCTGCGCATGCGCAGATCGGCCCGTCGCATGCGCCATGCATGCGCGCATCCGCCCGTCGCAGCCGCCATTTTGGTTTTTTTGTTTGTTTTTTTGATTTTTTAAAAAAAAATTAAAAAATTTTTTTTGCGCGTGCGTGCACACGCGCGCGCCCCCGGGTCAGGGTCGTGGCGCGCATGAGCGGGGCAAGTGGGGTCTCAACCTCAGAAAGGTTGACAACCACTGGTATAAAGGTTTACTGCAAGCTTAAGGAAGACAGGTATTCTAGGTGGGCTGGACTTAGATCTCTTGCAGTCACATAGGGACTCATGACTTATGACACGTTTGACCTCTCCCTTGGGCTTAGCCTGTTCATCTCCCACAGAAGCGGTATATAAGTCTAACTGCTATTGCTATTGCTTGTGCTATTGTGGATCACAAAATTTCTTTCTACATTGCTATCTCAATTGTTGTAGATGATGCTGACGAGTGAACAATCCTTCCCCCCCCCCAGCTACTAATGGTGCAGCTTGAATTATGCTTGGAAATGTAAATAGATCTGTGACAGCATTTCTAGTTATAATAAAGGCAGCAAGATCATATCTCAACAGCAAATCAAAGTTCAACATGGTAATTATGTATTTTAAAAAATTGCAAGAAATGATGTGTATATATTGCCGCTTTTCTTGATAAACTTGATCCCACTGATGATTGCAGGATTCTGGTGCTGATTGCCAGTGAACCTTTGCCAGGCTTATGAGAAAAGCATATTTTGCTCAAGACAAAAGTGCATTAAAAGATGGAGGGGGGAGTAACATCTTGGAATGCCTGACACAAAGCATCCAACAATGCTTTGATCAATGTTTGCCACAAACAGGATAGAATGCCGTTTTACTAATACATTGATTCTCTTCCTCTGGCAAGAACTGAATTAATGTCCATAATGCAGTTTGGAAGAAGGATATTTTCTAGGTAGGAACCTCTGATTCCAACAGAGGCAGGGATTGTTCCTCAAATTTTGCAGATGTTTTCCTTTGGTGTTGCTGATTACAGTACTGTTCTTAGCAAGCAGCATTTCCAGACTGCTTGCTCATGAGTTGTCTGTTTATACCTATTTTCAAAGTTGGACAATGTTCAAAGAAGGGAGAGATCCCTTGAGAAAAATGACCTTCCAGCTACTAGTGGCAAAGCATCTGTCATGGTTCCGACAGATTAATCTCTTCAAAAGAACTTTGAGGCATTGTTTTCCTTAAAGAATCTTTTATTTATTCAAGAAACAAAGTATTGGCACTACATAGTTGAAGCCAAAAATTGAATTCCCCTTCCCTGGCACAAAGTAGCAAAGGACAATTCCATTCTCCAATGAACAGTCATAAATCATATTCCCTAACTAGCTTGAAGGGTGGGCTTTCTCTTTCGCCAAAACTCTATCAACTCTGGGCCCAATGACCTTGGGTTCTCACGGCTGAGTTACTATTGTTATGACTAGCTGGACTCTCATCCACATCCCCCCTCCCAGCATCAACAAACTCTAAAAGCGATAGAGAAAATATGGCTACATTTCCATCTGTTGTCAAAGCAAGAACATCCGATGTTAGCAGCGTTGACAGCATCACAAATTAAAGAACAGTGATCATATCTTAAAGCTGAAATCTACTTGTCTATGTTAAATATTTTTGGACTTTCTCTGTGAATTTAATTCATGGAAGGAGGCTCAGAAGAGTTCTCAACTGTGTCAATTCAAAAGTTTGAGTCCAGTGAGGTTTATTCTCAAACCTGCAGAATTCTGCAGTTGTCATCTATTTTATAATTATGAACTGATTAAAAAAAATTAAAGAGCAAGAAATTGCTTTTGATTTTTTTTTGAAGAAAAAGACAATGAATTTCACTATTTGTTTTTGTTTTTTTCTCCATATGGATTCCATTCCTTACTATGAAGTGGCCAAAAACTGGGTTTGTAAGAGGTTTTTTTCCCTTTTATTACACAATCATCTATTGAATCTGCAACCTCCTTGGCTTCTTCACTTCAATTAAATCCACAAGAAAGATGTACAGGAACTCCTTAGGTGATCATTAGATAATAGTAAAGTTAAGCACAAATGACACTTCTAAAAGAAATTATATGGAAATTCTGAACACTTTGACATCTAAATAAGTCACGAATGAATCAAATCTGCGGAAAATTTCCAGGACAAAATTTGCATTTCCAATTTTCTCAAACAAAAAATGCCCCACAGGCAAAAAAAAAATTTAAATACATTCACTTTCAAAACCACTTGCATCTATGGTAAAGTACTGTCATTCTCATTGGAAAGGTAGACTTTGTTTCCCAGTGTCCTTTGCAACAGATCATAAAATAACAACATGAGCATGATACAGGAAAAAAGTGTTAAAATGGACCAATGATTTTTGGCTACAGGAGATATTATAGTTTAACATTCTGCCATAGAAACTAAAGTCCCTGGATAATACCAGGCTGTGCAGTCCTTTTAATCAAGGAGTATCTTTATTCCTTTAATTTAATCAAGGAGTATCTTAACCATGGATCATTTGATCTTCATAAAACTTTAGCAGCTTGAAGGAAAATTCCAAACATTAATACATTCAGGTTGATGAACTTTTGCAACTTTTAGAAATTTGCTTTCCATGCATTTTCAACCATTCTTTTTCTAGTTCTCTGCTTTTTATTGATGCAGAATGGCCGCCAAACCTATAAATAAGTGTTCTGGTGCTAAATATAGAAGCTGCTGAAACAGGCTGTGATCTATTTATTTAAGTTGCGCTTCCACGACAACCTGCCAGTATCAAATCTCACCCTGCTTTATTCCAATTGTGCTGTGACCACCTAAGAGAGGGCAACCAGTTGAGTAGCTGCAGTGGGTCAGTTGAAGGATGTCATATTTCTGCATCTTAGCATATAAACCACTCTGAAAGCATCAATTTCATGAGCCTTTTTCTGCCATTTTTCAGACCAATAATAGACCACTCAGTGTAAGGCAGCTAGTAATACACATTATGAATAGCCATCACGTGTTTACCAACTCTGATAAGAATAATTCAGTCCTAACCCTTCCAATTCAGATATCCCAAAATATGCATTACATAAATAAATAGTTATCAAGCATTAGGCCTCTGAGAAACAGTTTAGATTTGCTTCAATAAATGCACAGATTAGGAAAAGATTCATCTTGATTTTGACTCGCTCAGGGAAGAGGAAAGGAAAGGAAGACAGAAGGAAGAGAAGGGAAAATATGTATTTTTTCTACAATACTTATCTCAATAAAGTTTGGCCCAAATCTTCCTGTGGAGTCTGTTTTTCTGATCCGGTCAACCTCAACCAGCTGATAATAAAGCAATTCACATTGTGGAGGCAACTTGGTTTCTTCTGCCAAAGCAGAGGAGACTTGATTTGCCTCAACAAAGCAATCTGGGTGGCCTTTAACAGCCATGATAGAAAGATTCTTTCAACTCTGTCCCACAGTTGAAGGTTTTTCTGATTATGGAGCTTCAGGGTTGCCTACACGGAGACATTTCAAGGCAGTTCAATGCTGGATGGCTTCAATGTGCATGCTGGGATTTCCTACAAGATGAGTTACTTAAGGGAACCAGAGCAATTGAATCTGGAAGATCTTGGATGGATGAAGTTTTGGCAAGCAATGCCTGTTCTTCATGCTTGCTAAAGCTTTGAGGGAGTTGTGTGGAAAAACCTGCACAACGGGCAGTTTTGGCACATACCATGGGATTGCCTTCAGTGTTCCCTCAAGCCTCTCAGCCCAATACACTTTTAGCATGTGCCAAGGGCATTCTAAGCTGGTCACCTTCAGTTCGCATTGCAAGCAATCTGGCTATGTTCATCAAAGCCATCCAACCAAGAAACTCTTCAGTCAGCACAGTAGGAAAAGCCTAAGAAGGGTTCTGCAGCCAAGCAAGGCAAAGCAATATGGTTGCTTTGCTTCGTTCTTAGAAGCAAAGGGACAACATTGCTTCACAAAACACTCTTAAGGGGGTGCTTTGTTTAGAACCTTCACTGAAGCAAGACACCCATTCAAAGCTTGGCCGAGTTCCCTCCAGTATATCACTTTCTGCTTCTTTGTGTCAGCCGTTTACTGTCCAACTGGGTAGTGCAACGTACAGTCAGACATGAACACGGGGGGAAAAGCAAAATACCTTTTTAGCTATGTCATGAAGGAGTGGCTTCCTGATCAAATCGGCTTGCTCTCTTGCACATTTGATAACAGCCATGTATACCAGGAAAGACATGGAAAGCTGCTGTATCCTTCTGCCCTGTTGCTCCTTAAATTCTATCAATCCACTGCTGTGCCTTGACTACTCAACAATGCTCAGAGGGATCAATTTAATTGCTCTCTTCCTCCCAATCTTCGAATAACAGAATAATAGAATTGAAAGGGACCTTGGAGGTCTTTTAGTCTAGCCCCCTGCTCAAGCAGGAGACCTTATACCATTTCAGACATCTCTTCTTAAAAAGCTCCACAACGGACTTCCAGTGGCTGCCTTGGCGATGATAGAGCCCCTTTCGGAGGCTCCAAACTCCGGGACTTGAAAAGCCACAAAACAGCGCAAAACAGCTGTTTTTCGCGGCGGAAAAAACCCCTCCCCGGTCGGAGAAGGGGTCAAGAGCTGTGAGTGGGGGTCGAGAGCCTCTGAAAACTCCCTGGAAAAGTTTTCGGGAGGAAAGAAAGAGGACTCTCCGGGCGCTAACGATAGCTCCAGCCCGGAGCTGTTTCTTTGTCGGCTGACAGACCCAGAAGCTAAGACCAGCCTCCGTTTGAGAAAAACTTTTTAAAGAGGCACAGAGACAGACGGACTGAACGTAAGAGCTTAAAAAAGCAAGTATTTCTTATATTATACCGCTGATTAACTACTTTCGCAATAAACAAAAAGTATCCAAGATGGCGACTACTTTTACTTTAAAGAGAAAGTAGCCGGAAGAGAGAGAAAGTGGAAAGCAAGACTGCAATGCGAGAGTGAACACTAGAGGGCAGAATAGACGCAAACCTTAAAAACTTTACAAAATATACCTAAAAAAAGACTATAAGAGGATAAAGAAGACTGTAAGGGGAAACATCTTGGCAATATAAAAGTAAGGATTAGTCTTCTGCATAAAAAAAGCTTGGCCAACAGTGGACTGAACTCAGGATGGCCACTAAGCAGTCCAAACTAATACCCTCAAAGGTGGCAGCACCCTCCCCAGGCCAGCTCCTTAAAATACCAGGGAACAATTTACCTGCACCCCCATCTTCCTCCATACCTACAGAATCCCAGCCCCCCCTGCCTACCCAGGCCTCTCCAGAAATGCATATGATGAAAGATTTAAAAGACACAATGTTAGCAATGCATGAAAAAATAGAGAGACAGCTGGAAGCAATAAAGGACAGTTCTGAGAAGAGGATGGAAAGACTAGAGAGAACGATGGAGGCAGTGGAAAAGAGGATGGAGGGAATGGGAAAGGAGATGGAGAGACAAGGCAAAGAACTAGAACAGAAGTTGAAGGAACAAAGCAGACAATTGGAGAGGAAGATGGGAGAACAAAGCAAAGCTGTTACTGAAGACTTAGACCAAATCAAAGAAACAATGCAAACACACAATAAAAAAATGAGAGAAGATATTGAGAAAAATTTTAAGAGGGTCTGGGAAGCGGTTGAAGAAAGGATGGAAGAGGTGGAGAGACAAGTTGAGGGACAACTGGCTGAGATGAAAAGTGAGGTGCAAGACCACTCAACTATGATGCAATATTGGCAGATGATGACAGCAATCAGGGTCAGGGGACTGGGAGAATCAACAAATGAGAAGCAAGAAGATTTGAAAAGAATTTTTGTAAAAGCCTTGGAACAATTTCTAGGAGAGGAGGCTAAAAATATCTCTTGGCAAATCGACAGAATCCACAGAGTTAACTCATGGATCGCAAGACAAAATAATGTACCAAGAGATGTGGTTATCTATTTTGCAACAAAGGGATTCCGAGATCTTATTTTTACAACATCCTATAACAAGAGATTGAATGTAGAGGGGCAAGAGGTGGTGATATTGAAGGAGATCCCTCCCAAGATGTTAAGAGAATGAAAAGACTACAAGTTCTTGGTCACTGAACTGAAAACACGCGCTCTACAATATCGATGGGAAGCCCCAACTGGAATGTCATTACTCTATAACGGTAAAAGATACCACCTGAACTCAGTCCAGAAAGCAAAAGAATTTTTTGAAAACGAACTGAAGGCGGGGAGACCCCTGCCCACAACACTGGAAAATGTAGATTGGACACAAGAAAGAGGAATTGACTTAAAACAACGATCAAAATCCCCAGAGACACAGACCGCTGCAGCAGCAGGAGAAGACAAAGGAGCTTCTCGGGAAGCGACTGCACAAAGTATGGATATCAATAAAACCATGGAAGCAGGAAAGACTAAAGATCAAAGGCAGACGAGGGCCACTACTAAACGTATAGAACAGCAAGAGAAGATCCCACAAGGCAATACAAATACCAATCTGGAAACCATGGGAGCAAGACCAAAGAAGAAAGCAGGGGGAAAAACGGAAGTGGTCTGGCAAGAGTTTCCCGAAGCTGATCATGACAAGTAAATATTTGACATGGAACGTTAACGGGTTAAACTCGTTAAGAAAAGGAAGAAAATATTTCATTATCTGAATCAAGGTAAAAATGATATAATTTGCTTACAAGAAACACATATTAGAACCACGGACCACGGGATAGAAAAGGTGGATAGAGAAACATTCTTTTCTCTATCACACAATACCAGGACAAGGGGGCACTCCCTAAAGCTCATAGCTAAGAAAGTGAGGACAAATAAAGGGAAATATTTCTTCACCCAGAGGGTCGTTGATTTATGGAATTCACTTCCTGAAGGGGTCGTGACAGCTGTCAGCCTTGACAGCTTCAAGGCAGGGCTAGATAGATTCATGGATGCAAAGTGTATCGGTGGTTATTAAAACGGATGTCCATGTGCCGCCTCTATGTTGGTTGAGGCAGGCAGGATTCCCTTGGGTACCATTTGTTGGGGGTCAAGGGAAAGGGAGGGTTTTGCCTTCTCTTTCTGCTCAAGATCCCCATGTACAATTGGTGGGCCACTGTGTGACACAGAATGCTGGACTCGATGGGCTTTGGCCTGATTCAGCATGGCTCTTCTTATGTTCTTATGTTCTTATATGGCTGGCACGCATTCCTAGTGTATGACAAGAAGGTGGACAAGAGCTTCAAGGAGCACCCTCTGAGAATCCCGCTGTTGCGGGTCTGGAAGAAGTATCAGTACTTACTACATGAAAAGATTCCCATCTGGACGATCCCCAGACACGCAACAGGGGACATAAACAGAATACAAGGTCAAGATGTGGTGCCCTATAGTAAACTCGTAGTGGAAGAAGGAAATGTGTTATCGTTAAAGCCATCAAATACGCTAGCAGATGAAGGAATAGTGTGTACCTGGCTTTCATATTTACAACTGCAATCTAGATGGCAAAAAGACCTGAAGAGGGGTTTATCACTAACAGATGAGAGTTTAATTGAACAGGTTAGAGAAAAAGGGCCCATGCATATTAAAAGAGTGTAGAGTGTATTGAAATTGACTCTGAAACTGTACTAGTCAAGGACTGTATGGTAAAGTGGGAACAAAATTTGGGGCAACCTATCACGATGGAAACGTGGGAGAGAATTTGGGTGAAAAATGTAAAATTTACGCAAGCGCAACATTTAAGAGAGAACTTTTATAAAATGTTTTATAGGTGGCATCTAGATCCGAAAAAACTATCATATATCTACCCTGACATCCAACCTAAATGTTGGAGATGTGATAGTATGGAGGCTACATATTTTCATGTATGGTGGACATGTAGAAAAATTAAAGCCTTCTGGAGAAAAATATGGTGGACACTCCAAACCATTTTGAAAAAGCGTATTGAATTTCTACCTCAGTTGTTTTTGTTAGGGATCATAAAAGATTGTAACCACCACAGAGACGAACTTAATTCTGAACTTGATCACAGCAGCGAGACTGTTGGTGGGACAATACTGGAAGAAGCCAGAAATACCATCTATTGAGGAATGGACTTTGAAAGTTATAAATTTGGCAGAAATGGCTAAAATATCAGCATATTTGAAGGATCGCTCAAATGAAAAATATATGTTGGACTGGAAACATTGGATAGACTACATACAAGAGAAACACCAATCAAAGAAAATGTATCTGGCTTATAGTTAAATTTTGATATACAGAGTGAAGAATGTTTACAAATTTAAATTGAATGTATTAAGTTGAATAGCAGTTAACTTGAATTTTTTCATGGTTTACATGTACAAATATATATCTATTAATAAAAAATGTTAAAAATAAAATAAAAAAAAGCTCCACAACTTCTAAAGGCAAGCCATCTTAACATTACCTGGCTATGTTGTACTAAAAATAGATTTCTGTCCAGAGTTGCTGGGAATCTGGTGGCCTAGAAATTCAATAATAAATAAATAAGGAAAGTGTATTACAATGTTTGCATATTTAATGCACTAAGCCCTCATTTGCACACTCAAATTATCCCATCATTATTATGGACCATTGACTGCAATTACAATGTACCCATCTCCAGAGGGTGCCACTGGAAAAGACAAGATGTGCCTAATTTTTCAATACAGTGCATCTCCCACTCCAGCACATATTATCCAAATGATCGTCTTTTTTTAAATGGGAAAATAGCAATGATCTATATCTCTTTCCTGAGGATAGACAAGGTATTGCTGGTACTTGCTCTGATTGTGTAGAAAAAGCTTTCAGAACTTTTAGATAGCGGGAAGATTGAATTTTGATAATAGAAACACACTACACACTTATTTTCACTAGTAGTTGTACAGCCCCAGGAGCAATTTCTCAACATAATCTCAATTAGTTACCAATAAAAGTTTGGTAATTAATACAGGAATGATTTAAAGAAATTTTCCCCTCTGCCAGCCAGATTTTGAGAAGTTTTCAGCTACATGTCTATTCAAGTGCTGGCTACTTCTAAAACTGATGTGTTCAGAAATGTGGCATAACTCGTTCAGAGAATTCTGAGCAGATGATGATGCTATTTGATAAAACTGTAATTTTACTTTATTTATGATTATTATTGCAAGAAAGAAAAACAAATGGGCCAGCCACGCAGGCTCTCCTGGTTCCTGAGGCTCTGCTGTGTCTTGTGGCCAAACAAGGAGCAAACACGTTGGCGCTTGCATCCTCTGAAGTGAAGTCATTGCCGGTCTGCTTCCAGAACAGATGACACCACGACGGTTGGGCTCTGCCATGTAAACAAGAGGTTACAGCCATTGCCAATGAAGTCGATGGAGCCTCTTCCTGGCTAACAACCCAATTGGCATTTTCAAACCCCCCTTCCTTTCTTTTTGTGCCTTGTAATTTCTGATTACAGACCATATGCCAGTGTTTGGCTTCCTTGACTTCGGGTAGTTGCTGTAATGGTTTCCTAGAGTGAGTAAAGTCATTTTTAAAATGAAGAGTTTGCAGACTCTGTGGGATCTTTTTTTGATGTGTCTGTCCCACTGATTATGATCAATTAACAGGCAACAACAACATATGCTTGAATTCTGACATTCTGGAATCCATTAAAGCAGGGGTGTCAAACTCAATTTCACTGAGGGCCGCATCAGAATTGTGGTTGCCCTGGGGGGGGCGGAGGTGTGTGGCCAGAGTGGGTGTAGCCTACTGGGTGGGCGTGGATGGAGTGGGTGTGGCCTACTGGGTGGGCATGGCCAGTTCTACATCATTCGCATCAAGGGTGCCTATGGGGGCCTGGGCAGGAGTGGGACAGATCTGAGGGTCTCTGGCAGAAGGGGGTGGGACCGGGGCAAGTGCCAAGGCATGGTCCATCGGGGCAAGTGCCAAGATGGCCACCACAAAATTGAACATTGGCTCCCGGCTGGCCTGGGCCAGGGCCAAGGCAACAGGGGTCGTTCCCTCACTGTTTCCAGGATGGCTTCGCGGGCCACATGAAATCACTTCGCGGGCCGCATCTGGCCCCCAGGCCTTGTGTTTGACATGTCTGCATTAAAGGAACTATAGGCCATATATGTCAGAGACTCAGTTGCAAGAATGCAGCGCAATGGAGACCAGGCCATGCAATTAGTGGCCCTCCAACATTTTTTTCAATGACTCTTGGGGGCATCGAGGGGGCATTTGTAAAATTAGCAGACAACACCAAGCAGAGATGAATGGCTAATACTGTAGAGAAAAAAGAGAAGATTCCAAAAGACCTAGACAAGTTTGAGCAGTCAGCAGAAATTAATAGGATGAATGTAAGGACAGAACTCCTTTTGTGAGTTCTGTCCTCCCTCGAAAAGTGTCCTCCTACATGTCCTCCTTTTCGATATTTGAAGACTAATCTGCAGGGCTTTTTTTTCTCATAGAACACTCAGAACGGCATTCCGGCACCTTTTTTGATGGTTTTTTTCCCAACTTTTGCATGAGCTGTGCTACTCCCCCAATTGGCTTTCAAAAGCCAATAGGAACTGCTGCAGAGCGCACCAAAACACCCGGCCGGCAAACTTTGCACATGTAAGTTGTCTGCAGCGAAGGCGAATTGGCAGGAACTTTGCACCCCTCCCTGCTACCCAACTACACCATCTCTTAGTTAGTCCCGAAGATACCTGGAGGAGACTGGCGCGGCGACGCCATGGTAACTTTCTCTTGATCTTCGGCCCTGCTAGGGCAATAATGGCTGCGGGCACAAGTGGCAGGGGTGGCAAGGCTGCTGCAGGCGTCAGTGTGAGGGGCGGCGGTGGGGCCGGAGCGGGTGTAGCTGGTGCTTTGGGAGCCGCGGGGCCCGCTGTACACGGTGGGACAGCAGTGCTGGCGGGGCGGCTGCGGGCAGGGGCGCGAAATGTAAGCATAATTACAATATAAAATGTTATTGTTACAAATGTTTTTATTATGCATTTATCATATTATAGTGTATTCTGTATTATTGTTGCAATAAATAAAATGTTTCTTTTATTTACAATATTTTTTCTTCAATTTATTTGTGTCCTCCTTTTCATTGTAAAAAAGTTGGTCATCTTAATGAATGTTAACAGGCTTATATAAAGTATATGGGTTTGAAAGGCACAAGTACAGAATGGAGAAACATGGCTTGGCAATTATATGGATGAAAAGGATCTCAGTGTACTTGTTGACCACAAATTGACTTGATAACCTCCAAGGTCCATTCCAACATCATCATCATCATCATCACTATTATTATTATTATTACTATTATTAAATGAATGCATAATTGTGTCACTGTACTCTGCCCTGGTCAGACCCCCTTTGGAATACTGTCTTCAGTATTGGGCACCATCATTCAAAAAGTTCAATTATAAATCTGAGTTAGTACAAAGATGGCCACCAAGATGGGGAAGGGTCTGAAAAGCACGCTTTAGAATATATGATTAAAAGATGTTTACCTTAAAGGTGATGGGGGGGGAGAGAGAGATAATAGCAGTTTTCAAATATCTGAAGGGTTGTCACTCAGAAGAAAGCAAGACCAGGCCAGTGGGCTAAACCACAAGGAGATACTGCAGGAATTTTCTGACTATATGGACTGTCATCCAGTGAAATGATTTATCATATGATGCAGTGAATTCTTCTTGGGACGGCTTCCAACAGACCTCGATTGCATCTGTTTAAGAGTGCAGTGTTTCACAACCCTGGCAACTTTAAGATGTGTGGACTTGCAGAATTTCCTGGAAGTAGAAGTCTACACATATCCTAGAGTTGAAAGGTGTCAAGGTTGAGAACCCCTGCACTAGTGGATCCAACATTGAACATCAGATTGAATTAGAAGATCTTTAAGGTCCCTTTCCACCTTGACAATTCAATGATTCAGGCAGATTTTGCCCCCCCAAATACTCCTCTGCCTCTGGACAGGTTTTACCTGACAATGGAACACTTTTATTTGTGGAAATGAATTTCCATATCCAGTCATTAGCATTTATCTGAGACCCTGAAAGAAAATACGCAACACAGCAACTAAGCAACCTGCCCAATTAGTGTTTGCCTTCCTGTTTTTTGTGTCAGCATTTATTTAATTTATTTTAATAAATGTACGTTGCCACCCAGCTGCAACTCTGACCAGCTAGTGAAAACAAGGAACAAAGTTAACAAATGAACCTAAAAACCACAACACACAACACAATACCACACCACTGTGGCCAATCATAGCATGTTTACATTTCAAACCTATTTATCTGACAGGTTCATCAAATGTCTTAAACATTTTTGTGCAGGACATCAAATGTCTTAAAGTATTTTTGTGCAGGAAGCTCAGTTTTTAAGGCCAACAGGATCAAAGCCGTCCAAATCTCAGGCAGACTGTGCTATTCCAAAGGGAGGCACTATGAAAGAAAAGACAGACTTTCTGTACCCGTTTCAAAAAAGAGACACACAGTGTATTTGTGAGGTGGGCAGAAATAATCAGATACAAGCAGTCCTCCAAGTAACTCAGTCCAAGTAGTGGTGTTATAGGGGCTTACTGTGGTGTGTGCATATCTACTTGTGTTATTGCATTCTGGACCAAGTGTAACTTCTGGATGTTTTTTTTCAAATGCAGCTCCATGTCAAATGCATTGCAATAGTCCACTAGGGAGTAACCAAATCATACAGTAAATCACACCAGCCTGCTTTTCCAGTTCGTCCCTGCCTTGGAGGAACTGGTCATCTTGAATAAACAGTTCAGGTGCGGAAGCCACTAGTGGTCTCATTTGATTCCTAAAGCCCAGCTTTATTAACAGGATCTCAGACGTGGTAATCCATGATGTAGTGTCTCTGAAAGCCATCAAGGTTATCCAGATGACTATAGTCACTGTCTTGAGATTGTGGTTAGTGTTACATTCAAAACCTGAGTTGGCACATTTCTGAGAGAGGAAAACCCCCTCTGTTCTCAAGCAGCTTTTGGTAATGCATGACAAGTTGGCCTTCTCATCACTATCAGATCTTGAGTGATATTATTACAGCCTTACCTGGCACTTAGTAGCAGCAGCCAAAAACCTAGACTAATTGAAGATCCAATAACCATCATGCATTGGGGCTAAGCACATGGGGTTTAATCATACCACCCTTTTTACTTCTCCCACTCTCTCTGGGATAGTCAGAGCCTCAACAGTACCCACAAATCCTGCCAAAGTGGCACAGTTGGGAGACATCTGCACCCAGTGAGCATCAGCCCTTCACTGTCATCCACAAGGTTCTCCGTCATCCATATTAACCAGTTCTAATCCTTTCCTCAACCTGTTCTATGGAACAAAATTATGAAAAATTCTGGAGATGGAACAAGCAGCATACGCCCAATGAGGTCCTTTGGATCCCATTTCTTTTGCTGTCCGGCTGATCCACCAGTTGCCTCCAGCTGATCCACCAGTCAAAATTTCACAACATCTGCACCTCAATATCAACACCATTTATCCAAGAACCTCTGTTGCCCATGGCAAGCACACTTCTAACAAACAATGGCTGATTGCTGGGCTAATCGCTGCTTCTTGAGCCAGCCAATGCAGGAATAGATACCAAACAATGATTGAACAAGTTATCCAGTTGATTATTTAGGTCTAGCTTGCTTATACATTTTGAGATTTATGTTCTGCCTGCTACAGAAATAATCACAAAGTAGTTAGAAAAACTGAAAAAATACCTACCATCAATAAAGATAATAACCTCTACATTTTCAATTTGCAAGGTCTTTCTTTTTGGAGGGCATAAATAGTCACATACGCGCATAGGCTGGCTCAGAAAAACAGGTGGAGTAAGTAAGAAAACCACATACATTTGTATTTTAATTCTGCTGATTAATTCCACAAGGTACGATTATTAGTCTGTTGATGATGCAAATGACGTATTTGCTATTCCAGACAGCATAGAAAAAGATCTGTGGAGATGAAAAAAGGTTTGGGATTATGATTATATGTGCTGTCTGTCTTTTACATAGATGCTTCCTTAGCTCATCTGAAAACTTAAATGGGTTCACACAACATACTACGCCATCATATATTTTGTTTACAATGGCATGTAAACTAGAGTTAACCACTATAATTTACACGCCATAGTTTACAATTTAGAAAGTTGTGTGAGAAAAACAGCTAAATGTGGTTTATCCAATAAAGCATGGTTTATGAAACCATGGCTTAAAACATTGTCTGACACACATAATTCTGTTTGGTGTCATGACAATGTACTGGATTAGGCAGAAGATTAGCAAAACCAGAAGTCAGCAACGGGTTTCAGCAAAACCAACAGAAGAAACTATGTCTCTCCAGGAACCTGAGACAGGGATCTGGTGCCAAGCATTATCTGCACACAGTGGAATAAATGACTCAGATATGCATTACCTCATTGGGTCATGCAACTTTGGAAGATTACTTCTTAAAGAAAATGCACACAAAATGCATACTTCTCTGGAACTGCTTCATTCAAGGAAGTGCCTTCTACAAACCAGCTGCAATGCCAGCTAAGAGAACCCTTTTTTCTCAGTTCTCTTTCAGGGCATTCATTACTGAAAGCCATTTTCCTGGGCTGCAAATTGACTTTTTCATGCATAAAAATAAACATAAGTCAACAGTAATATACAGGGTGGAAACACCTTGCCAAACAACATCCCCAAGATTCTCGGCTGATAAGTGCCCTTTATCTTGGGGCCCAGAAACAGATTTGCCCTGATTGAAAAGCTGCTTGAACTTTGCATTTGGCCTTGCTTTAAACACGGTCCCTGTGCTATGATTATTTATTTATTTCTCTGAACTATTACCAACATGGCTGGGCATGCTTTAGTTTTTGAAGAGGAAAAAGTAATTTGGAGTCTGCTTGTAGAGCTGCTGGCAACTGCTTAAAGCAGCGGTTCTCAACCTTGGGGTCGCAACCCCATTTGGGGTCGCACGACCATTTCGCGGGGGTCGCCGGACACCGCGGGCCACCATTTTGTTTTTTTTATTTTGTTTTTTTATTTTTTTGGCGCGCGCGCGCGCCGCACATCCACAAATCCGCCCGTCGTGCCGGAAAAAAATAATAAAATAAATAAAAAAATAAAAACAAAAAACAAAATGGCAGCCGCGACGGGCGGATCCGTGCATGCGCGGCACGCGCGACGGGCCAATCCGCGCATGCGTGGATCCGCCCGTCATGGCCGCCATTTTGTTTTTGTTTTTTTATTTTTTTATTTTTTTTTCGGCGCACGCGCGTGCACGCATGCGCGCCCGGGTCGGGGTCGCGGCGCGCATGGGCGGGGCAAGTGGGGTCTCAACCTGAGAAAGGTTGAGAACCACTGGCTTAAAGTAACTCCATCTATTGCCATGATTAGTTGGGAAGAGAGTTACTACCATACTTGTACACCCATGCACAAACCCAAGTGCTCTGTTCTGCTTTTGAGATTGAGCATAAGTTATCCACTGATTGCAAAGAAAAAATAAAGTATATGCTAATAAAATATCAAAGCACATAATTTAATTGTGCCAGCACTGTATTATTAACTCAGTTGCACAGATTTCTTGGCTAGTATGGTAGAATTAAAATCAACATAAAGCAAAATCTATTATTATTGTTATTGTTATTGTTATTATTATTATTATTATTATTATTATTATTATTATTATTATTATTATTATTAAGAACTGTATTGCTAGGTTAATAATGGCAGTGATTCATTTCACAACTGTGGCAAGAAAGATAGTAAAACAGGGCAAAACTCACTTAATAAATGTTTCTCTTAGCGACAGAAATTTTGGGCTCTTGTGCTCTGGCTTAATGTCTATCCAAATAAAGCCCTGGCCAAAAAGAGTTTCTGGCGAAAAGGGGATGTTTGAATTGAAGCTTGCACATGCACTGTACTTGTTTTAAAATGTTCAACCACCTCTGCATTTATCTAACTACTGTTCAACATAGAATATCCATCTTGTTTTATCCCTTCAAAAACCAGAATAAAGGCTTTTAAATAAATCACAAAGATTTATCTATTCTTCAAGAGATTAGAAAAGCTTCTTGTGGCTTGAGAAAAGCAGATGGAAAATTGAAGCTGTTAGTGTCATCTAGTGGTACTTCAGCTAAGTGCAGCTTTAAATAAAATATCCTTTATTAACTTTGAATTGGCTCCAGTGTGAAAAATAGTGCAATCATCATTATGGGGTCTAGTGTTTATCATTATCATTATCTGTTAATGAGCTTTGCCTCTAGTTTTTCTTTCAAGGTGCCATTTTTGTCCGTCTTTGCCATTTCTGTCTTCACATGGTAAATTAGAATGAGACTGAGACCAACTCATCTGGTGACAAAGCAGTTAAAGGGACCATTTCAACCTGAACTTGCCCAGTTCAACTTGACTTTTGGTCCACTATTTTGCACCACCACTTTTTCAGCTTCAATTTCTCATATCAGTGTCACTATCTTTTTCACAGGATAAGCTTAGTCGTGACTTAAGAACTGAAAAAACAGAAAAAACAAAACACTTGTCAGAATCATACAGTGCAATACTTATTGCAATTAAGTATATGCTATGGTTTAGGGTCCCTGATCTGAGGTTTGTTGTTTTGAGCTCAGAATATTTCTTTATTGCTTTGGGTCTTCTCAAGACTGATTACGTTTGCTTTGCTGGCTTCCACATTTGGGGGGGGGGTGTCATCCTGTCTATTTGTTCCCAAGAAAAATATGAAAGACTAATTGGGATATCTACCCACATGATGGCCAATAAATTTATCATATTTTGATACCTATTAAGTTCATCATGTTAAACACTGTCATAACTGTTGTACCTTATAGCGTGGGAAGTGGCTGGATATCTTAGCCCAAAGCCATTTGGAGAAGTAACAAATATTGTTTCATGCAAGGGTGAGATTATTCACACCTTCTGAGGGCAGCATTACGGCTAACAGTTCATAAAAATCTACCTCTTCTTGGCTGACATATGCTTGGCAGCAACTAAGAGACTCCCCATGAGGAGGACAACTATGGGATATCTTAAAATTTGTCCGTTGCACAGAATATATGGTCTTGCTTAAAAGTAAATGTGCCTTATAATTTGTGGGTTGTGACCCAAAAGGGATGAGTCATCCATGGAGACCAGAAGGCTAACTCTGGTTTCAAGAATGGTATGAGAAATAGCACTCTTGAGGCTTTTTGGCAAGCTGTGTGTCTGAATCTCCTACAGTTTTCCCAGTACATGGACCATCAACTTTGCAAAATATCAGTATGAGAGCCTTCCATAAGCAAGTCACCTTGCTTTTGGCCATGCAGGATAGAAATTAAGGGAGATGACATCAACAGACCTGGAAGACATCTGGTCAAGGAAGGCTGTGTAAATTGAATTAAATATCCCTTCTCTACCTTGCATTAACAGGGGGCACAATGGCTCAGCAGTTAAGATGCTGAGCTTGTCAGCAGGAAAGCTGATCGCCTGGATTTGAGACCTGAGCACTGTGCGATGGGAGTGAGTTCCTGGCACTTGCCCCAACCCCTGCCAGCCTAGCAGTTTGAAAGCATGCAAATTCAAGTAGATAAATAGGTACCACTTTGGCGGGAAGATTACTGCATTCTGTATGTTCATGCTGGCCACATGATGAGGAAAACGTCTTTGAGACAACACAGGTTCTCTCAGCTGAGAATCAGGGATGACTCACACCCTGGTCGGCACTTCTTTACTCTCCTACCATCGGATAGGAGATATAGAAGCATAGCCAGCCGCACCAACAGACAGAAGAACAGTTTCTGCCCATAGGCTGTCAGACTCCTGAATGGGAAATAACTCCATGTATGATAGACTTGCGGGGCCAGCGCGTCGTGCAATAAATTCACATGGTGTAATAAGATGGTGGGTTTGTTGTCACTGTGAGTTGTGTTGGGGGGGTGCACGAATGGAGGCTCAGCCAATCTCTTTGTACACATGTTGCACTTTGACAATAAACATTGATTTGATTTGATCAGAGATGGGCACTGCCCCATCTCTGATCAAATCACTATTGATTGGACAGGGGAAACCTTTAACCCTACCTTGGTCACTATTGGACAGGGGAAACCTTTAACCCTACCTTGGTCACTATTGGACAGGGGAAACCTTTAACCCTACCTTGCATTATCCCATATGGTTTTAAGTGTTTACATACCCTGAATCACTGGCCAAGGTGAAATCGCATTTCCAAAAATCACTTGGATCATTCATAAAATGTATTGAATAAAAAACAATATGTTCAAAAAAAGGCCAGCAGGAGTTCAGATTTCTCGATGAAGGGAACAACCTGGATGAGATATTCAAGGAGACTTTGTTCATGGGAAAATGTGAAGGGGGAAAATGATTTTTATGCCCACGAAGAGTTTTCTTCAATTAAATGACTGTACTTGACAGGCCTTATAGGAAAGAACACAAGAAAGAAGATTTCCGGCTTTTGAATTAGTACTCCGAAAGCTCTACTGCAGGCCTGGCAGACTGAATAGAAATCAGACATGTCAATAATCTTGACAGCTGGTGCAAGGTGACTGTCAGCGTGTCCTTGCCTTCATTCAAGACATATTGCATTGCCTCCAAGCACAGCATTTTGGCTGTCCCCGGACGTGAGTCGCCATAGTTGCTGACTAACAGGATGCAAAGAAATGCTATCCCCTTCTTCTTCAGTTTGAGCCCATAGGTGCCCTTGGGCCTGGCATCTATCAGGGCTGTTAGCAGTGAGCTCATTCTTCCATTATAGCTGATGTGGGCTGTCTCTGAGGCTCTCAGAAGTTTGACTATCGATCGGTCTCCATTTACATTTCCCCAGGAGAGCTTTTGTTTCAGGAAATCTCTGCCTTCGTCTACACAGATATACAACACTTTATTCTGCAAAGGAAGCCATGCAACTGGACCTTTAAAAAGTAGCAGAAAGAGCTGTTGCATCCATTAATGTTCTTGAAGGCAAATATTTGGGAGTTAATTTTAAACAGAGTATAAGGTCCAGAAGGCACACCTGGCAGCCCTTCCCTCTAAGTCTTGACCTTGCCAGGCAAGGGTAAGGGTGAAAGCTTATACTCTTATTTCCTGAACTGATTGTCCTCAGAATGGTTCACCTGCTGCAGCCAGCTCTGACTGGGAGGTTAGGAGCGTAATGTCAGTCTCTGGAGATAAATTGTCTTATCTAAGATTGCCTCTCCCATCAAAATACTAGCCAGGTCTAATCTTGCACAGCTTTTTCAATATCAACCAAGGATAGAATTTCTTTTCTCACACCTGCATTTTCTTTTCTTCAAATCCCCTCAGTATCATCTGAAGTCATACAGTACATAAACAATGTTTATTTTTCACATGACCATTAGATGGTGCAATTGTATTTTAATCTTCTGACCATGCTAAATGGGATAGCTACTTACTTGGGCAATGGGACAAGGAGAAAGCCAACCAGCTATAAAGCTATACATCCATTTCCACAGTCTCCCTGCCCGATTATTACATTTTAGAGAATGGCATTAGTAAAAATGGATTTCAGCCATTGCATGTTCTCATCTAGGCTTACTACTTTCCATCCAAAGATAAATACATCCTTCTATCATTAAGAGTATTACAGCCATAAAAGAGAATGATATAACATAGTGGAATGAATTCTGATATCAGAATTCAGTGAAGTTTTCAGATAAAAAAACTCTCTCTATAATCCTTTCCTAAACACAATAATGCTGAATAAATGGGCAATAGTTGTCTAACATGGATGAAGCCAGATGGAATAAATGCCAGCTCACATACGACAGAGTTTATACTAGCCAACATCCTATCCACTTCCTTGAAATCCGGAGGATGGAATGAAGCCTAGATTATCTTACAAGATTATTTCTGTCTTTTCTATAGATTTTGTCTGAACAGATGTTCGTCCATCTACCTATTTGTAATATTTTCACCCTGGTAGCTTATAAACTATAGATGCTGGCCATGTCAATATTAAAATAGATTTCTAATGTTAAAAACTGTAACAATTTAAAGAAGGAATTTAGCTCAAAGTGAAGCAAACACTGTACTTTTTAAAATGAAATGCAAATATTGAGTATGAAGGAGAAGGAGCTAGCAAGAAGATAAAAGGCTGAAATGCTAAAAGCAAGTCATACTTGGAAGCAGTGAGAAAAGTTGTTCTAAAAAAGTCATAATAAAGCACGACCTTCCTAAGCATTTCTATGAGCTTATTATTAAATAGAAAGGCTATCCACCAGAGCTTATCTGCAGATTAAAGAATTAGTGCTTAAGGCTTTAGGCAGTTTTCCCTAACCTGTGACCTTCCAGATATGCCGGGTCTGCAATTCCCCAGCCAGCATGGTTTTTTCAGTTGGCTAGGAAGCTTGGGAACTCCAGGCCCAGTACATCTGAAGATAGAGGATTGGGCAGCTTAAGGTTCTTGCCCAACTACACTAACGTAGATATTTTTTTCCCTTGAAAACAATTGCCAGCACTTTGCAGTTGATATGAAACAAGTAGCTAGGGCAGGGGTAGGTAACCCAAAACACTCAAAGAGCCACTTGGATCCGTTTCCCACCAAAAACAAAACACTGGGAGCTGCAAAACCCTTTTGATATCTAAAATGAAGATAACACTGCATATATCTTTTTACCTTTATGATAAAGGTATATATATCATAAAGGTAAAAAAGGATATATGCAATGTTAAAAGGGTCTGTCTCTCCCTCCCTCTCTCTTTCTGCCATTGGTCTGCCAGTCCCCTTCCCCCACTCTTTTTTTCTCTCTCTCTCTTTCTTCTCTCTCTCTCTTTCTCCCTCCCTCTCTCTTTCTCTCTTCCCCCCTCTCTCCCTCTCTCTGATCTTCTGCTCATCTGGCAAGATGGCTTCAAGCTGTTCTCCACAAGCTCAGGGGTAGGCAACCTCGGCTCTTTTATGACTCATGGACTTCAACTCCCAGAATTCCTGAGTCAGCGTAGCTGGGCTAGCTAGCTCTCTTCTGCCCTTCCTGCTTCCTGCAGAGATGCAGCAAAGGGAGGAGCCCCGCCCAAAAAGTTTTTCAGCTTGTCAGAGAACACCGTGAGTCCACTCTCTTTTACACACACACACACACACAAAACACAAACACAGAGAAAGAGAGACAGAGAGAGAAGCAGGGAAGCGCAAGTGCCTCTCTCTGTCTCTCTCTGCAAATGGCAGAGGAGGCTGGGAGCCACAGGGGAAGGCTCAAAGAGTCGCATGTGGCTCCAGAGCTGCAGGTTACTGACCTGTGAGCTAGGGAATGGAACTGTGTCAGGATGATGCTTTATCAATAGTTTTGCCAGATGATGGACATATATTCCAAGTTCAATACAACTGAATTACATATACATGATATGGTAACCTATGATTAATTCAACCACTTTCCCTCAGCTTCACTTCATTTCAATAAACTCAGCTTTCTAGGTTCATATCATAAGAAGAAGAAAGAAAGAAGAAAGAAGGAGGATGAAGACGACTTCTAGAGTAAGATAAGATTAATAGATACTAGTTATTTTCAGTTAATATTTAATAAATGAGTACCTGACAGCTACTCTTATTTTATTTTGTGTAGTAGAACCTGCCCACTTTAAATAATAATGGTTATACAGTGGACTGCATGGCTGAGAAAAGATTTCAATTTAATCTATCAAACTCAACCACATAACTAACTTTTTAGATTAACTTTGGTTATACTTGTGGAATACTGAAGAGGAGGAGGAGGAGGAGGAAGAAGAAGAAGAGGAGATGATGATGATGATTAAACTGTGGATGACTAATTTCGAGTCCATCTGTATTACAGGAATCCATCCTGGAAAATTTCTTCTTATGCCACCTTCACCTGTGACCACCTGTCCAGCCTAGATGAGTTCAAATCACCAGGACCAGATGGAGTACACCCCAAGATTCTGAAGGAACTGGCAGATGTGATCTCAGAACCACTACTAAACTATATGTTTCAAAGATCCTGGAGCACTCGGGAACTACCAAAGGACTGGAAAAGAGCTGATGTAGTTTCCATCTTCAAAAAAGGAAAAAACATAGATCCAGGAAACTACAGACCTATCAGCCTGACCTCAATACCTGGGAAGTTTCTGGAAAAGATAATCAAATAACGAATCAGTGAACATCTAGAGGCAAACAAAGTCATTACTAAACGCCAACATGGGTTTATCAAAAACAGATCATGCCAGACAAATCTTATTGCATTCTTCGACCAAGTGACAAAATTAGTAGACCAGAGGAATGCTGGGGATATAATTTACTTGGACTTCAGTAAGGTATTTGATAAAGTAGATCACAACCTACCTACTTGATAAGATAGAAAAATGTGCGTTAGACAGTATCACCACCAGATGCATTCGTAGCTGGCTGACCGGCCATATTCAGCGTGTAGTCCTCAATGGAACTGCAGCTACATGGAGGGAAGTGTGTAGTGGGGTTCCCCAGGGCTCTGTTCTAGGCCCAGTGCTCTTCAACATCTTCAACGATCTGGACGAGGGGACAGATGGGGAACTCATCAGATTTGCAGATGACACCAAGCTGGCAGGAATAGCAACACTCCAGAAGACAGGCTTAAGATACAGGAGGATCTGAACAGACTTGGACGCTGGGCACTATCTAACAAAATGAAATTCAGTGGTGAAAAAAGTAAGATTATACATTTAGGCAAGAAAAACCAAAGGTACAGGTATAGCATAGGTGATACCTTGCTCAATAGTAGTAACTGTGAGAGGGATCTTGGAGTCCTAGTGGACAATCACTTAAATATGAGCCAGCAGTGTGCTGCAGCTGCCAAAAAAGCCAACACAGTGCTAGGCTGCATTAACAGAGGGAGAGAATCAAGATCACGTGAAGTATTAATATCACTTTACAATATCTTGTAACGAGTAGGCTGACTTGGTCGCTCAACAGTGGGAAACTGGTGAAGCGGGCACAGCAGCACCTGCATTTTTTGCGGCGCATGAGAAAAGCACATCTTCCTTCCCCTGTCCTGACCTCTTTCTACAGGGGGATGATCGAGAGCATCCTGTCATACAGCATCACAGTCTGGTTTGGAATCATCACTGCTTCAGACAGGAAGGCGGTGCAGAGAGTGGTGAGAATGGCCGAAAAGATCATTGGCAGTTCCCTCCCTCCCATCCAGGACATAGCACAGAAGCGTTGCTTGATCAGGGTCCGTAATATTATCTGGGACACTACACATCCTCTTCACGACCTGTTCTCCTTGTTACCTTCTGGGAGGAGGCTTCGTGGTATCCGTAGCAGAACATCCAGATTCAGCCAGAGTTTCATTCCATACAGCATTAACCTTGTGAACTCTCAAGCTTCCTCCTTCCGTTATATATTCAAGATGGACAGTATTTAATATTTATTTGATACATATATGTAGGGATGTGGGTCTATATATATGTTGTTCATAGTATGTTTAGGTGTGTATCATGTATGTGTTTCACTTTGAGAGCGGGCAACTAAATTTCATTTTTGATGTGTGCCGTTGTGCCCGCAGTAAAAAAATGACAATAAAGGTTATCTTATCTTGGTAAGGCCACACTTGGAATACTGCATCCAGTTTTGGTCACCACAAAGTAAAAAAGATGTTGAGACTCTAGAAAGAGTACAGTGAAGAGCAACAAAGATGATTAGAGGACTGGAGGCTAAAACATATAAGGAACGGCTGCTGGAATTGCGAATGTCTAGTTTAATGAAGAGAAGGACGAGGGGGGACATGATAGCAGTGTTCCAATATCTCAGGGGCTGCCACAAAGAAGAGGCACTCAAGCTATTTTCCAAAGCGCCTGAAGGCAGGACAAGAAGCAACGGATGGAAACTAATCAAAGAGAGAAGCAACCTAGAACTAAGGAGAAACTTCCTGACAGTTAGAACAATTAACCAGTGGAACAACCTGCCTCCAGAAATGGTGAATGCTCCAACACTGGAAGTTTTTAAGAAGAGACTGGACAGCCATTTATCTGAAATGGTATAAGGTTTCCTGCCTGAGCAGGGGGTTGGACTAGATGACCTCCCAGGTCCCTTCCAACCTTATTATTATTGTGTTGTTGTTGTTCTTGCTGTTGTTGTTACCAAGTTGGTGCCTTCCAGAGTGTTAGAATCCAGCTTCTATAATTCCCCAACTGGCATGGTGCAACCTTGGCTGCACTTTGTCCTCTCAAAGGAATCTGGGTTTAATTAAAAACAACAAAGAAAACCCCAGACTTAAAATCCTCTAAAGTAGGGGTGTCAAACTCGCCACGTCACGTGACGTGTCACGACGTATTGTAACTTTTTTCTCCTTGCCAGAGCTGGGGTGGACGCAGCTTCCCTGTGACACATCCAGCCAGCGGGCTAGCAGTTTGACACTCCTGCTCTAAAGCACCTATACTTTAGTAAAACTTAATGGGGTCTTTTTTTTTTTACAATGTTCACATCTTAAAAACAATTAGTATATGGATAAGTTAAGGCCAAACATCCATATTTTTAAGATGCAGTCAGTTTACCAGAAGCTGTTATACAGGTACTCTCTGGCTTACATTGTAAAGCCCAGAGTTTCCATTATATGTCATGACGGTCATAAGTCTAGCCACTTAATTAACCCAATTTTATGGCATTTTTCCCAGCAGTCATTAAACAAGCACAGCAGTTGTTAAATGTATACTGCAATTGTTAAGCAAACCCACTGCCCATTGTGCCAGAAGCCAGAAACAAATGCTGGTTTCTGACAAAAAAGTTGTAAATTGTGGGATACTGAAAACAGCCATTAATGTGGGCCAGTTGCTGAGCTCCCATAAGGTGACCATGTGACTGCTGGAGGTGGGGGTGCGGTTAGAATTCAAATCTGTTATGGGGGAGGGTCATTATAACTTCAATAATTACAAGTCAAGGACTATCTGTAAAGAATTATGTGGATCTCATGAGATAACGGGATCATTGAAAATGGATCTTTCAAAGAGAAATGAGTAGTACATTCTAGAACGTCAAAGCTTCCATGTGGAGCTCAGGGTTGAACTATGGAGCCCTTGCTGTTCTCTGGGTATGGACATCTCACGTTGTAGTAGCACTGATGATGTTACCTAGTTGGAAAATGAAACTTCTGCAAGCAAACAACACCAAGGACTCCATCCTCCAAACTGCCTTCTTTAAATTATCAGGACAATCATAATTGGACAGCAAAAATGCAGAAGACCATTAGATGGCAGCAAAGAAGGAGTGGTGGCTTAGAGTTCTAAGTCTAGATAGGATGGCTCAATAGTTCCTTTTTCTTGCCTAGCATCTGATTGAGCTTGGGCACCTTCATTCAACTTGTGCAGGGATTGTGGATGACTGTATGTTTCCGGCAGTACAATAATGGATTACATTGTTGAAATATTCTATTTCTTTCATTTAGTTGATTGATAGGTGAAAGGGAGATGAATTGAAGTGGTATAAAGAACAAATGACAATGCACAAAGCAATTTATGGCCCTGATGGATGCAAAAGTTGTTTGCAAGGCTAAAGCAATATAGAGAAATATAGTTGAATTGTTTGACATAAATTAGATTAAGCTGCATTTCCTCCCCCCCCTTATCTCATTGCATAATTCCTTGGGTTTATTATTTCTTTCCATAAAACTGCTTACCCTGAAAGGATATCACTTGATGGGTAGGTAGATATGAATGGGTTTTTCTCTCTCTTCTTTCTCAGCATTTTTGAGGGTTGACTGAACTTTTTGCTTGCTGTTTCAGACTTTCTCGTGCAGGTTAAAGTAAGATATCAATGATAAAATAAAATTGTAATCGCTCAAGCATTGGCTCTGGGCATTTATCATTGCTGCTAGAATTGATTAAAAAGCAAGTATAGATAGCATATTTAAAACAGAATGTTCCAACACTGCCAATTCTTTCTGTTAGTGGGAAGTAGATTTATATTTGCAATGGGGTTGTGATGGAATCTGAAAATACTCAAGCATCAAAAAGCCTTTTGCTGTTCAGGATAGCTGAACCCTTAGGCTAGCCTTCTCCAATCTGATGCCATCAGATGCGTGCTGCATTTCATAATTCCCAGTTTACATGAATAAAATCTGGGAATTATGGGAATTTAAATCCTGAAACAACTGGACAACAGCTGACTGGAAAAGGCCAATTTAAGATATGGTTTAAATGGCTAACCGATCATGGCATATGAACCCAGCCATAAAACCTATTTTGTGGTTGGAAACCTGGTTTTTTTGGACAATTTTTCCTGTATGAATCTAAAGATAGTCCTGTTTATTTTGTATCCTGAGTTATCTTGAATGAAATGGGAGTTTCTGTAGCTGATGAAACTGCATAAAGGCATTAATGCAGTTGCACCATCTGTCGTTTTGCAAGTGCTGTAAGTCATGAACACTCACTTTATGTTCAACATGCAGGTTAATAAGTTCCAGAGTTAGGTCTGGGTTAAATATGTATCATAAATTATGTAACAACGTGGGTAGGGCAGGAAGGGTATAACAACAACAGCAGCAAGTACAAAATAGATTGGGTCTGGGATAACAATAGCTTTGAAGTAGGTTGGGTGAATTCCAGGAATTGTCGAAAGCAGATGTTACATGTTTTCCCCGTCAGACTCTTGTATTAAAGGAACTACCCTAATTGTACCCACTCCTTTCCCCCCAAAAGGCAGGCAGAAGAATATGAAGGTAGAAAAGAGAAGTTCAGGCACTGAAAACGTCTAGATCCAAATCCCATTTTTGCAGCATTAGAGCATTTTCTCTGACCAAAACTCAGCAACTTGGTTTTCTGCCATTTGAGGTAAGGAAACTCATAATATACATGTTGTTAGCCGCTCCGAGTCTCCGGAGAGGAGCGGCATACAAGACCGAATAAAATAAATAAATAAATAATAAATAAATAAATAAATAAATAAATAAATAAATAATGGTAGCATATGCCTTCATATAAGACACATTTTTTTAAATGCCAAAAAGAACAGAATAAATTAGCCAGGCCTAACCCTTCTACATGCTAGATGCATTCTCAAAAATCAGAAGTAGTCTGATTTTTTGCTGACTACCAAATTTTATGAAAAGGCATACATTTTTGATTTGTTCTCCCCTCAAAACTGCCTTCTGGCTGCTATAAAATGGTTCACCCTTATTGTAGTAATGTCTGTCAAGGCTTCCTTCCTCCTTACTACTGGAACTATATCTCCCTAAGATAATGTTTAGGGATGGGATCGGCTTCACTACAGGAGCAAATTGTTCACAGGAAATATAGTTACAGAAGCATCATTTGGGAAAATATGGTACAGACAAGTTTGGTGGAACCAGTATTATTCAGTTTCTCTGCTAACAAGTGGAGGATGGGAACAGTGTTGTAAACTACAATCATGTCCTGTCTAGGAGAGGAAAGGTCCTAGATTTCTCTGACCCTCTGGAGGACTAAAATAGCTTAGTGTTCCCTATCCATTGCTCAGCAAATCGCCAAGTTATTCCATCCCCCGTCACATGAATATATATAGCAGCATTTCTCAACCTTGGCAACTTTTCATTGTTTGGGCTTCAGTTCCCAGAATTTTCTGGGTAGGAAATTCTGGGAGTTGATAATGTGTAGTTGCCAAGTTTTCTTAAGACTGATCTATAGAAATGCTATCTAATAGCTAATTTAATCCACTGGTTTATTTAGTTCAGCATTATCTACACACTACTGAGCTTCCGGATTTCCCAACTGGAATCTTTTTAACACAACTTGGAAATGTGAAAGATGAAATCTTTTCTTTTGAAAAGATTTGTTCCACTATTAAACTGTAGTCTTCCATAAGAGTGTTAAACCAAAAGCTCTTCGCTCTGCTTCTTTCAACAGAGATAAAAGAATGATCATGTAAATACCATGAAGCCCCACTACCATATCTCTCAACCTTTTACAGATTAAAAGATAGCTTTGCCTCCTTGCACCACTATCTTGGTGCAATGCATCATGCTTCTGCCTGCTTGATTCACCTGGATGCCATAACCTCTTCACTTGCATTTAACTGTTGTTTCTTATAACAATGGTTTACTGAACAAAACAGAGGATGCATCCACATATCAAACTAAGCTTGACATTAAGTCTGGATGACTTTTATTATTTACAAATTTTCTTAAGCAATAGCAACATAGTCAAGGGAAACCATAAATACATCTCATGTTATATTAAAACCACAACTATTCCACATTAACCAAGTCCTAAAGGACTTCCAGACTGCCATGACAGTGGGCACCACTTTCCCTCTGGGGACAACCAGTCCCATAAAAAAGAAGTCCCATAGCAAATGCTCATTTTGGAGTCCTCTTCCATCATACCTTGTGAGAAGGGGACAGCTTTAGATGGCGTTAAAATTGGGCAGGCAGAATTTATTTGGGATAGCCAGTCTCATAGACGCCTTGAGCTATATAGAGCTTTATAGATCATTATGGATGGGATACTGCACAAATAATGACAGAAACTACTGGTTCACCACATCAGACAGCAGACTGTGACCACCTCATGTATGTCCACTGTATGCAAATATTCTTGCTGCCTCTATGGCAGTGGTTCTCAACCTGTGGGTCGCGACCCCATTTGGGGTCGAACGACCATTTCACGGGGGTCGCCAAACAACACAGTCTGCCATTTTTTTCCCCTTTTCCCCTCGGCCGGCGCAGGGGGCAGCACCGTGCATGCACAGGGGGCAGCACCGCGCATGCGCAGGGTAGCACCGCGCATGCGTGATGCGGGCCGTTGTGCCGCGCATGCGCGATGCGAGCCACCACACCGTGCATGCGCAATGCAGGCCGTTGCGCCGCGCATGCGTGATGCGGGCCATTGCACCGTGCATGCGTGATGCGGGCCGTTGCGTCACACATGCACGATGCAGGCCGTTGCGCCGCACATGTGCAATGCAGGTCGGGGTCGTGGCGTGCATGCGTGGTACAGGTCGGGGTCGCGGTCTGAAAAAGGTTGAGAACTGCTGCTCTATGGTCAGTGAATGGAGGAAAAATCAGCAAACATTAAGGTTTCAAAAGCCAAACTAACAGCAACAAAAATGAAATTAATTTGCATTCATCCCTTGGTTTGATTTTGACTGGAATCACCATGCAGGGGTATAGAATATAAAATGGCTTCCATACATTATGGTTTATTTAGCTTCTTTTTAAGCACCAATGCAAACAAGCATTTATACTTCCACCTTAAACAAAAAGTGTTTTAAATTATTAAACATGTACATACAGCCGATTAGAAAGGAGGAGAGACATAGTAAACACTGAGTTCAAAAAATAAATCAAGTGTAAACAGTATAACAAAGACAAACGATTTAATAACAGTGAAAAATGTGCAAAATTGTTGTTTGGCTAAACATCCTTGCATTCGTATGCTAAATAAATTTTTGAAGTGATAAATCTTTGTCCTCCTCTTATTACAGATGCTGACATCAATATTGTAAAACAGCTAGATTCCAAACACAATCTCTGGCATCCTAATCAAAAACGGCTGCTCGTTTTTTTGTGCCGGTTTCAAATTTGAAATAGAATAAGGTACTGCTTCCTTCCTTCCTTCCTTCCTTCCTTCCTTCCTTCCTTCCTTCCTTCCTTCCTTCCTTCCTTCCTTCCTTCCTTCCTTTCTCTCTCTCTTTCTTTCTTTCTCTCTCTCTTTCTTTCTCTCTCTCTCTTTCTTTCTTTCTCTTTCTTTCTCTCAAATTTAGAGATCGTCCATCTGACTCACAGAGCAACTCTTTCTTGCTAGTATTACAATATAATACAAAGTCAAGTAATTTTGAATGTTGTATGTAGCATATAAAAGATAGTTATTTATAGAAGTACAGATAGGCCTTGACTTATAACCACTATTGAGCCCAAAATTTCTGTTGTTAAGTGAGACAGTTGCTAAGTGAATTTTGCCCTATTTTATGACTTTTCTAGCCACAATTGTTAAGTGAATCAGTGCAATTGCTAAGTTAGTAACACAGTTGTTAAGTGAATCTGGCTTCCCCATTGACTTTGCTTGTCAGAAAGTCACGAAAAGTGATCACTTGACCCCGGGACACTGCAGCCATCATAAACATGAGTCAGTTGCCAAGCATCTGAATTTTGATCATGTGACCTTAGGGATGCTGCAGTGGTCATAAGTGTGAAAAATAAGTCACTTCTTTCAGTACTGTTGTAACATTGAATGGTCACTAAATGAATCATTGTAAGTCAAGGATTTACATCTATACAGTTAACAACGAGAGGAAGGATGCAAAATGTGAGAAGATCGCAATGAGATTGCAAAATTGCCAGTTCCCTAAAGTTCATTTTGTCTCAGGCAATCAAAGGAGAAGAAAACACAGAATGCTGTTTCTCTTGCTAATTTACTCAAAGTTTAAGATTTCGATAATAATATTCTGTAATAGCAGAATAATCTACTGTGCTGGCAAGATGCTGGCTGTCCAATGCCAAACAATTCCAATCTCTCTCTTTTGCTTGTAAAACAATGCAAGGAAAGGGAGGAGCATAAAAGCATTTCCTGAATGTTGGCAGCACTTCACTATCAAAGGGATAATGAAACTCAGATAGGTGTACTTTCTTCTATGTCAATCTTCTCTAAAACCAACCGTTTGACATCTAAAAGTAAGCAGAGGGGCACTCGCTCAGAAGATACACAGGCTGGGTGTGGGTCATGATATCAGTCAACGCCACTTTAAATCATAAAGTTATTGCCTAGCACAGGGGTAGGCAACCACGGCGCTGACTCAGGAATTCTGGGAGTTGAAGTCCACGAGTCATAAAAGAGCCGAGGTTGCCTACCCCTGGCATCATACATGAATACAGCTAACTGTAATTAACAAAGGATTGCTAGGTAATCAATGGTTTAGTATGGTGTAACTCAGACTAAGACTAATTAGCCAAAAATTTTCTAGTGAGTTTATGATTGAGGTAAGATGTAACTGACCTCTCTAAGAAGATCCCACATACTTCCCAATTGGCAGTGTGAACTTAACTATATAGTGCTGCATTTGCATGATCTAATGAACCACCAAAAAGGCACCACACTTTAGCCTAACATGTTGTGTGAATCCAGACAGTACAGGTAGTCCTCAACCAATACTGGGACCAGCATTTCTGTTAATTAGTCATTAAGTGAAAAATCATGTGACTGTGCTTTCCATCGGGACAGAGTCAAGATTAATCAATTTCACAACTTCAGGCTTCTGTTTTCCTCCTAACCATTCCCATCCTTTGGAATGATTGAGTGCCCACTATTGTCCTGTACACATTGAAAGTACTGTGATTGTGCCAGTAGCCCAGGTTTGGGAGCTGTGGGCATACTATACAAAACAACTTACAGTATTCTCTTCCTCTTCAATCTCTCTGGGGAGAAGGGTCAGGCAAAGGAGAATTTGCCTAAGAAATTGCTTGCTTTTTTCCCCCCTCTCCCTCTCCCCCCTTGCAGAGCAGAAAGATTGGAGAAAAAAGAGATTTCAAGAGAATACTACCGGTATACAGATAGTCCTCAACTTACAATTGTTCATTTAGCAACTGTTTGAAGTTATGATAATATTGTAAAAAGTAACTTACAACTGGCACTCACACAACTATTGCAGCATCCATGCAGTCATGTGATTGAGATCCGGGCCCTTGGCAACCAGCTTGCATTTATGAGCACTATCATTTGTGACCTTCCCAGCCAACTTTCAATAAGCAAAATCAGTGGGGAAGCTGGCAGGGAAGGTCACAATTCAGTCATGTGATGACTTGCTTAACAACCGAAGTGATTTGCTGTACAACTGTGGCAAAAAAGGTCATAAAACTGGTGTGATTACATGATGCCTCACTTAATGACACACTGCTTAATAGTGAATTTTTTTGTCCCAGTTGTGGACGTAAGTCAAGGTCTGCCTTCGGCTGTTTGCCTAGTATGTCCATGGCTTCCAATCTCAGGCTGCCAATGCAATCACATTGCTTTTTAAAATGCAGAAGAACAAGCAGCTTACTCACTTGCAATCCCTTTCTCCCCAATCTCTCTGCTCTGAAAGGGAGTCAGGCACAGGATGATGTTTACTGGTTGTAATAGTGATCACATGATTGTGATCATGTGAAGTCAGTCATGTAAAAGATACTGTGAAGGCTATAAATTGCTATACAGTTACTTTCAGCACTGTCATAACTTTGAACAGTTGTTGAACAAATGGTTAGTAGGTGTAGATTGTCTATTTGGTTGATGACTCTGTTTTTAAAATGGTTAACTCTCAGACGGAATAAGGAGGTGGGAGGTGGCTTTATGAATAGTCATCTGAAAGATCCTGTGCTATCAATAAAAAGAATCATTGGCTCACAGGGAGAAAGAACTTGGAGAACATGGAATGAACATGGAAAACAAGAGTTTGGCAGAGTGGGGGATGTAAACTGCAGGATGGTCATTTTGTAGGAGGGAGAAATGAAAAAAGAGGGGAACCAAGAAAAGTCAAAGGAGAAGAAATGCTGCTCACTGTTTATAAACTGCCGCTGCCATGCAAACATCTTGGTGTATCTCCAATTGTTATCCTTTCCTCTCCAATCTCTCTGCTCTGCAAAGGGGAAGGGAAGATTGGGAAAAAAGGTCAGGCACAGGAGAAAATGCTTGTGAGATGTAAGAGGGAGGGGAAGAAAAGCACAATCAGACTTGAAAGATTCTGTTACTGTAGCTTATCTCAATAAGGTATAGCTCTAGTCTTCCGGAGGAGTTAATTAATTAATTTCCTGATTTGGTCTATCTCTTAAGTCTGACATGAAGACATCCAGGTTGCCTCTCTAGACTTCTAGAGCAGCCATCTAGAATTCTAAAGCAAATCATTTAAGCAAGCCATGCCACAGAACACTGTAGAATATACTTGGGCTCCTATGGATTGAAGAAACCTAGCAGCCACCTTGAGAACAAAAAAGTCAGTTGTGGAGGTGGGTGAGATGCTGTTGAGAAGACCAAGATAAGAAGTTTTATACATACATACATACATACATACATACATACATACATACATACATACATACATACATAAAAACAGATGTGACATTGCAGAAGGAATATGGTCTTCCAGAGGTTCATATCCAGGACATGATGAAGAGACTATCAAAACTATTTAACCTCCCCCCAACAAATATTCTTTCCTGAATGGCATCAACAGAAAAAACCTTGAAAGGATCTTTGGAGATTATGAGTCCTTTGGCAGGCAGGGGAAAGTACTGGCAGCACAAGTAGTTTTTTAATCAATCAATCCAGTTGAGTGTTATAGCCTAAAAAGGAAAAACAGGATGTTGGAAGTCAAGCAACTGGCTATGCAGATGGTGTCATGAAGAAGGGCTCTACAACATCCTACAAGAGTGGCCTGTGTTACCTTTGCTGATTCCTGGGTCGCATCTTACAAAAACTAGGAAGGAAATATTTGGCAGGCGCTTCACCAGTCTCATCAGGAGGGCATTAAACAAGAACAAAAGGGGAAGGTGGCGAAAGCCCAAAGCCAATTATGTGGCCAAGGACTGGGGCCAAGAAAGCAGAAAACAAAGAGAGAAGCAGGAGGCCAGGGCAGGGCCTCAAAGTTTTGCAGAACGCTAACAACAAAGATGCTAGTAAGTGATGCCACTTAAAAACTCAAGATGTTTCTACACCAGTGCACAGAATGTGCAAAATAAACAGAGAGGACTAGAGATCCTAACTTGGGAAATCAAATAGGATGTGACAGGCATCCTGAAACCTGGTGAACTAATACTCATGATTAGAACGCTGGAAGATTACAATGTATTCAAAAGGAACGAAGCCAATGGAGAGGGAGGGAGGGAGGGTGTTCAGCAATCAGTGTCTGGAAATCCTGTTAAAAGATGTAAGAATTAAAGGAGAAATAAAAACAGAAGTTGATATTTATTATAGCCCAAATGAAGACTTTATGCATCAGAAGACTCCAAAGAGGCAGGCAATAGTGATAATGGTGGGATTTCAATTACCCTAACATCTGCTGGGAATCTAACTGCGCCAAGAGTCGGAGATCCAACACATTCTTGTCCTACCTTGCTAACAAGACATGTTGGAATACAAATCTCCAGTTCCCAGCCAGTACTGTCATTATAGAAGATGTAGTCCCCAAACACTTAGAGCAGGGGCAGGCAACCTTGGCTCTTTTATGACTCGTGGACTTCAACTGCCAGAATTCCTGAGCCAGCCAGTCCACGAGTCATAAAAGAGTTGAGGTTACCTGCCCCCGACCTAGAGGATGTTAGGATATTTATCGGACAGAAAGAAGGGTGAATGTGTTACACAACTTGTGCCCTTTTCTGTGTGTCATGCTTCAAGAATAAATGCAATAGGAATTGCTCACTGGTAAATGTAGCTTCAAATAAACAGATGTTCATATTTCTCAAAAAACAATCATGTAGCTACTGCCTACATATTTTACTTAGGAATATGCACCACCAAATTAATTATGTGCAAAACCGTACTTTCCAGGCACAAAGCATTTCCAAGAATATTGTTTTTCGCCCCAGAACACATGGATCCCGGCCATTCTATGAATGGCCAGGTTGATGCCTCTCTCCACTGAGTACAAGGGACATGGGTAAGATTATTCTTGTAGTTACATATTTCTTTTACAAAAATATATTTCAAGGCAGCTAACAAATTTAAAAATACTTTAAAGCTATACTAAAAATAAATATATTTATATATTTTCTTTTTCATTGTTAAGCTACCATTAAAATAAAAAAATATTTGACATAAATACACTGAAAGTCAGTTATGGATTAACATGTGTGCCCTGTAACATATAAATACACATAGAACTGGATGGCAGACAATTTCAGTCCCCTGCCAAAAATATTTCTTTTATAAAGAGTAAGAAAAAAATCCATAATTCAAATAAGGGACATCTGTTCTCCAGTATTTATAGATAATGATGGATCAAGTATCTGCATACAGGATAATTATTTTCACCAGATGGCTTATCGGTATTTTAAAAAAATATCAGGGAGGAAATTGTCCTTGCGTGATTTCTGCAGGACGTAATTTTTTTTCCTCTAAAGCAGAAAGTCATTTGCAAATGAAGAACTTTTTCATCTTCACAAAGAAGAGAAAGATCATTATTTATGATCTCATGGCTGATCATTTTCAGTAAAACTGGCTCCATATTTTGCTCATTAAGTTTTTATGCTGATGGTGCATTTAGTTTTGCAATGGGAAGCCTATTTCTCTTTGCAGAATGCTACTTTTTCTTTGATCTTCTGCTTCTAAGCTGTGCTGTCTACTGTTGAAGCAACTTCTAAAAGCTGAAGTGAATGCAGAAAGAAAGATTACCCAAGAGTGAAAAAAATGAAAGGCTCCATTTCAACAGATACCTGCTCAGTGCTGCTTTAGCACAATGTTAAATGGAGATACTAACCATGAGAAGGCAACTCCAGAGTTCACCATTTAAAATAGGAGAGCATGTGACATTGTTCTAGGAACTGTGTTTTTAAGGGACCTATAGTTTTTCCATATAACGTATAATCGACTTTCCATAAAGTAGAATTTCAAAACAACAAAAACTGTTATCAATTTTTCATTGCAATTTTCATTCCACAATTTCAGCTCACACACAGGTCATAGGTGATCAGCTGTCTGATAGGAACAAATGAACAAGACATTTTCCAAAAATACCACCAAATAAAAGGAGGGAACAATCAGTCTTTCCTAACCTGATAACTTACAAATGTGTGAGATTACAACCTCTCTCCTTCCCAGCAACTAGAAATAATACAAATCAAGGGAGCTATCAGATTGGGGAAGGTTTATATATGTTACTTTCTCTTTTGCTCTAGTAGCATTTATGAATAATGCCTTGTTCTATTTATTTTTCGTAGATCTAGAACAGGGGTCCCAACCCCTGGTCTGTGGACTGGTACGGGGCCGTGGCATGCTAGCTACTTGTCCGCACAAACAAGCAAAGTCCCATCTGTGGGATGCAGGCAGCACACAAAACCACACACCCTCTGGTCCACGGAAAAACTCTCCCCATGGAACTGGTCCCTGGTGCCCAAAAGGTTGGGGGCCTCTGATCTAGAACATTGTATTACATTTTTATTCCTCTCTTCTCTTAAGGAGCTTGGAATAGACAATACAGGAAGGAATGGATGACAGAAGCCATAATAAAAGCAACTTACAAAATATTATTTAATAATTCTGGTTTACATACCCAGGAGAGAGAGATCATTTCCTAGATGAATATGGTGAGTGCAAGATGCAGAAGGAAAAGTCATTTATGAGATAACTGCCCACAAGGGGCTGTCTTTTTCGGGACAAGTTTTATAGTCCTTCAACCTTTCCTCCCAATCCCTATTGAAGTCCTTAGATTGCTTTGGGGGAAATTGTTGTGTAATTTGGCATCAACAGGAGAAAGTTACATATTAGCAAGGATTAACTAAATTGTTAAGCATTTAGCAAGTATTAGGTGGCTAGTTAAGGCAAAAGTGGGAAATAATTATCTAATTGAAGTGGAGAGGTTCTTATCTTGCGGGCTCAGGCAAAGCAGGGCTCAGGCAAAGCAAAGTGGCACACTGGTTTGGGAAGCAAATAGGAAGAGACTAACTTGTTAAAGCAAATCTCTGGATGCTAATTAAAAGTGCAGTTCAGTCATGGGAAAATTCTGAATGACAGTCAAAAAATAACGTTAAGAAAAAAAAATTTAAGAATCCCTTTCTGTATCAAAGCAGCGTCTTCATGAAACATGGTAAGAAAAGTGGGAACGGATGCAAAAGAAGTTTCTGTCCTGCCAACAACTGTACATAGTCATTAGCATTCTTCCACTCCTATTTGAACTATACTACTAGAGCAATTATATTCCTAAATTAGAGTTATTTGTGAGCTTTGCATCCTGTTGTAATTATCCTGCTTTGCTGGGCATTCTATCAGTTTGTAAATAGTTCATTCTACACAGGGTATAGTGATTAAATTGAAGGATGATTCTTAATTGTCAAACTAGTTAGTAATTTCCCACATTATCAAAATACAATTTCTTATGAGCATGGAACCTTCAGTTGGTTCAATTTGAAAAGATACCATTTCCAAAATGAACAATTCCTATGTTATGGGTAGGCAATTGTCTTAGCCTGCAGATAGCCTAGAACCTGGATTTCAAGGCATTCAACTATTCATTTAACAAAAGAGAAGAATAGACAATACCTGGGTCAAATTGCAATTACCCCAGCCATTTATGACAATTGATCTGTTCTACCTATTTATGGGCTGATGATGATAACTGAATAATTTGGACTTCTAAATCTTTATCCTGACCCCCTTACTGAAGAAAGATGATTTTTTAAAAATCAACTGACGTTAGGATTTTAATTTTGTGGTGTTATATGGAATATTAATGGGAGAAGAGAGATTAAACATCTTATGCTGTTCCCTTTTCTGGTCATTCCTTAACAAAGAAATGGTTCAGTTGCCATTATCTGTTTTATTATTTTTGGATCTATTGATGCTGAAAACTAGGTCATTCAGAAATAAATCTCTAATCTACTAAAACTTACAGAGGAGAAATATGATGAGTTACCGGTAGTATTTCCTTGAATATTATTTAAGATTACTGTTCAGTCAGTTTTTCCAATAGGAAAGGCTTGGGAAGTAGTATCTGAACATATCTGAGAACACTACATTGCCTTGTTCAAGTGTTTTGCAACATTCCCAAATCCAGAGCCACATCAAATCATGAGTATTTTACCATTATAATTGTTCCCAGTCAGTCTATTTTTTTTTATTATAAAAATTCTTTTATTAAAACCATTAACATTGAACATAAAAACATATTATGCAGCAATCATCATGACTCCTGGTATACAATACTAAGTATTAGTCCTTGAAAACGTCTGAGTTAGTAAGCCTTTTTCCCCCCACTCCCCGTGTCTAGCCTCAACTATACTCCTGTTACATTTTATTTTGATTGGTGTTTCCCCTATCCGTTTCAATATTAATGTGATCAACATTAAACATAAGATCCTATTGCTAAGCAATCATCCTAGAACATAGCATACAACATTAGGTATTAATCTTTGTAAACATCTGTTTTAGTAAACGTTCTTCCCTCCTCCCTTACATCTTCAAGTATACTCCGAATACATTCCAGTCAGTCTATTTTAACACTAGATTCTTCAACAGTAAAAATGCTGAGAGCATTTTTGGAGAAAAGATTAACTTGTTACTTGTACAGATACATATATGATCACGAACATAGAGATCTTTTCTAAAACAACGTGGGACTGTGACTTAACAAAATGAATAGCTATTCTAAAAAAAATAATTGTATTTTAAAATATAGTCATTGCAAAAGAGAGAATTGACTGGATTAATAATTATATCACAGAGGTCAGCATTCTAGTTTTAGCAGGCATAGCAAAATATAGATGCAACATTGCAAAACACAGAGGTGAAATAAAGAGATTCAAAATAAAATTCTTCTTCTATTCCTGGATAATAAACTAAAAATGTCTCTAAATTAAAAATTGTCCTTGTCTCAAGCCTCTCACAGCAAATTCCACAATGTCCTAAATTCTTGGCTTGACTACAACTTGGCTTGACCATAACTATGGGCACGCAAAGCCAACAAGGTTTGGATTATGTATGGACCTTCCTACAGGATATCATAAGTTCAGTCCATAATCAGAACAAATATTTAGTGGGTGCTTTTCTGAGGAGTAAAGTTTTCTATCTGGGCGTATATGAGGCGGCATGGATCAACAAGGTAATACAAGAAAAATACTTATAGCCTCCTCAACAAACAACTGAATTATCTGTGAAGTCTAAATAATAGGTCAGAATAAAAGGAACAATAGCATTATCTCTGGAAAATGAATGTAATTCTCAGGGGGATTTCTGACTATCATAGAATCAGAATGGAAGGATTGGCTCTTCAGAATTCCTCTCTGGATTAAGAAGGCCAGGATCACCAAGGTTTGGTTCCAAATAGATTCTCCCAACAAAGCGATTGCAAATCAGCATTCTCCAGCAGGTTTGAGAGGTCTGGAAGTTGGGGGATTATCCATTTTGCCAAAAGCTATACTTGACACCTTTCAAAGAGACACTGAGTTTGTCCATTTCCTCTCTTAATTACTTTAGGAAGTTGTTTATTACAGATTTCTTAGATGTTAAGAACTTTCTGAAGACAAGCTGTATTGATGGGACTAAAGATCAAGTTTTTTCAATATGGAGAAAGATTTATAAAGTGAATCTTTGGATAAGCGTTAAAATATATATGGCTTCTAATAGTGGGATTTCTTTTTGACCAGGATTGTATGACAAGGCTTTAATGATTTGTTTATAATGGGGAGAGATTTCTTCTGCTTTATTTCTTAGATAAAACATAAGCTTGGATTATAAAATTGATTTTTTGATTAAGATTAAAATATGTATGGTAATATTTCTGGTAGCTCTTAATAGTTTTTTGCTAATTAGGGTTGAATGTTTTTTGTAATCTGGCAATTGATAAAGGATGAGTTATGCGAAGAAAATACTATTTTAAGAATTTAATTATGACAGAAGGTGTTAAGTTAGACAAATTGTTCATAATTGTCTAAAGCAGGGGCGTCAAACTTGCAACGTCACGTGATGTGTCATGATGTATCGCGACATTTTTATCATTGGCGGCAGTGGGGTGGGCACGGTTTCGTTCTGATGCATCCAGCCCGTGGGCCTGCAATTTGATATCCCTGGTCTAAAGGGAGGGAGAGAGTCTATTCATATACATATTATACACACACACACACATTCTTTTTTCTATTTTCTGTCTCTTTCCACTTTCTCTTTTTTTTCTTAGTATTTGTAAACATTAAGAATAATTAAAGTTCTTGCTTGCGGGCAAATGGTATTTCTTGCAGATATTCCAATGCAGCATGAAGAAATTAAAGTACCCTGGGACTTTAGAATTAAAAAAGACTGGTCCCTGTGACATAACACCCCAGACTTAACAATTCTTGATGAGATAAGAAAAACTGGCTGGATAGTGCATGTTGCAGTACCTGGAGACAGAAGAATAGGAGAGAAAGAACTTTGGAAAACCTCAAAATACAAAGACCTAGAAATAGAACAACTGTGGGAATAGAAAGCAAAGATAGCACTTATAATAATAGGTATCTTGGGTGCAATCCCAAAGCAACTTCAGCACCGCTTGAGCATCATCAGCATTGTCAGAATTACCATCAGTCAATTGCAAAAGGCAGCTTTACTTGGAAGAGCTTGAATTCTATGATAACTTTAACTCCATGAAACATCTTCTGCTTATCTCAGGTCCTTGGGACTCCATAGCTGGATAATAATGCCAAATCCGGTCAAAACATCTGGCTGACTGTGCAACTAACCATAATAATTCTATTCATAGTAACTCAGAAATAAACCCGGCTTGAGTAAATGCGTACCCCAACTTTTGTCAAGTAAGAATAAAAAAGATAAAACCGCTATTACACGTAATTTCTCTGTAGTTTCCCCTTCTGCAACTTGCTCTAAATCGCGCCTGCCGAGGAAAAAAAAAAAAACCGCACACCCTCGCACAACTCAGTGGCTGTCCCCCGCTTTCTCTTCTTCCAGCAGCCGATCTCGCACTTCGCGCCTTAAAGAGGCTTGGACCGGACTCCATTTCCCATCTTTCCTCAGGCGCGCTTGTCCCTTCCGAGTTGCCGTAGCCGGGCGTGGGAGAGGGAGGGGAGGAGAAAATGTTGGAGGAAAGGCTGTGTGTTTACTTCCGGCCACCCTGAGAGCCGAGGGTGTGTGTCGCTCGCTTACTTCGGCTGGTTGGCTGAGGGGACCCGGCGGGCGCTGCCTTAGGGGCGGGAACCCAGCGGAGCCGCCCGGAGGGGGGGGCCGGGGGAAATAACGGCAGTTTCATACGGCGGCAGCGGCGACGCGGAGGAGGAGAGCGGGAGTCAGGCGGGACAAGGTCCGCGTTGGGACCGGCACCCATGAGTCACCTCCGAGGCCATTGCGGACGGTGAAGCGAGTTCCTCAAGCAAGCAGGCAGGCAAGGACGTAGCCGGACCCGCCGCCTGCTCGCTCGCCCGCCTGGCCCAGCACCTCAGCGGCGCCTTGCAGGAGGCGGCGTCATGGACTGGCTCATGGGGTGAGTAGCGCTGAGTGGCTTTTAGGGCAGAGGTGATTCTGCCCTCATTTCTCCTCCTCCAGGGATGCCCCTGTTCGCCCTCTCCTCTTCCTGTCGTGGACTTGGGTGTTGGGGAAGACGCCGGGTCAGTTAGGCGCGCAGAAAGTTGGAAGTTGTTCTTGGAGTCGTGTGTGGCAGATGCCTTCTTTCCCCTTCGGCTTGTTTTATTCTTCTCCCATCTCATCTCTCCATTGAAAATCAGGGTGGCTTGAAAAATGGAAGGGGATGAAATTTTGTTCCATCCTGTGGGTAGATGCAAATGTATTAATGCACAGAATTGAATCTCAAGTCCATAAACAACAATGAAAGTTTTTACCGTGGTTAACCATTGTTCACTTGGATGCACTTCTGAGCTTGGGGAATTCTTCCTCTTTGGGGTGCATCCTTTACATAGCAGTTAAGCCATTTGAGTTTTTAAAGAAATACAAGCAGGGGACGTGCTCTATTCCTAGGGAACTTGTGAGTGTGTTGGGGGGGGTTAGCAAGGTGTGGTTATCATAGGCACTTTGACCATGACCTGGCAGCAAATTTCTAGGAGGGAATTGCCAGCGGTGAGAACCTTGGCAAAAGACATGAAAGGGTGTGGTGTGAGTGAAATGCACAGTCCTTACTTTAATCTGAGTAATAAATGGCTTCCTGCGGTGGCTAGTATATTTAAAGTTTTCTGAGCAGTGAAAAATATATTTGATCAGGTATCATTAACCTACCATTTTCTAAATTAAAAATACAGAGCATTACAATAGTTGTTTGGCATCCTGTGTTGTTGGAGAACGAGTCCAAAACAAGTAGTAATACCTAGTTGAGACTGAAATATGCTGTAATAACAGACTCCTGACTACTGATGCTTTAAAAAACAGTTTTTAAGAAATAGATACAATGCATGGAAAGAGTAGAAAAGGAAATATGTTTAAGAAATTAATGGGTAATGTATTTCAACCTGTCAGCTGTCCAGAATATTCTTGTTAAAATTGGGTTATTAGAAGGAATTTAATATACATATTGCCTCAACCTATTGATATTGTAATAATTTGGGTTTAGAGAATATGAGTCTCACTTCTGTCAAGTTTAGGTTTCGGTCTTTCCTGTTGCACTTTAACCCAGTTTAAATGTGTATGTTAAAATGTTTGTTGTATGTTGAAAGGTTGAAGAGGAAGACCTTGACAGAGGTTAAAACCAAACATTGACCAATGAAAAGAAAAGCTCAGTGCATTGGGATTGTAATAGTCTAATTACACAGAAGACAAAAAGTAGACAGTAACATCCTATTACTTTAGAGTTGATCTTCTCTGGTGATGGTATGCTGGCTTGACTAAGTGCCTCTGTGTACAGTAATTGTATCTACATTCTTGATTTCTATGATTTATAAATATTAGTGCTTCCAAATGCATTTACTACTGTAAGTAAGATGTTCTTCAGAAGGTCTTTAGGTTTATTCAGCAATTTGATTCTGTGCTACTCATCATGGCTTAATGACATATTTTAGAAAAAATTACAAGATTTCTGCAATTCTAGGTCTAACTAGGAAAAAAAGCATTCTTGTATGTTAGAGTAAGTTGAAAAAAGTACTACCCTGTTATATGTTATATGGGAAATTGGCTGTTGACCAATTGAGTAGATGCCCATATATTTAACAGAAACTGATTGGATACTATGGTGTTGAAAGGCTGGCAGCACCAATATTTTCTTGTTATAATCAATTAGTCAAATTTATCCTTATGTTGTTAAAACTATTCTCTCCTTAGATGCATGAGTATTTCATGATCTTGAAGCCTGTGTAAATGTATTTCTCTCCTAACTCAAAAGTATTTGATTTTTGCTGATAGTACGTGATACATTTTAATACTTACTTGTATTGCTTATCTTATTTCTACTTACTATTTCTGCTTGGGTTGTTTTGGTTTTGAAGGAGAAGAATACACATACTTTTTAAACAACATATGTTTTCTTAAAGGAAACATGGGGACAAATCCTATCTGCATTGTTAGATTTAGTTATCTTTTTCAAGAGAAAGGAAACTTGTGAAATTTCTGATTTTCCTGTAATGCTGTTGTATGTTAATATTTTTAAGATGCATTTTCACTGGAACATATTTGGTATTAACTTTCAAAAGCATTTATCTTATAGCTGACTTAGTACTTTTTTCTGTCAGTCCTAAATATAATATTGGAATGTTTTATAGTAAAATTATAAGCCTTCAGTAACAAGAATAGATTAAATTTATAACCAGGAATACTTGTTTCTTATTTTTGGTTTTCAGTATTCCAAGTTGATCTCCTAAGTCCTTCTAGGAACTCTATGCCTTTTGAACTTGTGTTGAAACTCTGTATCCCAGATACCTCATTTTCAGATTTAATGCTTCTAGACTTTATAAGCATAATTAAAAATATCTGCTTCCTTCTTTTGACTTGAACTTTTTGTGCCTTTCTTTTTTAGCAATAAGCATAAAATTTAAAATAGTAATAGGAATGGAATGTGCATAGGAGAGAATGAGAGGAAGTTTTCAAACACTTGTGATAGTGCTTCCAATCTCTTAATAATTAGGGTGTACTCTACATAAAATCTAAGAAGGAGAAGATCAAAGCTTAATGACATATAGCCGGTGTATTTTGCATTGTTCAGAAATATTTTGCTTTAATTATATATACCTAATAAAAAGAAATAATTTATTAATGAATAATATAATGATAACTAAGCCATAGCTCTCATAAGGTCCTTTGAGGATATCAGCTATTGAAAGTATCATAATGTGACAATCAGAATTTCTTCTAATTATACAAGATAAATATCCTATACATTGCTGCTGAACAGTTCCATATTAAAATTACTGACTATATGGGCAAATCCAATTACAACAATTGTAGTACACTGTGCAGTAAATCTCGCCTTTTAAACCATAGGAACCTTTAGTGTGGCTACTGTGCATAGAAAATATAATTTGCAGCTTTAGTTAATATCCAGAAGTATATCTGTTCTTCCCTTCATTTTGATACAATTTGTTTGAAAGTTTTTTGTATTTTTTGCAAAAAAAAAAAAAAGATTTCTCTGAAAGATAGCTAGTTTGTTGCTTTTTTAATTGTATACTGTAGTCATAAATATGCCTACCAGGAAACAATTATAAAAGAACACAACTGTTAAATAAACCTGTGCTTCTGAATATGACAAATGTAGATTATACCATTATAGGAACTGCTGCGTGTAACAGTCTAATTTTTGAGATATTTTAAATACAATTAGCCTAAGAGCATGGGTTGTCAGTCCTCTGGGACAGATTTGGGGGTGCCTGAGGTAGTGACTTAATGGAAAGGAAGAATTGATCTGCCAGTAGTATCCATTCCATCAACAAACAGTACAACCATAACATTTGGATTATATTAGTTCATTTAGACAGTCCCAAAGGCAGTTGTTAGGAAATAGGCCCATTTCTAGATTAACATTGCCATTCTGTGAATGTTTATCTAGCATCCTTTTTTTTTTAGCAGTTATTAGCAACATAGTTTAAGAAACCTTCACACAAAGCTAGGTTTTTAGGCACTGTTTACGAAGGCTACTAGTCATTGATAAACTCTGTTCATTAATTTCTTTGACCTGGAACCTTTAACATACCTTAATAACAGGAAATTTTCATATACTAATTAACTACAGAATACTTCTTTCTGACCTAAGTATATTATTAATCTGTAGCATGTTCAATTAGTCTAAGAATGTTTTTGAAGAACTGTATATTACAAATTAGAAATTGTTTTAATAAAGTTGATATCTCTTTATCAGTAGCAAATTAACCAACAGTTGACATTAAAGGAATTTCTGGATTCTTTCTTGCTTTTGATTTTAATCAGACATTCATTTCAAAAAAGGAAAGTAAATCTTGGGACCATATGCAAACTGAAGAACTAATATGTTACAATTTGTAATATAAATAATAAAATCTATAGCTATATTGTCTTGCAGTATTGCTATTATCATTGCTGTACTTCAGTTATGCTATACTCTGCTATAGTTGGGGTGAAATTGCTTGCAGGAGGCGCAGACTTTCTTTTTCATGCTGCAACTTATGGATTCTTAAGTACATTTTGAAAGTGTTTTAGGATCTAAATGGAGAATAGTCAATTCTTCACCAGCTTTGTCAGTGAAAACTGCTTTAATGGAATTGAACACTTAGCTTGTACTATATGTATGAATGCCATCATTTAAATAGTGCATAGCTAACTAATGAAATTTGATTTGTTTCATTCATATTTAATTAAGTTCATTTTTTCCCTTTTTAAAAAAAACTGTTTTAAGATAAACACAGTGATGACTTGGAGTCCTAAAACAGGTTTTCCATTCACACTTATATTGAATTTTATAGCACTGTTCTGTCTGTTCTTGAACAGTCTGATATTTCTTGAATTGTTCATCAGACTGTGAATAATTTACAGCTGCTGCTTCTTTACATCATTTTGTTCTAAGATAGTCATTTATCTTTAGCATTTTTTCCAGTTCTAAATATGCCTCTGGGCATCAATTTCCAGCAAGAGCAGGGAAGTAACATGTAATCCTATGTCTTGAAATGAATTTCTTCGGTTACTTTTCAAGTAATAGAAACAAGTTCAGGCAATAAAAATAAGAGTAGAGCTCACACCATAAATTTCCATTTTGTAAGTTGCAATGTGCAATAAACAAAGAGCCAATCATTACCTCTAATGAGGAAGCTTTTAGCATGCGGAATATAGCAACCCCGTTCTTGTTTACCTCTCATGGAATTGTGAATTTTTTTCTCTGGGTCACTAACTTGTCCCTAAATTAATATGCTTAATGACATTCATCATCCCAAATCAATCTACTGCAGGATGAAGACCCCCTCATTGAAGGTTGTGGATCATAATCTATTACTGCAGTCCAATAACTACATATACATACACACACATGTGTATACAGGTAGATAAAGAGGAAGATGTTTATGGGCTATAGGGAGAAATGACGGAATTGTAAATTATACTGTAATTGCTAAATACACCTATAAACATTCTTACTCTTAAAAACTTCACAGTATTTAAATTTTCCTCCTTGATGACACCAGATCTTCTACACTTACTTATTTCTGCTGAAAATCTTTACCAGCTAGATATTTGGTAGCATCTTGTTGAACCATCTAGAGCAGACATGGCAAACACAAGGCCCGGGGGCCAGATGCGGCCCGTGAAGTGGTTTCATGTGGCCCGTGAAGCCATCCTGGAAACAGTGAGGGAATGGCCCCCATTGCCCTGGCCCAGGCCGGCTGGGAGCCAATGTACAATTTTGTGGTGGCCATCTATGCTGAGATGCATTCAATCTTAGCTCCACAAGGCCGTCCAGAAACAGCGAGGAACCAGCCCCTGCCGCATGGGCCCCGCCCCCTGGGTGCATGCTGGAGAGGTGTTACCCTTTGTGAGGAATGAAGAAATGCACCATGCCTTGGCGCTTGCCTTGGTCCCACCTCCTGCCAGAGACCCTCAGATCTGTCCCACTCCTGCCTGCCCAGGCTCCCACAAGCACCCTTGATGCGAATGATGTAGAGCTGGCCATGCCTACCCAGTAGGCCACACCCACTCCATCCACGCCCATCCAGTAGGCTACACCTGCCCTGGCCACAACCACCCGGCCCCCCAAGGGCAACCGCAATGCTGATGCAGTCCTCAATGAAATTGAGTTTGACACCCCTGATCAAGAGCACGGGTGTTAAACTTGCCAGTCAAGTGATGTGTCGCGACATATCGCGACTTGTTTTGCATTGCCGGAGCTGGGTTGGGCTCAGCCTCTGTATGATGCAACCGGTCCGTGGACTGGCAGTTTGACAGACACCCCTGATCTAGAGTACTTACAGATTTTCTTTGAGAGGGATAGAAATAAGTCAAGTCTTAGTCCTTTAGCTATAAGCAGTGGGAAAGCCATTACAATGCCTTTCCTAATTCTTGGTTTTTCTTCTGGAGAGAGAACTACATAGTTCCTTTCTTTGCTCTTCATACATAGCTTTTGATTGATACCATTTCTTGCTCCCTAGCCTTGTTCATGAATAGGCCCTTATAAAGAAGCAGGCTATAGCTCATGTGGAAGATTCCTTGGCTCAGAAGAACTGGTTGTCTGTAAGAGATATTGCCTGTTTCTCTCACGGTAGGGCAGCTGTTTCCAGTATGGTTTGTCTCTTCAGTCCATGGTCAATCTTCCTGTGCATTCTCTTTTATTCTCATATCTCGGATTTTTCACAATTTGAATGGCTGTAAAACACTTCTTTAAAAACACATTTATAGTTTGGGGTTGGTTGAAAACTTCCTTGTTAAATCTATTGATATTTTTTATTTGATTGGTACAATTTCCGGTCCATTGTTTCAGATGGGTACATTCTGAAACTGCATGGGGTTATTGATTGATTGCTAGATTATACTTCTACCTTGCTTTAATCAGATGATTGTCAATGGCTTACAGTCTGTATAAACAAAAGTTAAAGCATCCTTGGTGAAGTTAAAGCCAGTCAAGAACAATCATAACAAGAGTAACAATAACCTCAGCCTCCTCTCCCCTCCACACAAGGGAACAAAAAGATAAACAAAGAATAACACAGGAAACAAAAAGCCAGTTGACAGTGGGGCAAAAAAGTATTGAGGCAGCCACCAATTGTGCAAGTTCTCCCACTTAAAAAGATGAGAGGCCTGTAATTGTCATCATAGGTAGACCTCAACTATGAGAGACAAAATGAGAAAACAAATCCACACAATCACATTGTTTGATTTGGAAAGAATTTATTTGCAAATTATGGTGGAAAATAAGTATGTGGTCAATATCAAAAGTTCATTTCAATACTTTGTTATATATCTTTTGTTGGCAATGACAGAGGTCAAACGTTATCTGTAAGTCTTCACAAGGTTGGCACACATTGTTGCTGGTATGTTGGCCCATTCCTCCATGCAGATCTCCTCTAGAGCAGTGATGTTTGGGGGCTGTCTCTGGGCAACACGGACTTTCAACTCCCTCCAAAGGTTTTCTATGGGGTTGAGATCTGGAGACTGGCTAGGCCACTCCAGGACCTTGAAATGCTTCTTACAAAGCCACTCCTTCCAGGCCTCTAGACGCCCCTCGACAAATCGGATTTACGACGCCACTTGGAAAAATTTCTGCCAGTGGTGCAATTCACGTAAACTGGACCCTCTTTCAGTTACTGTCCCTAACATTTTAGATTATCTGCTGGATGGCATTTCTAAGGGCTTGTCCACTAACACCATCCGTAGGCAGGTGGCGGCCTTGTCTACGGTCCTCACCTGCGATACTCTGGGTCCACTTTCTCACCACCCAGCGATTTCCGCTTTCCTTAAAGGGGCGGCCAATTCCGGTCCTCCCATAGATACCCATCTTGGGACTTACCTACTGTGTTGCAGACCTTGACCACGGCTCCTTTTAAGCCTCTCCAATCTTGCTCTCTGCATTTTCTCTCCTTGAAGGTGGCCTTTTTGGTTGCTATCACTTCGGCCAGAAGGATTTCGGAATTGGCCGCCCTCTCAGACAGGGAAGATCTCTGTATCTTCCATCAGGACAGAGTGGTCCTTAGATTAGACCCCTCCTTTATCCCCAAAGTGAACACCGGTTTTCATAGATCATTGGATCTTGTTTTACCAAGTTTCTGTCCAAGTCCTTCTCACAGGCTAGAACGCCAGTGGCACAAGCTGGATGTATGCAGGGCTCTGCGCATCTACATAAAGCGTACTGGGTCCTTTCGCAAGTCGGAGGCCTTGTTTGTCTCCTTTCAACCATCTGTCATGGGCAGGAAAGTGTCCTCTTCCACCATTGGCAGGTGGATTAGGGCTTGTATTGCTAGGGCTTATGCCTCCCAGTCGCTTCCAGTCCCAGCTTGTATCACGGCTCACTCCACGCGCAGCGCAGCAACCTGGTCTACCCAGGCCTGGTCTACCCAGGCCTGGTCTACCCAGGCCTCTGTAGAGGAGATTTACAGGGCGGCATCTTGGTCGTCCCCGTCTTCATTCATTACACACTATAAGATTGACCGGTTTGCCGCGGCGGACGCCGCATTTGGCAGACGGGTTCTTCAACAGGTCGTTTCCTCTAGGGAGACACCAGCCTAGACCTTCCCCCCCCGAATGGACATGGGGGGCTTTGGTATGTCCCAATCAGTGGATTCTACATCCACCATGCTGGAGAAGGGGCATTGTCTTACCTGAACGCCTTTTCTCAGCATGGTGGTGTAGAATCCACACCCTCCCTTGGACAGGTGTCTAGGCTTGTGTATTGTCATTTTTTTGTATTTTTGGAGGATCCTTCGCCTCGTCAAAACTGGGAAGACACACCCAAAGGGAGGCGTGACTAAAGCTCTGACTTAGTCTCTCTGAGCAGGAAGGCTGAAATAACCCAATCAGTGGATTCTACACCACCATGCTGAGAAAAGGCGTTCAGGTAAGACAACGCCCCTTTTATGTCTTTGGTAAGATAGGAGACTTTCTGGATATAATGGAGATAAACCTATTGTGGCTGTCAAAAATGTATGTGGAACAGCATGTATGGGATGTGTACACTTCATTCTGTATATTTTTAATATGTTGTATTAATATGTTAAGTGTTGTATATTGTGATGTCATAGACAATACAGATTTCATATTAATGTTCTTTAGATTTGATTGTAAGCAAGGAAGTTTTCAGATTCAGTGCACTTAAAATATTGAACAAAACAATACTAGAGATATAATTCATGTTCTAGGTATAATTATTACATTGGACAACAAAAATTTTGCTTCTTGAACACTTTTGGGTGTGTCTTACAGATTTTTGGCTACTAATCATGCAAATACCTTGTAATTTAACATTCAGGGTACCATTTTATGGAAATTTGTTTTTACACAATGGCAGTATAGACCCTTCAGTTTTGGTTGGCTATCTGCATGCATGAAGGAAACATATGAAGGAACTGTTGTTGAAGCACATCCAGTAACCAAGTACAACTGGAATAACTGTGGAGATCTAAAAGTAGTGGCTCTGCTGCTTGGAATGCAGCTCAGATATGCCAAGTACTGTTGTTACATATGTGAATAGGACAGCTGTGCAAGAGTGTCACATTACATTAAAAAGAAATGTCCACTCCAAAATAATTTGGTTCCAGACAGAAAAGCATGGCACAGGAACCTCTCGTTGACCCAACAAAGATATTTTTACCCCTGCTTCACATAAAACTCGGACTGATGAAAATTTTTGTGGAAGTGATGAACAAGGAAGGTGAAAGCTTTTATTATTTGAGACAGATATTTCTGAACATAACTGATGCCAAGTTTAAGGAAGGCATTTTAGTTGGTCCACAGATCAGATACATAATCAATGATGAAAAATTTAAAGATCTGTTAGTGGGGCCATAGAAGATCACCTGGAAAGCATTCAAGGATGTCATTGAGAATTTTCTTAGCAGTTACAGAGCATCAAACTACATTCAGCTGGTTGACAAATATCTTACAGTATACAAGACCATAAAGTGCAACATGTCACTGAAGATTCATTTTTTGCATCCATACTTTGGCTTAATTCTTGCAAATCTAGGTGCTTTCAGTGATGAATATGGTGAAAGACTTAACCAGGACATTACCACAATGGAAAAACAGAATCAGGGCAACTGGAATCCATCAATGCTGACTGACTGTTATTGGACAGTGTAATGAGGTGCATTGGACTCTTAAGTACAAATGAAAATCAGCAACAAAACAGTTTTAGCTCTGTTAAACTCATGCAGCATGTCAGAAACATTGTGCAAGTAAATACATTGTCATTAAAATTTCATATTTCTCAAGATTCTTATGTGATACAGTCATTCTGAAATTGTATTTGTGTTCAATTTGAAGGGGTCTATCATAATCACCAAAAAATTGTTCAGGGAGCCAAACTTTTGGAAGAAAAATGGTTATCCTGTGTTATTATTTGTGTCATTCTTGAATCTAATGGATTCTGGCAGTATTTTTTTAGACTCTTAGACTAAGATGGCTCTCCTCCAACAATGTCATTCCTGAATGCAGCATGACTTTGTACAAATAAAACTTGGACTTGCTCTCTTTCTTCTCTCACATTTATACTTATTCTATTCTGTGCTTTATCAGTTAGTATATTGATTTGTTTGATCCCTTTTTTCTAATATATTGATTGTTAGATCCATGTTAGGTACATAAGAACATAAGAACATAAGAAGAGCCATGCTGAATCAGGCCAAAGCCCATCGAGTCCAGCATTCTGTGTCACACAGTGGCCCACCAATTGTACATGGGGATCTTGAGCAGAAAGAGAAGGCAAAACCCTCCCTTTCCCTTGACCCCCAACAAATGGTACCCAAGGGAATCCTGCCTGCCTCAACCAACATAGAGGCGGCACATGGACATTCGTTTTAATAATGTTAGATAAAATTGGATAACTCAGAAGCTGAGTTGAACACCTGGTGATTCCATGAACATGTTTATATTATTTTCATTATAGTATAGAAATGATTGTTACCATTTAATGAGATGTTTAAAATCTCATATTCTAATTAATAGCTAGGTCTGAATATACTTAGCTTTTCGATAATAGGTTAAGATAATGCTATGTTACTCTTCGTTTTTTAAAAATAGATATTTAAAATTGGGACATTTCTCCCTTGTAAAGTAATGGAATGCAAAGTCTGATATGTTTTAAGGCCAGTTTTGTCTTTATATTGATTTACAGCAAAATAATGGTGTGGTTTTGTTAAAATAAATACACAATAAGTTAATATGATGTAAATTAAGAAAATAGTAGCCTGATGAATTATGAATTTAATGAGATTCTTAACTTGCACACATTATTTTAAAGAAATTCTTAAAGCTCTTTCTGTTATATTATTTTTAAAATCACGTGTATTGCTTATTGAATTATTTATTCTTCTTCTCAAAGCAAGCATTTCCCTTGTCCCAAAGGTGCTTTTTCAAGAAGTAACTAACTGGACTTCGTTTTTCTTTGAAGACATTTCGCTTCTCATCCAAGAAGTTTCTTCAGCTGTGACTGGAAATGGAAGGATTTATACTCCTTGCAGACAGCTGGTTATTCGCATTCTTTTAGAGAGTCATTGAGGCCACTTGGAGGTTTATCTGTGTGCTCAGGATCACCTGAGTAGTGCAAATGGGCGTGGAGCCTTCTTGGAACTGCTGAAAGGACTGTGTTGTAGACTGGAGATAGATGATGTCGTATCCCTCCCCATTTGTTGAGAGAGGGCTGTTCAGTTTTGAGATAGATGGCCTCTTTGACTCCTCTTTCAAACCAGCCGTCCTCTCTGTCCAAAATGTGGACTTTGCTATCTTCAAAAGAGTGGCCTTTGTCTTTTAAATGCAGGTGGATTGCTGAATCTTGTCCTGATGGGTTTGTTCTCCTGTGTTGTGCCATGTGTTTATGAAATGGTTATTTTGTTTCCTCAATGTACAGATCTGCACATGTCTTATTGCCTGTGACAACCATGACCTGGATGACAGAGAATCTCCATAGATATTAAACATTTCCCTTGTTTTGCAGTTCTTTGCATCTACACATTATCTCCAAACATGTGATTTTATACCAGGTACCTTCAGTAAAATAGCTAAAAGTCATGTAATTTTTTTTTTTAGATTAGCCAGTTGGTATCTTCTGAATGGTATGTCTGAGACTTACTTTCTGACCCAAAGCTAATCACATTACTACATAATGGGATATAGTTAATTGAATTGATTCTTTATGGGAATCTTCATAGAATCAGAAATGGAAGGGATCGTGTGGAAATCTAGTTCAAACACTGCCCAGGGTAGGAATGCGCAAGCCATCCCAGACAAACGACAGTCCAATCTTTGTTTAAAAACCTGCAGTGATGGAGCACCCATGACCTAGGAGGCAGGTTATTATGCTATTTAATATTTATTCTGTGGTTAACAGTTTAACTATTACAAAGTTAAAGGTTTCATCTACATGAAGAATGCTTCTAGAATATCATCCTAGTTCTGAGGGAGAACTTGATCTCCTTTTGTAAATACTTCATTGTATATTCCTCCAAGGCAGAAAAATGCAGTGTTTGAAACAGGACACAAACAGGAAGTGCTCTTCACAAGTAGAAATTACTAAAACTGAAAGAAAATTGACCTAACAATGTCGTAGCTACAAGTTTTCAAGTTTTAAACTATGTGAACTCTATGGACATCAGAATACTTTTATGACTTGTACGAGGTTGCATAAATAACAGATTGTCTGTTTTGTTTTATCTAAACTCTGAATTTTTTTGTTCTGAGAAATATAGCTATTTGAATGGAAAAAAATCTACAGAATGCTAGATAAAAAACGATAAACAGTATTAAGGGCTTACTCTGTGACATACAGGACAAATTAACAATGTTAGATGAAATGATATTTACTGCAAACTAAAGGTCAGCTCATGCATATCAACATTATTAAGTACTCTGTCACAGTGTAAAAATAAATTGACCGAAAGAATTTCTAAATTGCTTCCTCTACCCACCTTATACAAATTGTTGCATTTTAGTCCTAAAAGATTTGAATTAAGACAATGGATATTGTGGCAAAATGGCTCTTTTAATGCAGAAGAATCAGTAACTATTCTTTTGATTGATACAATTTTAGTTTTGTCTCTCAACAGTTGCATTGTAGAAAACCACAGAACTGGGTGCTGTTTTTAACAATGTCAGTGGATTCTGTTCTTTAGCTTAATCTGTTCCAATTCTAATGTGACGTACAAAAGATTGGGGCTAGAAAGATCCAGTGTGATATAGCAATTAAGGAACTGGAATACAAATCTGGAGACCAGATTCAAGACTACCCTTGGGTGTAAAAGCTCTATGATGACTGGGCTAGCCTTTTTCTTTCTTAACCCCTCTACATTGCAAGATTCTATTATGGCAAGAAAATGAAGGGAGAACCCTATAGAAGTCAACTTGAGCTGTTGAAGAAAATAATTATACCAATGTTTATATCTAAATAAATACAATTTTTCAAGAGTCTTCTCCTATCATTACAATATAAATTACATTCATGCAGAGTTTCCTGATTTGAAGTACGTTCACGGCATTGCAATTACTTAAATAACATGATCTAAATTAAATATTGGTATTTATACATTGCATGAATTCCTAAGTTTCTCAGTTGTTTCTTGCATGGAGTTTATTAATGTGGTTTTCAGTATTCCTAAAAATAATATTGCTTTTATGTATTGTGTAGTACTTCATTAGGAAATAAAAATCAATTTAAATTTTTAGTTATTTAGCTCGAAAAATTAATTGAAAGCTTCTAGTTTTGATAGGCTAAGAACTTCATTTAGTGTTATACAAAAGACTAGGTTGACTTCAAGGAGTTTTAGAAGAGTTAATCCCATGACAGTGCTATCTATCACAGCTTCAATCTGCCACCCAAACGTAACATTACAGTATTGATTGCATTGGTGTAACCCTAAAGTTGCAAAGTACTTTTTTACTAGCTACCTGTGTGGAAATATTATTTTATTTAAAGATACAATTACATTTAAAGTGATACTTGACAGTAGGCAGACAAAAACTTTTATGTTTGGAAATTAAGAAAAAAAAAGTTCTGCCTAGAGCAGAGGTCCCCAACCTTTTGGGCACCAGAGACCAGTTATGTGGAGAGAGGTTTTTCTGTGGACCGGAGGGGGTATGGTTTTGTGTGCTGCCTGCATCCTGCAGATGGGGCTTTGCTTGCTTGTGCAGACCAGTTGCTGGCATGCCGCAGCCTGGTACTGGTCCACGGACTGGGGGCTGGGAATCTGTGGCCTAGAGGACAAAGTCCTTCAAGACAGGGAACACTATTTTTACACTGGAGCAATGTATGCTAGAAAATACTTGGATGTTTTTTTATTGCTAGCACATAAAGCTTAAAATTATAATTATTAAATTTGTAAGCACAGTTATTATAGCAAGGAGTGGGGGTAAAATCATTTTCAAATTACAGTTCTATACCTTTGGCCCATCTCAGTTCTACCTGCATTTTCATAATATCAAGTATGAGCGGTATTACCATGAAATATCAAAGTTGTATACTAAATTGCAAATTGAAAAAAAACTCTCAACAAAGCAGTGGCTAACCTCTTGCAAATGTGAGAAAATTATCATGACATACGGTATCTCTGATTTCATGATTTATAAAACAGGTGACCAGAGTCATCAAGCTGGAGTTGATTTCAACTTGAAGAAAACTTTTCATATAGTAAGTGGGGAAAATGTACTAGTTCTGTGTAGTTAATTCAGAAGAATTTATCGTTATCAAAATAGGCTTTTGCTTTGTTTTTTTAATGGAGGCTAGTTGAAGGCTTAAAATGGTTGCTTTGCTATAACAGGGGCATTGTGTATGACCCAGTTACATCTCACTGCTAGAAAAAGAGAAAAAAATGTTATTTTAAAATGACACTAATATCATAATGGCTACCACAGATACATAATTTGTATCCCATCAGCTGTGAATGATAATTCACATTGGCTTAATCAACCCACCATGCAATCAGCTTGGGATAAAATCCTTCCTTGTACGTAGGATTTAACAAACAGCTGTCATGCAGGTTATAATAGCTGGTAGGTTGTTAAGCTTAATGGATCATAATTCAAAAGCCATGTATCCAAGCTAGACAGCCACCGATTTATTTGAACAATGGGTCTATATGTTATATTGCAAACTGTCTTTGAAAGTCAGGGATTTGCAAAATTATGGCAGCCATATTACTTAGAATATAAGTGACTTTCAAAAACTCTTATTTGTATGCTGCTGCCATTGTTGTATAATATTATTTTAGCTATTCAAGAAGCTAATTCTGGTTTCTAAGGGGGAAAATGCTATTTCACTTTTTAAAAAAATATACTGATATTATATGATATAAAAATACAAAATACACCCGTTTTAATGAATAGAATTTCAGCTGATGTTGCATTATCATTAGCGAATAGAATAACAGAGTTAGAAGGAACCTTTTAATCCAACTCCTGCTCAACATAATAAAAAAAATCATGAAATCAAGTCTGGTCACATGGTGACTGCATAATAACTGCAATGACTTATGACAGAAATTCTGTGCTTAGTTGTGGTTATTAAGTGGGGACTATCTCCACTTTCTGTAAATCAAGCTGTCTCCTGCTTGGTTTTTATGCATGCAGAAAAGTGTCTGCATATGTGTTGAGATTTTTAAATTTCAGGTTTTCTCTCTTTAGCTGAAAAATCTTCCTTTTGTGTAATGCTTGATTATTAATTATATCTTCTCACATTGTTTAACAATTCATTTTCTCTTGATACTCTTACAAATTATGTTTAAACATAGATAGTACTACAGATAACTTTACCAGTTTATTGCCTATTCTGTTGTTTATTTCTTAAACTAATAGCATAAGACCCTGAGAATACAATTGTTTAATGACAAATATCTTCCACCAGTCAAATTCCAGATCCTCTGTTCTCTGAACCGACCGTGACCCAAAAACACATACCGTGTCCCCCCTTTTTCCTAAATACCATAAAGAAATAATGGGGTAGTCTTAGTGCTCCCCCTGTTCCAGGGGTCACTGATAAAAAACTTTTTAATGTGGCTCCATCGCTGACAGATCTACTAGAGGTCCTGGCAATAGACACATCCTAACTCCTACCTTTTACCCTTCCATCGTACCAGATGATATGGCGGAAGCCTTGAGGACGGAGGAAAGAAAATCGGAATTTTCTTTGCGCAGGTCACATCAGGCATCCAGATGGGCAGTGAAAGCTTCCACTTCAGCATCTTTCTTTTCCAGGACTTCCATCATTTGGCTTCGAGAGCTTCAGGCCATGATTCCCCAAGAACAGGTACGGGCCCATCAAACCTTGGGTAAGTTGCTTGCAACGGCAGAATACACAGCAGATGCCACACTTCACGCAGCCAGATTTTTGGCCAGAGCAATTGCCACTAATGTATCAACTCACCAGCTGCTCTAGCTGAAACAATGGCGAGCGGACTTAAAGTCCAAGTGGCATCTGGCCACCGCACCTTACACTGGCAGTCACCTGTTTGGGGAAGCTCTCGATCCCTACCTGGTGGAGAACCGGGACAAGAATAAGGTGTTAGTACACCAGACCAGGCGGGCTAGCCCATATTATCGTAAACAGTCATTTCGCAACACTTCGGGGACAGTGATCTCAACCACCCTGCTCCTTCCCTCCCAGAGCCGATCGCCAATCGGACTGATTTGGACCCAAACCCAGGCAGCAATTTCAGTCAAAGTGGCCCTTTCAAGGTGCCGGGGGCCATCCCTTCAGGAGGAATAAGTGACTCCAGGGAGGGACCCCCCCATTGGTGGCAGGCTTTCCCTCTTTATTCACAACTGGGAAGCCACCACCACAGACCTTTGGGTTCTATCCACCATAGAGAATGGTCTGTCACTGGAATTCCTATCCAGACCACCGGATCTGTTCATCTCGTGCCCAACTCCCCTAAACCCAACCAAGAGAAACCTCATGAACGAGGCTATAAATCACCTCTTGGAGATAGAGGCCATGGAACCAGATAGGGAAAGGCTTCTACTCCATCCTCTTTGTAGTGCCGAAGGCCTCAGGAGGATGAAGAGCCATTCTCGATCTAAAAAGACTAAATACCTATCTAATTTACAAAAAATTCAAGATGCAGACTTTACAATCTATTCTGGCCAGCATCAGAAGGGACGACTTCCTGATGTCTATTGACCTCACGGAAGCATACCTACATGTCCCAATCCTTCTCGAACATCGCAGATTTCTCAGATTTTGTTACAAATCCTGTCATTATCAATACAGAGCTCTGCCATTCGGCCTGTCATCCACTCCAAGGGTGTTTACAAAGATCCTGACGGATCTAGCTACCCACCTGAGACTGGTTCCAATACGGATCCAGTGCTATCTGGACAACATTCTCATACAGTCCATGTCAGTTCAGACAGCAAGGTCGGACATGGCCCTCACTATTGAGGTCCTTCAGAACCACGGGTTCTCCGTAAACTTCCTAAAGAGCCAGTTAGTTCCTTCCACTTATCTTCTTCATTTGGGGGCGGTCATAGATACGAAACAGTGCATAGTCTACTTGTCACCGGAATGCCAGGTCAGTATCCGGGCCTGGGTGCGTCAGGTCCAATAGGACCATGTGGTTCCTCTAGTCACCCTCTCCCAACTCTTAGGGACAATGATCTAGTGCACCTCCATAATACCACCGGCCAGATTGCATTCCAGAGTCCTGCAGTGGTTCCTACTCCCTTTTCAAAGGTGGAAACTCAGCTCTTCCAACAGAAAAGTAGAGGTGCCACCTCAAATATTGAAATCGCTCCACTGGTGGACCTCCCAAACGGTAGCCAGAGGTTCCATTTTCAAGGAACCGACATGACTCACTCTCACCACTGATGCCAGCCTCTTCGGCTGGAGGGCTCATCTCCAATCCCAGTTAGCTCAGGAACGGTGGTCCCAACGGGACCTTAAGCACAACATAAACTGGTTGAAACTCAGAGCCATACACCTAGCATTACAGCACTTCAGTCACAAGGTGAAGGAGCAGCATGTTCTAGTTCTCACGGACAACATAGCGGCCAAAGCCCACGTGAACCGGCAGGGGGGCACCTGGTCCAAGTCACTCATGACCGAAGCCCGGCTGCTGTACTCCTGGGCAGAGACCAACCTCTCCTCCCTCAGGGCGGAACACATTTCGGGAGAGACAAACAAGCAGGCAGATGCCTTGAGCAGAGTAATAGTGAACCACTCTGAGTGGCGTCTACATCCAGATCTATTCACAGAGATAGCGGAAAGGTTCGGCCACCCATCACTGGATCTGTTCGCATCTCCGGCGAATTCACAACTCCCAAGGTTCTTCTCCTGTTTCCCATATCTGGGGGCGGAGAGAGTGGACACCCTATGCAGTCCATGGCCCAGGGACCTAGTATACACATCCCCCCTCTTCCTCTAATGCTGGCGGTCATACGCAAACTATTACAGGAGAGGGCAGAGATCATACTACTTGCTCTGCACTGGCCGAAGCGTCTGTGGTTTGCCGACCTCGTGAGTCTTTCCATCGTGTCCCCGTGGAGGATCCCCCTGGATCGCATTGCGCTCAGTCAGGGAGCACTTCAACATCCGGATCCACAATAGCTCCAGCTAACTGCCTGGCACTTGAGCGGCAACGTCTGACTCAGGAGTCTTATCCAACGAGGGTGATCAACATGATCCAGGCTTCGAGACGCCCGTCTACCAACAGAATTTATGATTCCACTTGGAAGAACTTCTCCACCTGGTGTACCAGGAATCAAATTGAATATTTCGTTCATCACTATCCCTAGAATTTTAGAATATTTGCTGGACGGACTCGACAAAGGCCTATCACCGAATACCATCAAAAGGCAAGTAGCAGCCCTGGCTACGGTGCTGTCATGCGATGATTCTTCTTCTTTAGTCCATCACCCAATGATTCGTTCCTTCATTAAGGGAGCGATCAACACAAAACCACCCACAGTCCATAGATACCCCTCGTGGGATCTTTCATGTGTATTACAAGCTCTTACTATGCCGCCGTTCGAGCCCCTTGAGACTTGTGATTTGAGACTCTTGTCCATGAAAGTAGTCTTTCTTGTGGCAGTGACACCAGCCAGACGCATTTCCAAACTGGCAGCTCTCTCTGTCAGGGACAACCTATGCATCTTTCGAAAGGACAGTGTGATCCTTAGATTGGATCCATCGTTTATTCCTAAGGTAAACACCTTATTCCATAGATCACAAGAACTCATACTACTTTTGCCCTCAACCGTCTCACGACCTGGAGTGCCAATGGCATACCTTGAATGTGCACAGGGCATTAAAGCATTACATCAAGCGGACTTCTGTCTTCTACAAATCAGAAGCACTTTTCATTTCCTTCCAGCCATCCTCCATGGGGCAGAAGGTCTCGTCAGCGACCATAGGCAGATGGATCAAGGCTTGTATCGCCAGGGCATACCAATCCCAGTCCTTATCCATCCCTAACCGTATCACTGCTCATTCCACCCGCAGTGCAGCAACTTCAGTGGTGTGGGTGACTCAAGCGCCCATTGACGAGATTTGTCCGTTTATAAGATATTACAAAATTGATAAATTTGCCTCTGCAGACGCCTCCTTTGGCCGGAGGGTGTTACAACGAGTGGTGTCGTTCGGAGGGACACATGCCATGACTGTTTCCCCCCCATAGGGACAGAGCAGGCTTTGGTATGTCCCATCTGTGGATTATCCATCCTCATGCTGGAGAAGGGGCATTGTCTTACCTGAATGCCTTTTCTCAGCATGATGATGGATAATCCACTCCCGACCCTTTAGTGACCGTTAGGTTCTGTGTCAGGGGTAGGGGAAACCAACGCGTCGGACTTCGTCTGCTGCTTCGCCTTCGTTAGAACTGGGTCAGCGTGGCCCAGCAGGAGGCGTGGCAAACTCTCAGACTTAGTCTATTGGGTAAAAGGACAGCAGGAAACCCATCCGTGGATTATCCATCATCATGCTGAGAAAAGGCGTTCAGGTAAGACAACGTCCCTTTTATTTATTTATGGTTTATTTCTGAACCAAGGACACTAGTTTGTTTTCCTATACATTTTACCTTTCCCATTTGATGATATTTTAAATCCAGTGCACTTTTAGAGTACTGATGTCTTAATGTACTGTTTCTGAATAGATTGTTCTTCCATTGAATGCACTGGATGGTTTTTAAATTGTTTTAATATTTTTAATCATTGTAAGGACATTTTATCTTTTGGGGTTTTGTTTTAATTTTGTAAGCCTCTCGGAGTCACCTATATGAGATTGGCAACTATATAAATCAAGTAAATAAAGTCCCTTCACTATCTTGTCCAGTGTCTTCTGATGGCTATGGTGCAGAGTAAGTGTACAGATGTTCCTCAACTTTTCGTAGGTTTGTTGGAATATGTTCAGCCTAAGCAAGAACATATTTTTGCCTCCACAATGAATTCATCTTGCTTTTTACCTGCAACGCAAAATAACTTTATACTGTAGTTAATAATTGATTAAAGGAGTCTTTCCTTATAATTCTTAAACTTTTGCTTTCTGTGGACCATGAATCTAAAACTCAAATCACTCAAGGCTGCAACACCCTAAATATTTCATACATTGCAGAAAATTGAGTCAAAAATAAAGATTATCTTAAAAAAATTGAGTACTATTAAAAAAAATGTTAGCAGCTCTAGCCTCCTCAACTATCTTTCCTAGCCAAACCTAGATGCAGCATTCCTTGCCTAATATAAAAGTAATAGGATCTGGAAGTGTTGCAATGCTCAAAAAGGTTGGCCTTGAGGCACAACCTTCATGGTCTGGCTAACAAAGCACTTCTGTTGCCAGGAGACCCTCAAAGCTGGGTCAAAGTGAGCTGTTATTTTCTTCTCTTTCTGCCCATGTGCCAGCCTTACATCTAACACTTGCCTTGTTAGCAGCATACTCAGCTCCTACAAATATTGTTACAAACTGCAGAAAATCACTTGAAGACTAGCACGTTTGAAACTATTGAATAATTCAATCTTAAAATGCTACAGTGTGTCTGAATAAATTGTACGCCAGCAGAAGAGAAGATCTTCCTGAACATCCTCATCACCAAAGGAAATGATGGCAAATTCGAAAAACAAAAAACAAAAAAACCCCAACCCATACCAACCAGGACTCCATTACCAAAGGAGCAAAATTAACCACATTTACAGACCATTTTACAGAGATACCGGTAATAAGAAAGCTAAGAAGGACCAGAACATATGCTCTCCATCAACCAACAACCAGATAAAGCAGATTATCACCAGACACTCTAGCAGAAAACGATATCCTAGACAAGGAATTACCAAGGAGAAAACCACACCCTCATCAATACTGGTCAGGAAAGCAACTGTAATAAACAGGGAATAAACCTCACATTCACTAGCACTGATGATGTTACCTAGCTGGGTAGTGTAACATTTATAAGCAAACAAGGTCAGAGAATACCAAGGATTTCCCAAATTGTTTTCCTTTTGATGGAGTGAAAGAAAAAGTCTCTTTTATTTCTCTTTAAATGTAGACTATATTTGAAGCCAGAAAATAATGAAGAAGTTTGAAAACAAGTGGGCTTCCAATTATGGCAATCTGTTTCTTGTGCAGATGTATGATGCACAGAATTGTAAATATGATGTTTCGGCATCTCACAAGACCCTAGGCAACTTCTATAATTGTGCAGTGCTGAGGAAAGCACTTTTTAAAGCTTACCATGTTGATTAACATTTTTGAACCGAAGAAACAATTGCACTGTATCTTCTGAGCTAAAAATAAGTTATTTTGTTTTTAAGGAATGAGTAGCAGGTTCTGCTGTGACACTGCTACTTATGTAAGATGATCTTAGAATATGACCTTATTTGGTTCTCTTTAACTTGCTTATTTTGAATATGGTATATTTTATCCTGCGGTTACCCTTTTAATAGGCAAGTTTTCACTATTTTTTTTTTTTTGCTGGTGACTTTAATTCTAGTGAGGAGGGTTCTCTGTTTTGCCAGACAAAATACACTTGATTTTTAAAAATTATTTTTTGTAGCACCAAACCACTAAAATGTGCCAAGGTGTTTTCTCTCTTTTTATAATAACTATTATTAAATAAAAATATGAAAAGTTAAAAAAACTGCATAGAAAAACCATTTAAAAAAGAATACATGTGTATTTGTGTGCATAAAGAAAAGAGATACACAAAGAAATGGCAATCAGTAAGTTACCAGAAATAATATGTGTTTTAACCTTAATAAATAAACCTACTCTAAATTCCTTTATTTTTAACAAAATAACTTCTAACTTCCTCCAAAAACGTAACAAAATACCTCTTTTTCCAAGGTTTTAAGGTATTCAAGGTTTTAGCCTTGATCAAATAAGCCAACTTTCTATTCCTTCTCTTTGCTTTTAATAATCTTGATCTTTAATCTCTTTAAAAAGTGCCCTAGAACTTCATTTCTTTTCATTTGCTCATGACTCTTCTCAGAAGCTCCTTCAGAATTTTAACATGCCTCTTTTGTAAATTCAAAATAAGAAAGTTATCCAAATCAGTCTTCTTATGTTTTTCTTTTCTAATTAATAGCATCACATGGATGGTTTCTTATACTTAATCACAAAATCTTAATATTGTTATAGAATTCTAAACAACCTACTAGATTCTTATAATTATTTTCAGAGACTTATTTCAAATCCATCTGGTTCCTTGATCTATTTTATAACTTTCCTAAATTAATATTCTAATCTCCATTTTGCTGTTCGTTCCAAAAGAAGACTTTTTAAAAAGTCCTTAAATTTGCATAAGATTTATTTCACTAAGGATTGAAGGAAACTTACTCAGTGTAATGGAATTTGTCTTTCTGAAGGTACTTAATATCCACAATTTCCAAAATGGATTAAGAAAGGAAGTATGTGAACCCAATGTCCTTTTGAAAGGCATTGAACCACATATTGGATGAAGATGGCAATTGCTCGACTCCCAAAGCTTTAAACCAGTGGTTCTCAACCTTTCTGAGGTTGAGACCCCACTTGCCCCGCCCATGCGCGCCGCGACCCCGACCCCGCGCGCAAAAAAATTTTTTTTACATTTTTTTTAAAAAAATAATAAAAAAAATGGCGGCCACGACGGGCGGATCTGTGCCTGCACAGATCGGCCCGTCGCACACGCCGCGCATGTGCAGATCCGCCCGTTGCGGTCCGCCATTTTTATTTTATTTTTTTTTATTTTTTTAATTTTTTTTATTTTTTTAAATTTTTTTTCCAGCGCGACGGGTGGATCTGAGTGTGCGCGCACGTGCCCAAAAAAATAAAAAAAAATAAAAAAAATTTTTAAAATTTTTTTAAAAAAATTAAAAAAATAAAAATTAAAAAACAAAATGGCGGCCGGCGGTGCCCGGCGACCCCCGCGAAATGGTGTCGTGACCCCAAATGGGGTCGCGACCCCAAGGTTGAGAACCACTGCTTTAAACTCATCTAAGACTGCATTATTATAGTCTCCTTGTGAGGAGCTGCTGTATGGAGTGTGTGTGGTCTATCCCAAGTCTTCTCTTTGTCTGGAAAGAAATTCCAAGAAGCTGGTCCCTTCACTGGCTCCTTATTGCACCATAGTTATAGACTTTACTCCAAGCAGAGCTGTCTTCAGTTCCTCATTGCTTCCCCAGAATCTCAGGTGATAAGGTGTTTTCATTCATTGTAATAAACCTCTGGAAATACTGAAACACCCAAACCCTTTGGCTGAGGAATTCTTGGAGGAAGTCCACAAGTCATAAAAGAGCTAAGTTCGAAGACCCCTGTTCTAAGCAGTGGCACAAAATCTTCATGTTATTTGACATGTTAAATCTGTGATGATTCCTTTATTTACTATGTCATTCTGGCCCATTAGTTTTAAAGAGATATCACATTTGCTGATCTAACATTTCAACATTATCTCTGGAATTATTTCAGGTAGGGAGAATTGAGTGACATGGTAAAATTTACACTTCAAAACTCCACACTTGTTCTTGTTTCCCATAGCCAATTACAGATAATCAAGACTAGTACACTGAGTCTTTTAACTGGATGAATGGAGCCTAATAGATGATGGCTGTTTCACTTTCTTTCCCATAGTGAATATGATTAAGCATTTGTATTCTTCTGCCAAATCAGGTCTCAGTTATACAAGTGATGCTGCTATATTCTTTTATCTTGTGGCATCTTTGGTGGGAGCAAACCCCATGCTCACTAGTGCTGATGATGTTACCTACTTAGGAAATGAAATGTCTGCAAGCAAACAAGCTCAGAGAACACCAAGGACTATATAGTTCTTTGAGCTGCAGATATTTTCTTCTATTGGATTAGCACCTTTTCATTTGCATTGACCTAGTTTTCATTAGCAGCTTTCTTTGTGGCTATGTAGGTATCTGTATTATTATTGCCTGCTCCAGGGAAGAACTGATCTGTTTAGTCCATAGACACTCCTCCCCAAATGAAATGGGGGAACCGTGTCATTATTTGCTGGGGGTCTTCTACTATGGAATAGCTCCAGAGATTCAGATGGCACTATTTCTTTCAGTCTTTCAGAGGGCAGCTAAGAAAGAGCTGCAGGGCATTTGATTTGTGAGCTATGGAAGAACCTCTCTGATGCTAGGGTTCGTGTGCATTTTAGGGTAGGGAAAAGTATTAGTATTTGTTTTACAGATTCTATTTGTTGTTACTGTGACTCAGATTTGGCAGTATATGTATTTTTTTTATCAGTTGATTAGTTAGCTTAAATATGATTCCATGCACTTAACATTTTAACCCTCAATTCTCTAACTGCTTAGTTAGATAATATGCTGTAAATGCTCTTATACATAAATAAAACAAAACATTTTACTTGAAATCCACAGGGAAAATCATATTCTGTCCCTTTTCTAGAAACTGAACGGTAGCAATTGTAAGACAGATCTGTGCTGGCTACACAGAAGCGGTTCCTATGATTACCTAATTTGTTCAACTACAATTTATTCTGGTTATTTGACTTGCCACTTTGAAATATTTTCTGCTTAGTCTGTACTCAGACTAACAGGCAGTGTACCAGTGTAGTTGTAACAGTGCTTAAATGTATAGTGACATTTTCACAGCTCTCTAGTGTAATATGAAATACAATTTTATAGCTTTATCTGGAGCAGCTGTTTCTGTTCCTAGATTGTGGTAGGGTGGAGTGACAGGGAAGAGAGTCATTAGGTTTTACAGAAGATTAGGCTGTCATTGACCTGTGTCCTTAAGCAGAACTGCAGTCTTAAAATCTGCCTATGGGGCCTTGGCAGGATGAGTGAGCTTTGGTTTTCTGTAGCCAGGAATGATCAGCATGTTACACCCATCTTGGTTTGCAGATAATTTAAATAATTAGCAGTGGAAAACTGTAACTATTTTATAAGCAGAAACAGAAGCAATTGAAGCATTTTGAAAGAAGAACTAGGATGTTTATTTAATAGTTTTTCTTGATATTTCACAGCATATTATATTTTAGCAATCATACTTACTAAACTTTTGGTATGTGTTAGTTATTTCTATAAGAGGATGAGATTAGGACTGGTACTAGTGCAGGGGTTCTCAACCTTGGCAACTTCAAGACTTGTGGACTTCAACTCCCAGAATTCCTCAGCCAGCTTTGCTGGCTGAGGAATTCTGGGAGTTGAAGTCCACAAGTCTTAAAGTTGCCAAGGTTGAGAACCCCTGTACTAGTGAGTCTTAGGTAGCTCTCAGTGAGTTTCTGAATGAGATTTGAGGTAGGGGCTTTCAATTACCGGTAATTGTATCTGTTTTTATTACCATGGGATAATCACAACTATGTTAACATTAACATTACAATATAATAATAATAATAATAATACTAGGCATGCTGTTAGGGAATTACACTTGATGGGCCCAAGAAGACATCTCTCTCTATCATGGCATCCTCCTTATGGGACATTCTCCACCTACAGTGAAATCAGCTCCATCCCCATTTACTTTCCGGAAGTCCTTCAAGTCATGACTTTGTCATCAGGCCTCTGGGTCTCTTGTGATACCTTGAGATGGTTCTCTTGCTAATCTAATGTCTTATGTGCAATATTCTTTTTAAACTTTCTAATAGTGATTTCTTGAATGTGTTTTACTGTTTTATATCTTTGTTAAACGCCACTGGAGTCACTTCTTGTGATATGGGCAACTATATAAATAGTATATTTAAATATATAAATAAATTACAATCCTCCCTGGTTCAAAACCAGTCCTTTGATTTTTTTTTTTTGCTTCAGAATTATTGGAGGCTGATGCATGTAACTTGGTTTTTTTGTGTGTGATATATTTCTCCCAGACAGGCATACATTCTTTCAGCACCAATTTTGAGACTAATCCACATACAATATGCATTTTAAGTGGACCTACTTTCATCTAAGAAAATCAAGTTTAAAGTAAAATGTTACCTTGCATTCAATTTATTTAGATATATTGATATGCAAAGTTTCCTTAGGTTATTACATTTCACTAGAGATCAAGATAATGTACATAAGGGGAATGATATCTTGTTTTAAATAAAAGACACTCTTGCTTCATAGCAGTATGAAGCAACGTACCATTCTTGCTGCGATTCCTGTAAGAACATCTCTTTGCCTCTTATGGGAAGAAACAGCTTCCATCTGAGTTTTAAACTGCTTGTTAACCAGTGAAGTCAGATTATGAGCCAGTGTTCCGCATTGTGTGTAATGCTACACCAGTTTAATTTGAGGTGACAGTAGTACAAAATTACACTTAAGCAGAATAGTTTGTACTTTATGCAAAAGTACACAGATTGAGGAATGTTATTCTGTCCTTCAATAAAGAAATGACTGTTAACTGGAAAAGTACCTACAGCTGTCCAGAAGGTATGGTTATTTAAGTTTCTCATGTCATGTTGCCTTTAAGTGCAGTTGATCTGAGGCACTGTTTGAATACTTGCCCTTTCTTGTCCTGTTCCCTCCCCCCCCAGCCCATTTTCCATCTCATAATTGGAATGTTTTACAATGATAATGAGGTTGGCAAGCACAGGCCTTTTTACTTGCTGCCAAAGTAAAATACGCAAACAAGAAAAGCAACAGCTTCTTCCTTTCTTCTTTCCCCACCATTTGCAATGAGGTGGCTGGTACCACTTTGTTCATGCTGCAAGAAAGATAGAATGTCCTGCCTACAATTTCTGACAGATGGCCTGGAATCAATCCACACTGAGCAAGATAGGGCACTCTTACACATTGGCTATTCTACTGTTTATGATTAAACAGGGAAAAGACAGTTTGTCTGATTTTATTCAAAAGCAAAATATATGTAAAGGAAACCTTGCAAATACTAAGAAGAATTCATTAAATTACAAATTTGGAAGATTCTGTGTTCCAGATAAACATATACATTTTAAAATTTAGAAGATCAAAGCTAAAAATAAAAGGATAGGCTCATTTTGCCACCATAAATCTTCAAAATATAGTTGAGAAATATAGCTCCTGATTCATACCTGAATACAGTTGTGAACCTCAACTGTTGCTCTTGATGCTAGGTCAGAGCAGGAAATACTTTCTTTCAGATCTGGCTTAACCACCAAACTTAAGTTAATGCTAATTCTCATTTAGCTTGTCTCCAAAATTAATGTATTGAGTAGGAAACACATATGTAGTTTCTCTTTCCCAGGAAGAAGAGTGGAATAAAAATGTGTATGTGAATGTATGCCACTTCATTTCTCTTTTCATTAATTAATGATTGCCTTTTCAAAATCAAATTACTTGGGGCAGGTTTATCTGAAGAATCTATTTACTGTACTGAAACTGCTTGGTGATGGTGGGGAAAATCTTTTTTTTTCTGGGTTGATATTATCTGAGGTAAAGAACTATTTTAATTGTTAATTTCTTTGATGGAGCCCGGGAAAAACTTGTTGGTTCATGATTTAACCTTTCAGTGTCAAACAACCTGATAGATTTGCAGCCAAAATGGCATCATACTGGAAAAGAAGGCTGTTTGGCAGTCCTTTGGTTTGCAATAGTACAAAAACCTCTTAAATCCTAAAGTAGACAACTTCCCCATCATTCCCAGTGAAGAAACTGAGTCTATTCAGGAGCAGGCACTGTCGGAGGAGAAGGGCGCCCTGGAGGCAGAGGAGGAGGAGGCGGCGGCCGGATAGAAGAGCGGTGTCTCAGTTCCTAAGACCATCGGAAATATGTGAAAAAGCGTCGTTCGACCCCGGAAAGGGTCATGACCCACAGGTTGAGAACCGCTGGACTATATGTGTAGTGCTGAATGGAGTGCAGTGGAATTCACCCACACTCCCCATTGTAAAATTTTGTTATAATTTCCCTTATATTAATGCAGGGGTTGGCAGCTTTTCCAGATGCCGAGTGCCATGCATGATGGAAACTCCAAATACAGTAATGAAACCCTAAGATGGTCAACATTTCTCAATAAGTATTTTGATATGGGTGTGGATGCAATGTTAAACTCTCAATGCTTTTAGCCTTTTTGAAAACAGTGATCTGAAATGGGCAGATTAAAAGAACTTTTGATAATTTGAAATATAGTACATGCCACTTTAAAGAGTACAGTGACATAGCATAGATGTTTATACAAGAAAGAAATCTGCAGTTTTCCAGTGAAAGACTTTCGGGGTAAGCTAAAAATACCTGCTTTGTAATAGTGGGCTTTACTTCCTTATTGTGTTCTTTTTTTAGATCACCCATGTTTTATTTTTTTTTCTGGTGAAAATAATCTCATTGAAAATAAAAATTGAAAAGAGGAAATATTTTGAAACCTTGAGGTTAATACTGTCTAATACGATGGACAGTTACCATGCATGAAAGGTTGCTGGATATACTAACTATTAAGACTTTGTGTCCTGTGATTATTCCTGGATAATTTAGTTCTAATTTTACAAATGTGAGCTAGAAATTAACTTTTTAACAGTTTAAGCCATCAGCCTTTGTATTTTATTGATTTCATATAATGAGATGGTGAGATATTGCTAATTCTTGTTCACCTGGACAATAGTTTAGTTTGAAATTTATCCTTGTTTTGTTTTTCACAATCACCTTACTATTCATAATACTTATTTTCTTGCATGGAAAAGTGCTAAATTGGAAGGGCTAAAAGATAGTAATTATTATATTAACAATGGAAGAGAAGCTATTCTTGTTCACAATTTCATCCAGGAAGCAGAATTGCTTGTCATTGGCAGTCTCTTTATTTTTAAACTTAAATGACAGCAATGACTTGTTGACAAAAGTGACATGTGTTAGTAATTTGGTCCTCTTGGTAATAGGTGGTGTCATAATGTATTTCTAGAGTACAGTTCAGAGGTTTATATTCAATGTGCATAGTGCTCAGAAATGAATCTATGTAGATGATTATGGTAGCTCCTAGCCCTTTTCCTTTTAGCAGATTTCAAACCTAATCCCCAAAGTATTCTTTTATACCCAGAGGGTAAAAGAGGGTGTGTATGTGTGTTATAGTTGACAGTAAGGAAGTTCTCAAAATAATGTTGCTTTGTTATATTGTAACTGAGCACTACATCAGGTGGAGAACCTACTTACCACATACTGTCAGGCAAAAGCAATCAGAACCATGGATGAAAAGTCTCAACAATAGTTTATTGCTAGTCAGCTATGTTACAAGAAACTCACCAGACTAACTGCACTCCCCTGGTAACAGCAAGATAAGCCTTCAAATATTCTGGGGGGAGTCTGCCCTGTACCATTATTGCAGTGCCATGACTCTAAAGTCGGGCCCCTCTTGACCCCCTCCCTTCAGTTAACTGGAGATTTCCCGACACATACATCCTCAGCTGGTTATTTTTAATATTGAACATGTCGAACGAAAACTATAAATATATATATTTGTAGTCCTCAGAGTTCCTCTTCCCTAACTCAGTCCTTGATACTTCCCCTTTTCCACTGGGCTAACCATAAAAGAACGCATAACAAAGTAAAATCCTTCCTGTCCTGAAATTCTCAGCTTTTATTTGATGTTAAATGGATGGATATTTTTATACTCATTATGATCTCTTATCACTGCAAAAGTGGATGGCCTTGGATCCATTGATCTCAGTTTTTGCTTATCTTTCATAAAGTAGGAATAATAATTTGACAGACATATTATCAAAATGAACAAGTGAAGCCTTTTAAAGCTCAAAGTGCTATTATGCATGTTTGAGTGCTTCTACTCTTAAGAACTGCTAGGTATTAGGAACATATGTAACTGGTATCTATCATTTCAAAGATCTTTTGTTACTCTGGAGTTTTGCTGTGCTACAAAAAAAAGCTTTATAGAATCCAGATGTGGTTATAATTGGTCAGTGTGCATTGTTTTTATAAGCTGATGCAATTAAGTCAGGTGCTGGGATGATTTTAGCCTTTTGTTTCAGATGTCCATTTCAGAATGCAGCCTGTTACCTTGAATCAAATTTCTGATTGCTTTTCTTATCTAAAAATTCCCCTATATAAAGTTTTTGTCTCTTTATATGGTTTTGATTTGTAAATGGCAAAATATACTTAGCACTTTTGCAAAACTGGTGTAAAATTATGTTGAGGGAAAGAAAATACTAATGATCGTATTTATTTCTAATAGTAAACTGTGCACTCATAGAAAGGTATATTTATTTTCTTGGAGGAACTTTCTGCAGTTGCAAAAATAAATTATTTTGTAGAGAGAAAAAATAAAAGATGTACTAGTCTAATTCCAAGAAGCCAATTTGCAATTTGCAAATATTCATTTTAGTGCCTATGCTATTCAAAAAAGGGTGTCTTGAGAAGTTTCTTGTAAGCTTATACTTATTTATAACTCTTGAATCTGCAATATGAAGTATACAATACAGGGAGGATTCAGAGATTCAGAGATTCAGATTCTTTTGTGTTCAACTCTCACACGCAGTAAACAGTAATTGAGAAAGCACTTCTGATATTGAGTTTGTACCACAGTTGTTTTTGTTGGGTATTACAAAGGATTGTTCCACCACAGAGACTAAGTTGATTTTGAACTTGATTACTGCTGCAAGACTGTTGGTGGGACAATATTGGAAGTCATCTGAAATACCATCTATTGAAGAATGGACATTAAAAGTTACCCATCTTGTGGAGATGGCCAAGATTTCGGCATACCTGAAGAACCATTCAAATGAAACGTTTTTGATGGACTGGAAGAAATGGATTGATTATATGCAAAAGAAATATCAGTTGAAAGAATTAGATTTGATATATAGTTAAATAGTTTAATATAGTAGTTTAGTGAGGTTTCTTGTGTTTTTACCCTGTATTCATTCTGGGAAGTCGGGGGGGGGAGGGGGGAGGGAGATAATATACGTTAGCTTATGTTTCTCAACTGTAGTTGGGGGCTTAGGGATTAGATAATTTTTGTAGGATGCTCGGTAGAATTGTAGCTAGTGTTTTGGATGGCGAGGAGGAGGAGCGAAAATACAAGAGGAGTGGGCTGGTGGAGGGTGTTCTGGAGGGGGGTTCCGAGCAGTTCTTTGTATTGTTTATTTTTATTATGTAATTTGTTTGTTTTCAGTTGAGTTAATAGGTTACTATGTTATAATTGTTAAAAGTTTTTTATAAAAATTTTTAATAAAAAAAAAATTATTAAAAAAAAAAAAAAAAGAGAAAGCACTTCTGAGAATGTAAATGTTCAATAACCTTTTAAATGGGTCTACTAGCGGATTCACATGATAGGGATCTTTCAGTATGTTCAAAGCATTAACCAATTCTTATGGACCATGTCTGTACAACATAACAGTAACAGATCAATTGAAGTCCCTTCCCTTGGGTATTTCTAGCTTCCGAGAGCATTTCTTTGTATCTATTGCAGTTCATTCTAACCCGCTTTTGGAATCACCTGGAGGCTATAGAAACCCATCAGTGCAATGTAAGATGATGGTGACAAAGAAGGCTAATTGTAAGCCTCCCAGGTACATCTAGTTGGTCACTTCTCAAAATAGAACACTGGATTAAATCTGTTAGGTAAAGCTAGGCTCTCTTGCTTGGAAGTACAGAGAAGTGAAGTAGTAAATGAGGGTTAATAGAGAAAAATTGCAAATGGATGAAAGTATATTTGTGTTCTTTATTGCAATTGTTATTCTACAAACAACTTCGTATAAGTAATGTTAGGCTCATGTTTATTAAGGAGGAGTAATCCTGAAAAAGAAAAAGCAGGGGTGGGGGGAGGTGGAAAGTGGGCCACAGCATGCCAAAATGCTCCTGGGCAGGTCGGGGGTTGCTTTCCCACTGTGAAAAATGGGGGAGGGAGCCTAAAGCAACCCCTGAGCCACAGTGTGCCAAAATGTCTCTTTGCAAAGAGCTCCTGGGCAGGGCTGGCTTTGCACTGCAAAAAAAGATGAAAAGGCTGAAGACACTCCCCCCCCTTTTTACAGCATGAAACAAGCCCCAGCCTAAGGGAGCCCAGAGTACAGGGTGGTTCTGAGGCTGCTTGGTAGGGTGCAGGACAGCTAAAAGGGCAGCAGTGGCATGGAGGGAGATTGGGCGGGGGGGGGGGAGTTGGAGGCAGTCCCTTATTTTACTGAGGCTTGGGGCTGGGAGGGACCAAGCCTAGAATGGCTTGGATTGGAGTTGGCCTTTCACTTACCAATGGCAACAGGGATTGCTGAGATTGTAGTCGCTAACTGATTTGGTCATGTGACATCTCTCTCTATGATTATATTATTTAGTGACCAAAATTCTGGTCCTTTTTGTGGTTGTAAGTCAAGGATTTGACACTTTTTCTTTTATGGTACAGTACTTTTTCCACACAGAGATCTGCAGGGAGTGGGAAGATTAGAACAAGTTGTTTTTGCACAACTAGCAGAAAAATTCAACTGGAGCCCTTCTGTCTATAGAATGCTTTTGTTGAATTGATGTTTCCATGAAGTTAAGCTCAACTTGAAGGCGACTTTACAACTATCTGTTATTTTAAATTCTTATATGCCAATACTCTGCTGGAAGAATATGTGGCATGTAATACTGCATTTTAAATAGCTACTGGCTATTTAAAGGAGACTTTGCCAATATCCATTGTTTTAAATTCTTTAAATGGCAATACTTTATTAAAAGAATATGTAATATGTAATATTGCATTCTTAATAGCCGCTGCTATTTTCATTCAGGGCAAAGTACATAGCCGCTCCTCTTTTTCCCTAAAGCAGGCTCTGTGAGGTAGGTTGCTAAGAGAGAATGAGCAAAAGTAATAAGTCAGCTTCTATTACTGACAGTGGACTTAGAACCTGATCTCTCTGCTCCTTGTCCAACATGTTAACTACTGCACCACTTTACCTTTTTGCTTAGAGACTCCTTGAAATAGAGGGTTTTAGGCCACATTATTAAAATATAAGAGTCCTTTGAGTCCTAAATGTCTTATTTTATTTAAAATTGCTTTAAAGTAGGAGAGTACATTTGGCCTAGTGATTAAGGCACCAGGCTAGAAACCGGGAGACTGAGTTCTAGACCTAATCTAGGCATGAAACCCAGCTGGGTGACTTTGGGCCAGTCACTCTCTCTCAGCCCAACCCACCTCACAAGTTTGTTGTTTTGGAAAACGTGGAGGAAGAAGTAATATTGGATATGTTCCACAACCTTGAATTATTTGTAAAAATGATAAAGACAGTTAAAAATGAATAAATAAACTATTAGAAATTAACTACTTTACTTTTAGTCATCCTGTTATAAAAAGATTATTAAGGCTAATTTAAGTTGCAGATTTCAGATCTCCTTGCATTTTAGTTCTTCCAAGTTCCAGACATCCTTGCATTTGTAACCAGAGTTCTTCATTTGTGTGTGTCTGGACCATAACAGTTCCAAACTTGCGTCTTAAAGCCAATTTTTTTTCTATTTCAATGTCTTAACAGTCTTACCTCTATATTAGAATGAATTCCTATAAATATCAACTACTATGCAGAGAGTTATCGGCTGAATAATTGAGCCAGAGTAGTGGTATCATTAAGGTGTTAGATAGGTGCTAGTGAAACCCAAATTCAAATTCACCCTCAGCTGTGGAACTCACTGATTTGAGAGATTCACTCTTTTTCAGCACAATTTATTTCAATGCTGTGTGTGTGTGTGTATGTAAATGTATATGTATATAACATTTGCTTTTTAAATTCCTGGGTGTGTATGTACATGTATGTATGTACTGAAAGAGAGAGAAAGAGTGTGTGTGTATTTGATGCTATGGGAAAAAAAGGAAGAAGGAGCATTGTATATGCTACTTTAAACTTGCGATCAAAAGGTAGGATATAAATCTAATATTATTTGTTTTATCATCTTAAAAAGCATGTTGATTAATTAATTGATTGAGAAATGTTAGAATAATTCTCATAATTTTATATTTACACTTAGGCAGGTTTCAAAGTAAGGAAAATAATCCAGAATGAGAAATGCATCTCCCTCACTCTTGTTATTCTAGAAAAGCACTAACTACCATAAAGTTAGTTGCACTAAGAAGGGAACTTCTCACGTTTCTGGCATTGGAGTCTGTCATTGGCGTCAACAGTTGGATTCAGAAATCACCACTATTGTTCAAAATAGTGTGCATCTAATTACTGTGTCATTTTTGTATTTATAGCCCATCTTATCTCTGTAAGTTCAAGGTAACCCATGTGAGGAGTTTTTCTTCATAACAAAAATCTGTCAGATGAATTGAATCAAGAGAGAACTCAAAAAAAACCTACCAGTGGCCTTGATTCATTACCTATGTAGGTAACATTATCAGTGTAAGGAAGTAAACAGCTTACTAGCTGTTGTATACTATATAGTGGTTTGCCTTGCCAGTCTTTGTGGCGGGATGTCTTCTTGATGATTTATTGATTAGGGAATTGTTTCCCCCATAGTTGTTTATCTGGTGTGATTTCCTGCTATTCTGGATGTTGGCTGTGGGAGAGGTGTATTTTACCTTGTTTGCTTTCTTTATAAGCTTTTGAGTGTATCCTTTAAATAGTATGCAAATGGAGTTTATCTTTGTGTATCTACTGATGGGTAATTTTTTAAAATGCCAAGCTTCCAGGAATTCCCTAGTATTTTTAAATTTGGGTTGATCTAAATGTTAACAGTTTTGCAGTTGAAACTGGGATTTGCAAGACTGAGTTATTGTAATGTAGTTTAATGTATTCAGTTTAGGTTTGTATAATTCTAGATATCTCTGGGCAACTCACAATATAACAAACAATAAAATACAATATGAATCGAATGCAATGCAATAATACAATACAGTACAGTACAATACAATACACCAACTGAGTGTCAGTTGGTGCTCATTAATGCAATCTGCCAGTCTTCTACTTATTTCTCCTCCTAAGTGCTACAGCAATGGCACTTAAACTTATATACCTCTTCATAGTGCTTTATAGCTCTCTCTAAGCAGTTTACAGAGTCAGCATATTGCCTCCCCCCCAACAATCAGGATCCTCATTTTACCGACCTTGGAAAGATGGAAGGCTGAGTCAACCTTGAGCCGGTGAAACTCAAACTGCTGGCAGTCAGCAGAATTAGCCTGCAGTGCTGCATTCTAACCACTGCACCATCACGGCTCTTAGCCACATAGTAGCTGTTAAAGCCTTTACATTGTATATTTCAGGCACTCCTGTTTTTTTTTCTTTGGTTACTGGGTTCTTTTGGTATGCTAAACATATGGGAGGTGGATTTTGTGCTACAGTGATACTGAATAGTAGTAATTGGTTTTTTATTATCTCTTGAGATGTTTTTGTAAGTTTCAATAATTCTGTTTTGGTGGTTTAGGTAGTTAGGCATTTAGATGAAGTTGCATAGGTATCCATTGTGTTGGAAAGTTTGTATAGGTGGTCTGTCACCTCTTTTTGGCATTACTGTAGATTACTTGTGCCAGTTTGAATAATATTCTTTTGCATCCCCACTTGTTTATTGCTTTGATAGTGAAGCACTTGGATAGCGAAAGTTGTTTTCCAATGAACTTTGGTTCCTAATTTGCCATTGTTTCCTCTGTTGATGAAAATATCCAGGAAAAGTAGTATGGCATTGTTTTCTTCTTTCTTAAATTTTATTCCTTTAAAGCAGTGGTTCTCAACCTTTCTAATGCCGCGACCCCTTAATACAGTTTTTCATGTTGTGGTGACCCCCAACCATAAAATTATTTTCGCTGCTACTTCATAACTGTAATTTTGCTACTGTTTTGAATCATAATGTAAATATCTGATATGCAGGGTGTATTTTCATTGTTACAAATTGAACATAATTAAAGCATAGTGATTAATTACAAAAACAATATAGCAATACTCACTGGAGAAGCTTACTCCTCCTTGCTCAAAAATGTTGGGAGGGAGGTAAGGGGAAGTAAGGAAGGAAGATTGAAAGGGAAAGGAAGGAGATGGAGAAGGAAGGAGATTGAAGGGGAAAGGAAGGAAGGGAGGAAAGAGAAAGAGATTGAAGGGGAAGGGATGGAGATGGAAGGAAGGAAGATTGAAGGGGAAAGGAAGGAGATGGAGAAGGAAGGAGATTGAAGGGGAAAGGAAGGAAGGAAAGAAGGAAGGAAGGAAGGAAGGAAGGAAGGAAGGAAGGAAGATTGAAGGGGAAAGGAAGGAAGGAAGGAGAAAGATTGAAGGGGAAGGGATGGAGATGGAGATGGAAGGAAGGAAGATTGAAGGGGAAAGGAAGGAAGGAAGGAAGGAAGGAAGGAAGGAAGATTGAAGGGGAAAGGAAGGAAGGAAGGAGAAAGATTGAAGGGGAAGGGATGGAGATGGAGATGGAAGGAAGGAAGATTGAAGGGGAAAGGAAGAAGATGGAGAAGGAAGGAGATTGAAGGGAGGGAAGGAAGGAAGGAGAGAGATTGAAGGAGAAGGGATGGAGATGGATAAGGAAGGAAGGAAGGAAGAGAGATTGAAGGGGAAGGGATGGAGATGGAAGGAAGGAAGGAAGATTGAAGGGGAAAGGAAGGAGATGGAGAAGGAAGGAGATTGAAGGACGAAGGAAGGAAGGAGAGGGAGATTGAAGGTGAAGGGATGGAGTTGGAGATGGAAGGAAGGAAGGAAGATTGAAGGGGAAAGGAAGAAGATGGAGAAGGAAGGAGATTGAAGGGAGGGAAGGAAGGAAGGAGAGAGATTGAAGGAGAAGGGATGGAGATGGATAAGGAAGGAAGGAAGGAGAGGGAGATTGAAGGTGAAGGGATGGAGTTGGAGATGGAAGGAAGGAAGATTGAAGGGGAAAGGAAGGAGATGGAGAAGGAAGGAGATTGAAGGAGGAAGGAAAGAAGGAAGGAAGGAGAGGGAGATTGAAGGTGAAGGGATGGAGTTGGAGATGGAAGGAAGGAGAGATTGAAGAGGAAGGGAAGGAGATGGATGGAAGGAAGGAAGGAAAGAAGGAAGAGAGGATTGATTTTTGGAGAGTCATGTTTTCCCAAATGGTGATGAACTGCAACTCCCAGCATTCCCCACTCTTCCACAGTGCTTTTTAGGGCTGCTGGGGATGGTAGTCTGGAGTCCCCCATCCTCATCATGGCACCTCTTGCCCTCTCCCAGCCGCCCCCCTGGGACCTGCCCGCCCCTCCAACCTCCTGAGCGCCATCGCAGCGGTGGGATCGTGGGAGCCCCTTTCCATGCTGCGCAGCCCTTCACCGCCAAACCCTTCCCCGACTCGTCACACGTGAGAGGGGTACGGCCGGAGCACTAGCTCCTGCTCAGAAGGCGCCGCTTCTCCCCTCCCGGCTCGTCCGGCTGGCCTCCGACGTATATGCGGGCATCGCCCTCTTTCCCACTGCCTGGCCACTTCCGAGGCCCAGAGTCCGACAAGCCAGGAAGGAGCCGCTCCTGCCCACCAGCCCCAGGGCTGCACCGGGCGCCAGAGGGCCAAGGCAGCCTCTGACGGTGAGGGAGGTGGGCCGAGCAGTACGGGGGGAAGCTCCGGCGCAGTGTGGAGGCAGCAGCCCAGACCTGGCTCGGCTCAGACCGGCTGCCCACGCAGCTGAGTCAGCCCGGGGCGGCGACAGGGGCGTGTTTCAAGCCCCTGGGCTTGCCATGAGCTGGGAGATGGGGAGGACGCAGCCAACAGCTGGCCGACGTCCGCATGGCCCCCAGGAGCACAGCCCGACTCCCGACAGCTGGGAGTTGGGTTGGAGTCCGGACATCGGTGGGGAACTGGCGGGGCTACTACACACCGCCTGACTCCCGACAGCCAGCTGAGAGTCGGCCCCACGCACGCCAGCTGCCCTCCCAGTGCCCGCCGCTGCCCTGCTAGCCTTACCTTGGCCACCGCCCATTCGGTGTGGCGGCAGGCAGGCCCAGGTGCTCCTGGGCAGCCATGGCAAGCAGCAGTGACGGTGTAGGCCGACCACCGGCTGGGCCACCAGCTCGCCCAGCCCAAGGGAGGTAAGCCACCCGCCGGGCCCCACGCGGCCAGCTGCCCTCCCAGCGCCCGCCGCTGCCCCGCTAGCCTTACCTTGGCCACCACCCGTTCGGGGCGGCGACAGGCAGGCCCAGGCGCTCCTGGGTGGCCATGGCAAGCAGCAGCGTCGGTGTAGGCCGACCAGCTGGGCCACCAGCTGGCCCAGCCCAAGGGAGGTCAGCCACCCACTGGGCCCCATGCGCGCCAGCTGCCCTCCCAGCACCCTCTGCTGCCCCGTTAGCCTTACCTTGGCCTCCGCCCATTCGGGGCGGTGGCAGGCAGGCCCAGGCACTCCTGGGCGGCCCTCCCACCCCTGGCCCTCTTTTACTTATATTTAGTAGTTACTCAGCAGAGAGGGGTGGCAAGTTCCAATAGCTTGCCTTCGCTGCAGACAACTTGCAGCAACATTTGGCGGCCTGGATAATTCCTACTGGCTTTTAAAAGCCAATAGAATTAGACTCTATTCAAGAGAGTCTATTCTATTGGCTTTCAAAAGCCAATAGAATAAGAGGGAGTAGCACAGCTAAGGAAAAGGGAAAAAAAGGCGGACTGCGTTGTTTGGCAACTCCCGTGAAATGGTCGTTCGACCCCAAAAGGGGTCGCGACCCACAGGTTGAGAACCGCTGCTTTAAAGTTATCTCATGAACAATGATGATTAACAATTGTATTGTAAGGTTTAAGTACAAGCGGAGTTTTTGGAAAGCTATATCTGTAAAAAAATGATAAAAATGGTTCCTAAATGCTAGTGGCTATTGGAATCTGTAGAGTCTATTGGTTGAAACACTAGGCTTTAGGGAATATGGAAATTCACCAGTCTTTTCTTTCCATAGCCTTGGGGCAGAATGTTTTCTAGTCTGTTTTTTTCATAAAGAGGTGGCCTTTTTTCTACCACCTTAGCAAATTAGGCATGCTATAATAACTCTAGGGTTTATTGAGTATTATGCTGTAAAACTAAGTATATAAAACTACCGTCTCTTTTTTAATGCAGAACAGCTGAGGTTTGTAATTTCATTAAAACTCTGACTTTATTGAAAATATAAAAATAGTGCTTAGCAGTGGTAATTTATCTTTAGGGCAGTATAGCAAATCAATAATGGAACTATAGCTTAAACCAAACAGGAAACTAATTATATTTCATCTACTTTCTTTAAAGATTTAAAATATTAATATAAAGCAACATAAATTATGTTTCAGGTAACAGTATTTATGCATAGTTCAGAGGATGAGGGGCATTTAAGAAATAGGGTAGATAGATAGATAGATAGATAGATAGATAGATAGATAGATAGATAGATAGATAGATAGATAGATAGATAGATAGATAGATAGATAGATAATTTTACCAGTATTCTTGTTTCTTTGATATAAGTATTCAGTAATTTGTTATGACTTGATTTTTAATGCTTGGAATATAGTATTCGTACTGTTGTGCAGAAGTTCTAAACTTTGTAGTACTATGCCCCCCTAAAACAATAAATAATGTTCTTTGAACATCCCTGAACAGAACAAATGATTTCATTAGTTGGACAAGAAATAAATATACCACATAGATGTAATAATTGTTTTTTAATCTCTGTTGGGAGCTTTGAAAAGTACCAGGCTAATCAGGCTTTCTAAAATTGTTCGATTCTCCCTGTTAGTTGCTTGTATAAGAGTCCTAATCCCCAGCTTTAGAAATCCTGTTGTAGAGTTTATATCACATTAAAAGTTAACTTTTTGCCCTTGTTTGATTCTAGCTGTATATAGTACAATCAGACTCACTTTAAATTGTTAAAGCATTTTTCTTTAACAGAACAAAAATGCCAATGTAATAGTTAAAATGCACTAAAGCAATTAACTCTTTGAAATGTGGGGGTTACAGTAAAATATTTCATTTGTTGATTGAGTTAGACTTAGGTATGTGTGGAAATTGTAAGAGTCTTTATCTTTACTGCTCCTTCATTGAAAAGTATGCTGACATGATATGTAGAATTATCTGTACGAATTGTCTCTTTTGTGGATATAAATAAGAGCTGAGCAGAAACTGCTTAGTATTCATTTATTTTCTTGGCAACCATACAAATATGTTTTTGATTTTCCTGTCTAGCCAACAGGTCTGGAATTCCCAAGTAGTTTCCCATCCAACTACTCAACACAGACTTTGAATTTACGGAGGGTGGAGTAAGTGCTGTTACCTACAGAGGCAGTGTCTCATACAAATTGATTAAAAGAAAAGATTGCATTGTTTACAGTTTGCATTGAGGGATACCGATAGTTCAACTTAATCCAAATTGAACATTTTTGAATGACAACTAAGTTATAAACTCTACAATATTCAATTGTAAATGTTTTGTAATCTTGTAAATTACTCAGAAGTAGTATTTCCTCTTGGCTGGAGAAATGTAACAGTTGATGAAATGTTAGTGACTCTATGTAACAGTTAGGGAATACAGTTATTCTTCAGACAAGTTGCTAAATAAAGTTAAGTGAACATTTTTTCCCCTTTGGTCTTAGGTTCTTCCAGTCAGTGCAAGATGAATAAAGCTGCCTTTTACAATATTAGCAACTGTATCTGCTCAGTGTAATACAATGAGAGGCAGCATGTTTTGCTTTTTGCTCAGTGTTGATATAAAGTACTTCAGCAATATTCAGACCTCCTTCATTTTTGTCAATTTTGTTATGCTGCAGCCTGATTCTACAATTGTTAAAATTATTTTTTTCTCTCATTAATCTACACTCAATACCCCATAATGACAAAGTGAAAACAAAATTTTAGAGATGTCTGTAAATTTATTAAAAAGCAAAAACTGAAATAACGCCAGATGTCCATTTAGAAAGTTAGTAGCACTTTCAGGCAGAGTAAATGGCAACAGCATTTTTCAAATCCTGAAATTAGGAGAAAAATAGCCCTCTTTCTTTACCTTGCTACACCCTTGCTTCTTACAGCATTTTGATGCAGGTTTAAACACAATTCTTGCAAGAGATAAACCTTAAAGTTAATAGGACAATACAACCAAAGCAGGGGTTCAGGAGGTTGACCTATTAATAGCAATTAAGAACAGTATATTAGATATAGTGATTCAAAGTATTTGTTGAGTTATAGCCATTTAACAAAGGTCTTGAGTGTAACTAGGAAGATTTTCAGATTGTATGCTTAAGCTTCATCTGAGAGATATAACTTATTCAGTGATAGAGGGAAAATCTAATAAGACTGGGGATGCATTAAGAAATTGGAAAACTGATACTATTGCAGATGTCAAGGGTATGTGTGATCTATCTGTTTTGGGAAAGGCATCACAGAATGCAGTAATATGTGTTATTACTGTATGACAGAAATCTGTGAGATATCTTCTACTGTTCGTATTACTCTAGTGCAGTGTTTCTCAACCTTGACAATTTTAAGGCTCTAGTGAATTCATTGGTAAATCAGTGACTACAGGTAGTCCTTGACCTAGAACCATAATGGAGTCTGCCCATTACGGCCGTATAACATGACAGTTTTAAGCGAGATTGCCTCGTTTAATTATTCCCATCTCCTGCTCTCCCTGCTGCGGTCATTAAATGGAGCACAGGGTACCTCAGGGATGGGAGAGGCCCTGGAAGGTCTAGCAGAAGTCCAGGCCTGCCTGCCTTAGGCCTCCCTCACCTCTTGAAACACTTTTTGTCTGCCTCTCAGGGTCCTCAGAGCCCTTGGGCTGCTTCCTTCCCACTTCTGCAGGCCTTCCCCCCCCCCACGCACACAGGTTCTTGTAGGCCTTCCCCTCTTTTGGTTGCCTGCAGGGCTTGGGCCTAGTCCCCATCAACCATCACCCATCACACACACTTACTTTTTGAAAATCTCCAGAGCTCTGGACCTTAACGTTGAGGGAAAAAGTCATGGCACTCCATACCTCATCATCCCTGGGCCAATGTGACCACATTATAAAGCAGCCATCATTTCAATATATTCAGTCCAAACCATCCAGGGACCTGGCAGGGTAGGATGGTGGGGATAGGCACTGCAACGTCCCTGCGGTTACTTGTAAGGGTGAATGACTATGGGGTACTGCAGCTGCTGTAACTCCAAGCAGGGCTGTGAGTAGTTTTTGGAGGGGTCTAACATAACTTCAAATGGTTCTTAAGTGATGAGTCATAATTCAAGGACTAAGTGTACTGAATTTTTTTTTTCTTTTCTTAGCTTGCATACTTTGTACTTTAATTTTTAAAACTTATCTTTTTAAAAAATTAAAGTTTTTTTCAAAAAAAATTTAAAGGTGAAGGATGCATTAAAACAATAATGAAAAAGCAGATAGAGCAATTCAGGGGTAATATAGCTCTTTGAGCTCCCTAGGTCAGAAAACACACACCACAGGAATACTACTTTATTGTTTCAAGACATAGTAATGGAATCTTAAAAATCTGCCAGAGTGTTCCCTCTATCCTTCAATACAAATAGATTCAGGGTGCGGTTATTTGGGTCTCTTTCTCCCATTTTCTCCTTTCCCAGAACTAAGTTTGCTTTCTTTAACAACTCTTGCATTCCTTTTCCAATACTATATCTGCATGTAAACAAACAAGAAAGAAGAAAAATATTGGAGGCAGTCATGTCCTTTTCTAAAATTCAAGATAACTCTGTGTCAAAAAAAGGGATAAGGAGAAGAGACTTTCATTCTTAAAGTTACAGTACAAAAATTAAATGTAACAAAATATAATAAAAGACTCAGATGTATAACTTTATTTAAATTGGCTCAGTAACATAAAACAAGCATGTGTATTTTGTGTATGGATTTTACACACTGCATCCCTAAGTTCAAGAAAGCTTTTATATTAAAGGAATTAAAATCACTGCTTCATACTGGGATTTCTGTCTTGATTTTTTTATGGCATTCAAACGGTGTGAAGGCTGTGAGAACTATAGAGTTAAGTTTAAGTCAAACATACAAAATACATGAGAGAGAAGAGTGAACAAAGGTATTAATTGATCATCTTCTCTTTCTACTTGTATGAAAATCTATAATATGGTCAGAATTGGAATATTGTTTATTGTTGGTCATTACAAAATCAATATGGACAGTCCTCCTCTTACAGCAGTTCATTTAGTGATTGTTCGAAGTTATAGAAGTTCTGAAAAAAGTGACTTCTTACCATCTTTCACACTTACGACTGTTGCAGCCTCCCCATAGTCTTTATGAGAGTTGCAATGTCCCAGGTCTCCAGCCCTAAAAGACGTGTCAGGTTTGGCTCTCAAGGTCTGACAGGTATTGAGTTTTCCCATTAGTGAGTTCTTTTCATGCTCTCCACAGTTTTAGTTGAAAGTAGTAGATTTTCTCTTCTCCTCTCACCTCCATAGCCTTCTCAGCAGCGCTGGGATCAGCGCTGCTTCAGATCGGCAGTTGAGAGCTGAGGGGGGTGTAATTGCTTCCCTTCTCTTTCCCCAGGGCTCTGGGGAATTTCCTTAATTAGTTTCCTTCCCTCACCCCTCGTGTTACCTGCGCCAGCGCTGTGCTCAGCGCTGCAGCCCGATTCTTCCCTCGGCTGCCCAGGGAAACTACACGAGGCTCTTTGGCCTCCGTCAATCTCCAAAAGCGTTGGACAGTCGTGGCCGCCATTTTGGGTACCACGAAAAAAGCCACAACTCTTTAACAGAAGCTCCGAGGGGGAGGGGGGTTTCTTTCAAGAGCTGCTGCCCCAAAGGCTGTCCTCAGCTCAATTGGAATGGGGAAAAGGCTCACGCACCCACTGCGAAGCCATTAGTTGCCGTTTTCATCCCGGATAATCAGGGCGGCCGCCATTTTGCCTGCGCCTGAGGGGAACGTTGGGCCCTTTTGGCTTCCTCTCAACCATAGCAAGTTACTTCTCTGGCGTTGTCCCCTTTTTTGGGTGCTGCCAGTCTGGCCTGGCCGGTTTTTTACCGCTCCGCGTTGGGGGCTCCGCATAGGCCTCATTAGCCTCGCATGGCCGCCATCTTAGCTCCCTGTTACCAGGCCAGGCCTGTACCTTGCCTTCATATTTTTGGATGGCCATTTTGAGCACCAGGCCAGGCCTGTACCTTGCCTTCACATTTTTGGACAGCCACCATTTGAGCACGTGAAGGTTCCCAGGGAAGCAGTCCACACAGACTGCCCACATGCAGTACCCTAGGCTAAGCATTTCCTCAAACACCAGGCCTGGATTTGAGGCCCCTCTGTGCTCATCCTTGGGCCACTCTGGTACAGTATTGGCCTGGCCACCTAAGGCCTACTGGACGGCGCCAGATTCCTGACACTACACCATGCTTTGGACTCTGCCACAAACAAGAAAACGTGACTGGACTGTGAGGAGGCACTGAATTACCGGTCAGGTGGCCAGGGGAGCAGGCCACAGTTCCCTGCTCCAACTACTCTACCCGCCAATTGATCACCTGCTAGAGTTTCCTCTCAGTACTCCTGAGATAGCTCACCCCAAGATAGAGGACTCCACGGTGCCCCAACCTATGGCCACTGCCTCCCCATCCACAAGCCAAGACAGGCACAAATCCTCCATACAGGAGGCGGCAGGCAGGATCAAGGATAAGGCGAAGGCCATCCTCAAAAAGCCTTCCAAATTGGCGGAGAAGCAGGCCAGCAGGAGGCACCAGGCTCTGGAGAAGGAGTTCTCCAGAGCGCAGAGGCAGGCCAGGGCAGAGGTGGAATAGGCAGGGCCTCCAGATTTTGACTTCCCTCTGGGACCTTCGACCTCTGCCCAGGGGGTGTGGTCTCTAGAGGAGACTTCCACCACACACCTTCCCCCTTCCGTGGTAGCTCACAACACAAATGCCCACCCAACTGCATTCCCCTCGTGGATTTCGCACTCGGGTCCAAGAAGCCACCTTTACCCCTACAGCTGCCGGACTTGGGGGGTCGAACACGAAGATATTCCTTCTGAGGGTCGACTTGAAGCTCTGATCTCTCAGGCGGTGGACCGGGCACTCGCTGCTCGGTCCTACCGCATGCCCGGACCAGAAGCTATGCCACCCTTACCTCCATCCTATCTTCCCAAGTCAGGGGCTTCAGGATATCATGGTCCCCCCTCACCTTCCCGTTCCTCGTATAGTGGAGCCTCTTCTCCAACGGAGTACGACCAGCTGGGCTTCCCATGGAGCAGGAGGACCCCCCTCCAGACCCTTCTCCACCTGGAGGTTTCTTCAACCCGGCTCTTTTCTTGCCGCTGCTATGCAAGGCTAGCATGACAGCCAACATAGGGCCCAATCGGGTTCCTCAACTGGACCCTCCATCCGGTTCAGACCCAAATCTGGTGTTCTTTGAGACAGTTGCGGCTCAACACCATGTCCCTTGCCAATCTCTCTTCCTGAACGCCGTTCGGAAACAATGATCTCACTGGGTACCTTTCCCTCTCTGGGAGGAATGGACAGAAAACTATTCAGTACTGCACCAGATTTGACTGATGCCCTGGATGTACCAAAGGTAGACGAAGCCTTGGTCCCTCTCCTGTCCTCGTCCGCAGTGTCAAGAGATATGGCTGAGGCACTAAAGATGGAGGACAGGAGATGGGAACTGACCTTCTGCAGAACTCACCAGGTGGCGGCATGGGCAATAAAAATGGCCACTTGTGCTTCCTTCTTTGTCAGGACCTCTCTCCTCTGGCTACGCCAACTTCAGGCTAGGCTCCCTCCAGAGGACATACGAACTCACCAAGCTGGTTGCAGTGACAGAGTATGCCTGTGACGCAACCTTGCAGTCAGCCAGATTTTCCTCTAGGTCCTTAGCATCCAATGTCACAGCTTATGGCTTAAACATTAGCAAGCCGACGGCCAATCCAAGTGGCGCCTGGCTGCGGCTCCTTATCAAGGGGGCCACCTATTTGGAGAGGCCCTGGATCCTTATTTGACAGAGAATAAGGACAAGCGGAGTGCCAGGTGCACTAACCCGTACGCCCGCAGGCAGTCCTTTTGGCCAGGAACAGGCTCAGGAGCCTCACAGCCTCCCCACCCCTTCTTGGCCAGACAGGACCGTCCATATGACAGATCAGGTTTTAGACACAGGCAAAAACATCAGAGCAAATGGCCTTTTCGAGGGGAAGGTCATCCCTTCAGGAGATCTAAGTGACTCTCGGGCTGTCCCTCCCATAGGTGGCAGGTTATCCCTCTTTTTCCATCAGTGGGAGCTCACCACCACAGACTCCTGGGTCCTACAAACCACCCAATTTGCCCTGTCCCTGGAATTTGTGTCCAGCCCACCAGGGCATGTCATTCCTTGTCCCCAGTCATGGAATCCAATCAAACAGGACCTCATGCAAGAGACCATTTGTCATCTTCTAGACATCAGGGCCATAGAACCGGTGCCGGCTGGTCAGCAGGGAGGGGGGATTCTATTCCATCCTCTTTGTGGTTCCCAAGCCCTCGGGAGGATGGAGGGCGATTCTAGACCTCAAGGCTCTGAATTCCCACATTGCATACCAGAAATTCAAGATGCAAATGCTCCAGTCCATCTTAGGCAGCATCAGAAAAGGAGACTTCCTAATGTCCATAGACCTCACGGAAGCTTATCTCCACATCCCCATCCTTTCCGACCACCGGTAGTTTCTCAGGTTCTGTTATATGGGCCGTCACTTCCAGTCAAGGGCCCTCCAGTTTGGCCTCTCCTCAGCGCCCAGGGTATTCATCAAGATCCTGGTGGTGCTTGCTGCACACCTAAGGCTGGTGCCGGTATGCATTCAATGCTACCTGGACAATATTCTTACCCAGTAGTCTTCCCTTTGGGCAGCCCAGTTAGACCTGAACTTGTCGATCCAGGTCCTCCAACAACACGGGTTCTCGGTGAACTTCCTAAAGAGTCAGACAGTTCCCTCGACCTGGCTCTCACACCTGGGTGCCGTCATAGACACAGTCAATTGCCTGGTCTATCTATCCCAAGAGTGTCGGGACAGTATCCAGGACCTAGCACTCAAGGTGTGCAGGGACTGCGTAGTATCACTGGCCCTACTTTCTCAGCTCCTGGGGAAGATGCTTTCTTGCATCACCATAGTCCCTTGGGCCAGACTCCATTCAAGGAGTCTTCAATGGTTTCTACTTCCCTTCCAGAGGTTGGGCGTCAGCTCATCCAACCAATAGGTAAGGGTTCCCGCTTAAACCCTGAGATCCCTCCATTGGTGGTTCTCGCCAGCGGTAGCCAGAGGGTCACTATTCAAGGAACCTGTCCGTCTTACACTTAGAACAGACGCCAGTATGATTGGCTGGGGAGCACACCTCCGGTCTCAGTTCGTGCAGGGCCATTGGTCCCGCGCAGATCTGAGACACCACATCAACTAGTTGGAGCTCAGAGCCATACACCTGGCTCTCCTCCACTTCTGCAACGAGGTTGCGAGGCAGCACGTGCTAGTCCTTACAGACAATGTGGTGGCAAAGGCCCACGTGAACCAGCAAGGGGATACCCGGTCCAGGTCTCTCATGGCTGAGGCCCAGTTACTGGGCTCCTGGGCAGAGACCAACCTTTCCTCCCTCAGGGCTGAGCACATCTCAGGAGAGGCAAACCGGCAAGCGGACTTTCTAAGCAGGTCGACCATGGACCACTCCGAATGGCGCCTGCATCCGGACCTCTTCACAGAGATGTTGCAGTGTTTCAGACAACCGGTCCTTGATTTGTTCACTTCGCCAGCAAACACCCAGCTCCCGAGAATCTTTTCCCGGTTTCCATCCCCAGGGGCGGAGGGAGCGGATGCCCTTTGGACCCTATGACCGGGGTGTCTGCTCTACGCATTTCCTCCTCTCCCCCTGATCCCGGCAGTCATTTGCAAACTGCTACAGGAACGAGCAGAGGTGATCTCCGTGGCCCCGTACTGGCCGTGGAGACCCTGGTTCAACGACCTCGTGAACCTCTCTCGCTCTTCTTCTTGGAAAATCCCACCAGATCGCATGTCTCTCCACCAGGGGGTTCTACGACACCTGGAACGCCAATGGCTACAGTTAGCTGCCTGACACTTGAATGCCGGATCATGATCCAGGAGTCGTTCTTGGCTCGAGCGATTTCCATGATTCAGGCATCTCGCTGGCCGGTGACCAATCGCATCTACAACTCCACATGGAGGAATTTTTGCCATTGGTGCGAAAGGCAGCAACTGGATATCTCGGACTTGACAATTCCACAGATCTTAGATTACTTCCTCACAGGCCTTGATAAGGGCTTAGCCCCTAATACCATTCGTAGAAAGGTGGCAGCCCTATCAACCTTACGTACCTGTGCCAATTTGGTCCCTTTGGCCCAGTACCCCAGGATACGCGCTACCAACACTAAGCCACCCATGGTACATATGTATCCCTCTTGGGAATTACCTCGGGTCCTACGGGCCCTCACCAGACCGCTGTTTGAGCCTTTCACAACTTGTGCTCTACGGTCCTTGTCCCACAAGGTCGCCTTCCTGGTCGCTATCATGTCGGCCAGGTACATTTCTGAACTGGCAGCACTGTCGGTCAGGGATGACCTCTGCATCTTCCATCGGGACTGGGTGGTCCTTTGATTGGACCCCACATTTGTGCCCAAGGTCAACTCCCTTTTTCATAGGGCCCAGGAAATTGTTTTGCTGGATTTTTGTCCTAATCCTTCCCATGACTTGGAGTGGCAGTGGCACACAGTGGATGTCCGTAGGGCACTATGCCGATACATCAAGCAAATGGCGCCCTTTCGCAAGTCCGAGGCCCTCTTCGTTTCCTTTCACCCTGGGACAGAAGGTGTCTGCCTCCACTATAGGCAAGTGGATCAGGGCTTGCATTGTGGAGGTGTACCAGTCATTTTCCCTGCCAGCTCCAAGTCGTATCACGGCTCATTCCACTCGCAGCGCTGCAACCTCTGCAGCATGGGCCACTCAGGCGTCCATCGAGGAGATTTGCAGGGCTGCGACATGGTCTTCACCCTCCCCATTTGTTAGACATTATAAAATAGACCGCTTTGCTTCCGCGGACACCTCCTTTGGTCGGAGGGTCCTTCAGCAAGTGGTGTCTGCAGAGGCGGACCCGGCCTTGTCTGCTTCCCTCTCATTGGGACAGTGAGGCTTTGATATGTACCATTGGTGGATACTCCATCTCCTGTGCTGGAGAAGGGGCGTTGTCTTTCTCAGCAAGGAGATGGAGAATCCACTCTCACCCCTTAGGGTTCATGAGGCCGAGGTTAGGGGTTAATTACTCATTAATACTTCAATATATTAGTAGATACAGTTGAAATGCAAACATACAAAGTAAGAAAATAACCTATGTTAAGCCCTGACTTTAGTTACCTTCATAATTCAAAGAAGGATGGGAACAATTGTTACTAGTAGGACTTATTTTGTCCATTATCCCCACCTCTTTAGTTGTTCATTACTTTCAGTTAAAAAAATCTTAATGGATTTAAATTCTTTGTTGGACCTCCAAACGTTAATTAGCAAAGGTTTAACTACATTGTTTTTCTTAAGTCAGTGAGCCTTGAATTTCATTGGGTTAAGTAAGTTCATATAATCTTATGTCTTGATAACTTATGACTAACATATATCATGTTATTTTTCTTAGTTCCCATGTAACTAGATATTTCAAAACATTTCACATTTTTTACTGTTCTTAATTAATACCACCAAAATATCAACTGCACTGCTCAAAATTTAGAATTTCCATTAAAAACAGAATTTTTGCAGTTTTTTCTTGCAATTTTATATATCCTCCACAAGATGGAGTCTATTTTCTATTTTGAAACAAAATGTGTAGGTGTAATGGAGAAATGAGCACTTTATAGATCCCACTACCCTAGTTACCAGGAATCGGACTTGATTTTGTGAGACTTTATCAAAGACTTATATGCATACAAAGCTGATACTAACAAAAATAATATAGTACTGTGCAGGTATAGTATAGGACAATATTTCCATATTTGGACCAATATCTTGAATTATACTATAATAAGGTGAAATTGGTAACAATGCTGAAATTCAATAGTATGACCTCAACTCATTTTGTTGGGGCTGTATGTCTTTTGTGGATCTCCTATTGATGTGACAGCTTCATCAGATATTTTCATATGGTCCTACAGAATGTCAAATGTCATAGTTGCAATGTTTCCATCTCTGATGTAATACTTTTTCTTATCACCAAAATGACTGGTTTCATGTGTTTAACCATTCTAATCGTATTTGATTAATAATGCCTGGCTGTAAAATATAGCTTATATATCACCATGACTGGATTCACATAATCATTAAACCAAAATGAAAGACACCTTATTATGGCATAATTTAAGATATTGATCCAGCTATGGAAATATTGTCCTGTACTATATCTGCACAGTACTATATTATTTTTTTAGTATCAGCTTTGTATGGATATATATCCTTAATAAAGTCTCACACAACCAAGTTTGATTCCTGGTAACTATATCATTTACTGTTACTGTAGTGACATGTCTTATTTTCATAATCGCTATATGGAAAGGCCCACTATTGTCTTTGTCAGGATGTCTGTTTCTATTCTATTCCAAACCTGGAATTTCCTGGTGAATTCCTCTCCAAGTATTAACCAGTTCTGATCCAGCTTGGTTCTTTTGAGTTTAGCCAAAGTCAGGTGTTTCCACTTGGTATGACATGTGTCTAGTAAGTTAGAATATTCCTATTTGTGAAGGTGGTAAGTTATATGAGTTTGAGAAAACCTGTTAAACTTGCCATCCTAAATTACAAAGGCCATTTGTAGGAAGGAAATAATATTTTCAAATTCTTTTCTGTCACTGAGAATTTAGGTGCAAATTATATTATATTACTTTTTTTCATTATATTAGTTTAGAAGTATCAAAAATAAGCTTTTACAGTGTTGAAATTTTCCTATTAATAGTTTTAGTTGAAGAGACCTTAAAATACGCTTAGCCCTATTGAATAAATAAATTATTTTCGTTCAACAAAAAGGAAATATGAGCATGTATAGCATTGGAACTTGAGTTTATTCAAAATTGAGAAGAGGTGGAATTGCCAGAGCCAATTTTCAAAATTAAAGGACATTCTGGAATGCAGAAAATAGCACTCTTAAGTTCTGCAGTACTAAGAACTCATCTGTGTTGAAGATGGAACTTCAATTACAGAAGAACTATATAAAACTGCAGTTGTCAGGAACTTTACTAGAACTAATGAACTAAAATGTATGGATTTTTTAGTCAGGTAAAAATGTATTTCTTACTTTTTTTGCTTTATGGAAGAACATGCTTTTTTCTATAACATTTGGTCCTAATTAGTAAATGATATTTTACTTGCCTGATATTTACATTTTTGTAAATAATGTACTGTAAATACATTATTTTTTAATAGAATTAGACATTTAAGAAGTCTAACTGCGTCATGCAGTGAATATAGCCATTAACTCAGTCCTTTTATTATGTATATTATTGATAATCTTGTGAATGACTGCTTTATAAAATAAAGTGACTACTTGAATATTTATTAGGTCTATAAGAGTTTGAACCACTGTTGACCAAGGTCTTACAATGTTGCTTTTAATTATCATTTAAATCAGTTTTGCTATAAGGAACAGGCTTGTCCTGGAGAGATTAGAATTTGCCCTGCTTGAACAGAAGATACTTCTGTATGTGCATAAGGTGCCACTAAATTTCATGTTATCATTTTAGCTGCTCTAAAGGGATATTACTACTGCACATCTTCTACCATTTCTGAATGCCTGCCCTCCTCCATATTATTAACCTGTGGCATATTTCCTCTTATATTTTAATCATAGATTCTAGATTATGAAGTAACAAAAAAATAGACATTCCAGATGGGATTCCTAGTCAATATAGCTGCTTCCATATGTAAGAGAAGTTTAAGTGGGACAGTAGGATATTTGCTTGATCATGAGAAGGCAGAACTTGAAACAGTTTTGTTATAAGAACCTAAAGCATATAATGTTAAGCACTGAACTTGTAGGAAATGGAGAATCTATCCTTTAATTTTTTAAAAAATTATCCTTTTATGAGCAAAATCCAGATTTAATCCTGTTAAAAGAAGCTCCATTGAAATAATCATGTGTTGATTCAGTACTGTTAGCTTATGAATGATTCTTTAAGTTCCTTCTTCTGAAAATGCAGTTGCAGTTGCAAATATAATAGGCTTATGCCTCATTAGGTTCGTTCTGTTATATGCATCCTTTTCCTCAATAATTTAATGATGGAATTCTGTTCTACCGGAATACCCAGTTGTAATGATTTAATTCTGATTATGATCTCATATCTCTTTCAACCAAATAAAAATAGCAGTTCTTGTTGTGATTACATACATACATGCATCAATATTCAAATACAAATATGCATACATATTTGGTTGATCTGCACAGATAAACATAATAAAATACTAACAGGTTTCTTAGAAACCTCCGACTAAGTTCTGTCATAACACATTTCTGTTATCTGTGCCATTTTGGAATTTAGAGCATCCAGACAGGGTTTACAGAATTAAACCCCCCCCCCCTCTTTTTTTCATACCAAGCTTTGAGAAATCCCCCAAGGCTTTGTTAAAAAAATGCTTTGCCACTTTTAAATTCACTTTGTTATAAACATTTTCTAGGTAACTTTTTATAAAATCTATTTTATCCTATTAAGAGAAACTTTGTATGTTCAACTTGGAGAGTGAAGGAATTTCAGTGGAGGAGGCAGTGAGTGGGAGGCATATTTTAGAAAAGTTTCTGGAGAGCTCTGTTATTTATGTTGTTGCTGAAACCCATATATCAGTGTCTGGCAGATACAACAAGAATGTCAGGGCAGTCTAAATGATAGAGGGTATTTTGGGGAGTTAAAGAGCAAGTTGTCTGGGAGAGACTGTTTTCTTTGTTGGCAGAACCTAATTGGTTTATTTTAACAAGTTTTGGTATGAAGAATTAAAATGGCAATCCTGAAACTGAAGTTTTCCGACTTCCTGGGGATAATCATTTGTAAACAACTAAATGCAGACTAACTCTCAAATGAGAAGGAGTTGATTTCAAACAGGGCAACATAATAAGCAGTTAGCTTCTGGTCCCTTTTTGGTCTTGGGTCCCATTTCTGGCAGAAGTCAACATCAGTGGGGAAGATAACATGTTCTGTATACAACTGTCACACCATTGAGCTTTATGTGTCTCTTATTATATTGGTCTCTTCTTTCAGATCATAATTTTTTAAATTTACTCTTGTTAAGTGTTGAAAACTGAAAATGAGTTAGGTGTGTGCGTGGTGTGTGTGTGGTGTATGTATAAAATCTAGTTTGTAAAGGGTCTTGCATTTGGCCACCAGGAATATTAATTGCTTTTTCTGTTACTGTAGTTACCTGATTTTCCTAGGACAGTAACTTGATGCTTGGTATTTCTTAAGAGTTGGTAATATACGGTAGTTTCTCTTAAGAAGGAAAAATTCAGTTGAGGGACACCAAGTCAAAGACAAATGAGTTTTAGATTGCACCTCATACATTACTCATATAATGGAGGAGTAATTACCTTACTCACATAATTTAGATTGCTTCTTTTTTAGAATTAAGTAAGCAAACTCAGCCATGTTATTTATGTTGGGATAAGTTTTATGTGTGGGAGTTGGAATAGGTTTTATTTTTGTTGTCTGAGACTCGTGCACTAGGCTTTGGTAAATAGTAATGTCTGCCATACTTTCAAGCAAAATTCTCAAGATTTTGATTATTGGAAACATATATAATGTCCTTTTATTTTATTGTGCTTAATCCTTTAATGCAATATGGTTCATGGCATTAACAATCGTAGCCAGAAGACATTTTAGAATATTGTGTAAGCTGGATGGCACTTCAGAAGACAGTGGATGTATATTCATTGTATGTGCATTCCTCTTACAGCTTCAGTCCTATTCAGCCCCTTTTTTATTGTTTTTGTACCAGGTTGGTTAACACAGTAGTTTATTTAGGGCATTATTGTATGACAACTTTGTTACCCTTTTAACAATTTTTTGTTACCATCTAGCAATCTTTTTAAGGTTATACTTTAGATGAAGAAATTTCCTGAATTTGGTAAGGTAAACACTCCCTACTGTAGTATGTATGTGATTTACTGTAGGATTGGATAGGATCAATTGTTAGTATATAACATATTGTGAAGTTGTGTCTCTGTGTTGTGGACTTTCATCAACATTTGTGGCAAATTGTGTCCTTAGTAATAGATAAAAGAACGGATATTTGGCAATAAATGTGGTATTTCTCAATAGCCCTTCTGAGGTTTTGCTGACAAATTGAGATAAGCTATTTGGCAACTGTGTAATAGAGGAAGCACTTTTCCAAACTGCTTCCTTCTATACTGGATCACCTTCCAGCTGTGTGCCTGGCTTTGTGACCTAAAAATTGGGAAATCCTGAAAAACAAGTTTTTTAAAAAATAAATACATAGATCACTTCAGATGGAGGACTGAGATGTGACTTTACGGATGAAAACCAACTATATATAGAAATAAGCTTATACTGTGTTTTGTAATACACGGATGTTTATTCCATTCTTCCATTTAGAATATTTATTTGATCACATTACAAGTGCAGTTGCTGATATTTTAAACTGCTTAAAAATATTTGCATTTCTGTTTGATTGCCACGCAGATTTAAAAATGCAAAATATTAAGTAAATAAAAATAAAAGCTTGCTCTTGTTAACTTCTCTTGATGTAAGAGGGTGATGTTATAAAAAAAGCTGAGCAACTACATACTGTTTCTATTACTTCTCTCAGTATGGGAGATTCTTTAGTTGATGATGTTGAATGATGTATTTTTGTCAGTGGAATGGATGCGTCTTGCAGATTCCCTCCCTAAATATACATCAAAGGATTGGGGAAATCTGCTGAGCTGGGATCCCTAGTGATGCTTCTAAGTCATGTAGCATTCTGGCAACATGCACCTTGTCACCCAGGAAGCTTCCTGATCTTCATTTTATTTTTCAGATTTGTTAAAGAAAAGAATGGGAAACAAAGTATCATTCTCAAGCATAACATGTATTTTTGGTTATGCCTATGAGTCCCAGATAAGGCTGGCCAGACATAAATCAAATGTAAACTGAAATGGTGGAGAACATCTTGGGAAACCAAAGTATATAATTACAGAAAGATTTTTAGCAGTTTGGGTTCTACTAAATGATTGTTTTGTGACTGGTCACCGACATTTTGAAAAAGTGCTCATAACACACGGAATAGTCTACATTTGTTGCCAATACCACTCACAGTGGGAACTATGTTGTAGAAGAAGTATGACAGATGCATGAACGGGGTGCCAGTGAGAGCAAGCGATACCAATCATACATTTCATGAGTAGAAATTAACTATAATTAGTCACTCATGTGTCTTCTTCATCCCCTTCCTCCAGTTGATGTTTGTTTTTTGGAATTTTCAATTTGTAATATTTCATGGTTTTATAAAAGAAATACTGAAAACATTAAGGAACTTAATTCTTTCCCAATAAATCTACGTACAACTTTCATAATTGAGTATTCAGAGCCTTTATATATTTTTACAGTATAAACAATATAAACGTTTAGCTGATTTATTCTGCACACAATTATTATAATGTACAATTCCTGGTTACACATGACAAAATTTGTACAGTAAAACTGAATTTTGCCTTGTTCTTCCTTGACATTACACAGGATTTTAATTAAAACTTATTGATATCCTGTGGCAAAGCAAGGATGGAATAATGTGTTCATCCTGGTGCTCCTTGACCTGTCAGCAGTACAATCAGCCATTGTATCCATCGGGGTTGGCTTTGTGGTGGTTCTCCTTTCTCTATGGCAGGGGTTCTCAACCTTGGCATCTTTAAGACTTGTGGACTTCAATTCTCAGAATTCTGAGAGTTGAAGTCCACAAGTCTTAAAGTTGCCAAGGTTGAGAACCCCTGCTCTATGGCTTCTTTTAATCAGCACTGATGGAATGAGAGCTCATACCCACAGTCCCTTACTTATGAGATGCCATGGGGCTCAGCTCTCCCCTGTTGTTTGATTGTGATAATACCCATTATATATCACAACCTCAGCTCATGCAAGTGTTGCTGTTAAAATCCTGATCCACTGCCTATGTATGCTTGAATGGGGCAGAATGGACTCTAATTTAGTCCTGGCAAAACTGAATGATGTGTTTGTTTGGCCTCTGGTTCTGGGGACACTCCTTGCTTTTAGTTTTTTATGTTGTGCTTCCCTGTGCAAATCTAATACACAGTTTGGGGGTTCTCTTGGCTTCAACAGCTCTTGCTTCAAAAGCAGGTATCATCTATTACCCAAGAGGGCCTTTACATAGGTTTATCTGTGCCAGTTGTAACCATTCCTGGCTTGAGAGGCTCTTCAAACAGCATTCATTTTTTGGAAGCTACTTATAGTCCAGAATGCAGTGCCACGGGTAGTGATGAATATACCTTGGTAGGTGCATGTGTCCATATCTCTTTGTGAGCTGCACTGGCTGCCATTGGTTTCTGGATGAAGTTTAAGGTTCTGGTTATACCTATAAAGTCCTTTATGATATAGGACCTGGCTACTTCGCACCAGTTCTCAGGCTCCTGTCCTAAGGAATAATATTCCTGGGGGATCCATACTGTTCCCATTCTTCTGAATTCTGCAAATTATTAAAGATCTGATTGTTCTTCCAGGCACTGGGCTGTATGGAGTCTGAGTCCTTTAATTTTTAGTTCTATCTTCTGGTCAGCTATGTTCTTTTTCTTTTGATTTTTAATATCTGCTATTTTTTTAAAAAATATTAAATTATTATATACCCAGAATTGATATGAAGTCAAGAAACTTTGGAATTGAAATAAACTGTCTTTTGCTTCTTTCTGTACATAGAAAGGTTTGGTTTACATTTTAAAATAAGGTCATTATGTATTCATGGGTAGCTAATACTATAGTTCAAATATTTTTGATTGTTATAAAAAAGCAAAATTACATGGTGTATGTTATTAGTTTTCTTAATTAGATACAGTTAGTCATGTTGCTATTTATAAGATAGTGGGGTAAAATCTGGAAACCCACATGCTTGTTTACATGGCTATGTTGAGTAGAAAGAATTTATCTTAGAAAGCAAATTGACCATTCCTTGTGGCAAATCTGCTATGCTTATTATTGTGGTTCTATGTTTAGAAAAGTAGAATTTAGATATTTGCAAATAAACAGTATTAGTAACAAGGGCAATCATTCAGATTCTTGTGACTACCTATCTCAGACAACCATGCTAAGTGGCTCACAGCTACCAGAAAAAAATCAATAGTATAAACACTTCATATTGCAGGCATCCAGATGGGTGGTGACTAAGGTCTGTGTAATTGTGACAGGGTCCTCTTATTCCTGGAAAATCACAATTGACATATAAGATGGATTTGTCTAATAGCCACAGCTGCCACCTGCTCATTGAACAGGAGCTTTGAGTCAAGAAGGATCACCAAATTATACACAGGTTCTGCCTGCAGGAGTGCAAGCCTGTTAAGTACTAGAGTTGTTAAGTCCCTGGAAAGAGAACATTCTAGAATCGGAAGCCACCTGGTTTTGCTGAGAATCAGCTTAAGCCTGATCCTCCCCATCCAGATCCTCATAGCCTCCAGGTACTGAGTCTGGATTTCCGTGGTAGGCAGGGAATGAGATATAAGGCTGGGTATCACTTTATATCATGTATGACACCTGACATATATCATGTATGACTACCCTCACTCAGAGTCTGTGGAGAATACGGGAAGTGGGGAGAATGCAAAGCCTGTGGGATTCTACAGTAGGCAGTCCTCATACCATTCTTTTTCCAAACCTATCAATGCCAGCTGAAATCAGCCCTGGAGGAAAAACAGAATGCCTCTCACTTTTGACCTAGACTTAGTTTAGAAAGATACTATGAATGAACCAACTATTTGGGACTTGATTTTAAAAACTGATTCATTTTTCATTGCACAATTCTGCAAACAATACATTGCAATCAGTAGAACAGGAAGCTATTTTTGTTAATCTGTCCCATGTACAGCACTATAAGAATCTGCTCTAAAGGGCTATTGGATCTCCTGGAATATCACAGAGGTAATGCTGGGAACTACAGGGGCCAATGGAAATCGTTTCCTCTTTAGTACATAGAAGCATCTAGTTAGTGGAGCAGATGCTCCCATCTGAACGAAGGAGCTCGTTGAGGGGACCCAACCCAGGATGTGCATCTGTAATCTGCAAATCATTTTCATCATATAAATTTATTCATTCTCCAGCATGGTGGATGTATAATCCACTGGATTGGGTTATTTCAGCCCTCCTGCTCAGAGAGACTAGGAAAAAGCTTTAGCCACGCCTTCCCCTAGGCGTGTCTCCCAGTTTTTTCCTAGTCTCGAGCTCAGAGCAGACACCTTTTTGGTTGGCTCTGTAGTTCCTTTGATTTAATCTCAAATTTGACAGACAAATTCCAAAAATGTTTCAAATTTAGGCCTTTTTTAGGATCTAATCCACCTTGCAACAGCAATCCGGTCCTGATTTTCGAGCCAGCCGGCTCCAGCATGGACCGATCTCCACCGGCAGCAAGCCGGTGGAGAGGCCAACAGCTGTCTCCGCTCCCCCCAGGGTTTACAAATGCCGGACTCTGTTACTTTAAACAAAAAAAGAGGAACGGGACAACGCAGGGCATTCCCAGCGGCTGCAGCCAGCGGGAAAGCCAACAACTGCGCCGAGCCTCTCCGGGGTTCTTTTAAAACCCCGAATTCACCACAGCAAACGGCAAGGAGGCACAGCGGAGGCCGGCTGACACCCGATTCGGACACGGGGCTCCGTTGTCGCGGATCGCGCACAGAGCCTAGCTCCGGAATCCTCCACGCAAGTAAACCGGTGGGGGGGGGAGAAAGAGCGGTGAGGGCGAGGCTTCGTTCCGTGCCGCTCCTGCACCCCGGGCCTGTTGTTTTTTGGGGGGGAGAAAATCGCCTCAGGAGCGTAGAAAAAGGCGGACGCCATCTTAGAACCGCATGATCGCTGTTTTCCCGCCAATTCAGGCTACCGTTCAGCGGCGGCCATCTTGAATCTCCGGCCTACAAAGCACAGTCCGCAGAACTCCCTGTCTTGGCCTAGCGTGTTAGGCCCGACCTGGGACAGCCTCCGACGCGAGCCCCAGCATCCAAGGCCATCGGCGGGCACCCTCCCTTAGCGCAGGAACGCCCGGCCGGTCATAACCTTCCATAGGTTACCTATCCCTCCGGCATAGGTACAGCAGGGGTCATAAAACTTTGGAGAGGGAATTCTCCCATTCCAGGGCTGCTGGAGTGGGCTGTACCCCGTGGGCCCTGGCTACCTAGGCCCCGGCAAGAGTGAAGGTTTTTTCGCAGGCCGCCTGTTTCCTACAGCCGTGGCCTTTAGCCACACGGCCTACAGGACAGGCCTACAACCTGTCCGGCTGATCTGCCACACCTCATCTGGTTTCAGAGTAGGGGGCGGCTGCGCCTCTTCCCTGAACATTGTTCTGCGGCCCTAGGTTCCAATTCCCTTACACTAGTCACCCTTTTACAGGCTTGACTAGTGGCAATGGCAGACAGTCCCTCGCCCATGACTATAACGGTCTCAGGTGCCCCCACCGCGCAACCAAAGTGCAGGGCAACCGATTTAAATACAGGAGGTAAAAAGAAGGCCAAGACCAGGCATCTTTCCTCTAAGGAGACCTCTAAGTCTGCGGAGCGAGTGGCCTCGAGGAGGCACCAGGCATTGGAGAGAGAATTCTCCAAAGTACAGCGGCTCCTATCCAGTGGGGCCGATCCGGTTCCCCCTGCCCCACTGGATACCAATACTAGGGAGCCTCCTCAATCAAATGCTGCCTGGACTGCCACTCCTCTGTGGGACACCGAACAGGCAGGTCCCTCTCCTCCCCTCCTCCTCAGCAGGGCCCCCAAGTGGCTATTGCCCCAGCGTTGGTAGGGGCAACCCTTGGGGCCCAGGGGCCCGCATGATCACAGGCCCAATTCCAGGCCTTCATGCAGCACGCCTTCACACAGTTCATGACTCCATCAAGGATCCCACAGGTTCCCCCTCATGTCTCCTCTCCTCCCACTGGTCCTCCCCCTCAGCAGGACTACTCCCCAGCTCCGGAATCTGCTCTCTCGGAGGCTTCATCCCAGATGGGGGAGGGGGAGTCCGATGACTTAGACGTCGCGGACACCCCCATGTCAGACGAGGAGGAGGCAGAACCCGATCAGGCCTCTTCCTCCTGCCTCCTCGATCACTCCATTTTTACTTCCTTACTATCAAAGGCATGCTCCACTGCCTCTTTAACCTCTGTGCAGGAGGAGAAACCTTCCACCTCAGCGGACAAGGAGTCAAATCCGCTGTTCAAGGTGAAGGTAGTGGAGCACAAACAGATTCCCTGTCCCTTCGTTTTCCGGGACGCGGTGGAGGCCCAGTGGGCCTATCTGTCCACCATTCCCAGGGAAAGCACTGTGGAAAGGAAGCTCTATAATGTGGCCTCGTCTTTCGCTTCCCTACTTGAGGTACCATCAGTGGATTCTCCTTGTTCTCAAATTCTGCAGCCTCAGGGGACATGACAGAGTTCCTCACTGCGGACGAAAAGAAGTTCGAGGCCAACTACAGAAGAGCACACCTGACCTCCGGTCAGGCCATTAAGGCGGCTACAGGTACCTCCTTCTTCGCCAGGACCTCCATCATGTGGCTCCGGGAACTTCAGGCCACAATCCCGCCTTACCAGGTCAGAGTGCACCAGACACTCGTGAAACTGATAGGGGCCTCACAGTACATGGCCGATGCCTCTCTCCACTCGGCCAAGTGTTCTGCCCGTTCAATAGGAGCCACAGTGGCCTCCCGCAGGCTCCTATGGCTGAAACACTGGAGGGCGGACTTACGGGCAAAGTGCCGCCTCTCTTCGGCCAAGTATACAGGCAAGGACCTGTTTGGCCCCATCCTTGACCCACATGTGGTCGAGGGTAGGGACAAACGTAAAATCATTGCCCACCCTTCCAAAAAGACCAATAGACGGCAGCAGCCCGACTCCCACAGGCAGGCCTCACGTCCCATGGGCCCTTGGGAGTGGCGGCAGCCCTTTCGGACAGGGCAGTCCTGGGATGGGCCCAGAGGTTCACGTTCCTTCCCCCAGAGGCAGGAGCGTCAACAGGACCGCCAAAATACAGGACCCAGGGGCCAGCCTCAGGCTAAACGTCCCTTCAGGGGGTCGGGGAACCATCCTTTCCGGCGGACCAAGTGACTCCCTCGGGGAGATCCCTATAGGGGGCGCCTAGAGCGATTTTATCAGGTCTGGGAACAGACCACCTCCGACTCCTGGGTCAAGGACACAATCAGGCGAGGCCTAGCACTCGAATTCGAGGCGATCCCAAACGATCGCTTCCTCCAGTGCCCGGTGTCGCGAAACCCCTCCAAGGCACGGTTGGTATCCTCTGCCATCAAACACCTCCTGGACATAAGGGCCATAGAGCCAGTACCGGGGGACCAGACTGGGACAGGTTTCTACTCCATCCTGTTCGTGGTCCCCAAGACATCAGGGTGGAGGGCGATTCTGGACCTAAAGGGCCTGAACCGGTTCCTAGTGTACCGGCGATTCAAAATGCAGACCCTAAGGTCCATACTAGCCGGCATCAGGAAGGGGGATCTCCTCTCCTCCATAGACCTCACAGAGGCCTATCTTCACATCCCAATGTCCCAGAACCACCGCAGGTTCCTGCGCTTCTGCTACGCGCGCCGGCATTATCAGTACCGGGCCCTCCCGTTCGGGCTCTCCTCGGCCCCAAGGGTCTTCACGAAGGTACTAGCGGTCTTGGCCGCTCATCTCCGGATGATGCCGGTACGCGTGCAGTGCTACCTGGATGACATCCTCGTCCAGTCCAGATCCATTCGGTCGGCGCAAGCACACCTGAGGACCACCATCCAGGTGCTTCAGTCCCACGGGTTCTCAGTGAACTTCGGGAAGAGCCACACTTCCCCCTCAAAACGACTCCTCCACCTGGGGGTACTGATAGACTCAGAACGGTGCAGGGTCTACCTGTCCCAGGAGCGGCAGCTGAGCATCTGGAAATTGATATCCCAGATCCGGGGCACGAAAAGGGTTCCCCTGGTGCAGCTCTCCCAGCTCCTGGGAAAGATGGTATCCTGCATGGGGATAGTGCCGTGGGCAAGGCTCCACTCGAGGACCCTCCAGTGGTTCCTCCTCCCCTTCCAGAAACAGAACCTCAGCGCCTCTCCCCACAAGGTCCAGGTGCCGCACCACGTCCTCGCGTCCCTCCAGTGGTGGGTTTCCGCAGCCATGTCCAAGGGGACCGTATTCAAGGAACCCTCCAGGGTAGTCCTGATGACAGATGCCAGTCTGTTTGGCTGGGGTGCTCACCTCCAAACCCAGCTGGTACAGGGGCGTTGGTCCAGGGCGGACCTGAAGCAGAACATAAACTGGCTAGAGCTAAGGGCCATCCACCTGGCCCTCCTCCACTTCTCTCCTCTAGTATCAGGCAAGCATGTCCTAGTCCTGATGGACAACGTGGCGGCCAAGGCCCATGTCAGCAAGCAGGGGGGCACGCATTCCTGGGCCCTCCTCCAGGAGGCCAAGGAACTGGGGCTGTGGGCAGAGACCCACCTGAGGTCGATAAAGGCGGAACACATCTCGGGGGAGGCAAACCGGCAGGCGGACTCGCTGAGCAGGATAACCGTGGACCATGCAGAGTGGCGACTGGACACCAGAATATTCGACATGATAGGGTCCAGGTTCGGCGAGCCATGCCTGGATCTCTTTGCCTCCCCGGACAACGCCCAACTCCCCAGGTTCTTCACCAGGTTCCCGACCAGAGGGGCCGAGGGGGCAGACGCCCTACGGTGCAGGTGGCCCGAGGGACTGTTGTACGCCTTCCCTCCCCTCCTCCTGATCCAGGCTACCATCCGCAAGCTGTTACTGGAGCAGGCGGAAGTAATATTGGTTGTGCCATATTGGCCTCGGCGCCCGTGGTTTGCAGATCTAGTGGATCTGTCCCTGTCCCCTCCGTGGAGACTCCCACCGAACAAAGTGGCCCTCTCTCAGGGGGAGCTCCGCCACCCAGACCCTCAGTGGCTACAATTGGCCGCTTGGCACTTGAGCGGGAGTGCCTAACTAGCCAGGCCTATTCCCCAGAAGCAATCGCTATGATTCAGGCCTCTAGACGCCCCTCAACAAACAGGATCTACGATGTAACCTGGCAAAATTTCTGCCAGTGGTGTTCCTCACGGGGATTGGATCCCCTCTCAGTAGTCGTCCCAAACATCTTAGACTACCTGTTAGACGGCATGTCCAAGGGGTTGTCCATCAACACCATCCGCAGGCAGGTGGCGTCATTATCCACGATCCTCACCTGTGACAATTGGGGTCCCCTCTCTCACCATCCAGCGATCTCGGCATTCCTCAAGGGGGCGACAAACTCCGGTCCACCCCCGGTGCATAGATACCCTTCCTGGGACCTATCCACAGTATTACGGGCCCTAACGGAGGCTCCATTCGAGCCCCTGCGATCATGTTCACTACACTTTCTATCCTTGAAGGTGGCTTTCCTAATAGCCATTACCTTAGCTAGAAGGATTTCGGAGCTGGGCGCTCTGTCAGTTCGGGAAGACCTGTGTATCTTCCACCAAGACAGAGTGGTCCTCCGACTAGACCCCTCATTCATACCCAAGGTTAACACCAGCTTTCACAGGTCGCTGGACCTCGTACTACCCAGCTTCTGTCCTAATCCGACCCATAGACTAGAACGCCAGTGGCATAAACTTGACGTGCGCAGGGCTCTGCACATTTACATAAAGTGCACAGGCCCCTTCCGCAGGTCCAAGGCCTTGTTTGTCTCCTTCCAACCATCTGGCATGGGCAGCAAGGTATCTTCCGCTACCATTGGCAGATGGATCAGGGCCTGCATAGCTAGGGCGTACGTCTCGCAGTCGCTGGCCATCCCATCACGTATCATGGCTCATTCTACACGTAGCGCAGCAACTTCCGCGGCCTGGGCCACCCAGGCCTCTGTAGAGGAAATTTGTAGGGCGGCGTCCTGGTCGTCTCCATCCTCATTCATTACCCATTACAAGATTGACAGGTTTGCCGCGACGGATGCTGTGTTCGGCAGACGGGTCCTTCAACAGGTGGTTGCCCCCAGGGAGACGCCAGCCTAGTCCTCCCACCCTGGGGGACATGGGGGGCTTTGGTATGTCCCAATCCAGTGGATTATACATCCACCATGCTGGAGAAGGGGCGTTGTCTTACCTGAACGCCTTTTCTCAGCATGGTGGTGTATAATCCACTCCCTCCCCTAAACAACGGGCTAGGCTTGCGTGGAGGGCATCCCCCTTTTTATTACTCTGTTACATTTTTTGGAGCCACGGTGTCAGAGCTTAGCTACCTCGCCTCGTCAAAAACTGAGAGACACGCCCAGGGGAAGGCGTGGCTAAAGCTTTTTCCTAGTCTCTCTGAGCAGGAGGGCTGAAATAACCCAATCCAGTGGATTATACACCACCATGCTGAGAAAAGGCGTTCAGGTAAGACAACGCCCCATGTCTTGAGCTTTTTCAAAAATAAGTTTTAACAAGGTAAACATGTAAGAAAATCAAAATCCATAAAAGATAGAATCAAGACCTTTCAAAGTTCTTCCTTCCTGCAGTAGATTTTTTGACAGTTTAAATTCATTGCTAAATCTTAGGCATTTTGTTGCATTTGTTAGAAGTTAACCTGCATTGGAACTGGATTTGCCACCAGAGTTACCTGATTTTCTTGTTGCTGTTGTTTTCATCCTGATTACCTGGTGACAGTTAGGGCTGAAGTACTAAGACACAACGAATGACTTCTGTTGATAATTTAAATAATGGAAATCCAGTTCTGATGCGGGCTGACTTCTAGTGAGTGGCCCATCTGTTCAAGATGTATACAGAATGTTAGTAACAGAATGGCTGAATGACATGTGTAAAACAACTGTGATTAATGAAGCTATATGAAATGTGCATGTGACATTTGCCTTTACATTTTTTCTTGGCAGTAGCTGGTCTTATCAGGATTTAAAAGTGAAGCAAAGTTAGGCCTAATTAGGAACAGAGGCAACCAGAAAATCCCCAAACAGTAGGCTTGACTAGGACATCAAAACACATACCAGAAGTAAGCAATGACAAACCACTTCCATAGCATTGGCAAGAATACCGCCTAGGTCCATGTGTCCATGCAGTAGTCATCAGGGGCTGAATTCCACTTTTAGCTAATCTTATAGTTGGAAATAAACTCAAACTAAACCTTCAGAAATCTACATAGCAGTGAGTATCCATTTTAATATGTAGTCACAAATGTCAGATTGTTACATTTGTATATACCCTGCTTTTTTCTTGTAAAGAAAGAGTGCCTATGCCACACCATGCATCTATTTTGTTAATAAGTTATCGTTGTCTCTGCCTACCTTTGGTTTTGCTACATATGTGAATACATACATATTTGTGTCTCAAGGCTACAGTCATGCAACTGATGAAAGTAAGGTGAAATTAAAAAATATAATCAATGTCTTTAAGATATTATAAAGTTAATTGTTAAATGTTTGCCTAATGATGTGGGAATGACCTCAGATTTATTACAATATTTCATTGTATTTTTACAAACCCTGAAAAGTAAAACATATTGTACACTGTTCTCATTCCAATAAGCTGAAGTGATTTACTCTCCCTTTTAAAATGTAGCCTTATTACTCTTTTCCCATAGTACCGCCAAACTTTCCTCCTTCTGGATTATGTCAGGGACTATATTTTGCAGCAGAGCTTTTTATACCAACTGGGAGCACTTGGGTGGAGCAAATTGGCAAGCTGTGGAGTCGCTTCCTGTATTTGGGCAAATGTGCTTATGCACAATCACCTGATTATAACTTTGCCGTAGAAGGAGGGGAAAATAAACAGGAGATTCTTCTCCTGCTCCTCCTTTCTAAAAAAACAAAAAACAAAAAAACCCTGCAATGTTATAAACATGGATTTTTGGGAGTAGCAGCCTTATATTTTGGGATGTTTAAGAATATTGCCCATAATTCAACATGTAGTTAAGCATGCTTAGTTGTAATCTATGCCTTTTGTTGGTAGTTCCACTTACATATATGTTAAACAGGAGAAATTATTATTATTATAAGACTGTATTTTTTTAAAAAGGTTAAAGTAGGACCTTTGAAATATATTTTTAACTATTTTATTAACTTCAATTCACTATTCTAAATCTACTTAAGCAGCTTTTATCATGCAGCCACCCTGCTCCCCCCTCCCCTCATGCGGTATATGCTTGTGGTTGTTACAAATTCTTAATACCTGAATATAGAAAGAAATGAAACAATTTCTTTATGTGATTTCTACTCTTGGTGTGATATTGGGAATATAAGCAATTCAGTACAAGATAATTTAAGAACCTGACTTTTGATACGCAAAATTAGATGCAGACGCTTGATTTTAAAATGTGGCATTATCATGAAAAGAAATGAACAAAAGCAAAGGGCAATAGAGAAGTAAATAAAGACATAATATTCCCCCCCCCCCGCTTATACTGGGTGTAAAATTGTAGTGCCAGCTTCTAAGACATCATGTTAATTTTCAATTTGGATATCTAAGTGATTGTTTAAAATTACTTTTCTAAAGATAGCTACCCTTACCAGTGACTTTCTATGCGCTCTTTTCTGCTTTGCTGATAACTGAATTGTAAAATACCCTAGCAGGACAGACAATGCTCTTGCTTATCAGATTGTGGCTAGCTATTGATTTTCTTTATTAATTTTCAGATCACAGCAAAAAACTATATATATCCTTGTATGTTATAGTTCTCAAAAGAAGCATACGAAATGAAATGGGAAAAGAACATTGTTTTTTTTTTCTAATAGGAGTGCTACCGAAGTTCATGTGGTTCACTCCTGAAAGAAAATGTTCATATTTATTAAGATCTTGAACAATTTAATAAAAATAAGGGAGTGATAAAATTGGAATAATTTGCAGTTTGATTACACACCCAGCTATTTTAGTTCAAAAGTAGATGAAAATAATCCTTAAAGGTCTTTGATTTCAGATGTTTTTGTAACAAAGCAAAGCTTGAATATATCTTCAACCTTTTTTTAAACAAATAACCAGCCTTTTCAACAAATTTAGGGAGGGGGAGCAATAAAAATATTTTTCAATAAATACTCTATATCTATGGAACAGCCTCCCCTTGAACACTGAAATTGCACCCTTAATGGTGTAGTCTAGGAAGGTAGTCAAAATAGAACTGTTTCAAAGGAAATTTCAATCTGTGATGTTATTAAGGTGGTCATATTTAACATTTAAATACCTTGAATTATAAATTACTAGTAATATATATTATTTTTTATCAAATTTTGAAACTGCCCATCTCCCTCACAGAGGGTCCTTGGATGGTGTATAAATAAACTATGTTAACTGCCTCATTAAATAATATTTTAGGTATGACTCTGTAAGTTGTTTTGGGGGGATAATACTACTGCTCACTGAAGCTTGAAACAACATGAGTAAAACAGGCTGTTAAACCCCTTAAATCGGAAAGTTTGTAGTATTCAAATGAGAGTCTTCAAACATAAAGAGACCAATCTTCCATATATTGAAGTGATAAAGTAAGATATATTTACTAGAGACTCGATGTGATTGCACTCTAAACTTAGTTTTTGAAATATTGTTTTATTTATGTTGTAAGCCGCTCCAAGTCTTCGGAGAGGAGCGGCATATAAGTCCGAAAAATTAAATTAAATTAAATTAAATATGGAGTAGCATTATAAAGAAATATTTGTAAAAAGTAAATCCAAATATTTAGCATTACTCCTTTAACAAAAGAAATGTTTTTTCCCACTATTGGTTCAAATGGATTTAGGGACCAAACACACCTTGTAAGTGGAGTGCCTCAGGTTACAGATACAGTCTGTGCCTCCTGACTATTTCTTCTAAGCTAGTTCTGGTATTGGGGCAGAATGAAAGTTGTACCTCCATGTACATGTATTTAAATTTTTCCTGGTTTGGAACTCTTAAGGCATCGCAAACACATTTTTTTATCATTTGCATTTCTGCAGATTCTTTTGCTGCTTAGTTCAAAATGGATTGGATTGAAACAACAGATCAAAACAATAGGGATAATTCACACTGGGCTTTCTTGTTTGAAAGTCCTCCTCTACATGTTTCACTAGCTTTTTGTGTTTGTATGTTTTGGGAATCAAATTCTACATACTTGATGGCTTTAGTAGCTGGTTTAGCAATATTCATAATGAATAATGCCAAATATATATTTAATAATGAATAATAAAAGTCACAGATAAACATGTTTTCCAGTGTAAGATTTAGAATTTCAATTAGTTCCTTCCAACTGAATTGTCATCTATCACTAAGATACTGGTTATTTCCTTAATCTTTATCCACTCTTTACAGCCAACAAATCTATGGTTAACATTTTTTCCTGTGCCAAGGTGGGAAGAATATCAGATTTGTGGAGGCCCATCCTGTCTGTAATTCAATTTGTAAACTAAAGCAGCCTTCCACTCATTTTCTATTTCACTGGATTCAGTATATGATACCTGATTTTTGGTTTGTTTCTGTCTGTGCCTTAGGTTTTGACAGGGTCCGTCTGAGAGTTGAGACTGGTTTGTGGGCTACTGCAAGGTCATGTTGGCGTAGTAGTCTTGCTGTCATCTCTGAAACATTCTGTACATAGGGAATTGTGATTTGTATGGTCATTGTTGTTCCTGTTGTAGTTGTTGTGTTGCTTTGGGTGTTTGTGTTGTTTGTGTGTAGGGAACTCTGAATGAAGTTTCGTGGGTATCCACTTCTCTCGAAGACTTTGTATAAGTATTTTTGTTCTGCTGATGTGGCTTCTGTGGTGTTGCAATGGGATTCCGTTCTCTCAAACAGTGTTCTGACGCAGCTTTGTTTGTAGCATTTGGGGTGGTTGCTGTGGAGGTTGAAGATTTGATCTGTATGTGTTGCCTTCCTGTACATGGATGTTACAAGTTGGCCATTGGTGTTTCTGGTTACAAGAACATCTAGGAATGGCAGTTTGTTGTTATTCTCAATTTCTATTGTAAATTGGATGTCTGCGAAGACATTGTTGATTTTTTGGTAGGTTTGGTCGACCTGGTTGCGCTTGATTATCCCAAAGGTGTCGTCCACATAATGTACCCATAGCTTGGGGTTTATTTGTGGAAGTACAACTTCTTCAATTTTCTACGACCAGGCCAGATATAGGAGATCCCATAGTAGGCAATCCCTTCAGTTGTTGATAGATCTTTCTGTCAAATTTGAAGTAGGTGGTTAAGCATAGTTGGAAGAGTTCTCATGTGCTTTCTGTTGTGAGTGGTCCTCTTGGTGGTTGTGTGTTGTCCAGTAGTTCTTTGATTAGGTCAATTGCTAGTTTCAGATCTACCAATGTGAATAATACCATAACATCGAATGATATCATTGTTTCATCTTCATTAATGTGTAGGTGTTTGAGCTTGACCAGGAATTGCATGGCGTTGTGTATGGAATCGCCGATTAGATGCTTTAGGTATTTCCAAACCAATAGCTGAACTACCAACCCAAACTACTAATATTCAAACACAAACCTGGGGCTGGACTAGAAAACCTCCAAGGTCCCTTCCAACTATTCTGTTCTGTTCTGTTCCTGACATCTGTCAAATCTAAATTGCTTCATTGTTTGAGTATAACAGATTTCTCAGTTTAATTTTTATTTTGATTTGCCTAAATTGTAGGTATATAATTTGGTATTTTATTTTTAAAACGATTCAGTTTCAGTCATATAAGAAGCTGTACCACTTCTGTTCTTATTTGACAATTCACTTAGTAAATTATATTTGGAAGAGGTTTTTCTGATGAGATGTTTGTGACATCTAAGTGTGTATGTCTTTTTTTAGATTGTGCCAGTCTCCAATCTGGGTTGTATCTTGCTACTTATGTTCAGGTTCCATATTAAACATGATTACTGGCTATCTATTACAGAAACTTCATGGATCAACAATATAATGTTCAGCAGTCAGGGAGCAGATGAGCTGTACAGGAAGGGAAGCTAAGCGACTTAATCAGAGATAATGTGATTTATTGAAGGCAGCTTGGTGAGGACTGAGCCCGTGGAAGCTTCTGCCCCTCCTTTCGCCACTATGCTTCTCTTCATTTTGTGTTAAAGTAGCTAAGCAGCAATCAAATCTGCTGACATTATTATAATTGTCTGTTTCACTGACTTTCCTGTTCGATTGTCTTCTGTGTAATCTTTATGACATTAAAGAATATGGAAACCAGTTCTCTTGCTTTGTTTGTCATTTTTCTTGTTCTCCTGAAGCAGTCATGAATATTTGAGTAATAAGTCAAGCAGGAGTGAAAGGCACAGGGAATCATTGGAGCTGCTTGCAAACTTAATTAAAAGAGGAAGGCAAAACCCATCCAATTTGACTCTTCACTTCTGCAGATTTATCCTTGAAAACTTGTCTGGGGATGTCACTTTCTTCTCCCCATTGCCCCCTTTGCTTCAGCTGCCAGATTCAAATAGTTTTTGTTAAATTTTGAATAATGTTGCTCATAAAGAGGGTGGACTATTTTACAGCCTGGGCTCTTGTTTTGACTGTAATGATTTCCTTCCTAATAATTGGCGGTTCCTGATTTTCCCACTGATGACTGTGAAACAGGAAAGAGATTATCTGACCAACAAATGCTTTTCTAACAAACAGGTGCTTTTGTTCTTATTAAACTGGAACAAACATTATTCTATTCTGATTTTTTTCCTAAAATTTCTATTTGCAAACATGAGACTTAAGAAGAATGGGTCTTATACACTGAACAGGTAAGAAAATAAAAGAATTTCCTTCCATTATTTCTTATTTTCCATCTACTAAAATAATGGGAAAGAGGAGTAAAATTGTTTTGAATGTATGGGAAAACTTGCTTTTCAGCCCGTGCATGTACTTTCCCCAACATGATGTCTGTTTATGTGTGCTTTATTTATAATCAGTCCTGCCTTGCATTTAAAAACAAGTTATGTCTAAGGATTTTATTTTTGCACAAGCTTCTCTGGATATTTTATGAACTCGCTATTGTACGTGAATAAGACAAGTCTTTAAATATGTTGCATGTATTAATACACTGCATGAAACCTCTAGTTGGTGGGATGCAAACAACATTTAATTTCTAGGCTGGAAATCTTAACTTGGATAGGATAAGATGCTTGGAGTAAAAATGAGATTTGGCTGGCATTTCTGACATACTGGCCAAAATATGCCAAAATTCTTCTTACCATTAGTAAGAATGCTGCACATAGCAAGGGCATGTTTAAGGCTACAACTTCTCTTTCTTTACTGAAAAGCATTATGTGAAAGCTATAACTAACCAGTACTAGATGGGTGGCAGATTTCAAAATATATGGGTGCATCTGAGATGTCCCTGGTATGTAGAAGATTGAAATAGTAAAGAACACATTACCAAATGAATCAAATAAATGTATGGACTATTTTAAGTTGGGAAAACAGCAAGAATGTAATAGATCTGAATGAAAGTTGTGTGATCCTGTGGAACTGATGAATACTTCAAGGAATGTGAAGATAAAAGTTTAATTATGTTGAAAGGGCTTAAATATATGTCAGGTGGAAGATTTGGTGTCCTCTGTATTTTTCTGGCCATGCATTGAAATAGGAATCCATACATTAGTGATAGTTGCATATTATGTTTCTGTGAATTGTGCTAATGTCTTATTGTCCAAGCTTCCTTGGACAGTTTACTTGTTGTGAAAAACTTGATAGGAATTTTGATACTTTGATCTAGTATGTAGTACTCTTAAGAACACTATTTAGATGAGTGAAAACAAACTGTAGCAATCCAGAACATAAAAAAGGAAACAGTTCATCTATATAACAACTTCCAACAAATCGCACAACTTTAGCAAACGGTGCCTGACCACTCAAGCCAATATAGCACCACTAATACACGCTGTGAAAAGGATAACACTACTATACACCAAAAACATCTCAGAAACCACCAATGGACTACTGCAATCACATGGCATTTTCATAGCACACAAACCAACTAAAGCCCTCCAAAACATCCTAAATAAACCAAAAGACCCAGCAGCCACAGCAAAAGAAATCATCTACAACATATAGTAAAAGGACTGTAACAGCTACTACTAGGACAAACAGGCAGAAGACTAGCAGAGCACACCCATGAACACCAAATAACAATAGAAGACATGATGAAAATATCTTAATTTCACAACACATGGATGGACTTCACCATAGTTTCTACTGGGAAACTCTTGAGCATCCTAGACCAGATTTGAGCATTTTATGACCTGTGGGCCACATCTAGCCTGCCGGAGGTCCCAGTCCAGCCTCTAGTGGCTGTGAAAGGGCAGGGCGATTGGTGCGTTGGGAGTAGGGCATCAGTATCGTGTCAGTGTAGCCATCTCAGGAAAGATGTGGGGCAGTGGCAGCATCGGGGTGGTGTAGTGACAGAACAACAGTCAGTTTCTGATGTGGCCCCTTGGGAAAATTAACTGTCCACGCTTGTCCTAAGCCAAGCCAAGTCCAAAAATACTAGAGAATTCTTGAAATTCTGACAGACAAATCAGCCAGCAATGGGCTCATAGAGATACACAACAATTACGTACCATTCAAAAGAAACAATCAAAAAGCCAAAAAGGAAACAAAAAGATCTAAACACCTCATCTTTATCAATCAACACACAGATAAGCAGGGATGATCACAAAGAATAATACTAGACCAACGATCAAGAAGTAAACAATACTCTAAACAAGAAACTATCAACTCAGACAAACAAGCTAACAAAAAATAACAGCCTAATCAAGCAATCACCAAGAACACTTCCTCCAAGAGAACAAACCTCACTCCCTTCTAGCACTGATGATGTTACCTAGTTAGGTAATGAAATGTCTGCAAGGAAACAGTCAAGCTCAGAAAGTACCAAGGACCCTACAATCATGAGATTTTTACTCTTGGGCTAGATGCAGAATAAAATCTAGGTATGAAACTCTCATCTTTTCTGTCATCTTTAATATAAAGCTAATGATGATCAGATTCTTGCCATCAGCATCACCATTCCATATTTTCCATGAAACTTTATTGTGCTATAAGAACTGAAGTGTCAGGTGCAAAAGATCAGATCCACACATGAAGGTCCAGTTAAACTGATTTATTGCTAATCATGCCTATGCACAGAAATCTTTTCAACTAACAGCACCTGCTTGGATTTAAATAAGAGTCAATGGAAATCAAGGGAGGCTGGATTTAATTTGCTTACGGCTGCATAGGGATTTTAGGCTAATCTCTTTTTTAACTCCTTCCCCAGGTTCTGCCACTCCTTCTCCCACATGAAACATTATTTTGATTATTTTGAAATGCTGTTTTTTTAATCCATGTATGTACTGTGAGGTCCTTAACAAACTTGTTACTTAAGCAATACTGGTAAGAAGATTAATTTATTTCTAATTAAGACTAGCAGGTAGCCTCATAACATTATTTAATGAAAACAGTGCCAAAGAAAATATCTCTTTTTGTTCAGCTTAAACTTTTCATTTTTTAGGAAAGCTGTAGTAGGTCCATATAACGCAGGTCCTCATAACAACCATTATTTGTAGTTAATTAATTTTGCAGTTAGTGTCTCATTTTAATTGGGTTAATAGAGGTGTGAAACAAAAGTCCATGAAAATCTGAGAAAAGAGAATGGAAACAGATACAGTGATATAGAAATCTGGATAAAATATGACTGTGGAATGTGTATCATTTTTCATTTTGTACCACTTTTTTTTTCAAAGTAAGCTACAAGTTACCTTCTCTGGAAAAGAAAATAGTTCTGTCTTTCCTATGAAAAATCATTTAATTTTTTCTTCTTCTTTATATCATAGAACAGGATAATCCCTGTAACTGCTAATTTTAAAAGGCAGAATACATATTGTAGATTTCTAATTCAAGACTAATTAGACTTCAGACCAGCTTTTAAATGCTAATGTAAAGCTATTAATGAAACCAAATATACCAAATCTGAAATCTGTAACAGCAAATCTATTGAACGTTATTACTTGTGTTGACTATAATAGTGAAGCCTATATAGTGAGGCTGCTGCCACCCTAGCAGTGCCTAAGGGCACCATCCACTGGTTGTCATTCACTCCACTGCCACCACCGCCACCCCAAAAATCATGCAACAAAATCACATTTATTTTACGGAAATTTGCTGTTCTACTTCACATAACAGATGTTAGGAGGCCCTAGGTCATTACATTATCTTTCACTGCAGATAGCTTTTTTGATGTATCAGTTTTGAATTCACAAGCATATCAGATTTTTTTAATTTTTTTCTTTTTTCAGTATAAAAATTCTTTTATTAAAACAATCAACATTGAACATAAAAACATATTATGCAGCAATCATCATGACACCTGGTATACAATACTAAGTATTAGTCTTTGAAAACATCTGAATTAGTAAGCCTTTTTCCACTCCACGCGTCTAGCCTCAACTATACTCCTGTTACATTTTATTTGATTGGTGTTTCTCTTATCTGGTTCAATATTAATGTGATCAACATTAAACATAAGATCCTATTGCTAAGCAATCATCCTAGAACATAGCATACAACATTAGGTATTAATCTTTGTAAACATCTGTTTTAGTAAACGTTCTTCCCTCCTCCCTTACATCTTCAAGTATACTCCGGATACATTTTGTTTGATTGGTGTTTCTCTTATATATGGTCTATCTACTGTATCTAGTCTATCGCATCTTGTTCGTTTGCGCTTCTGAATTGACTTCATCCCATTACTAGTGCAATCTTTTATAGTCCCTAACCAGAGATCCTGAGGTAAAAGTTTCATATCCTGAGGTAGAGATTTTTTTAATTTGATACATTAGTTATGTTAATCATAATTAATCGTAATTGAGTAGGTTGACCAGTGTGATGACATTCAGATGTAATGCTAAACATTGACTTGTATTAAATAAAGTCTTGAGGCTCATAAGCTTCCATTTTTCCTTTCCAGCCTTCCAATTTGCTTAATTTAACTGTGGTAATTGAAATAAGATACATTTATAGAATATGTCTTGAAAGTGACTCATTTTTCCCATAGTTAAACTAACCATACATAGTTAAGTTTCCATGATCTAGAATGCTACAGTTAAAACACAGTGAAAATGAGCCTTTTCAGACACCACCTGGTGGTCAGGAGAAGAGTTCAAGCTCTAATCCTGCTGCAGGTTTTTCTTATAACATTAAACTGTAGACAGCCAAACCATAGTCTTTTGTAAAATTAGAACATCTTAGTTGTGTGTATTCTAAATCATACTTTGCCCATACCAGATGTCTGCACATCCGTAGAAGATATTATTAATTTGAATCTTTTAAAATATATTTATAAAATAACTTCAGTAACAAAAATGCACAAGCTAATCATTAATTGATTGAAGGTATGCACTGTACACTTTATCCCTCCCTCTAACAAAAGGGAGGTTTTTTAAAAAAAATTCCATTGTGAAAGTCTTTCATAAGAAAAATGATCAAAACAATGGTTGCATTCTATTGTTCTTTATATATACTTTGTGTCATTGAGTAGTGGCAATAAAATAGATTCTAAAATAAGATTTTATTAAAGTGAACAACTGTACTAAGTAGTTTATTTTCAAAGTAAGTTGAACATAAAGAAACGTTGGTTTGGAAACTCTGTACTAATCTGCAATTTCCTCTCCCTTTGGCTTCTGAATACAGTTTTTGACATTTCTGATCAGAAATTGGGTTTCTTCTCCAGCACTGGAGATGGATAATCCACCAATCGGTTTAGACTGTGTTCCTGCCCAATCAGATCAAGACAGCCAAAGTTGCAACGCCTGTCCTGGGCTAGAGTGTCCCAGTCTCGACTTGATCTTGCCCAAGACAGATGTAGCAAGTTGGCTGTCAGACAGGTAATTTCCATTGGTGGATTCTTTATTCTCTATTCTCTTCAGTCTTCTGTGACAGTGCTGTATTCAGCACTGTGTTTTTTCCTCTCAGTTGGCTGAAGAACTGTTTGCCTTTAACTAGGAAAGGAGGCTTTCGTTCCTCCCCCTCCCACCCATTTCCAACCGTAAAGGCTTGAGGCTGAGGGGACTTGCTTCCCCTCTGTAACACAGACCTCCTTCTCCTCTTGGACAGCACTGGGCTCAGTGCTCTCCTCAGCCCTCCACAGTTCCCCATTGCCTGGAAAAGCCTCTGGACACGCGCGAAGGCTAAAAACGGCCGTTTGCAGCTGGTGCGTGTTCGCAAGGCCGATTACCTCTTTTCCAGCCTTTCCTCGTGATCGGAGGGGGCAGAACGAGAGCGCAGGCCCCAGACAGCTGTTTGGAGCCAGAGAGCATTCCAAAGCTCCGTTTTTTCGTCTCGGAGGGCTGCTTGGTTTAGAGTGGAAGGAGGTGCCGGCAGCAATACCCCCAGACCTCGTGTGGCCGCCATTTTGAGTGTGGTGGCCATTTTGAGTGTGATGGCCAGTTTGAATGTGGCCGCCATATTGAGTGTGGTGGCCATTTTCAGTATGGTGGCCATTTTGAGTGTGGCTGCCATTTTGAGCTGCCATTCGGAATGTGGCAGCCTTTTTGGGTGTGGCCGCCTTTTTGTGTCCCTTTTTGGGACTGGATCTTTCTTGAGGCTGCCATCTTGGGGCCTGCTCTGTGCCCTTTTCTCCCCTACGGCCACCATTTGAGGCCTCTGGAGCCTCAGTTTGCACAGGGACCCTGCACGGCCACTGTTGCCTCAGAACAGGCCTCCTAGACTCCTCAGGCCTACTTCTTTCATCTGCTCTAAATACAACCTTACATAACACCATTCCAAGGCCTATCAGACCTCAGTCAGTATTTAATATATCCATTTCACAGCCTGCTTAGCAGGTTTGGCTCTATCTGGTTTATTCTTTTTCTTTCACGTGCATTTAATCTCCTTGGATTCAATTTCTGGGTTCTTGGTGTCTCCAGGTCTCCCTAAAAACCAGGATTAGTCCATTGGGATACTGGGCCTAATTATATTAACAGTTCTATGGGTCCCCTATTGTGCACCTGGGTTCCATGCGTCCCCTATTGTGCACCTGTTCTTAGCCACACGAACGGCTCTATCTGGATACCAGGTGTCCCCTACCATGCGCCTGTTCTTATCCACACACTCAGCTCTATTTGGATTCCAGGGACCCCCTATTGTGCATCTGTTCTTATCCACACAAACAGCTCTGTCTGGATACCAGGCGTCCCCTACTGTGTGACTGTTCTTATCCACACAATCAGCTCTATCTGGATTCCATGCATCCCCTATAGTGCGCCTGTTCTTATCCAACCAATAGCAGTCTCCGGATACCAGGGGTCCCCTATCGTGCTCCTGTGTTACCTGAGGATGGAGGATACTAGGCCCCCCACAAAGGACGTCTTGTTGTCCTCCTCGACTGCAAAAGGCCACAAATCCTCTAATCAAGAGGCCACAGATAAGATCTCGGCCAAGGCCAAGGCCAGGTCTACCTCAAAAACCTACAAGGGAACTGAAAAACAGGCCACCAGGAGACACCAAGCCCTAGAGAAGAAATGCTCTAAAGCACAGAAGCTAGCCAGGTTGGAGACCTCACAAGCCAAAGTGCCTTCTTTTGATCTGCCCCTGGGGCCCTCTGGTTCTCCACTGGGGATATGGTCAACAGGGGAACTTCTCCCGTCTCCTGCACCAGGGGACATGGACAGGGTTCATCCCATCACTCAGCCCTCCGCTCCACGGGCTCAACATGTGGCCCCTGAAGCTACTTTCACCCCCACTGCAGCCGGGCTTAGGCCAAGTGAACCAGTCCCCCTCCCCACGGAGGACTGCCTAGCTGAGATGATTGCACAGGTGGTAGAGTGAGCTCTTGAGGCCAGATCGCAAGCAGGTAGATCACCCGCGGTCACCTTTCTACCCACCCACCAGCCAGCTACTGAGTCCTATTACACGCCTTCTTCCCCTTCGCAGTCCATTTACTCTGGGGACTCGTCATCTTGTGAATACGAGGCTGATCTGGAAATTCCGATGTCTGAGGAGGAGGAACCCTCCCCTGAAATACCATCACTTAGCGGTCTCTTTAACCCTGCCTTTTTTGTGCCCCTGCTTCGTAAGGCCACTTCCATGGCACATCTCAAACCCGATCCTTCCACGCTGGCAACTTCAGTCACTCCAGACTCGGAGGCGGATCTGAATTTCACCGAACCAGTAACAACACAATACTGCATTCCTTGCCCTCCCATGTTCCTCAATGTGGTCCGAAAGCAATGGGTATCCCCGGCCTCTTTTCCCCTTCCAAGTAGCAATGAGAAAAGACTTTAATTTAATTTAATTTAATTTTTCGGACTTATATGCCACTCCTCTCCGAAGACTCGGAGCGGCTTACAACATAAACAAAACAGTACTTCAAAACTAAGTCCATATCTAAAAATCATTAAAAATACAACCCCAGACGCATTCATCATTCACTCAACATTCCACAGTCAACCCCAGGCCTGCTGGCAAAGATAGGTCTTAAGATTCCTCCGGAAGGCCGGGAGAGTGGGGGAAGCACGGACTTCAGGAGGCAGTTGGTTCCAGAGGGTGGGCGCCACAACATAGAAGGCCCTCCCCCTAGGACCCGCCAGACAGCATTGTTTCACTGACGGGACCCGGAGGAGGCCGACCCTGTGCGCTCTCACCGGTCGAAGGGAAGTATGTGACAGAAGACGGTCCCGTAGGTATCCTGGTCCAATGCCATGAAGGGCTTTATAGGTAATAACCAACACTTTGAATTGCGCTCGGAGACCGATAGGCAGCATGCAAAGAGTTGGCGAAATGTGGGCACAACATTTATAACATGGCCCAGGACCTGGAGGTGGTTCTGGAGGGACCTGCGGTAGATGAACCTTTAGGACCCCAACCATCATTCCTGGCAACATTTCTGAGGCCCTCAAGGCTGAGGACTGTAAATGTGAGCTCTCTTTCCGTAGAACACATCAAGCTGCAGCGTGGGCTATCAGAGCAGCTACCTCTGCATCCTTTTTTATCAGGTCTGCTCTCCGCTGGCTTAGACAGCTTCAGGCCAGGATACCGGTGGAGGATATCCGCATGCATCAAGATCTAAGTAAGATGGTGGCGGCTACAGAATATGCTTCCGATGCCACCCTCCAGGCCACCAGGTTTTCCTCCAGAGCCATGGCATCCAACATCACTGGCCACCATCTGCTCTGGTTGAAACACTGGCATGCTGACACCAAATCCAAATGGCGCTTGTCAGCAGCCCCTTATCAGGGAGGGAAATTGTTTGGTGAAGCTCTGAATCCTTACCTCACTGAGAATAAGGATAAACATAAGGTCCTCAACCACCTCCTTAAATGGTCAGACAAACGTCCCAACACCTACTCACGGAGGCAGCCCTTTCACACTGGAGCCAGGTCCAACTAATCCCAGCCCAACTGTTCTTTCCCTATCAGACAAGACAGTCTGACAGACAGGTTTCCAGACCCAGACAACAATTTCAGGGCAAATGGCCCTTTCACGGGAGCGGCTGCCCATTTCACCAATCCAGGTGACTCTCAGGCAGATCCTCCCATTGAGGGCAGACTCACTCTCTTTGCCCGCCAGTGGGAAGCCACCATCATGGATGCATGGGTCCTAAACACCGTGTGTCACGAAGTGTCCCTGGCGTTCATCTCCAACTCCCCGAATCGCTTCATTTCTTGTCCCCAACTAAGAAATCCAACAAAGAAAAAAACTAATGCGAGAGGCTATCAGTCACCTCTTAAACATATGGGCCATAGAACCAGTGCCATTGGATCAGAGAGGTCGGGGATTTTACTCCATCCTCTTTGTTATCCCCAAGATGTTGGGGATGGAGAGCCATCCTGGATCTAAAAGGATTAAACTATCATCTTGCATACTGCAAATTCAAGATGCAAACGCTCCAGTCCATCTTGGGAAGTGTAAGAAGGGGGGACTTCCTGACGTCTATCGACCTCAGGGAAGCGTGCCTCCACATTCCCATCTCTCTTACCCACCACCGGTTTCTAAGATTCGCCCACAGGGGACATCATTATCAGTACAGGGCACTCCCGTTCGGCCTATCCTCGGCTCCGAGAGTCTTTACCAAGATCCTGGCGGTTCTAGCAGCTCACCTGAGAATGGTGCCAATCAGAGTCCAGTGCTACCTGGACGACATTCTAATCCAGTCATCATCGATCCAGGCCGCTCAGGCAGATCTCAAACTGGTGATAATGCTGCTCCAGAATCACGGGTTCTCGGTGAACTTCTCCAAGAGCCATTTGGTCCCCACAACACGGTTATTACACCTAGGGGCCATCATAGACACGGTGGAATGCCGGGTCTATTTATCCCAAGAACGCCGAGACAGCATCAGGGAGTCAATTCTCCAATTGTGCAGGGGTCGAACGGTGACATTGGCCAGCCTCTCCCAATTACTGGGGAAGATGATCTCAGCCATTGCGATTGTACCTTGGGCCAGGCTCCACTCCAGAGACTGAACATCAGTTCCTCCAATCGAAGGGTGAGACTTCCGCTTTACGTCTCGCAATCCCTCACATGGTGGCTCTCGTCGGCCATGCTCAAGGGGTCTTACTTCAAGGAGCCCGATCGACTCACGTTTACGACCGACGCCAGCCTATTCGGCTGGGGAGCGCACCTTCGCTCACAGTGGGCCCAGGGCCATTGGTCCCACTCCGACCTTTGGCACAATATCAACTGGCTAGAGCTCAGGGCCAAACACCTGGCCCTGCGCCACTTTCGCGGTGCAGTAGCGAAGCGTCACATGTTGGTCCTCATGGACAATGTGGCTGCCAAGGCACATGTGAACCGGCAAGGGGCACCCGATCTCATGCACTCTTGACTGAGGCACTCCTGTGGGGTTACTGGGCAGAAGCCAACCTGGCCTCCATCAAGGCCGACCACATTTCAGGGGAGGCAAACACTCAGGCCAACTTCCTGAGCAGGGTGGCGGTGGACCATTTGGAATGGCGCCTGCACCCGAGGATCTTCAGGGAGATCTGCCACTACTTCGGATTGCCAGTTCTAGACCTTTTTGCCTCCCCGACAAACACCCATCTCCAGCAATTCTTTTCCTACTTTCCGTCTCCTGGGGCGGAACGAGTGGATGCTCTTCAGAGCCCGTTGTCGGAGGGACTGCTTTACACCTTCCCTCCTCTTTCTCTTCTTCCAGCAGTTGTCCACAAGCTTCTTTGGGAGCAGGCGGAGGTTCTTCTAGTGGCCCTGTATTGGCCACGGAGACCATGGTTCGCCGACCTAGTGAACCTCTCTTTAGCGGCCCCATGGAGGATTCCCCCAAATTGGGTCTCATTCAGTCAGGGGACCCTTCTTCATCCAGACCCCCAATGTTTCCAGTTAGCCATCTGGCACTTGAGTGCTCGATCCTGTCCCAGGAGTCCTACTCGCTGGGGGTCATTACCGTAATCCAGGCCTCCTGTCGGGCCTCTGCCAACCGTTTATGAGGCCAGGTGGAGGAACTTCTGTTCGTGGTACTCGAACCACCACTTGACCATTCCAGACTTGACAATTCCACATATATTGGATTACCTTTTACAGGGTCTGGAGAGGGGCTTGGCTCCAAACACATTGTGCAGACAAGTCGCCACTCTCTCCACTGTACTTACCTGTGACTCAGCGGTTTCCCTAGGTCATCATCCCTTGATCTGCTCGTTCATCAAGGGGGCTACTAACACCAAGCCCCCTGTAGTGCACAGGTATCCCTCTTGGGACCTGCCGCGAGTTCTTTGGGTTCTAACCAGACCACCCTTTGAGCCCCTCAAAACATGTGATATACGATACGTATCACACAAGGTCACATTCCTGGTGGCAATCACATCTGTGAGATGAATATCAGAATTAGCGGCACTTTCAGTCAGAGATGACTTGTGCTTTTTTCACCAGGACCAAGTGGTCCGTCGTCTGGACCCTGCCTTTCTTTCTAAGGTCAGTTCTCTTTTCCACAGGGCTCAAGAAATCATACTCCCAGATTTCTGTCCTCACCCGTCTCATGCCCTGGAACGGCAATGGCACCTTCTGGACGTCCGCAGAGCACTCCGTTACTACATCTCACGGACAGCTGCCTTCCGCAACTCTGAGGCCCTCTTTGTCTCCTTCCATCCTTTTTCCAAGAATCGGAAGGTGTCCTCCTCCACGATTGGCAGGTGGATTAGGGTGTGTATTGCAGGGACGTACCAGGCTGAATCATTGCCGGTTCCACAATGGGTAACGGCCCACTCAACCCATAGCGTGGCTATTTCTGCAGCCTGGGCCACTCAGGCGTCCATTGAGGATGTTTGCAGAGCGGCCACATGGTCTTTACCATCTCCTTTTATAAGGCATTACAAGATTGACAGGTTCCCCTCAGCAGAGGCCTCCTTTGGTAGGAGGGTTCTCCAACAGGTCGTACCTCAAAGTGCCACGCCGGACCGTCCTGCTCCCCTCCCTCAGGGACAGTAGACTTTGGTATGTTCCATTGGTGGATTATCCATCTCCAGTGCTGGAGAAGGGGTGTTGTCTTACCTGAATGCCTTTTCTCAGCACGGAGATGGATAATCCACTCCCGCCCTTGCAGGTTACTTAGGCCAACACGTCTTGCTGTCAGTCATGGCTTCGCCTGCGTCGAGACTTGGACACTCTAGCCCAGGACAGGCATTGTAAGTTTGGCTGACTTGATCTGATTGGACAGGAACACAGTCTAAACCCATTGGTGGATTATCCATCTCCGTGCTGAGAAAAGATGTTCAGGTAAGACAATGCCCCTTTTCAGATAGTTATCCTGCATTTTTTAAAAAAGATTTTGGTTGGCAACAAAGATGTAGAACCAGGTGCTGAAAAAATAAACATAAAAGTTGTACCTTACATGGCATAGGGTTTCCTAGGTGGAAGCACGTACAGAATTATGTAGGCAAACTCAGTGAAACGGAATAAATCCATCCAATGATCTTGTTGGTATCAAATATAGCAGTGTTAATATTGGTTGAGAACAATATTAATGCATTGGCCATCTGATTCTGGGAGATACGTGATGGAAAGCTAAAGTTCCATCTTTAGTCATTTGAACAGAATACTTTAGAATGTGGCTGAGATCTATCCAATATTATGAGGATGGTGCTTTAGGATTCAGATGGTGACTCATATCTCTCTTATAGTCAATCAAGAGGCTCTTCCAGGTGCCAGATGGTATAGGAAATGATTAACCATGTAGGTTTCCCAGGAAAGTTTTGCTTGATAGCATTCAGGACAGGTTACAATATATCATTGGACTTCAGCTTTAATTCAGGACCATCAAATGTCCTGAGTGATGAAGTTGAGTTTTGTGTAACTGAAAATGGTAGTGTTTTTTGTAAGCAAAGGTTAAAATTTTGCCCGTAAAATCATAGATAACCTCTGTGATATAAAGAAATAAAATAAAAAAATAAGTAACTTCCTCCCTTCATTCCAATAAATACAATTTATTGCCACCTATTAAGTTGCAACCTAACCTCTCTTCACTCCCTATCTCATCTCTTAATTAAACACAACATCTTTATTCCTCGTCAGCAAAAGTCCAGTAAGGGTTGCCAGAGACAATTAATTATCTATTTTAACTTTGATCAAATAAGCCAATTGTATATTCCTACCTAGCGTTTTAACTATTTTAATTCTTAACCCTTTCCAAATAAAATCCCACAACTTAATTTCTTGCCATCATTTTTATATCCTTCCGCAGACGATCTTTCAAACCTTAGCAAATCTGTTTTGTAAATCTGGTAAAGAAATTGGTCCTTTTTGAGATCAATTTTCAGAAAGTCCTTCAAAAATTTAATAATATTTTTTTTGTACATCCAGTAAAACAAATCTCTCTCTCTCTCTCTCTCTCTCTCTCTCTCTCTCTCTCTCTCTCTCTCTCTCTCTCTCTCTCTCTCTCTCTCTCTCTCTCTCTCTCTCTCTCTCTCTCTCTCTCTCTCTCTCTCTCTCTCTCTCTCTCTCTCTCTCTCTCTCTCTCTCTCTCTCTCTCTCTCTCTCTCTCTCTCTCTCTCTCTCTCTCTCTCTCTCTCTCTCTCTCTCTCTCTCTCTCTCTCTCTCTCTCTCTCTCTCTCTCTCTCTCTCTCTCTCTCTCTCTCCCTCCCTCCCTCCCTCATGACACTGAAGCATCATCCATTTTACCTGAAAGTCTAATGCATCCTTTTTTGACATTATTCTTCCTTTCTACATTTATTTCCACATTCAGGTTAATTTCAGACTTACCCAATGCATCCTATTCTTCTTCCATTGCCATCCTTAACTATTTATTTATCAATCATGGCTAGCAAAAAAGTAAACAATGCCACTTTCTCAGAGAAGAAATCTCCTGAAAAGTTAGTTATAATTCCAACTCCATTTGAGCCCTTAATCCCTTGTTAAACTGTTAAAAATACATACTCTAAGTACCCTTTTGATGAATAATCCATAAAGTAATATTTTTCAAACATTTTTAAAATTATATTTAAACATTTTTTTCTCTGAGGAGAAGGCAGCTCACCCAGTAAAGGCAGTATAACCTGTCATTCTGAAGAGAATTAATTCTTCTAAACCAACCAGCAGGGGAGGACAAATAAAAAGTGATTAAGAAGTGAGGTTCAGTTAAGTTTTATGTCTTTTAAAATGGCTGCAATGAGGACTGTGAGCAAAGATGGTTCCTCTCTCAAATCCCAGCTGCTCAATCCATAAGCAAACTGCAAAAAAGATGATTCCTGCAGTTTACTCACAAGAAGTAAACTGCAAACTATCTTAAAGATCTCTCTTTAATCCGGAGAGAATTTTGGCAGCCAAGATCCTGCATCCTGCACTGATCTCTGTCATAATGCTGTCCCACTGCAAAGCAGACATCTAGTTCACCATGGCTCTCAAATGTACTATTTTTTAACTCATCTGAAATAATTCTGTGGCTTCTGTTTGAAGGAAATCTAAAAAAAAATGTCCCTGGGCTTTAAATTATAAATATGTTAGAAAAGTAGCTAGTAATACTGTAATGTTAAAATATACAGTCATGACAGACTTCAGAGGGAAAATTTTATACATTAGCTTCCCAAAGGTACCTTGCAAATAAATAAATAAACATTTATGTCAGTAATTTTTTTGTGTGTGGATTGAACTGAAGTATTTTTTGCATTTCGTTTGACAAAAGTGGGCAATATGTCTGATTTTTACTTAATGATTGATTCCCTTATATGAACCTTTGTTTGGTATATGCTTCTTATATAAGAGTTTATTTGCTGTAAGGAGCATAAAATATATTTTGGTCTGTAAACAATTAAAATATAAATTAATTGCTCGTTTTAGGCAAAATGGTGGAGTTTTGTATGTGAGTTAGCATCACTTGCTAATTCAGCAGGAATTAGTAAAATCCCCAGATTTCTTTTTTTTAAAAACCCACAACCTTAGTATTCTCAGCATGTCTAGATATTTTTTCAGGACAATTTTTTTTGGGTGGGGTGGCTGATAAATACAATGGAAAAATAATTAGAAAGAGCTTCTACTGTATACCAGAATGGAGGATTGAGCCCTGTGATTCCAAATATTTTCAAATCTCCTTTTTCCTAACAAAACAAAACAAAACTTTTTTTTATCATATATTATTGGTAAGAAGTCACTTATCCATAGTGTTTTGTTTGTTTATAGATGTGCTGACATTGGGAGACCCCTCCAAACAGATTTTACCTTGGAGATACTAGGCTATCATTCTCCAATTTAGCATGCAATAATAGAGATAGGATAAAATACCACATGAACTTTCTTTTTCTAAGTTATACAGGATGTGGTTTGTTATTCCTGCTCTATGACTGACGAGATAAAGTTTTGTATTACAAAGAAATTCTAATAGTGGGCTGGATGGAAAACTCAGAAACTCAAGAAATGAGAGGAGTTTTATCAAACAGTGTATCCCATGAGTAAGTAATATGTGCATAAATCATTCCATGCAGTAGGTGAAGTTTCTGGATACAATTGTGCAGTTCTGTAATGAACAAGTAAGAACCACCTGATATCACAATATTTTAATATAACACTATATACAGATGTGTATAACTCTAGATTCCAACTAATATAAAATCCATTTTCTAAAACCAAGTCCTAATGTGTGGTGATACTTGTCTTGACTAGTCAGAGGTTTATATATGTAGCCCAGTTATTTGATTAAAATATGCTTTCAGTCAATATGGTTGTCACTTCTAGCTTCCACCTAAAATCTGCTGCTGATTCTTATCTCTGGTCCAGTGTTAGTGTTGTTCGTGCATCTGAAGAAGTAGATCAATCCACAAAAGCTTATACAATAAAAAACACACATACTATATTATGAGACTTTTGTGTTGCTTTCTTTTTTAAAGAGATGGTTTGGCATATATTGCAAGAGGAGTTGTACTTGCTCCTACTTTGTCAGATTTGTGCTAATTTTCATAAGAGTATAGGTTAATTGAATCTAGAGTCATCTTAGTCAAATTCTTGAAGATTCTACCATTTACCCAAATGTTAAGATATGGAGAAAAAAGCAGGTTGCATATTAATGTTGATTGGCTTACATTCGCAGGATAATGCATTTTTAACTTCAGAATTAATTTGGAAAATCAATCAATCAGAATAGAGTTGGAAGGGACCTTGAAGATCTTCTAGTCCAGGGTTCCCAAACCTCAGTCCGTGGACCGGCACCAGTCCACAGCATGCCAGCAAGCGGGCCGCACAAACAAGCAAAACTCCATCCTTGGGATGCAGGCAGTATTCAAAACCACACCCCCTCCGATCCACAGAAAAACCTTTCTCCGTGGCACCGGTCCCTGGTGCCCAAAAGGTTGGTGACCTCTGTTCTAGTCCAATCCCCTGCTCAACAGGAGACCCTATACAATTTGAGACAAGTGGCTATCCAGACTCTTCTTAAAAACCTCCAGTGATAAAGCACCCACAACGTCTGAAGGGAAGCTGTTTCACTGGTTAATTGTCCTCACTGTTAGGAAGTTTCTCCTTAATTCCAGGTTGCTTCTCTCCTTGATTAGTTTCTATCCATTGTTTCTTGTCTTGCCTTCTAGTGCTTTGGAAAATAAATTGACCCATTCTTCTTTGTGGCAGCCCCTCAAATATTAAAATATTGCTATCATGTCCCCCCCCCCAGTCCTTCTTTTCTCTAGACTAGCCAAACCCAATTGCTGCAACCGTTCTTCATATTTTAGTCTCCAGGCCTTTAATCATCCTAAATGCAATCTAGAATTAAACCTGTGCCAAAAATTAGGTGTCACATATTCTAGGTAGATCAAGATTCTAGCAAAAGTTAAGATCATGTGGGGGAAAAGTAAATAGTCTATTTCCTGTGTTGCAAAATATTTCACAGTTCTCCTAGAGAATGCTGTTTTATGCATTCACAGAACAAGGATTACGAACCAGCAATGATGATTAGAAAGAATTTGTAGCTATGTTGTACCTCAGAATGTTAGGGATAGGAAAATTAAGAAGTGATAAGTAGGTAGAATTTTGTGGAAAATCTATATAAAATGAGCAAAATATCAAGCAAATCAGCACTAAGGAATTAAGCAAAATTAAAAATCAAGAAATTAAAAGCATCTACAAAACAATTTAAGAAAATCTTCTTTTAAGAATTATAGATTTAACACAGAAAGCAAATAATCATTGGGAGTTAATGCATACAAGAAAAAGTTGTAAAAATTGTTCTTGCTTTATCCTTCCAGTAGCTTGGTACAGCACAGATACAACTCTCCCAGTAATTTCATGTAAAAGCCTGCAATTAATCCTTCCTTCCTTCCTTCCTTCCTTGAAAGCCCCTGCTAGAAGTTTAAATGAAAATGTTTTTTCTAGTGGCTTTAAAATACATTCTACTATATTTAGGTTACATTCTCAGATAGTATCAGAAGTACAATTAGTAGTGAAGTAGAGTCATTCAAGTAAGTTGAACAAGGACATGGTATAAGTAGGTTACAATTTGGTGTTTTAATATAGGTTGCAATTTAGGTTACATGGCTTTTCAGCTAGAGCTGAGCATTTCTTAATGTTATTTTGTATCTTTTAAAAATAATATGGATATTACACATTGTTGATGTTTTAATAGAAAAAAGTCTTTCTTCTGAGGCCTCATAATATTAATATTCCTCTATTTGTATTTTTAATGACTACTCCAGAAAGAGGCAAACAAACAGCTACTTAAGCAACAATTGATCACAGTTATGTTATAAATTCTCAAAAGTATTATGCTTTTATTAATGCTTTCTAGTAAATAAAGCAATGCTTTTGTTTTAGCAGAGCTTTTTGTTGCTTAGAATAGCAGTCAGTTGTCTTTTGATAATAACTTATAAGCTTGTTGTAAAGCTTTCCTTTTTGCATGCATTACAAGATGTATCTACATAATTGTTTATACTGAAGCAAAATGGCTGTGCTGTGTTTACAGTTTATCAGACTGAACATTAACAATATGTATTTGAATGTTCATGCATGCTTAGTAATTGTTTCGTTAGAGTGAATAAAGAAGTATGTAAGTCAGACGGAATGCATAATAACAACTATAAGGTTTATTGCTGTGAGACAAATTCAGGACATATGGTTCAAACAGTATGTAAAAATAGTATATAATATACTTTTCAGATAAATTCTTTTAACAGACAGGGATTGAACTTGGTTACTTCATTCACTCATTCATTCATTCTTTTATTCTTTCATTCGATTTATACCCATCTTTCTTTAAATAAATATGTCCATTGGAAGTCACATAATATGGAATCTACATTTTGGAAATGTTTTCTCATTCAAAGGGATTGTTTTTTTAAAAAAAAATCTTCAATGATGGAAAGTTTCTCTACAAAGTAATTAAATTCTCAGTATTGTTTGTTTTATTGTCCATTTACATTAGATGTGAAGTGTTTTTTACTATTACTGGCTTAAATATAGCAAGCTTAGCTATACTTGAAAGAGTATGGAGGTACAGACAATTCTTGGGAGTCCCTAGGATGACCCATGTTACATCACTACTCCATGAATCTGCTTCTGGGTGAAATTCATTCTGGGTGTTGGCTATTATCTTTAAAGCCTGGAAGGCTTTAAAGGTTACTTGAGGAACTGTCTCACTCACTGGGACTGGCCCACCTCACCTGCCTTAGCAGAGGAGGCGTGCTGTAGGTCCTGTCAATCAAATAATTCTGACTGGTGGGGTCCAGGAGAAGGGCCTTCTTTGCTGTGGCTCCTGCCCTTGGGAATATCTTACCCTCTGAGGTGAGATTGGCTCCCACCCTTCTTACCTTCTGCAGGAGCCTGAAGACCTGGCTCTGCCAGATAGCTTTGGAGACACAATTGGGGAGCTTCATGCTGGAGTTCATTGATGAATTAAGAGGCATACCATCATCACTACCCTATGTATTCTGTTTCCCCCCCTTCCCATCTTTTAACTATAATTTTATCTTGATTGGGATTTCTATTTCGATTTTTTTAGAGATATTTATTTGTTAGGATTTTAATGTTTTAATGCTGTAAGCTGTAGCTGTTATGAGATGGACAGCTAATACATTGTTATGAGATGGACAGCAAATACATTGTTATGAGATGGACAGCAAATACATTCAATAAATAAATAAATAATAAATTGCTGAAACCTTTATTGGTATATGTTCTTTGATTCTCACGAGAACATTTGACCATAAGATTGAAAGTGGAAAATGAGAGTGTAGACATTTGCTCTACTGCAGGGGTTCCCAACTCCTGGTCTGCAGCCCAGTTCCAGGCTACCTGCCCCTTGGGAACTGGACTGTGCAAGCAGCGGGCGAGCAAGCAAGCATTTGTGCAAGAAGAGTGTGTGGGTGCGAAACCATCCCCTATCCCCTCACCACCATTGCTGCCGGTCTGCAGAGCCAGAAAGGTTGGGGGGGCCCTGGTATACTGATATGTAATTTTATTAGACAGATTGCACAATCTTATCTCCTTCAGTTTATTTTAACGTACAAGACAGAAAACATATTTGTATTCCAATGGATGATGAGGTATACCTGGAAAAAAAATCTACTTAATCTCCTCATAAACTGATTTTACAAACTATTTTATCCTCCCCTCCAAAGAATTGGACATAATTTTATTTATTTATTTTTATTTTATTTAACAAATTTATATAGCAGACCATCTTGCAAATATGATGCTGGGTAGCTAAACACATCTTAAAATAACCATAAAAAAACATGCCTAGGTCAGATCATTACTATTGACTACCTTTATACTCTAACTAGCTAATTTTCCTATTATTATTATTATTATTATTATTATTATTATTATTATTATTATTATTATTATTATTATTATTTATTTAATTTCTATGCCGCCCTATTCCAGAGAACTCAGGGCGGCTCACAACATGATAGAAATTACAATAAAATACATAAATATAAAAACCCTTAAGTTAAAAAAGAAACCAATCATTCCACAAACACACACAAACATACATTTGTAGTGTTATTGAATCTTCACTATTATTTACAACTTTTCTCCTCCTTCTGCCTGTTTCATAGCTATAAGGATATGAATGAGGCTAGCTAGTGTTGACGTTTGCTAAACTTACGTTTTAATTGAGAGATCTGTAGAATAGATAAATGCTCACTAAATGTGTCACTGTTGGTAACGAATTAAAACTGTAATAGAGCATACTTATAAAATACCTTCCAGTGTTGAATTAGCCGTTCATTGCTATTACAAAAGCAGTTCTTTGCATTTGAGACAAAGATGTGATGTATGATTTGTATCTTCTTTACTCAAGTATTTATAGTCCCATCACTATTGATAGGCATTAGTGATTTAAGAAATGTTGAATGCCATGCTTGTTGACTAACTTCAGTCAAATCTTAACTGAACTTTTCTAGTGCCAGAATACTTGGCACTAGAACATTTAGGTTAGTATACTTTGATAAGCACTGTGAAGCAATGCAACTCTGAAAAATTATGGTTTGGTAAATACATTAGTTACTAAGTTAAAAATCAGAATGAGCTTCTTAGTTATGAAAAATAAATTGGTAAAGGCTTGTTGATGTTTTTGAGGAATAAGGATTTAGGCAGAAAACTGCTTATCATGAAATATTTTCACTTGTTTGCTCAGCTTTGCTTTTTAATATGCTGCAAATTAAAGCAGTTCCCTCCTCTCCTCTATGCATGCACCATCCCTAATAAAATTGTAGTACAAACTGGACGCTTGAAAGAAGCTTGCTTATTCCCCACACTACTTCCCTTGTGTTGCTTTACAGCCGACGCCAGCCTGAAAAAAACGATTCAGATGCCTCCTTATTGGCATTAACTTCCCAGGCTTGGCTTTTACTGAAGAATTTGTAAAAAGGAGCAGCTGTTCGTCTTTTCTAGCTGAGGGTGGTTTTTTTTTCCTGTTTCCATTGCTGCTTTCTTATTGGCTGAAGTAAAGGAGGAGGAAGGGTTAGAGTGAAGTAAGCTATGAACTCTGTGAATGTAGTTGGACTAGTTTTTTGAGGAGGATAGGAAAGAGAGGGTGAGCTATCGAAATCGGTACCAGCAGCTTTTAGTTCTCTTTCTCTTTCTTTCTCTCTCTCTCTTTCTCTCATCACCACCACTGCTCTCCCCACTTCTCTTTCTGCCTCTTTCGAACATGGTTGGAGATCATTGTAACCACAGCAGTGAAAGACCTGTACTTTCTCAAACTCCCAAAACTGGAATAAGTTGCAAAATGGTTCTACAAGCAGTAGGAAAAGTATTAAGGTAAACACTGTTTATAAATTATTCTTATATATCACTGTCTTATTCTGCAGCATGTGTGGTACTAATTAATTTGTGGGATAATCTGCCCCTTTTTGATACTTAATGATAAAACCACCATTGATTGAATCAGGTTAAGGGGGAAGCAGATTAAGAAGGCAGGAATACAGCCTTGATACTCAAAGAAATAAGCTGCAAGAAAGTTTTTTTTTTTTAAAAAAAGATTTAAGTTAATTAATGTCTCACATTTAGGAGAAATAGCTATAAATTTAGTAAAGATGACATTAGTTTAAATAGGTTGAATTTGTCCCAAATATTTTCTGTTAGCATTCTGAATCAAAACTGGAGCTTACCTTTCAAGCATGCTGATGTTTAAATACTCCCTTTACAGATGCCACTAACATGAAATGAGAGAAATAAATTGACATGTTCATATCACAGTTAATCCTTTCTAAATGTTAAAGTAAGTTCTGTTGCATGCAGTGTCTTATTTTTGAAATTTGACTTTAAGTCTTTCTTAAAGGCTTTTATTAATAAACTTTTTAGTTAGAAATGTATAGTATAGCCAAAAACAGATTATTGGAACAGAACTTATATACTTAAAAAAATAAAAGATGAAGTGATAAAACATGCTGAAAGTATGTATTGATTCATAACAAAGTGTAACATAACATTGAGCTGTGGGATAGAGAGACAGCTTTCTGACTGGAGAATGTACCATAGAATGGAAAATACATTTCAGCAGGAATAAATCCTACTTAAATGCTAATTTATTTTTAAATGTATTATTATTTATTGAGTGGTAGGTTGTTTTTTTTAATTGTAAGACATCTTGTTTTGGTCAGGTTTGAGAGGGCTGCTTTTATGTCACTCAGTGTGAATTGTTATATCATCACTCTGTGTGTCTATTTGTGTTCTGTATATTGGGGAGAGATTATGATACCGTGATGCCACATGATGCTATGAAGATGACTCCTATACTTAGGCTTTTTGAGGTAACTGGATAATTTCTTTGGACCTGGATTTCTGAAGCAGTAGGCAGCTTTTAATTTGGCTTATTGCTATTCTGAGATTCAGTGCACAATAGTAATGTCTGCTTTACAAAAACAAAACGACCAGCAAGGTATAGCACTCCTCTTCCTCCTCCTTCACTTTCTTTTTCAACCTGTAGTCTTCTTTGCTTGATACCTGAGGAGCTACATGGCAAAACTGTAACTCCAACTTTGTAAATTTGGCTAAAATATATACACAAGTTGCTCTGGAACAGTGCTAATAACTGTGGCTTAGAAAATCAAGCATACATTCATAATTATATCATTACTATGTTTTAGAAACTAACATTTTTTTAAAAATGTTGATTCTTCCCTGCCCTGTTTATGATATTTATCCATGGAAAGGACATGAATTTAAGTATATTTTTAATGTCAGTAAGTGGAAATTAATATATTTTCCTACAAATCATAATGTTTAAATTATCATTACCTGCCTTATTTTCTGTAGGAAAGTGACCGACTCCGGCTTTTACGCATAGTATCTATCTAGTATCTATGATGTGGCAAATGAAAAAATAACTTGCCAGCTATAAAAGGCACCAAAAATTGTGAATATAACACTAATGACTTGGTACAGAATATGATCATCTTACAGGGAGTTAAATGCAATGACTTTGTTCTGAGGTGGAGTTGTGGTTTGCCTGATAATGTTGGCTGCCATCTTTTGCTGAATCAAACTCTAATTAAGAAAGAAGAAAAAGATGATAGCATCATATAGTTGTTGTATCATTCTTAACTACCAGACACCTAAAGTTTGCACGTGTATTATAGGTTCACTGATACAACCTTGGCCTAGAAAATACATATTCCAGTACATTATAAAAAGAGAGATGTTTGACTCTTCCTTTTATCACTTTCCCCATTCAATATTTAGGAATTTGGTGTTCTGAGATGCATAAAAATATTGGCATAATTCAAAATGAGACAAACTTCATAGCAAAACAAGAAGAGCAAATGAATCAATAGCAAAAAAAACGCTTCTTGTGTTAGCTAAAGTATATGTAAAAACATGAGGGTGTCTTGTGAAATCTTAGAAGTCAGAGGGAAAACAGGGAAATTCGGCATCAGGATTTCAACCCTTTGTGGACAGTCTTCCCTTCTCTGTGATCAGGAGTGGCAGAATATAATATAATTCAGGAATGAGGGAATCTTTAAAAAGTGCTTATGGATTTAATTTATATAAGTAACTGAATTCAACTTTTCTTATCATGGAATTTGAGTGCTCTTGATATAGAATTTGTGTGTATGTGTGTGTTTCTGTAGCCTTAAGCAATGTGTATGATTAAATCAAAGAAAAAAATGTGGAGAATTTTTTAGTTCATTTGGCTTTTCAAACAGGCATTGGAACAAATTACAAACTGCAATTTCAAATGTACTCAGATACTCAAGTAAGATACCAGCAAGATCAGAAAGAGACAATTCTTTGCAGATTTCTTTGCGGTACCAAATTCTGCTTGGAATAATGAATTAGCAGGATTGATGGTACAAATGTTTAATAGTTCTGTTACAGCAAATAGATAGTAATCAAACTATTAGAAAAGGGATACAAGGAAACAATTAACATATACTGGCCCCAAAGAATAAATGCATAAATAGAATCAGTTAATATTTTATAATCTGATTCCATCCAGATGTGTCATAGAGGATTCACAAAATTCTCAGACAACATGTCTAGCACCTGGAGGAAAATAGTTTGAGTATGAGTGTCAATGATGGTGGATAGTCTCTGCCAGTAACATTTTTAAAATGTAGATATGTTGATTTGATAATTTTTATATTGCTTCTTTTTTGGGTTCCATTGAATTGTCATCACAGAATAGAACTCTGAGTCTGAAAATAGGCTAGTTTAAAATCAGTTGAACAGCCACACATTAATTATATAAAAGTTGGAATAAGATGCCTTTGTTAAAAGTGTTTGCTAAGAGAATTATGGAGGAGAGATCAATAGCGTTCAGAGTTATCTTTTTTATGCAGTTAAAAGATGTGCCCATCCCATTATTGTTTGTATTTATCCACTATTAAGACTTTTTTTTCACCTAGATTGATTCAGAGTAAAAAGTAAGAAACAGAATTGAGATGGATGCCAACAGCTCAGGGGAGGTACCCATTTATATCTGCAATAGTTAAATAAATCATTATTTGAATCTGTAGTTTTGTACCACCTTTTACTGAATGTTAAGTAGCTGTAAATAAAAGACAATATACTACTGGAACAGGTTATTTCTCTGATATTGTGGCTGCCCATTACATTATTCAGTTGTGGAGTCTGATGGGATTTTATGAAATATTAAATTGCCTACGTCTGCTGCGTTAATTAAATAATTAGTATATTAGAGTAGAGCAGAAATAAATTATAACAAGCAAGTTTTTATTCCATATTTATTTAATTACATGTCTAGCTTTGTTCTTGATATGATAACATTTTTTAATGAATACAACTTCTGCCTCCTAGAACTTTTTCCCGCAATAGATAATTAGAAATAATATAACAGCACTAGCAATCCTGCTGGGTAGATATGTATAAGCGACAATCAATTTTATAATAATTTGATGTAGCAATTTAATTGAAAGTAAAAGGTAAAATATTTGAAATAAAGCATTCTATTTATTATGATGTAATTTACTTATTACATATATATCCAGTTCAAAACAAGTGTATAACAAATCTTTTTTTAAGGAATACATTAAATTTTATCCCCATTGGAACATTTAATTTCTTATTTAGATAGTAAGAAGCTTAAATAAAAAGCTGTCTTTTCCAGTTTGATCTACTGATTAACACTGCTAGAAAACTAATAATATAGAAACTTGTTTAAATAGTATTTTTTAAAAAAGAGCAGGAGACCAGTGGGTAAAATGTAACTTGGGAGTTGTCCAAACTATTTTTATCCTGTTCTGTTCTTTTCTCAAACTTTCCATTTGCCTAAAATAGTTCAGCAACCAAACATTTGACAGAACAAATTAGTGTCTGTAGCTGGAGTTCTGCATCTTTTAATCTTTCCAAGTTGAAATTCGATTGCCTCTTATTAGAAATACATCAAGTAGTACTTACCTCACTGGTAGAAAATTGGCAGAAAGGTAACATTGATTTAAACTGATGAAAAAAGTTTATGTAATAGTTGTGCATGATGGATAGATGTGTATTTTATGACTAAACTAAAGATTTTGCTTCTGGAAGCTCAACTGTAAACTTATTAAATAATGCCACAAAAAGTGTATTTGTTTTTGGTTACATCATGGCTTGCTTGCGATTCCTTTTATTCTCCAGCATGGTGGATGTAGAATCCACTTGATTGAGTTATTTCAGCCTTCCTGCTCAGAGAGATTAAGTCAGAGCTTTAGTCACGCCTCCCTTTGGGTGTGTCTTCCCAGTTTTGACTTAGTCTTAGGCTCAGCAGAACGCAGGTTGTATTGGCTCCATAGCTTTTTTCTCTTTAAATCAGTCTAATTGGATTTTTCTTAAGAATAATTTTTTTCTAAATTTTCTAAATTTGAGAGGTTCTCGTTTTGGCAATTAGGCAAAGGACTCTGTCCCTTTTTTTTGAGGATCGGAGCCCTGTGGGCTCTGAAAGAGCTCTGCTCCCCCTCCCCTTTTTTCTGGCCTTCAGGCTTCTTCAGGCCTCTTCAAGCCAGATCCCCGGGTACTCCCCATATCTGATCCGAGCGGCTACCCGCGATCGTGGTCCTCCGCTCTCTTTACCGGCGTTTTCCTCGGAGATCTTCACTCCCAGAGGAGTTGCACGAGGATCCAGACGACTTTTCCCTCCGGTTTTTCAGTGGAGCTTCTCAACGAACCGCAAGCTTCTTTCACTATGGGGGGGGGGAAGCGGGCGGCTCCATTCACTCGACCCGGCCCGAAATTCGTTCTCCTTCTCCCTTTTGTCACCCTCGTCATTGTGGGGAGATACGGGAGTCGCGGCCACCATTTTGACCGCATGGTCTCCAGGCGGTCGCCATTTTGGGGAGGCCCATAGGCGGATGCCATTTTGGGTCCTACTAGGCCGGTTTAATTTCTTGCAGTTTGCCTTGACTTGTGTTGACAAGTCCGAACGGGGGGACTATTTCAGTATTCACAGTTAAAACTGTCTGAGAGGTATATGCGGACACCTCTTGACCTCTGGAGTTTTTAAGGCCGGCTAGGCCGGATTCTTGTTGTTTGGCCAGGCCCTTGTTGACAGGGCAGATCGGATTTACGCATATATATGTGGTTATATTATTGAAAAAAATAAAATAAAATATAATTATTATAATAATTGTTGATTAAGGAACGATAGTTAGTGGATTGGTATTGGATACAGGTCTCCAGACCAGCGATTGGAGTGGGGAGTTTGCTTGACCACCTGTTTCTGTTAGCTGTGGCCTTTAGCCACTGGGCCTATTCAGACAGGATTAGACTGCTGTCTGACTGTCCCTGCCTTTGCCAAGGCTCAGTGTGAGGATCGGTTGCGCTCCATCTCTGACCTTGATCTGCGTGCTTGGGTTCCTCCTACCTCTAGATAACCTTGGACGGCTCTATCTAGACGGCAGTGGTAGCCAACACAAGTCTCTGGTGCACCCCCTGCACAGCCAAAGCGCAGATCTACTGAATTGGAGGCAGGGGGGAAGAAAAAGGCCAAAACCAAACATTTGTCTACTAAGGAGACTTCAAAAGCAGCTGAACGAGAGGCCTCGAGGAGACATCAGGCACTGGAGAGGGAATTCTCCAAAACACAGCGGCTCCTATCCAGTGGGGCTGAAGTGGTTCCCCCTGCCCCACTGGATACTTCCTCCCTGGAGCCTCCTTTTACCCCTGTGCAACAAGCCTCATGGATCAGTTCTCCTCTGGGGGTAACCGAACAAGTTGGTCCCCCTCACTCCTCTTCACCTCCCATCCATCAGAGCCCTGTGGTTGCTCATGCTCCAATGGTGGTTGGGGCTGCTCCCAGGGATCAGAGCCAATTTCAGGCATTTATGCATCATGCCTTTGTTCAATTCATGTCTTCCTCCAGGAGTTCCCAGGTTCCTTCCCAACAATTGCCTCCCTCTCCCAGTCCCTCGGACATCTCTGAATCCTCCTCTCAATTAGGGGAGGGAGAGTCCGTGGATCTGGCCATAGCCGACACACCCATGTCAGAGGATGAGGAGGCAGCACCAGAACAGGCCTCTACCTCGGGTCTGTTTGACCCTTTCCTCTTCAAATCCCTTCTCATGAAGGCTTGCAACACCACCAACCTGACTTCAGTTCAGGAGGAGAGGCCTTCTACCTCCGCCGAACAGGAGTCTAATCCTTTATTTGCGGTGAAGGTTGTTGAACAAAAACAGATTCCCTGCCCACTGGTTTTTTCGGATGCAGTGGAGACTCAGTGGTCCTCTCTGGCCTCCGCTCCAAAGGAAAGCAGTATGGAAAAGAAGCTGTATAATGTTTCTCCTTCTTTCGCTTCTTTATTGGAGGTTCCATCTGTTGATTCCCCTTTGATTTCTCTGTTTTCTACTTCCGCCTCTCCAGGCGACACTGCAGAGGCTCTCAAGGCGGAGGACAAGAAGTTCGAGTTCTCCTTTAGACGAGCTCATCAGGCCTCGGGGTTGGCCATAAAGTCTGCGACATCTGCCTCATTCTTCGCCAGGGCAGCCATCATGTGGCTTCGCGACCTTCAGGCCTCGGTTCCCCCGGATCAGGTCAGAGTACACCAGACTCTAGTCAAACTGGTGGCAGCCGCCCAGTACATGGCCGATGCGGCTCTACATTCGGCCAAGTGTTCAGCCAGATCCATCGCCGCCACAATGGCCTCTCGTAGACTACTGTGGTTAAAGCAATGGAGAACCGATTCTAAAGGCAAAATGGCATCTTTCCACTGCCAAGTACGTCGGCAAGGACCTTCGTGGTCGAGGGTAAGGACAAGCGCAAGGTCATGGTTCACCCCTCTAAGAAGTCTGACAGGCGCCCTCAGCAGGAGTTCTGCAGGCAGTCCTTCCATCTTCTGGCTCTTGGGTGGCGACAGCCCTTTCGGGCAGGGCAGTCCTGGGATTAGCCCAGGGGCTCACATTCCTTTCCTCAGAGATAGGATCGTCAACAGGACCACCCGAACGGTGGAGCCAGGGGTCAGTCAAAGGCCAAACATCCCTTCAGAGGTTCAGGAGGTCGTCCCTACAGACACTTCAAGTGACGCCAATGGGGTCATCCCGATAGGGGGACGTCTGGAACAGTTTTACCAGGTCTGGGAGCAGACCACCTCCGACTCTTGGGTCAGAGACACCATCAGACGGGGTCTGGCTCTCGAGTTTCAGTTGCTTCCCCTCGACCGCTTCCTACAGTGTCCGGTATCGCGAAACCCCTCAAAAGCACGATTGGTCACCACTGCCATCACGCACCTTCTAGAGATCAGGGCCATAGAGGCAGTCCCAAGGGATCAAATTGGCAAAGGTTTCTACTCCATCCTGTTCGTGGTCCCCAAATCATCAGGAGGATGGAGGGCGATACTGGACCTAAAAGGCCTGAACCGATTTCTGGTTTACAGACAGTTCAAAATGCAGACCCTAAAGTCCATCCTGGCCGGGATCAGGAAGGGAGATTTTCTCTCCTCCATAGATCTCACGGAGGCTTATCTCCATATCCCAATTTCCCAGGAGCATTGCAGGTTCCTGCACTTCTGTTACGCACACCGGCATTATCAATACAGGGCTCTTCCGTTTGGCCTGTCTTCGGCTCCAAGGGTTTTCACGAAGGTCCTGGAGTGTTGGCAGCCCACCTACGGATGAAGCCGGTGCACGTCCAGTGTTACCTGGACGACATCCTTGTCCAGTCCCGGTCCCTACATGCTTGTCCAGTCCCGGTCAGATCTGGCTACCACCATTCAAGTCCTACAGGATCACGGCTTTTCTGTGAATTTCAAAAAAAGTCACACAGTTCCCACAAAGCGGCTCCTCCATCTAGGAGCCCTGATAGACTCTGACCTTTGTAGGGTCTACCTCTTCCTGGAACGCTGGGTCAGCATCTGGAAATTAGTATCCCAGATTCGGGGGGCAAGGACGGTTCCTCTGGTCCAACTGTCCCAGCTCCTGGGGAAGATGGTATCTTGCATGGGGATAGTCCCGTGGGCAAGACTGCACTCGAGGAACCTTCAGTGGTTCCTTCTCCCCTTTCAGAAGCGGAACCTCAGTGCCTCCTCCAGTGGTGGACTTCTGCAGCGATGTCCAAGGGCACCATCTTCAAGGAGCCCTCCAGGCTCGTCCTGACCACAGATGCCAGTCTGTTCGGCTGGGGGGTCCACCTTCAGAACCACTTGGCACAGGGGCGATGGTCCAGGGTGGACCTCAAACAAAACATAAACTGGCTGGAACTCAGGGCGATTCATTTGGCTCTCCTTCATTTCTCCTCCCTAGTGTCAGGGAAGCACATGTTGATCCTGACGGACAATGTGGCAATCAAGGCTCACGTCAACAAACAGGGAAGGACACATTCCTGGGCTCTCCTGCAGGAGGCCATGGAACGATGGTTATGGGCAAAGGCCAACTTGGGCTCAGTCAGAGCAGAACACATTTCAGGAGAGGCAAACCGACAGGCAGACTCCCTGAGCAGGGCGACTGTGGACCACTCGGAGTGACGCCTGGACCCGAGACTGTTCGAGATGATCGCGAGCAGGTTCGGCAGGCCATGCCTGGATCTGTTTGCCTCCCCATCCAACTCCCAGCTCCCCAGATTCTTCACCAAATATCCGGCAAGGGGGGCCGAGGGGACGAACGCTCTCCGGTGCAAGTGGCCGGAGGGTCGGCTTTATGCCTGCCCCTATTACAGGCCACCATTCGCAGGCTGATCCTGGAGCAGGTAGAAGTAATATTGGTTGCTCCATATTTGCTGCGACGCCCGTGGTTTGCAGATCTAGTGGATCTGTCCCTGTCTCCTCCGTGGAGATTTCCTCCGGACTGAGTAGCTCTCAGCCAGGGGGAGCTCCAGCACCCAGACCCCCAGTGGCTTCAATTAGCCGCTTGGCACTTGAACGGGAGAGTCTAGCTAAACAGGCCTATTCCTCGGGGGTGATCTCTATGATTCCGACTTCTAGACGCCCTTCGACGAACCGGGTCTATGATGCCACATGGAGAAACTTCTGCCAGTGGTGCATCTCACACAAATTGGACCCCCTTTCAGTTACAGTCCCCAATATTTTAGATTAGCTGTTGGAGGGCATTTCCAAGGGCTTGTCCACTAACACCATCCGCAGGCAGGTTGCTTCCCTGTCCTCGGTCCTCACTGGTGACAATCTGGGTCCGATTTCACATCACCCAGCTATTTATTTATTTTATTTATTTTATTCGGATTTGTATGCCGCTCCTCTCCGAGGACTCGCCTTTCTCAAGGGGCGGCCAATTCTAGTCCTCCCACAGTATATAGATAGCCTTCTTGGGAGCTACCTACTGTGTTGCAGGCCTTAACCACCGCTCCTTTCGAGCCTCTCCAGTCTTGCTCTCTGCATTTCTCTCCTTGAAGGTTGCCTTCTTAGTTGCAATCACTTCGGCCAGAAGGATTTCGGAATTGGCCGCCCTCTCAGTCAGAGATGATCTCTGTACCTTTCATGAAGACAAAGTGGTCCTTAAATTACACCCCTCTTTTATTCCCAAGGTGGACACCGGTTTTCATCGGTCATTGGATTTAGTTTTGCTAAGTTTCTGTCCAAATCCTTCTCACCGTCTAGAACACCAGTGGCACAAGCTAGATGTACGCAGGGCTCTGTGTCTTTACATCAAGCGTACTTCGACTTTTCACAAGTCGGAGGCCCTGTTTGCCTCTTTTCAGTCCTCTGCCATGGGCAGGAAGGTCTCTTCTTCCACCATTGGCAGGTGGATCAGGGCTTGCATTGGTAGGGCCTACGCGTCCCAGTCACTTCTGGTCCCATCTCGTATCACAGCTCGCTCCACGCGCAGCGCTGCGACCTCTGCGGCCTGGTCTCTTGTATCTGGAGTCTTAGAATTTAACCAGAATAAAAATGAGGGCTGTTTACATTGACATGGAATAACAGAACAGAATTTGAAAGTTTTGAAAACAGATGCTGAAAGAGAATGAAAGTGAGCAATAAATTTAAGGTTTTGCAACTTTATCAGCAGATGGCATTTCCCTGGGTACGCTTACTTGGGCTTGAAAACTAAGCAGAATCAGGCACTTGGATGGGAGTTCTTTGTGGAATATTTTAGCTACAGGGTAGAATGGTATGTTGATAAAATATCACAGAAGAAAATGATATCAACCTTCTTCCATATTGCTGCGAAGAAAATTACATCAACATTGAGCTTGACTTGAAGGAAATTTTATCTTTACTTTTAAATTATCAGAATACTTGGAATGAAACTCCCTACATTTCTAAGAATTATGTATGCATGCAAGTGCTTAGGGCAAGCCAGCTTTTTAAATATTTTATAGTACGTTCAGAAAGATAATATATATTGATAAGTGAAACAGCATACTTTTTAATAGAATGGATTGAATCTAAAGAAACAGTATTGTCTTGTCAGTTGTCCTATCAGAAAATTCAAGATTCCTTTTGCTTTGAATGCTAGTCCTATCAAGCTTATGGCCACCTTCACATTGAGGTGTTGTTTGATAATAGGCTGCTCATCTTATCCAGTAACGGATTAAATATTGACAGATGGTTAACTAGAATATCCATATGCTTCCAGCAATTTTTCATATATTGACTTTAGAATACAAATGCCAAAAGGCTGCATCATAAAGGTAACTGGGGCCCTGATTGGATCTCCATTGTATCTGGCTGCCTAGAGTGCTGGGAGGCTTTTGCAGAGAGGTTTTACAAACTTTAACTCTTGGCAGGCTGCAACACAAAGGTAGCGGCCCACGTGTCGTTAGGCATGCGAATTATATAAGTAAAAATCAAAAACAACGGTACATTCAGGGCAAGTGTGTCTGAAATTACCTGTATCTAAGGATGTCTGGCTTAGTTCAGTGCAACACTCGCTTTGCAGCTGTCTTTCACAATACCCTTTTCAAACTTGGTAACTGTCCTATCTGTAAACAAATCATTAGTCTACAAGGACAGATTATTTATCTAGGGTCTGTAATCTGTGCTCTTCAGGCAGAAAGTAGGTGTCCAGTTCAGTCCCACTACTCTACTGAGCCTCCAAGCTATCAGCCCCCTGTACCACAAAGATCCTGCAGGAGAAGGGCAGTGTGGAGAACCATGGGATCTGGCAGGGTGAAAGCTGTGAACCATAAACACAAAGCTTTTGCTGTGTCCCTGCACAACAGATACAATGCCCTTGCTGACCTTAATAGGGACATTAAGGAGATAGGGAAAGGTATTTGTGATAATAAATAAGCAGGGGATCGTGGTCCGAGATGAAGAACTTGTTTTTGACAGGGAGAAGCGTGAATCAGGTATTACACATCAGTCATGCAAGAACAAAAAGGCATCCACAAAGAGAAGCTACCTTCTGGTAGGTGATTCAATTATAAGGGATGTAAATTTAGGAAAGGACACAGAGGTTTCGAAAGAGGTCAGATGTCTTCCAGGTGCTACTGCCAGTAGGGATAAGAAGCGTATTTCTAAAATAATCAAGAATGCCAGCAAGGACTGTGATGTGGAGGCTATTGTACATCTTGGCACTAACGATCTGTCCCAAAAAGATGTACTCTGTGCAGAACGGTTTCCAGAGCTTGGGGTAGGAACTTAGCAGAACAGGCTGTAGGCTTACTTTTTCAGAAATTTTACCAGTATACAAGGAGCAAAATGGAAAAGGCCAGTGTATAGCACAATTCAATATGTGGCTAAAGGAGTGGTGTAAAGGGGAAGGGTTTGGATATATTAGTCACGATGTCTGTAGCTGGTCCAATGAAAAAATGTACAAAAGAGATGGTTTGCATCCATCAAAGAAAGGGACTGAGTTGCTCGGCTATAAATTCACAGATTTTCTGGAGGAATATTTAAACTAAACAACGGGGACAGTGAGTTAATTGATACAGAACATCCCTGTCCCCGGCAGTCTAAAAACTATAGGGCTATCAGTGCAGTAACATAGATATGTGTGCGGACAAGAATATTAACCTTGCTGTCAAGCAAAATCAAGCTTCTAATAGCAAGTGTCACACAAAGTGCACTAACCAAATAAATAGTAAGACAATAGGGGAACTCAGGCACCACACAGGTTACGTAGAAAGTAAACACAGGGTCAGTCATAAAGGACTCAAATGTCTATACACCAGTGCACAGAGTATGAACAGCATAACAGGGTGAACTAGAAATTCAGGTTAATGAGGGCAGATATGATATTGGTGCCATTACAGAAACATGGTAGGATGAAACCCACAAATGGAACACACCACTAGAGGGATTTAAATTATTTAAAAGAAACAGACCAAATAAAAGAGGAGGCGGAGTTGTTCTATATGTAAGAAATAACTACATCTCTACAGAAATAGAGCACAACAATGATGAAAACTGTCTTGAATGCATTTGGGTCAATATAAAAGGGGAAAACGACATTACGATAGGTGTATACTACAGGCCACCGAACCAAACAGAGGAAATAAATGAACTTTTTGCTAGTCAGCTAACTAAGGTATGTAGGAAGCACATCACAATAGTAATGGGGGACTTTAACTACCCTGACATCAACTGGGAGACAAACTCTGCACCAAGTGGAAGATCAAACAGATTCCTTGAAAACCTAGCAGACAATTTTGTCTCCCAAAAAGTAGAGAAGGGAACTAGGGGATTAGCCATTTTGGATCTAATTCTCATTAACAGAGATGAAATGATAGAAGGTGTTGAAGCCACAGGAACCCTGGGAGGAAGTGATCATGCAATATTGGAATTCAACATTATGGTAGCACAAGCAATAGAACACAGTCAAACTAGAGTATTGGACTTTACGAAAGCTAATTTCAATAAACTTAGAGAGGGCTTGGGAAGGATTCCATGGATGAGAATCCTCAAGGGGAAAACAACTCAAGAAGCTTGGGAAATTTTGAAAAGTGAGATAATAAAAGCCCAGTCCAGCACAATACCAACAAAGAGGAAAAATAACAGCTCTCAAAAGAAACCAGCATGGCTGCATAAAGAACTCTCTGATAAATTGAAAGATAAAAAGGACAAGTATAGAAAGTGGAAAGAGGGTCACATAACTAAGTCAGAATATCAACAAATAGCCCGAGCCTGCAAAGATGAAGTGAAGAAAGCTAAGGCTCAAAATGAACTAAGGCTTGCGACCAAAGTCAAAAATAACAAAAAAAAGCTTCTTTCAACATGTAAAAAACAAGAAAAAAGTGAAAGAAATGATTGGTCCATTAGTGGGTGAAAGTGGCAAGAAGGTGACAAGCAACAGGGAGAAAGCAGAACTATTTAACTCGTTTGTTGCATCTGTCTTTACACAAAGGGAAAAAACAGACCAACCTACCAAAAATAGTGCCATAAAAAACAGAATAAAAATGCAAGTTAAGATAGGCAAGAAAATGGTAAGTGAGCACCTGTCCAGCCTAGACAAGTTCAAATCACCAGGACCAGATGGATTACACCCCAGGGTTCTCAAGGAACTGGCAGATGTGATCTCAGAACCATTGAATTATATTTTTCAAAGATCCTGGAGCACTGGGAAACTACCGGAGGACTGGAAAAGAGCTGATCTACTTCCCATCTTCAAAAAAGGAAAAAAAATGGACCCAGGAAATTACAGACCTATCAGCCTGACCTCAATACCTGGGAAGATTCTGGAAAAGATAAACAACGAATCAGCGAACACCTAGAGACAAACAAAGTCATTACTAAAAGCCAACATGGGTTTGTCAAACCCATGCCAGACAAATCTTATTGCATTCTTCGACCAAGTGACAAAATTAGTGGATCAGAGGAATGCTGTGGATATAATTTACTTGGACTTCAGTAAGGCATTTGATAAAGTAGATCACAACCTACTACTTGACAAGATAGAAAAATGTGGGTTAGACAGCATCATCATCAGATGGATCCATAGCTGGCTGACCGGCCGTACTCAGCATGTGGTCCTCAATGGAACCACATCTACATAGAGGGAAGTGTGTAGTGGGGTGCCCCAGGGCTCTGCTCTGGGCCCAGTACTCTTCAACATCTTCATCAACGATCTGGACGAGGGAATAGATGGGGAACTCATCAAATTTGCAGATGACACCAAGCTGGCAGGAATAGCCAACACTCCAGAAGATAGGCTTAGGATACAGGAGGATCTGGACAGACTTGAACACTGGGCGCTATCTAACAAAATGAAATTCAATGGTGAAAAAAGTAAGGTTCTACATTTAGGCAAGAAAAACCAAATGTACAGGTATAGTATAGTGGGTACCTTGCTCAATAGTAGTAACTGTGAGAGGGACCTCGGAGTCCTAGTGGACAATCACTTAAATATGAGCCAGCAGTGTGCTGCAGCTGCCAAAAAGGCCAACACAGTGCTGGCCTGCATTAACAGAGGGATAGAATCAAGATCACGTGAAGTATTAATACCACTTTACAATGCCTTGGTAAGGCCACACTTGGAATACTGCATCCAGTTTTGGTCACCACGATGTAAAAGAGATGTTGACACTCTGGAGAGAGTACAGAGAAGAGCAACAAGGATGATTAGGGGACTGGAGGCTAAAGCATATAAGGAAAGGCTGCTGGAATTGGGTATGTCTAGTTTAATGCAGAGAAGGACGAGGGGGGACATGATAGCAGTATTCCAATATCTCAGGGGCTGCCATGGAGAAGAGGGAGTCAAACTATTTTCCAAGGCACCTGAAGGCAGGACAAGAAGCAACGGATGGAAACTAATCAAGGAGAGAAGCAACCTAGAACTAAGGAGAAACTTCCTGACAATTAGAACAATTAACCAGTGGAATAACCCGCCTCCAGAAGCAGTGAATGCTCCGACACTGGAAGTTTTTAAGAAGAGACTGGACAGCCATTTGTCTGAAATGGTATGGGGTTTCCTGCCTGAGCAGGGGGTTGGACTAGATGACCTCCAAGGTCCTTTCCAACATTATTATTATTATTATTATTATTATTATTATTATTATTATTACTATTACTATTACTATTATTATAATAACTTGGAAGAGTCCTGTTGCTATAGTCACAAGATGAATGAGACAAGATGTGGTCAGGAGATATGGAAAATGTCTGGATTTCCTCCGCTCTCATAAAACAAACCAATTTGCTTCAGTTTGGAGCTCTTTCCATCCCTTTTTGGCTTTTCTGACAAGACCAGGCAGGTTTGAGCTAAAGACAGGCCTATTACCTGTTCTTTCACTCCAGGGAATTTAAAACAACAATAAGATGGCTGATCTCAGCTGACATGTTGTGCCGTGTTGAAAATATTTACCTTGCAGAAGACTGCAGAACAGAGAACACACATTCTGAGAAGCTGAGCTATCTTGGTTGGAACAGTGGATAGTAATAGGTGAAGATGGTCATTTTTGGTCATCAGAACTGTAGCATCCTCATGGAATTGGATCTGTAGATTTTTGTTGCAATTATGAATGAAAAGATAACCTTTCATACAGTACATCCTGTTTTAATATGATTATTCTCACTCTTTCCAGTTACTGAGTTTTACTGTTTACACTTGATTGCTGCATGTACTTTTGTTACACCATAGCTAAAGTAAATAGTATCACTATCTTGGAGTAATCTGCAAAATGACATTTTTAAAAATATATACCTATTTAGATATTTAAAATTTTATTACCTATTAACATAACTTATCACAGCCGATATGTTTTTAATTTGTCTAAGTCTGACAAATCTTTGGATTTAACACATCTTGTACCACTTCTCTCAACTCATTTTTAAAGCCAATAAAATTTGCTGCCTGATTGAATCATGGTGTGTTTAATATAGCTTTGATAAGCAAATGTGCAAACCTTACTCTGCCTTGTTTCTGCTGAATTATGCATAAAAACAAATGCAAAATGGGCAGCAATTTATTGCCGTTTGATGATAGTTATAGCTACTACTTTAAGTGAAAAGGAATGCAGGCAAGTTAAAAGATGAGTAAGTTTATCAATATTTGGTCAGGGGTGTCAAACTAGTGGCCCACAGATTGGATGCATCATGTGCAGGCCACACCCATCCCAGCTCTGCAGAGGCAAAACACGTCACGATACATCACCATATGTCACGTGACGCGATTGAGTTTGACACCCGTGAACTAGACGGTATAGCCATCTTTTCCCACTTTTTCAGAAGCAGAATAATATTCTTTTTCATTTTCTATTTCCCAAATATGCTGTGTGATAAGTTCCTTTAAACATTTGCTTGATACCATAAGTTCTCATAAATAGTTCATTTCCTCTTGTCCACAGCTGATACAACCCTCTGACTGGCAACCTGTGTGTGATTATAAAAAATAGAGTGCAGAATAAAGGGGGATCCTTGCAGTGTTATTGTCTTTCAATAGGGACCAACTGTAGCCCTTCGTAATGGGAAACCTGTAACATCAATATTGGCAATCCACTTCTATCTTCATTAATATGTACCTGTTGATCAGCATATGGGCAGCATGAGAAATGGCAATGTGATATAAATCTCTTAAGGAGGTGTAAACTAATTCTTTTGCATTGAAATAAAAGTGAGTTATTTCCCTGCTAATACTTTCACAGTAGTATATTTTGTATTCATGTCTTTCCCATCTTGTTTCCAGACCATCTGAAAGGTGACATGTCCCATTAGTCCAGACTATTAGCAGTATTTCCAGGGATGATAGAAGTCGTAGCCCAAAAGATGATATGCTGGTAAAGACTAACCTGTTAGTTTGAATATTAAGCAGGCTTTGCCTTTATTTTGCATCTTCTAACATAAGAGCCTGTGTGTAACAAGTTACATTAATACGGTTGGCAGCATAATAAGCCAGATATTTAGACTGTATTAGGCATTTTTATTCACTTATCAGTCCTTCTCAAGCACCTGGAATAAACCAATATTGTTGTTTAATAATATTAAGCTATTGTCACAGGATGTAAACTGTTCTAAGTAAAGCTGCCTTTTGCAATTGACTGATGGTGTTTTTGTCATTGCTAATGATGTTCAAAAGGTGCTTCAGATGTTTTAGGATTGTACTCAAGGTGCCTATTGCTATTGATACTATCTTTGTTTTCTTTTGCCACAATCATTCTACTTGTATTTTGTGATTTTGTCCATTTGTTTCTCTTTTCCAAGTTCTGTCTCCAAATTCTGCCATGCCCACCATCCAGATACGTTTGGCTTTCTTAGTCATAATTGTTAAGTTTGGGGTATTATGTGGCTGGTGCTTGTCTGTTGGAATTCTATAGCTCCAGAATACTTTAGCTTTCTCTATTTTGTAATCCCACCCATTCATGTTTACAAGCAGATGTTATTGTTGCTAAGCAAGGCATTTGTTAATGACTTTTGCCACATTTTACGACCTTTCTTGCCACCGTTGTTAAGTAAATCACTGCAAGTGAATCACTTGTTAAGTTAGTGACATGGTTGTTAATTGAGTCTGGCTTCTCCATTAACTTTGCTTATTAGAAGGTCGCAAAAGATGATCCCAGGACATGGCAACTGTCATATATATATGAATCATTTGCCAAGTGCCTGAATTTTGATCATGTGACCATGGGAATGCTGCAGCAGTCATGTCAAAAACAGTCTTAAGTCAGTATTTTAGTGCCATTGTAACGTTGTATGGTCACTAAACGAACTGTTGCAAGTCAAGAGGACTATATCTGTATTTACACATTGTATGTGTTATTCTTGTCCGTGTTAAATGTGCCTCAGTTAAGTTCAGTTCATTATGAGAAATGATAGGCAAGCTTTTTACAATCTTAAATATATTTCCTGAACTGCAACCAGTGTTTGAAAGTTTGGCATTCTTGTAGTTTACTTTTATTTTTTACATTGCTAGAAATGCTTAAAATACTAGAAGAGGACTAGTTTAATGCCACTGTTGTTGGCCAGTGTAATTAGTAAGATTAGAAATTATAATATGGACTAGATGTTTTAGGTAAAAATCACATTAGGCTGCAGCTTCCCTGAAAACAGAAAATATATTATGGAAAGAACTCATTAGATCCTTTACCCATGATATGCTAGTTGTTGTTTTTTTTACAGAGACTGCTTATGTGGAAGAACATTCCAAAATGGTATCTTTTACTTGCATTTTGAAATATGTGATACTAGAGCTGAAATGTAATTAAAATGATTAGATTTAAAATGTAGTGGCTGGGAAAAAAATCTTTATTTGACTAATTTAATTTAAAACATCTGCATCCTGTATTTTTACTGTGCTATTCCCCCTTTGTTTTCACAGGAAGGTTGTGTTGATCATTGTGCGTTCCCTTATACTCCCACTTAACTTGTTAGCGTTTGCTTGCAATGTTCCCTGGCAATGGCATCGGCCTCTACATCCTGAAATTGGTTTTTTTTTTTCCTCCTGCAAATCTTGAGTTTGTTACTTTTATTTAAAAGTGACCCAGGAGTCTTTAATTCAACATACTTGTTCCAGAAATATGTTTTGAATCACTCTTAGACTTACCATTAGTTCAATGTCATGCCTGGTGCACAAGAGCCTTTTTCATACCAAGAAGGCCATATTATGAAGTAACATTATGGCACTTGGCCTCCTTCACGAGCTTGCCAGGCTTACCATCCGATCAGGCGCCAAAGTAGTGATTGCCTTTTAAGGCAAAGTATTGCTGTGAGAATGTGAAATAAAACCTTTTCCCCGGGCATGGAAAAAAACACTCTTCCTTCCTTCTCTTCCTAAATAAACTACCAGTGAGTTAAAAAAAAAAAAAGTATTTTGCTTTTCTTTGTATTACCTTCTTTTGGGAGTATTATTTCACTGGACCCACAATTAGCTCATGTTTAGAAAGGATAAGTTGGAAAATGATTTCTGGCTTATGCAGCTCAACAATGGAATTTGCCTTTGTGTTTTCTTTAGTGAATCTTCAGAAACATGTACTGGCCATAAGGTATTGAAAATATTTTATGTGTTTTCCTTGAAGAGAAAATCCTGAATAGCATGCTCACCTCTATCAATAGGAAACCTTGCAATAAAGCTTGCCTACCAAAAAAACAGTATACTCTTGCTTCTGGTACCAATAGTACTGGTATTTTTTTTTTCTGCCAAAATATTCAGTATGAAAATTCAGTGAATACATGCTTGTACACGCACTGGAATGTTTCTGGAATTTTTTATAAAACCAATTTTGTTTTTTAATAGACATAGTTTCTGTCTGGGAGACTGAAGGAAATAAAAAGCAAGTACAAGAATGACTAATGTGCAGATGTGGGTGGAAACCATTATTTTTTTTCATTGTTGCTTGCCTAATTAGAATAATAAAATGCCGGCAAAAATTAAAGAGCTGATGCACTTAAATTTATGAGTAATGGAATTATCTTTGCCTTGAAAGACAAACATAGCATTTTGAAAGGAAACAGAGGTGTTGACAATTATACTGAAGGAACCTTTGCCTCTAACCAATGTGTTTACCAAATATTTGTTCTGCTGTAGCTTTTTATGCAAAACATTACCCAGTTCAAATCCTTTTGAGCAAATATTTAAAAAAAAGGATATGAATCCCTTAAAGTGTTTTGATATTGAAGTATTTCAGCTTAGAGGTCTTTAAAATGCTTGCCTAGAAATATCAGTAATTTTAACTGCTTTCAGAAGTGCACAACTTTTCAGGCCAAAGAGAGATTTGGCTTTTAAGTGGTAATGCTGGAGACTGAATTCCAGAAATGGGGAGAGTCAGATGAGTGAAAGAGGTGGAGACATGATAATACTAAACTTGACTGAATATTTAAATTAAATGTAATAAATGCAGATAATATGACTATTTCCTCTCCATTTGTTTTTGTTTTTTTTTAACTTGGCCACAACTTGAAGAAGGGTTTGAAGTGGTGGTAGATGACTATGGGTTATTTGGAATGTTTACTTTATTACATCAAATGTTTACAACTATTAACACTTATTACTTTGTCTCATATCATTATTGTAAGAAAAATAATGGATTCATTTTGTGGTTAATGGGAGAGATATTTCCTGTTGTTTAATTATTCAGTCACTTCTGACTCTTCATGATCTGATGAACATCAGTTCACCAGACTACTTGTAAACCCATGGATAAGATATCAGTACCTAGAGATCATATCTTCTCTGGAGTCTTTTTTTAATTGCCTTTGACTTTATCAAATATCCAGGGTCTTTTTCAATGACTCTGGGTTCCCTCTTTGTCCAAAATATTTAAGTTTTACTTTAATTTCATTGAGTCCTGTTTTGGGTAGAAAGGGAAGCTTTTACTGTTGCTTTTTTCTTTCGTTAAGGGTGTGGAGAATAAAAGAAAGTCTAGGCAGATGGAGTGAAAAACAGAATGAGCAGTGGATGAAGGCTTTAGGAAACTGTGCATGTATCTTAGGAATGGAATGTATTGTATACATTATTAGAAGGGGAAGAGATCAAGTTTGGTGTGGAACCAGAAAGGCTGCTAGCCCTGGAACTAGAGATACAGGCTGAGGGGGTGTGCTCTATATTTTCAACATGTATATAAATCAATTACCCAAATATGTTGCTATGGCTTTCTGACTGAGAGCTTGCTCAAGAGCTTCAAAGAAAACATTGATAGTAGTGGTTCTGAGCTTGGTTGTTTACTTGAAGGAAGTTTCACTCTGTATAGTGTATGTATATTCCCTTATATTGGAATATATTAATAGGTTGAAAAATGGCAACCGATGCTTCTCACCAGTGGTGGGATTCAAATATGTGAACAACCAGTTCTCTTTGTGGATGCTGCTTCCGGAGGTTCATTCTGGGCCTGGGCAACAAAAAATTAGCTACCAATTCGGCCGAAGTTGTGCGAACTGGCTTAATCCCACCACTGCTTTTCACTGAAATTAGTTTTAATATTTAATAATGTTTCATATTATTAAACAACATCTGCCTATCCCAAGTCCTTGAGAAGGACTCATTGGATGGACAAAAAAGAGCCCGATCCAGTCTCCACATGTGTGACAACAAAACTATCTTGCTTGCCCTCTAGCCAAACCACCCTGTTGTGTCTCTTTTACTCTCTGTCCCATATTTCTTCTCCATTTGTCATCCTGGAGCGTTCCCATTTTCAGATACTGCAAGTATTCTCAATTGATTTCTACACTACCATAGATCTAAATATACTGATAGGTGTGATTTCCCCATTTCTTTCACAGAACAGTCACAGAACAATTGCTCAATAGGAAAGAAAAAACTCATATGAATTTGCACAATTATTTGGTTGAAAAGAGCTCAGATTCTATATGCATTGTAACCCCTCATTTAATTTAATCAACTCCAGGATCAGTCCATAATCATGGACAGTGTTTTTCTGGAGATTGTTTGAAGTGATAGTACTGATAAGTGGAGATAATTAACACTTTAGATCAGTTTATTGCCAGTCAAATATTTAAATCATTTCATTATTGCAAAAGAAATTTAGATTGCTTAACATTGTGAAATGACAGTATATTACATTAAAATATTTCTTGATTTCACAAGTTGGTTTAGAGGCAGTAGCAGCTAAACTCCCCAATTATTGTCTATATTGGAGTTTCTGTATAAACACTTAAAGGTTATTGCTAAGGTGAATATTAGTTAAAAATCTTATTTTAACAAATTGATTACTAATCTTAAAGAATATGAAGAATTCTTTCTAGCTCAACAAAGATTTTTTTTTATTGATTTCTTTTTCCCTCAGAGAAAAATGGGCAGTCTACTTTACTATGCTGAAAATGTGAAATGGGTGAAGGGACACGTACTCATGTGATATTAGTTTGTCCTGCTATTGCCACATTTTGGTTTAATATCCATAATTGTTTGAAACAATCAATACAATGTAAAGATATGAAAATATGTAAAGATAATGAATTATCTATTAAAATTTTGGATTGTATCAAGGGTTATGGCTTTGAGAATATAAAAAAATAATCTGTAGTGTTAAAAAAGACAGTGTAACCGCCGATTTTCAAATTTGGATTGCCAGTATGTATTTTATTTCTGTATTAATTGATTTTTGATTAATATAATGGACCAAGTGATCAGTTATATTCTATGTAGTCAGGGTTTAATATTATGTGTAAAATAGGGACTAAAAGATTTTTCATATGTAATATATTTTTTTCTTTCATTTCATCTATCCATCATAAAACAGTAAAAAGACTTGATGGATGCAGGGCAAAAGTAAGTGATAGAACTATTAAGTGTCAGTCAGGATACTTCAGCAGCCATATTTTTAAAAACTCTTAGAAAATCAAATATATCACTGAGGAAGACAGAATTGTCAGAGGTGCAGTTGGGACTGGGATTTCAAGCTATTATCTCATTTTCTGCTGAAATGGCAAGAAATAATCCTTTTGTTTCTTAGTAGTTGACCACTGAAAATGCACAATAGGATTTCTGAAACCATATAAGCATTTACATGTAGCCTGAGGACTGCAAGTTTCGTATCCTCTTTGATGAATATATCTTAGAAACAAATAAACATGAAACCTAAGCTCTAATAGTGATGTGATTAGGTATAAATCTGAGGTAATTATAAAGCATTATGAATATGATAAGATGTATGGTATTTGTCTTACAGCTAACATTTCTCCAGATATATCTAAGCTGACATTTTCACAATACTTCATGTGTGTTTGTAATAAATTAAACAGGATGATTTATAAAACTGGTGTATATCATTAATGGTGCAATTGAAGGTGGCATGTCACAGTGTTTTGGGTGACTTCCCAGCATTCATCCACACCTGACAATAGCTATTCTGAAAAACTATTCTGCCCCATTCTCATGTGGCCATGTTCAAATAAGGTATGCTCTTGCGCGGCTTCTGGAATCTCTGGAAATCGTATGACAACATGTTTGGAAGCTACAGAAGCCATGGAAGAGCATTTGCTAAAGCTGCTTTAAAAATTATGGGCTTGTGAGATCTGGAATTGCCTTGGGCCTGTCAACAGAGAACATTGCCTGAAAATAAATGACACATGGCAGATCCTGGGATCATATGCATGAGTAAACTGCATTTTTAAAAAAAGGTAAATATATATAGAAATAATTGTTTCTCTTTTGTTGGGCAGAGTGGGGGCTATAACACACAAGCAGAGTCAAGTTAGGCATTTTCCAAATCTCCCAGAATGTAACTAAGCCATCACTGTCACCTTGTTATCCAAGACTTCAGTAAGTCTAGTAGTCTTAATAATACTAGATGTAACAATATATTCTCAGCCAGTTTTTTTCCATAAATACTACACTATGCCATGCCATTCCACACCACACCACACCACAAGGTTTTTATTTTTATTTTGTATAACACTTAATTAAACAAGAAAATCATCGGAAAATCCCACAATCATGTTTTCAAATTTGCTAAAATCAATCAAAAAGACATGCTGTTCTTGTGACAGCAATAGTGTTCATTATTAAACCTTCATTTCTTTCTGTGGTTGACAAATTGACAAGCAACATTTTGTGTCCACCATCTTTTTTTTTTTTCAGACGTGAAAGTTTATATAGGAAACAAGGCTCAGCTTTGTGTTTGATTCTCTCTTGAAGATAACCATTGGTGTTCTGAGGAAAATTACTTTTGTGCATGTTTTCCTACTTGATTTAATTCCTAAATATTTTGACCCCCCCAAAGCACAAAATCCACAATAGGGTCTCATCAGAATGTTATGCCTCTATGCATCATATTTAATACTTTGTGCTGTGATGCTAGTTGTTTTCTAGAAACCAGCCAAAAGTGACTGTAGTAATATTTGAACATTATGCTAAGTTACTGTATCATGGTTTATTGAATACATCACAGTAAGATAAACTATGTAATAGAAATCATAGTGGTTGGGTTCATCGGACTTGTTAAGCAAACCCAGCCAAATCCATTATGATTTAATTAATATGTGAGTATAACTGTATTGAATTATGTAACTAGATAGCATTGTTCCACACCATCTAGAATTTCTAGCATTTTTTGTTCTGTGCTGTAGCTTATTAAATTTGTTAAATTTTCATCAACAGGTTGATGGTAGAATTTATTATGAGAACTCTCTTCAACTTGGTGGTCATAAGATGTTTTAAAACCTATTATATTTTTCCATTAGTCACATAGATAAGAATTTATGGTGGAAAAGTTGGAGGACATCAGACTGGGGAAAGTTTTATTATGATTTTACAGAATTTCTAGTTTTATAACACTCCATCTGGTAACTTTCCTGATCATTACCTGAAGTATGTGCATATGTGTGTATACACCCCCGCCCCCTTCAAAGCAGTCTTGATTTGATTACATGGACAGCTCTGTGCAGTTACCTTGACAATGGTTTTTGGGGAATGGTTTTGCCATTATTTTCTTCCTAGGGCTGAGAGAGAATGACTGGCCCAAAGTCACCTAACTGGCTTTGGGCATAAGGACTCACAATTTCCCAGTTTCTAGTCTGATACTTTACTACTACACGAAACTAGTTCTTGAAGTACATCAAGAAATAAGTACATTTCTTATTACTTATCCTTGAGTATGTCTGGAACTTAGAGGGCACTGGGGAATAAAGAAAAAATACTAATCTCCATAGGTTTGATTTGGTTTCATGGTCCCCTCAAATTGGACAACTTTGTCTATTTACCCTAGGATTGAACTCAGAATTTCTGTTGCTAAGTGAGACATTTGTTAAGTGAGTTTTGCCTCATTTTATGATCTTTCTTGCCACCGTTGTTAAATGAATCACTGCAGTTAAGTTAGTAACATGGTTGTTAAGTGAATCTGGCTTCTGCACTGACTTTGCTTGTCAGAAAGTCGCAAAAGGTGATCACATGAGCTTGGGACAGTGCAACTGTCATAAATATGAATCATTTGCCAAGTGCCTGAATTTTGATCACGTGACCACAGGGATGCTGCAATGTTCATAAGGTCACTTTTTTCAACGTTGTTATAACTTCAGCTAGTCACTAAATGAACTGTTGTAAGTTGACAACTAACTAGTTTATTCTGGAACTGTCTATTTCTATTTGTTACATGGCTAAGTTTTAAAGCTTTGTACTTTGCAAAATGATTGGATGAGAAGACATGGCATTATAATTTGCTATTTTCATTTGTGTTTCCAGGAAAATAACAAACATACTTGATACCTGGATTGCAGTTTGATATTTATATGCATTCCAAAGGGTGACTAGATTGCCAAATTCAAAGTTAAAAGATAAGATACAGTTTGGAACTATGGCTTGTAAAATGGATTGTTCATCTTGTTTTATATGCAGCTTGACATTTGAAATAAAGAACATCACCACTGAAAGTAAAGGCCATCTGGCAAACTTAAATAGTAAATAAGACTAGATAGTCAATTGAAACAAAGACTATAATCACCTACTGTTAATAGAATTATGATTTATATAACTAGGTATATGAGACCCCTGTTAACCTCCTCTGATCAGTCATCTTTATTGTGCATACTCCTAGCTCTTGATGAATGATAGCACAAAACTATATGTAATTTTATTTAAACAAAATTTATAATTTTATTTTGACTACAGTGGTACAGTTGATCCTGAACGCAGTTCATTTCTAATTTACTTGATTTGGCTGAAAGATTCACAGAAGATATGGGGCTTACATTTCTAATGTTTATAGTTTTCTTCTGTAGAATCTTCTGGCTGTTTAGCTGTTTTTTTGTAGTTGCACACATAGTTAAATACATTTATATGTTTGTCCTTGTATATAGAATATTCATTTAAATCAGGACAATCTTCCTCTCATATAAGATAATTAATTACTTAATCCCTCCCGCCTTTACATTTTCTGCACACCATAAAAGAAAATACATTCTTCTAAAGAGGTATTTAGCTGTGCTTGGGATTTTTACAGTTGATAGGATATGGGTGTGAGCTTTATTCCTTGATATTACTTTCCAAGTACAAAATAATGTATTCCATCTGTGCAACTCAACCAGGTGTGTTTGGAAGTTAGTTTGCAAGGTTTCAACATCACCAAACTTTAAAAACCATCAAGGCTAATCTAAGAAGTGAAGTGTTAATGATGCTTGGGAAAAGGTTTTTGGAACCTAGTTATTAACTACTGGTTGAGATTTATTATAATAACTGTTTAGGCCTGCTATTTATAAGATGTTGTTGTTGTTAATTATTGAGATCATAGCTACCTACAATTAATTTTATAAAGATGTGTGAACTAGAATTAAGTTATTCATTAGCATTTTGACTTTGCAAATGTTTCAACCCATAGACACTTCAGACATAACACTATCACTCTAAGGGATTGTATTTTGAGAGACTTTTTTGAAAAATGAATTTTCTTATAGATTTTAAAAAATAAGATTATAGAGTAAAAATAATAAGATGAACCTAGTAGTTAAAGTATACAAACTAGCTGCAAGTAGGAAGCAATTTTCTTGCCCTCATACAGAAATGGGCAATCTTTTTGTTTCAGAACCTACAACTCATCCCATCCCCTGATTAGATATAAGATAGTATTCAGTGATGCAATAAAATCAAAAGGCAGTGGGAAGTGGAAGGGAAGTGGATGTCTGAGTTCTATCTCCCAGAATCTTTATATGTCTTTTTCCACCCTCAGCCTCAAAGATGAAATTTGCTTGGAAGTCATCTGTCAGGCATCCTCTTCTCTGAGACAAGCACAATAAAATTAAGAACAAAATTTGGCCATGTGCTTGGAGAGTTTGTCCAAATGAGAAGCTGGTAGGAGCTTTTGTGAACAGCAAAATAACAACCCTGAGGCTCACAGAGAGCTTCCATGAAGAGGATGCTTTATGTCAGGGATCTTCAAATTTGGCCCTTTTATGACTTGTGGACTTGAAGTCCCAGAATTACTCAGCCAGTGTGCCTGGCTGAGGAATTCTGGGAGTTGAAATATACATTTTCACATTTTGTTTCTCCCGGTTACAGTAGTTGAGTTTTATTTCCGTACAGACTGTAAGAGATTTAAAGTGATTTTTGAGGCACCCAAAAAGAAAAGCCTACCTGTAAACTGAATGCTAACTGACATTTAAGCCTCATGAAATAGACTTTGCATGAAACAGGCTTTTCATGGCCTCTTTACTCTGTATTCTGTATTTGTAATGGAAGGAATACAGATTAATCAGGTACTGGTAGAAAGAATATCTTGTGCTGCAGAAGCGAGCATAGATGTTGCTAGATGATTTGTGAAAAATTTTAGTGTGGATAGTTTGATTGTTTTGCCCAGCACATTTATGTTTACAAATAGGAGCCAGGAGTTTGCAGAATTGAAAAGTAGCCTGGATTTCAAACAGCTGCCCAGCCCTGCACTGAAGAACTTGAGAGTTATAAAATATGAACTTTCTGCTGATTTGTAAAACACACTTTCAGCTCTTTCACATATGTTATTTCCCCATATATCTTCAGCATGGTTTTCTAAGGAAAGTGGAATGGACGTATTTTATTACCTTCTAGGATGCTCATATGATAGATATCATGATGTCACATGATGTCATGTTAAAAAGAAACCTAGATCTCCAAATATGCTGCTTATGTGCACCATTGGGCCGATGGATACTTCCTTCAGAATTCAAGTTGGCATGCTACAGAGTATTGACCTTCAGCATCACCATAGACATTTTCTGGAAATAGGAATGGTAACTGTCTGCACCTCAGTTTTTTGTTTATAACTGTGCCCACTTGCTCTCTAAAAGATGAAAGAAAATTGGAAGGGTAGGTGGTTTTTAGACTGTTGAAGGGGAGCAAAGAACAACATCCGTGGTTTGCCTGCTAGCTGATGGTATTTTATGAATATTCCGAAAATCTCAAATGTGCCTCCCTAAATAGTTGAGCCCTTTGGATGCTTTATGTTGAGTTGTCAAGCTGAAAACAGATAGCTCAGCAAATTACATGCATTCTCAGTAAGCAGTTTAATATTAATTATATAACCAGTCATGTTTTGTTTATTTTTAATTTCAAGCTCTTTGCTTCCTAAAATACCTCCCTGACTGATTGTGTGCTTATCTTATGAAGGCTGTTGGTTTCTTGATGTAATAATGTCTTCTTTGTCCTCTTCCCTTCTTCTTTGTGGATATTTGTTCTTGCCTAAAAGATACAATTTATTTTTTTCAATCTCACCTTTGAAGTAGCAACAGTCTTCCATCTTAAATGAGGAAACGTAACAATATCAATTGTTAACCACAGGAAAAGAGTGGTGCCCCTTTCTGTGGTTGCTACGGTCAATAAGTCGACTGTAATAATTTGAAGTAGACTGTATAATTTTTCCCCATCCAGGAGGATCAAATTCCTGCTTATCCTGCTTAGTAAATAGTACCAATCCAGCTGAAATGAGGCACTTCACCTGAAGCTAGCGAAGAAAGTAAACTAATCCAAGTTTACTTGTAGTTTACTTCAATCCAAAGAGAAATCTTATTAAACAATCTCTTTGAATGTGGCAAAAATGGTCCATGTTTGTACAGTGTGCCTTTAAACTTTACCCAAAGTTGGATATATAGAATCATGAAATTAAAAGGATGCTCAAAGGTCACTGAGCTTAACCTTTTACTGGAGCAAGAAATCCATTATGATTACATCTCAACCTGAGGACTCTGTAATATTAACTCCATCTCACTCAAGTAATGGCAATTTTGGCAAATATTTTTAAGACTACTGTATTCTTTGTTCTTTGTCTATTCTGTAGCTTTTCAAATCCTTTTCTATGATGAGATTTTCCTTAAAGAACATACCACACAACTCTAGCCAGTTTGTCTGCAGTTTTCAAGAGGTTTAACAAGACTTTCTTTGGAATGAGACAAACACAGGGTGGTGTGCTTTCTTGGCTAGCTTGAGGCAAAGTGCTTTGTTTCAACTGGATTTGTACTGTTTACTAGTTGGACAAATGGATCCATGATTGCAGCTGGACACTGCACAAGAAGCGGTCAGTCCGATGGCCTCCAATGATTATAGTTAGCTAGACTAAGAAATAAAGATTCAGGTTTTTCACAAGTGCACAAATCTCCACATTCTTTTTTGCTGAATAGTATTTGTCATTTGAATCATGACTCTGATTGAACGGAGGCCAGAGGAAAAACACGAGCCTGACTCGATGGGAGTCAGCCTGGGAATCTGAGCTTTACAGCCTTGAAGTATCTGGAGAAAAAATGAGATGTAAATGAAAAGAAAGAAATTTAAGAATCAGAATCTCACTTCATTGAATGTAAAATAACAACAACAAAAAAAGCCAGTAGTATAACAACAGTGACTCTTACAAGGGCATGGGACTTAGAGATTTATTTTAATATAATTCAGAGTCAAGAAACAAATACAACATAATTGAAATGAAGCTTTTGAAGTTCCATATAACTTTTTTGAATTTTTCACAGCAGCTTATCAATATTGACAAACTGTTAGTGACCAAATTATTCTGTGTATTTGACAATCCAGAATGCCAGCTGGGTGATTCATTAACAATATGGATAGCTTCAGATTTTTGAAGCTGCTCTCTTCTAGACTGAACATATGAATTACAGAACACAGCATTAATTGATCTTCTGGCAGAGGGAGGCTTCAATAAAATAGATTGTTCATGAAACATGAACCGGATGAAAGGAAACTATTTGTCAACAATGTACATATATGTAGCTATATATTATTGGGATATATATATTAGGAACTATACAAGAACTATAAATAGAACAAAACAGAATGGAAGGGACCTTGGATGTCTTCTACTCCAACTCCCTGCTCAGGTAGGAAACCCTATATGTCAATCCAGATAAGGGGCTGTCCAGCCTCTTCTTAAAAGCCTCCAGTGATGGAGCATCCACAATTTCTGAAGGCGGCAAGCCATTCCACTGGTTAATTGTTCTCACTGTTAAGAGATTTCTCCTTAGTTTTAGGTTGCTTCTCTCCTTCATTAGTAAAACAAAACTTCATTATCTTATTATTTGAAATAATTATTTATTATTATTATTATTATTTATTAAATTTCTATGCCGCCCTATTCCGGGAACTCAGGGCGGCTTACAGCATAAATAGAAATCCAATACAAACTAAATAGTACATTTATAAAAATAAATATATAAAAAGAAGAACCCCTAAATTAAGAACCATTCATTCAGCAAACATACACACAGACATACACTGGCTAGGGGCAAGATTTCAACCGCCCCAGGCCTGCCGGCAGAGATGGGTCTTTAGTAGTTTACGAAAGGCGGAGAGGGTGGGGGCGATACGGATCTCCGGGGGGAGTTGATTCCAGAGGGCCGGGGCCGCAACAGAAAAGGCCCTTCCCCTAGGCCCCGCCAGGCGACACTGTCTAGCCGACGGGACCTGGAGAAGGCCGACTCTCTAATAAAAGTTCACCTTGGACTCCTTTCCTATTGTATAAAATTCAACTCCCAGAATTCTCAGAACACCAGCAAAAAACCTCTTGATTAAGAGTTTTGGAAGTTGAAGATATTATTTTACATTTTTTGGATTATGGAAGTACAGACATAAAGGGTTTTTTTTCTTTTTTCTTTTCAGAAGAGTAGAATGAAAATTGGGGATTGGAAATTGCAAAGTAAGGGATTGCTGTTTCCTTAATCATGCACAAAAAGAACCATATGACATTATGGTGTGATTGTAGCACTGGCAAATATTTCCAAGAAATGTTTCAGAGAAACATTTAAAAACTTCAGGCTAAGTTGGAGAAAGCGTAAGTTTAGATAACCCACATTTCTGATTTTAATCCATGAATCTATTTTTTTCTCCTTTTCTTTTGCAGGAAATCCAAGGGAAAACCAAATGGTAAAAAGCCTGCAACAGAAGAAAAGAAACTATATCTTGAACCAGAATATACAAAGTCCAGGATTACTGACTTTGAATTCAAAGAATTAGTTATATTACCACGTGAAATAGATCTTAATGAGTGGCTAGCTAGCAACAGTAAGTATTATGAAATTTGCAACAACTGAACATTGCGCTGGTTGTCTTTCATAATCAAAGATGTTCCTAAGTAAAGGAGTAGATAAAAGCAAGCTGTTAATGTTCAGCAAAAGGCAAATAATCTGCATTCAGTTTGATATTTATATAAAAAGATACTGTATTCAGAGTTTTGAAACAAAATCTTTTGGATTTGGCTCATTTGTTCAGTGCTGGGGATGGCATAGGTTGTCATGTTTCTATGGATTCTTTTCAGCTCATAGATCTCAAAGATATGGACAAGAGAGAGCCACCACTTGCCTGCCAATGTTTGTCTTCCCCATCCCACCCACCTCCAGCAGATTAAATCAGCTGCTTTTGGATTGGACCCATGAAAAAATAAAAATGCTCAATACCTCCTTCCATGTGAGATGTGTTCTTTTTCACTTTCAGAGGTGGTTCTTAGACTGACCGAAATCTGGCAATCCTTTCCCTAATACGTTCAGATTATACCACTTTCACAAGAAACAAAGCCTTTTTCCCCCATCCAAAAGCATGAGAAAATTAAGGAGAGTCTTGCTTCCTGGCAGCTAGCTGGAAAAGGACCTTTCTGAAATCCAAGCTTGGATGTCTGCTTGGATTTCGAGAGCGATCCTTTTCAGCCAGTCCTTTTGAGAGTGAAAGAGCTGCTTTGCAAAGCGTCTATGGAGATTCTCAATCATCCAGGTCATGGTTGTCCCAAAGGTGCTTTAAAAAAAGCAACTGAATTTTCTTAGTTTTTTTCCTTGGAAATATTTCGCTTCTTCTTCAAGAAGCTTCTTTTTGAACTGAAGAATGTGAGGAGCCTTCCACTAGCTGGTGAGAGCAGCACGGGTGGGAGCCTGTTTGTACACGTGTAAATGAATCTTGTGATATGTGGGGGGGAGGGTAGTAGTGTGTGGAGAGAGGGCAGCTGGGGATTTTGCTGGTGTTGAGAGATTTCCCTCCCAGGGATGCTTGGCGAGGCCAATGGGAAGTGCCTGGTCCCTGGTCTTGGTTTTGGAGATGAGGTTGCCATGGGAGTGGAGGAGCATCATGGAGAGGTATTGTGCGAGACCAGGAGTGGGCCATTCACTGGGAACACAGAATAATTGTCTTATACTAGTTTCATATTCCAGTTCTTAATGTCTATCAGTTATGTGTGCTCCCGGAACAGCACATATAGTATTATACCTCTGGCCCGCAAGCTTCATTGGCTTCTGAGTTCAATTCAAGGTGCTGCGCCCACCCCAGCTCCAGCAATGCAAAAAAAGTTGCGATAGGTCACAATACATCACGTGACACGGCAAGTTTGACACCCGTGATGTAGAGTAATAATGGAAACTTTGGTGTTCTTTTGTCTTTCAGCAACAACGTTCTTCCACCATATTAATTTACAGTATAGTACCATCTCCGAATTCTGTACAGGAGAGTCATGTCAGACTATGGCAGTATGCAATACGTAAGTCATAGTCTTTTTGTTGTATTTTGATGGCATGAATGTTTCTTCTTTTCCAATTGAGGGATGAAAAACAATTGTCTCTCTGAGGCTGTTTTTAAAAGCAATACATTCATTCTTCAGAGTGTTAAAAACGCATTACTTTATCATTACTCTTGAAAGAAGAAAATGCTGTTGTCACTGGACTTCAGATAGTGTTAATAAAAGGTAAATCTACCTAGCAGGCATTTAAATTTGCAGGTGGATATTTCACTATTTGCATCCACCTTTCTAGTTTGGTGTTCCTAAGGACAGATATACTGGTAATAAATATGGGGTGGTGTTCCAAAAATGTTTCAAAACACATTAACATTTTAAAAAGAGATCAATCAATTCAGAAGACTAAAATGGAACTTCCTGTTACATGACATTTCATTTGGATTCAAGAGATTAGAATACTCACTTAGGAATGACATCCACATTTCCAGCATGGGAGGGGCAGAGCACAACAGCATAGAAAATTTCTTACCTGAATCAGCCTACATTATTTTTCCCCTCTTATTATGATCCTTGTAGTCACTTTCTGTCACTGAAAAAATATTTCCAAGTCCTACCCATTTTAGCCTATCCTTCGTTCTGTGGAGGTTTGTTTGTTTGTTGTTTGTATTAGGTTGCAGTTCTGTATTCATATAAACTTTCTTCATATATCAATTCAAACTTCAGTCAGTCCCTTGACTTAGCTGTTTGTTGATTTCAACATTTCATACTAATGATCTTTCTGACTCAGTTGTTTACTATTTCCTCTTCCTGCCTGCTTCAGATTTCAGATATACTCTTCTATATATTGGTTTAGGTACTGTTGTGATCTAGTTTTCATTAACAACTACTCTCTCTATATCCTTACTATAGAACTACTTCTTTTAACCCATAATTTTTAAATTACCTGCTACTTGATTCAGGCCATACATTGGTTCAGTGAGGTTTTTGAGAGTGCTGCCTATATTGCACTTTCTATGGGCTGGGGCTGAGCAGTCTCTCTTTTGGAACATAACTCAATCACATAAACTAACTTTTTACTTATTGTATTCACTAAGGATCACTAAAAATCTGTAAAAATCATAATTTTACTTATTCCTGTAAATACTAATTCCCCAACGTTTCCATTTCTTATACCATAGTTAAAAAATGAATCACTTTTCCATTGCAAAGCATTGAATTATTGAAGTCATATATGGCAATTTCACAGAGTTCTACACCATGTATAGATTATTTTTAAAAAATTTGGTCAGAGGACAACAATATTTACAAATCTTATTTTGAGACCCCTTCACTTCATAAACATAAGTAGTTAAATCAAAGGATATAGGCAGTTACCATTCTTGTCCAAAAATCCATACCTAACTTAAAAAATAGATTGTAAACAACAACAACAACAACAACAACAATAATAATAATAATAATATAATTGGAAGGGACCTTGGAGGTCTTCTAGGTCTCCTTCTCAGGTAGAAAACTCTATACCATTTCAGTCAAATGGTTGTCCAGTCTCTCCTTAAAAACCTCCAGTGTTGGAGCATTCACAATTTCCCAAGGTACGTTATTCCACTGATTAATTGTTCTAACTGTCAGGAAATTTCTCCTTAGTTCTAGGTTAGTTCTCTCTTTGATTAGTTTCCATCCATTGTCCTGCCTTCAGGTGCTTTGGAGAATAGCTTGACTCCCTCTTCTTTGTGGCAGCCCCTGAGATATTGGAACACTGCTATCATGTCACTCCTAGTCCTTCATTTCATTAAGCTAGACATACCCAATTCCAGTAACCGTTCTTTATATATTTTAGCCTCCAGTCCCCTAATCATCTTTGTTGCTCTTCTCTGTACTCTTTCTAGAGTCTCAACATCTTTTTTACATTGTGGTAACCAAAACTGGATGCAGTATTCCAAGTGTGGCCTTACCAAGGTGTTATAAAGAGGTATTAACACTTCACGTGATCTTGATTCTATCCCTCTGTTAATGCAGCCTAACACTCTGTTGGAGTAGAATTGATCATTTAGTACAATTAACACAAAATGATAAAAAATTAACTGTTCTTTTAAATTACCGGTAGTCATAAAACTCCCAAATAAACCACAATTTAGCTTCAATATTGGATTTCAATCCCATAGTTTTCAGTTGTGTAGCTTCAAAATACTTCTTGAGGTTGAAGATATCTAGTCAAAATAATCTGCTCTAAAAACAAAATCTTGATTTTTTTTACCTAAATGTATGAAAGCAAATTTTGGGTGGAGTTGAAAGAACCTGAAATAATTACCACTTTGATAATAAAGATATCTTGAAAGCAATAATACTCCAAAGTACAAAATCTTAATTCCACTCCAAGTTCTGACTTTTTTTTGTTGAGCCATTTGATGACTAACACATAATTCCTTTTATTTACCTACGTAAGTAGTTAGTAATTTTAATTTCCAAATGGGTAAATTGCTTTTAAAATTTTGAGTTCATACAATTTATTATCACTCTAGTATTTAAGCCTATATTAAAACATCAAAACATAAACATTTTGAATAATTAAGCTTTCTTGAATTGATAGGCAAAAGTTATGGTTAAAGCTATACATTTACAAAAAGATTAATAAAATGCTCCTTCCATTAATCTTCAAACATTTAATTACTTGCACTAAAAACTCCATTGTTGATCTAAACAATAATGGTGAAAGTGGCCAACTGTTGTTGATACTTCTATTTATTGTAAAATATTCAGTACTTTAGCCAGAGATTTACTTTAAAATTGTTACTTTATTTATTTATTGGTTTTATAAATTGCTGAAATCTCTCTAGTTCTTGAGTGGCATACATCTATAAACCAGATTAAAAGCAAACATATACAATAAAAATAAAAACATATTCAAGACCCCTTCAAACCCTTAATATTTGAGTCATATACTGCATGTGAGGCATACAAAAATAGAACAAATAAAAATAAACACAGACCATCATAGATTACTGTTTTAATTAATTTAAACAAATAAGGCTATTGGAGTTAATCAAATAATTCAAAAATATTTAATGTTAAAATGGGTTTTACAGCATTTCCCATGCAAACTACAGTTAAACATTCTTCTAACTGCACTAGCTATTTCTTTACTTTTATTACAGGTATTGTAGCCAAATAAATTAAACAAAATAAGTGGCATGATTATTAACCAGCAACAGAAATAGTATGGTATTATTTTCATAGAAGTCTGCAGTCATCAAGCAAAATATATGTAACACTTAGAGAACATGCTTAAATTTTGTCTGCATGAATCTCCTTTTTGTTTAGGTTCAGCAGCGTTTCTATGAGCTTTTGCTCATTGCTTAATAAATAACATTCTCTGCAACTAGAGATATCTTTGTAGCACAAATTAAGTACTACCGTGTTTCCCTGAAAATAAAACCCGCCCTTATTATTTATTTATTTATTTATTTATTTTGCCTCCAAAAGAGGCACCAGGTCTTATTTTCGGGGGGGGTGTGTCTTTTCCACTCACCTCACGGCGGTAGCACCAGAAAGGCCTCTGACTGTGAAATGGAGGCTGGAGCTCCATTGTCAGTTGCAGAATGAAGCTGCTTCTTCAGCCGCAGAAGAAGTGGGGCGGCAAGGCAGGGCAAGTGTCGATCCATGGGAGGCCTGGCTGCAGTGGTAAGCTCCACACCCAGCCCACTCCTGTCCTAGCTTGATTTTTAGGCATGCGCCTCGCCCCAAAACTAGAGGTTATGTTTGGGGTAGAGCTTATATTAGGCCCACCTCTAAAAATCAAGCTATGGCTTATTTTCAAAGTAGGTCTTACTTTCAGGGAAACACCGTATTAGAACAATAGCTGTGTGTCTGTTGGGTCTGCCACTGGCTGACCTTTTCCATATTTGTTCTATGGTAGAATAATAAAAAATCATATGGCAGGAATGTTTGTTTCTGTGTCTGTTTAGCTATTACTACACTGTACTAGGAAGCTTCTCTATAGATGGTCGTTTCTTAAGGATATGCCTTTAGTCTTTAAGACTATCACTCCATTTTATTCCAATTTTTGTGGCTAGCTTGTTTATTGTGAATAGAGACTTAAGACTTGCCAATCTGAGCAGCAGTTTTGAGATTGCCTAGAGATAGTTGTCAAAGTTTAATGTTTAACCTCTTCTTTTGTTTCTTTGCTAAAATGGGCACTTCCCCTATTGATTGTATGAAGCAAGATTTTCCTGTTGCTACTGTTTTCTCTTTGGCCTTTGATCCTTTTAAAAACTTTTCAAATGGAATGTATTTTCTTCAGTTCATGGCTGTTTAAAAGTACATAAAACACAACTTAAATCCTCTTTTGAATACTATGAAAACATCTCATAGTCTAACCCTTTCTGAAAATGGTTGCGTGCAAGGTACCATTTTTGTGCTCTGAGCCAATGTTTGTTAACATATACTCACAGAAAACAGTTTGTTTGTACACAGAGGAATCCTTTACAAAATGAGGGTAGTAGGCTTAAGCCTAAGTTTTTATAAAGATATAAAATGTCAGTTTCATCTTTTTTTTATAAAGATATAAAATGTCAGTTTCATCTTTTTCTACACAGAAAAGCTTCTCTCCCCACCCTCTATTTATCAAAGATAGAGATATGTAAAATAAATTATGCTGGGTCAGAGAGAGCACCAGAACACCTAGAAAAGCAGACCAACCAAAGTACAGAGGCCTCTCACTTGTATTCTAAAACATTCAGAAAGAAAAAGCCTTTCAGAAGGTTAGGAAGTGTTTGGATCCTGGACAGTGTTTGGAGGAAGTGGGTTTTTTAAAAAATAAAATAAATATCATCAAGAGTCAAATTCTTCTTGTCTAACAAGAATGAGAGTTGTTGTTGTTGTCATTTAGATAGAAGCATTTTGAAGTCAGGTTAGACTCCATGGACAGAATATCTGAAACTGACAAAATTTCATTAGTGATAATACAGACTGGTAATTTATGTTGCTTCATGCAATAAGTTTCTCACTAAACAATGGTAAAAATAGTAACAGTATAAATCGGCTGTTTTCAGCTTGGTGCTCTTCAATTAGAATTATTACTATACATTTTTCTAGCCAGAATTGCCCATTAATGGTCTTCCTGGCTGGGAGATATCTAGTGGGGTCAAGGTTAGGCTGGCTGAAGTTAATTGAATACCAAAATTGATGATAAACCTCACAATGAATGAAGTTGTGTAGCTTATTCCTTGAATGTGAAGGACATTAAATTTAAAATCCCATTTGTAGAATTTATACAGTTTAATTTTTTTCTAGGAGCTTAGGTCATTGTTCATAGCACTCCATCTTCTATGATTTTTTTTCTCCACAAGAACCACCTCTGGGACAGGTGGGACTGAGGGCAAAGACACTCAGTGAGCTTCCATGGCTGGCTTGGAACAGGGGCGTCAAGTTCAACTTCTTAACCACCGCCCTGCTCTGACTCTGCAAATAATAATACACCTATGACAATTAAGTATGTGTCATATATTTTCCCTCAACAGTGTAGGACTTCATTGAATATTAAGTTAATTATAAATGCTGGTACTAGACTTAGACATGTGCTGGCTCCATTGAAAATTCACTAATTCAGTCTGAAGCCCCATGAATAAAATGCATCTTTACATGTAATATGAATTCCTTTTAAAAATGTTGTGGAAAGAATACAGAATTTTTATTCATATAGTTGTGGTGAAAATATCTCGTTTGAAGGAACGTTTTGAATTGAGGTGATACATTCTCAGAAATTTGTTTGAATTCCCCTCCCAGTAACATTATCAGTGTTTATCACCATCATGTATTGCTATTTATACTTAACAATGCACATAAAATGTAGTTTTATGTTTAAGACTAGTTGAAGAAGTATGCTAGCTACTGTATGGGATTTAGTATGATAAAGTTATCTGTTATTATGCTGCCATCTCCTGACAGCTCATGTTACTATACAAAATCCGCTTCATTTGCACTTATCAGCCTGTTTTTGAAAATCAGAATCCGACTGTTTAAAATTCTGCATCAAGTTATTCACTCTTATATTTTACTTTTATGTTCCATTAATAAGATACAAATGTGCATTTGAATAGGGAAGGCTATGCTCAGAGTAAGATTAATTCAATAGAATATATGTGCATTTTTAAATATATTTTTAAATATAGTTCATTTTTAAATTGGAATTTTTGTAAATTGTTGCCTGTAACTACAATAATCCATTTCATGGGATGGAGACCTTAGCATCATACATTTCATCAACTAGACAAAATTTCTATTTATTTTATGAAAAAGTAACATTGTCTTTCCACTTGACTCAGTCCAATGTGCAAATCCGTTTAAATCCATAACATATGTGATAAAAATTGTGTCAAGAATTAAGTGGGGATATTAAAATCTTTAAATCAAGATTTCTAGGAACTATTTGTAAATTCTTTGCTTAATTTAAAATGAACCTGGAACTATAGATAGCAAATATTCCTAATCGCTAACTTTGAAAACAAAATAAGGCCGTTGCATTTTCAAGGTTTTTTTAATTAAAAAAAATCTCAGTTGTTTCCTTAAAACCTGAGAGTGAAGTGGATCCATATGTACATAGTAAATCTTCAAAATGTTTCTTCTGTGATGTACTAGGTGGTTTATGAATGCTACATTGCTGAAGGCTTATGTCACCTCACCTAAAACAGCATCCTAAAGTATGACCTGTGCCTTTCAAGTGTGTTTCTGTAGTTGAAACATAGGATAAAGCTTATATAGTAGATTCTCCCATCTGTAGGATCTGCTTTTTGAAGTAGACCAAGGGCTGTTGTATACTGTCATAGAACTGCTTTATAATAAAAAAGGGGCAGTTGCTGAAACTTTATTCCTGACCCAAGCACTACAGCACTATCCCTCTCACCAATTTCTAGTTTCACAAACTTCATTCTGAAATTACAATGGAGTGCTTAAGCTCTAATAACAGTATTCTAAAACCTTAATTGGAATTTGTAGTTGCTCAGCTAAGACAGTATTGTTTGTTTTTCAGTGGACTTGAGATGAGCTATTTTTTTCAGGTTGAGAGCTGCACATGGGCTTTGGGTGGTGTGCTTTAGGCAGTGTGTAAAGAGATTGTATTTTGGTTAATTTTTAACCCTTTGCTGACTTCTTTCAGTGATAGCTTAGGAGGCGAAGGTAACCACAAATGATAGTCATGGGAGCCTCATGTGTTGGGTTGTAGCTTATGTGATAACTTACATATCCAGAACAGATCTTACCATACTAACCGTTCTCTTCACAGACAATACTACTGGTATGATGAGCGAGGAAAGAAGATCAAATGTACAGCCCCTCAATATGTTGACTTTGTCATGAGTTCAGTGCAGAAGTTAGTGACGGATGAGGATGTATTTCCTACCAAATATGGTATGTTTATTCTCAGAAAAAAACCTAATTCAGCCAGATCTTTATGGCTTTGGCATATAAAAAGTTTATATTGATCAACGTATGTGTCTTACAGTTCATTCATTGGTGTTTGATCCAATTTAAATTAAATAAACTTAAAATAAATCATATCTCATTCCATTCATGCACATTACTACAACTCCTTTTATATTAGCTACTTCTAGTTCAGCAAAAGACTTGGCCAAAAAAGTGTTTTCCATCTAAAATCTGTAATCATGGTTGGGGGTTGAAATAATCACCTTCTCTAAAACGAGCAAATCACACTTTTTGAGCACAGAAAATACGTCTCAGTCTTGTCTATGTATCTAATAGAATTGAATGAAGAAAAATATAGTGCAGTAGCCGGAACAGGTGTTGTTTATGACTGAGGTTGTGAGCCATCACCACTGAAGCCACCAAAGTAAAGGGGCTTCAGCTGGTCTCTTCTCCTCCTGGCCTTAGAGCCCTTGCCACCACCTGCTCTGTGAAAGATAACCTGAAGGAAGAAGAAATAAGGTTGATGGGACAATCTTTGCAGAAGCCCAGTTAGTTGGACTTCTTCCCCCCAGAGGACCACCAATAGCCCTGTAGGAAGGAGTCTAGAAATGTGTTGTTCGTTTTAAACAATATTTAATGAATTATTATTTTATTCTTTTTATTGCTTGAAAATCACCTCAGGAGAATTTTTCAAGTAAACAAATATTTTTAGAAGTTCAACTTTAAGATGACCCTTTCAATCTCCCTCCTTTTCATGTTCACAACAGGCAAAGAATTCCCGAACTCCTTTGAGTCCCTAGTGAAGAAGATCTGCAAGTATCTGTTCCATGTGCTAGCCCACATCTATTCATCACACTTCAAGGAAACCCTGGCACTGGAATTGCATGGACATTTGAACACACTCTACGTACACTTCATCCTTTTCATCCGGGAGTTTAATCTGGTGGACCCTAAAGAAACAACCATCATGGATGACCTCACAGAGATCCTCTGCAGTAGCAGTAATGGAAGTGGCAATGGCAGTGGTGGTGGCGGCGGCAGCAGCAGCAGCAGCAGTAGTGCAGTAGCACAGAACCATGTGAAGGAGAGATGAGTCTTCCTAACCAGAGCAAAATCAACGCTAACACTTAAAAAAAAAAAGGAAAATGCTCTCTATTCTCGGATGTATGCGTATGTATATGTGCTTATGTGTGTATATATATATACATATATACAGACATACACAACCAAGAAAGCTTAAGCAATTATGCTGCCACCACAGGACATGTAGACACAAAGGACTATATGGAGTTTTGGTTAAATGCATCATCCTTGGCAAGACGTTGCACCAGTTTTGTGGGGATTTTTTTTCCTTCCCTCCATTTTTCTCCTGTTTCTTCCTTATCTGATGGATTATGAGTGCTGTTTTTAAGAGACGAACCACATTTTTTGAGTTGGGCTACTGCTTTTGTGTTCCTTTCTCTTTTTTTTTCATTCTGCCCACTTCCTTTTGGGAAGTGGTCCTTGTCCTTGAATGCAAGCTCCCTTTTATCTGGCTCACTTCCTCTCTAAGATGGTGGTACTACCATTTTTTTTTTAAAATTGTAAACCGTAACTTAACATGTAAAGTGGCTTACATGGCGGGGCACATTGAGACTTGTCTTTGTTTTTACTTCAGTTGGTCCTTTTTCTTCCCTCCCCTCAGACCTTTTCCATCTAACCCTTCATTGGGTTGTAACGGGGAGGAAAATTGTTTTGGCCCGACTAAAGTAGCAATAAGGCTTCCAATGCACTTAAGGGAGGTGGTTCCCTGATCTCCCTGGGGTCAGAGTGTGGATCTTGAAAGTGCCCACAAAAGTTCTGGTATTTTTAGAGAGAAATTCCAGAAGATATACTAGCCAGGGGAGGAGGAATCCACCCTGTGGTAAAAGCCATGACTGCTTCTTCTTCGCCAAAGGGGGCCTGAGACAGGATGGGAAGGGGGCACACAGTCTGCCACCACTACGCTAAGAGAGATGGCTGTTGGCATATAATTATGTTGTTGGCTTATTTTAGTTCATCTGTCCAATAATAATAATAATAAAAAATTCTATCAGATGCAAGTTGAATTTTTTTTCGCTGCATTAGCAGGCATTATTTGTATTTCTTTGCATGTAAAGTTAAAGAGTCGTCGGTCATACCATGGGAAGTTGCTTATGGATTTATTTGGGATTTTTTTTCCCAATTTGCATTTTATTTTCTTAAAATATGGTATTAAGCATGATATTAAGCCTGACATTTTCCATTCAAGTTACATATCCTTCTGATAAATATTTGGCCTTTCTTCTTTTAGCATTTCATTCTAAACGAACTCAGCTATTTTCTGATCAGATCAAGAAAAGATTTCCTGCATAGTTCAAGTACAATTTTCAGAGATAACGTGCTCTAATTGCTGTGAGAATCAGTATTCTGTTCATATTAGGTTGTGCTCAAGAACTAATTTACATTCCCTCATGTTATGATTTTTATTTCAAAAATGGGGTATTAATATGGGGCAGGGAGAAGACTATTTAAAGTATCTTAGCTGAAACTATTTTTCCTCTTAGATGTGTTCTCTTTATAAAAACTCAAATTATAAAGGTAAAGGTTTTCCCTATCCAGTTAAGTCCGACTCTAGGGGGCGCTGCTCATCTCTGTTTCCTAGCCGAGGGAGCCAGCATTATCTGAAGACACTTCATGGTCATGACTATAAGGCTGAGGGAACACTATTACCTTCCTACCAAAGAGGTATCTATTTATCTACTCAGCCGAAACAATGTCGGCTGGCGGGCCCTAGGGGGAGGGCTTTCTCTGTTGTGGCACCCGCCCTCTGGAACCAACTGCCTCCTGAAGTCCGTGTTTCTCCCACGCTCCAGGCCTTCCGTAAAAACCTTAAAACTTACCTCTGCCGGCAGGCCTGGGGATGATTGTGGATTGAATGGTGAAATGAGTGGGTGTTAGTTTGTTTTTAGATATTTTTGTTTGGACTTGTATTGAAATTTGATGTTTTATATACATGTTGTTAGCCGCTCCGAGTCTCCGGAGAGGAGCGGCATACAAGCCTGAATAAAATAAATAAATAAAAATAAATATGCATGCTTCTGAACTGCTAGGTGGGCAGGAGCTGGGTCAGGAAAGGGAGCTCACCCCATTGTGCAGTACCTGGGGCTTGAACTGCTATCCTTTCAGTCAACAAGCCCAGCATCTTAACCACTAGGCCACTGCACCTCTTCAAATATTTTGCTGGACTAAACCCTAGAACAGTGTTCAAAAGAAGTCTTACCTGTAGGAAGTACTGGTGGCAATGATCCTTATTGTGCCTTTACTTTAAAAAAAAAACTTCAGGGTACTAATGATCAGTTAAGACAAACAAAAGTGAAACTTTCAAATGATACGATACAAGGCAGCTAATAAAATAGTAATTTTTTTCAAAAAGAAAACCTTTTGTATTAAAAGGCCTTAAGGCAAGAACAAAACAAGCCTCTTAAGAATCCAGATGCAGCCTTGGAAAAGTAATGTTCACCTTTTTGATCCTTATCACCGAAAGTCTGCTTCAGTTATGGATAAAATCCCTTCTGTACAAACCTAGTTTTCCCAAATTGTATTCCCATGTCTGATGAGCTAGAACACTACTACCCAAAACATTGTTACATGGATGCCTTAAGACTGCTCAACTTTGGCACCGGGTGAGTGAGAAATTTGAAAGAAGGTTATCTTAGTGGTTCGGGCATTAAATATTCTATTGGACAAACTGCATTTTAGTTAATTCAGTTGAATAACAGAGTTTGAAGGGATTTTGGAGGTCTTCTAGTCCAACCCTGAATTATTTCAATTTAGGCACTGTCTGATTCCAAACTTACTCTGGGTGATGTAAAATAAAACCAAACAAAATATAAAAATACAATATAATAATAAAAGAATGAAGAAGTGCAGATGAGACGAAGCTGGCCCTACACGCTAATGCAAAGCCTGCCAGGACATGCCAAGCTCCAGGGCTTTCTGAAATACTGTCAGGGTAGGAGCCACCCAGATATAAGGCATCTGATTCCAGAGGGCAGGTGCTGCAACAGAGAGGGGCCCATTATTTCTTCATATGGTCAACAAGCTGTGGGACAATTGGTACCTATGAAGGCAAATCGATATTCCATACTGTCTTTGCACCCAAAGCAGATGACCGTCTCTATTTCTCCACTAATTAATAGGAACCCCCTCCCCCCTCCCAAGTACATCAGTACAAGTGGATATCTGCTCCCTTGTAAGTAAATCACTTCCTGAAAGTGCCCATACAACTGCAGAGGGAGTAGCCCCTGTTCTGTTAAAAGGCACAATTATGAACAATAACTGACAAGGCAGTTTCTGATGTGACCCAAAAGACACAGAAAATGGAAAGAATAAGTGGCAATTCACCTTTACTGTCTCCAAATGATTGGATGGAACTCTGGCTTATCCTATCATAGGGAGAAACAGGGAATAACTCTGGCTTATCCTATCATAGGGAGAAACGGAGTAACTCTGGCTTATCCTATCATAGGGAGAAACAGGCAGTAACTCTGGCTTATCCTATCATAGGGAGAAACGGAGTAACTCTGGCTTATCCTATCTTAGGGAGAAACGGAGTAACTCTGGCTTATCCTATCATAGGGAGAAACGGAATAACTGGCTTATCCTATCATAGGGAGAAACGGAGTAACTCTGGCTTATCCTATCATAGGGAGAAACAGGCAGTAACTCTGGCTTATCCTATCAGGGAGAAACGGAGTAACTGGCTTATCCTATCATAGGGAGAAACGGAGTAACTCTGGCTTATCCTATCATAGGGAGAAAGTAACTCTGGCTTATCCTATCATAGGGAGAAACGGAGTAAATCTGGCTTATCCTATCATAGGGAGAAATGGAGTAACTGGCTTATCCTACCGTATCATAGGGAGAAACGGAGTAACTCTGGCTTATCCTATCATAGGGAGAAACAGGCAGTAACTCTGGCTTATCCTATCAGGGAGAAACGGAGTAACTGGCTTATCCTATCATAGGGAGAAACGGAGTAACTCTGGCTTATCCTATCATAGGGAGAAAGTAACTCTGGCTTATCCTATCATAGGGAGAAACGGAGTAAATCTGGCTTATCCTATCATAGGGAGAAACAGGCAGTAACTCTGGCTTATCCTATCATAGGGCGAAACAGGCAGTAACTCTGGCTTATCCTATCATAGGGAGAAACAGGCAGTAACTCTGGCTTATCCTATCATAGGGAGAATAGGCAGTAACTCTGGCTTATCCTATCATAGGGAGAATAGGCAGTAACTCTGGCTTATCCTATCATAGGGAGAATAGGCAGTAACTTTAACAAGTAGAAGGAATAACCTCAAAGAACAGGAGGAAGTGCTGCAAGCAAGCTAAAAGAAACCTAAGTCTGGGGCAGGAATGAAACCTGAGAAAATGCCTCATACCTAGTTCATAGGGAGATAAAGGGAGGGAGGGAGGGAGGCAGAAGCACAATTAGACTTGTGAGAGTCTGTTACTATAATAATAGTATTTGCCTGCATGACTTGGGTTTCCTTTTTTTGTCTACATTAAACGGCTGATCTTCCCTCCTCCAACAGCAGCATCTCCATTTCTCTGTGGTGTAAAATGTGTTTACTTGTGCACACGTTTTACTTATATTAAGAATATGAAACATAAAAATAAATATGTATGATGATTTAATAATACATAAGATGGGCATGACAGGGAACAGGGAATTTTAACTGCTGTTTCTTAATATCTAATGATGCTGACTGAATATTATCCAAGGCCATTTAATTCCAACTGCAGCGATCACCTCACTGGAATTTCAGCCTCCACAGATACAGCAGTGAAAAAGACACTACCGATGCTAGAAACTATTTTTATTTATAAATCAGATTTTCACACTTGTCCAGTGTAAAATGATGACTATTCCTATGTTTGAGGGAAGGAAACAATGTATTAAAAATACTGTATTATTTTTAACAATATATAATTTTTACTGTGATCTCAAAGACTAAACAGTTGATTATTATTTTTCTTGCAAGAACTTCAGTTTCTACTAAACACATCATTCCCGTAGTTCTAAATTGACACAGCTTTCACACAACTAGCTTTTTATTATGTACAAAGCCTTCTACATTAAAATTCATGTTCATGCCTGGAAAATTTATTAGGCAAAAAGCTTAACGACTTCATTGATCTATGTACAGAAAACTGCACTGCTTAAAAGTGATCCAAAGTAACTTGCTATTATATAATGTAAAAGGTAAATACTAATCGATGCCCTTCAAACATAAATTCCTTACAGTACATATCAGGCAGCCAATTAATCACCAAATTCAAAATTCAGGTACAACACAATGCATCCAATGCATCAGCATAAACTAATGACTTTATTTTTGACATTGTAATCTCCTTTTTCTCCATTGGCAAAGATACAACTAACATCAAAGGCTTAACTCTAGCTAGCTAGAAGACAAGACTTATTCCTATCCTGTGGAGGAAAACCCCTCTCTTTAGTCTTGTACTCTGCCTCTACAAAAGAAAGCAGCATCAGAGTGAAAAATTAAGATGACTTCTAGATAACTGTGCACCAACTGATCCGGGTATGGGCTGACAATAGGCTGCAGATTCAATCAGCAGCTGCAAAATCTAAACTGGACAAGAAAATGAAAACCTCTAGAAGCAACCAGACTTGAAGTAGTAAATGGTAAGACTAAAGGTGACTTAGATAGGCCTCTTTTACAACAAATAAAGTACAGGTAGTCCTTGTTTAGTGACTGCCTTGAACAATGACTGCAATTATGATGGTGATGAAAACATAATTTTGTGGCCAATGCCTGCATTTATGACCTTTGCAGCATCTCTCTCTCAATACATATTGTCCTGTACCTGAGTCATTTTTACTCCCCTCCCCCTCACAGAGTGGAGATATTTCTTAAAAAGCTATTTGTTCCAGAGTTGCTTTTCTCCACAATACATCTCTAAAAGAGGCATGTTAATGAGCTCAGCTCTGTGACCTTAATTAATTAGGACAGCGGGGCTTGCAGCTGCTGCCCAAAATCACAAAAGACAAGAACCTAATTGATTTCACACTAAAGGCTTTTGTTTGCCTCCTAAGGATTCATGGCTTGCAGCCTGAAGTATACTAGACAGGCTGCTGGTGCTAATCCATTGCTTTCCATGTGTATTCCCCATTGCGTGCTTATTCACTCTCTTGTACTCCCTTCCTCTCCAAGGAATGTAAGTATGAATATCCATTCACTTCTTGCTAATTATCCCAGCAGTCCAAAGGATGGCAAAATGGAGGAAAGGGGCTCTAAGCTTTGCCTTTTGTCTGGCATAAGCACAATGGCAGCCATATGATGTTCATCTTGTAACCACTTTGTTTAATGACCAGGATGCTGGAACCAATTGTGGTCACTAAATGAGGACTAACTTTACCAGTTAGCACCCAAAATATCAACTCCTGATGTCAGAGGAAACCTAACACAAAAGCATCCGACCTAGGTCAAAAAGAACAAAGATGTCATGTCTCCCTCTGTGCATTGACATAATAGTGAGGAGAAGCCAGAAGATAGTGGATGCATTCCATGAGAGGGTTGAGCACCAACAGAAGAACAAAGGAAGTACAAACCTACCTAGTAATAGGATAGGGCCTTAGGGAGTCCCAGGCCAACCACTCCCTGTCCTCCCAAAGACGTGTTATGGTGCTATAGGTAATGCTTTATCAACTTATGGGGAATACAGACTGCTCCATTTTAACAGGAAGAGAACAGAAACTATCATCTTCACTTTCAGAAGATCATCTTGTGTATCCTATTCCCCATTTTTTTTTGTCTATTTGCAATCCCTACAAAGGAAAATTATTGGATAGAAATTTATTGGACAGTAGCATGATAGAAAAGCAAATTTATACAGAAGAAGCCTTCTTGCATATAAAAAGAAAGGTTGGAGCACCACCTGTACATCAGAAAGCAGAACAAATACATCAGGCTCTGAACCTTCAAGTTAGAAATTGTTAGATGGACTAGGCCAGGAGATCAGCTCCACGGGAAAGCTAAAATTACTTGTGTTGAGACTGACTATAAGAATAGAATCTTGAAAATCGGCTCATGTTGTCCCCCTTCTAATAGTTCAGTGAATTATGGAGGTGGCCTTCCTTGGAAGCTTTGATATATTATCTCATCCTGGACTTAAAAAATATTTCAGCCCCTTTTGCCTAGACAACAGTGCCTGCATATTTCCATCAAAGTTGTCTTTCTTACTCTCTACAGAGCCATCATACCAGATGATTATTTTTATTTGTTAAATTTATTTGCTGCCTATCTTGCCGTGCAGCTAGAATTAATTCTTAATCATTCCCTTGCAATAATTTTGCACATCCCACTCAGACTTTTTGCTGGAAGCTGTTCAAGTTCATGTATGAGAGCGACCAGTTTCAATTGAAACCACTCCTTTTCAGATTGCCTGCAGTATCCACAGTACAGTATTAACAAGATGCTGGCCTGCTGAACCACTTAAGAACAAAAGATGTCTGCATTTTTGCCTATCTGGACAACCTGCATTGAGCAGCCTCAGACACTTGGGATGGTCACCATTAACATGGAATAAACCAAACTCTTCTCTTTCAGGAGCATATCCTCAAACTTCAAGAGGCAAGAAAGAAATCCTAGCATCCAGGAGACCAACCATTATAAAATTGGCAAGATTACAGGGTATGATATAAATCAGATGAATAAGCAAGCAAAGTGCATTAGGCTCAGCTCAATGGGCCTGTTTCCACTTCAGCCCATTAGAGTGGCCCCTTCCATTTCAGAATTAGATTGAAAGCAGAATGTCAAAATAATCTGTCCCGTGGAAAATTATTTTGACTAACGAAGCACCTGGGCAATCCCCCCTCTCCGTTCTAAGTGGCAACCTAGAATGAGAAGAAAAAATGGCTGCAGCCACGCTCATTGTAGAGTTTCACAGAACCTACTTGAGCAAGGTAATCTAAGCAATCTGCCTTCTTTCAGTTCTATTTTTTATGCATAATTATCAAGAATATGTTTACCTTCCTATCTGTTAGGAGTGAGAAGGTCAACAGCCTTTTTAACATTTCTTCCTGCAATGTATAAACACTGTCTGTTTAAATAGAGTAGATATCTGTTTTTATTGGAATCCAAGTGGCACATCTCAGTTCAACCAATTAAAGTGTGGCAGAACCACAATTAGAGCCTGGTCCAATAACTGGTTCTTGCAATAAGAACCAGTATCAAAACTCTATCGGTTAAGCTAAGAGATTGCAAAAGTGGAAATAATCTGAATGTAAATGCAATAGAGTTTATAACTGTCTGATTTTGATTTTACAAAAGATGAGAGCAATAGAGAATGCTTGAGACAGAGGACTCTAGGTAAGATGGAATTACTAATAACTCCAACAAACTGCCTCTTCTGCAGATGGGAAGGTAAATGCCCCCCAAAATAGTTCCAGCTTTTGCTATGAATTGTCCATGCTTGCACAAGAAACTGAGGCTACACAGAAGGAATTACACAGCCATCCCATTCAAGTTATTTTTTAAAATTTATTTTTAAAAAATATTATTTATTTATCCAGAGTTTATTATTTTTATAGATAACTCAAGGCAGCGAACATACCTTACATGTCTTCCTCCTCCTATTATCACCACAACAATCTTTTGAAGTAAGAGAGAGGGATTGGTCCAAAATCAGCCATCCGGCTTTCATACCTAAGGTGGGATTATGACTCACAGTCTATTGAGTTCTACCTTAGTGCCTTAACCACTAGACTAAGGGGGAGGAGTTAAAGTTACTCTAAATTGGGGAAATTTTTCTCTATGTTGTGTTTTTGCTCACTGAAGTGCGCACAATGTCATTGCTAAACACAAGAAAGATGTGAATAGGCTGCCACATGAAGCCCAGCAACAGTTTCACTTATGCAGCTGCATGTTTCTGGCTCCAATTTGCTGATATCACCCAGGCCTTTCCCACTCCTTATACAGACTTATAAAGGAGAATGCCCACCCTCTTAAGCGATGGCACTGAAGCTAATTCAGAAGAATTCATATGCAGGGGATTCGGCATGGCAGTGGGGGAACTGGAAATAACTGTAACAAGGACTTTGCCGTATCGCACAATCTTATGCTGCTGGTTGGAGATTGCAGAATGTTTACAAATAGATGAGTGGCTGTGGCAGAAATATTCATACTTTGCGTCTGAATCTAGGAGGTTATTTTCCATTTTTATTAGCTGGGTTATGAGACAGGAACAGCATAGATTGACCTGCAAACTCAAGGACTTAACAAATGTCTCACTTAGCAACAGAAATGTTGGGCTCAGTTGTGGTCGTAAGTCAAGGACTACCTGTATAAGATCTATTTTGATTCTTTCTAACATCACTCCTTCTGTGGAGAATCAGAAGCTGCTGAATTCACTTTTGATTCCCTGTGATAACTGGACAAGATAATTGGACAAGATGACTCACTATTGGCCTTCCTAGTTAAAGGCAACAGGACTTTTCTTCAGCCAATTCCTCAGATTTATCCTACTAGGTTGAGTGACTGAGTGGACATGAGTGATCAATATGCCACTCCATTTCCAAAGACTCTGAGGGCCCATGTTTTTACAGCTGGTTGAAGATGTTAGGGGAGAGGACATACATTTTAATATGTTAATGTTATGCAAATAATTCTATGTTTGTCACTGACATAAAATTCCTGCTTTTGTGACTCAACTACTTTCAAATTAGAAAAGTCCATCGGGCATTCAAGGTAACGGAAAATGGTAAATGTATCCTGCACTTAAACTGAAACTAAAGTGACCACTCTAAAAGTGAACAGGGAGTAGTATATTTCCCATTTCCTTGTTCAGCTTCCTCAAAGGTCAAAGTCATATGTAAAGTGCCAGGAATGGTGGTGGATTTTGGGCAATTGCTGTATCAGCAAAACAAAACTGCTTTTTGAATCAAGTCACTAATCAACTAATGTCATTGTTAATCCTTTGAAATGTGTCTTTATTTTGTTCAGATTGGTGGATGGATTCCAGTAGAGCTGAGAATCTGACTAGCCTCAATGTGAACATTATGGAGGTCCTGTCAGCCTAATTATTCCAGTTGGTGGGATCCTGCCCTCTGGAACATCTTGCCCCCTGATGTGAGGTTGGCCCCACCCCTCCTATCTTTTTGTAAGGGGCTAAAGTTTTGGCTCTGCCAGTCGGCTTGAAGCCCCAGTGAAGGAACAGTACAATGGGGGTGGTTGATTAATAACAGATCCCACCTCCCCCCACTCCCCCCACCCTCTCCATGTGTCCTTGGGTTTTAACTTTTTATGTTTTAACCGTATATGTAATTGTAAGCTACCCAGAGTTACCCTATGGTAAGATGGGTGGCCAATAAATTTTATAAATAAATAATACTCCTCCATCAACTATGCCCAGATCAACTAAATTTTTCTGAGAGTTAAAACCAAGTTTATTTTCCCTTTTAGCAATGAACATGCAATATTTATGTTTATGATAACTTGCTATCTTTTAATGACTTCAAAATATATTGCTTTAGTCTAAATAATGTAAGTCCACTGCATTAATATTTACAGCATTCTTTGGCTTACCTTACCACTGATTAGTCCTAATTAACAGGAAAGGACCACTTAAAATTTTTCTACAATGAGCTGCCTGCCTTGCATGAGTAAACTGCCTAGAAATGTAGCCAATTTAAGAAATCCCTTTCTGGGTTTTAAGCCCTTCTTTCCCTTTGGCTGCTGTGGTATCTGATGTTCTGCCCAGATATTTATCATGATTGCTGAATTCCCTTGCTTCTTTACTCAGCCATATAATGTGTCCTTTTACTTGGAAGAAAATGGCAGATCTTTCATCAATTTCAACTAGTCTCCAAAATGGCAGAACTGTATTCCATTAATGAATTAATTAAAAAGTCCAACTTCTCTGAGAAATTTATTTATTTAAGGGCAGTGATCAATGACTGGGGTGGGGGGAGGAGGAGGAGGAGGAGGCATTTCTGCCATATTGCACAGTAGCCAAGTGGAATAAAGGGGATGGTCTACATTAAGATAAAGCACAAGTAAATCAGATAAATCAGAAAGCTCTAAGGATGTGTAGCATAAAAGACAGGTAGGGAGTGATTTCCCACCTGGTAGGAAGTGAATACCAGATGTCATTGTACTGTATATTCCTCCAGCAAGAAATAATTCCTGGTCCATGGTCATCTCAGTACAAAGTGGCCATGCAGATCAGCCCTTAATGATGGTAAAAGGGTTTCCTGGACAGGGATTGTGACATCTTGATTATTGCATCCAACCAATTAAGAACTATTTTAAAAAAATTCCTTTAAAATAGTTTGAGCTAATTTGTGCTATGTCATACTCCAAGATACATGGCCTTGTACTGTATTTACAACACAAGTTCAGAATTTCAAAAATTCTTCATTATAAGTCAGCTAGAATTTTTCCTGCACAGCTAAACAGCTGGGTAAATCAATCATTTTCTGCTAATATTTGCTTGAGCTAAATGCTAAGAGGAGATTTAAGCAGCCCTAAAAGAAGTGTTTCAAAGACTGTAGACCCCATTGCAACACATCCCCTGGGAAATCATGTCCTGGTGCACCATAATGTGATTTCTTTGTTTTAAAGATTGATGTGATAATGTTATTCCAACCATTCTGATTTAGTCTTATGTGTAAGACACATTTTGTTTAACAAATCATGATTTCAAAATCATGGTTTTATACACTGAGAAAATCCAAAGGGCTGGGAGTGGCATAAAGGAGAGTAAATGCAATAATGAAAAATTGAGAAAATTATTTATTGCGGTTATTAGGTGACTAAAAGTGCCTTCAAAATTCTTGCTATCTTTCTCTGTTCCATGGATTATTGCCCTCCAAAATCTACATTTGACAACACCAAATAAACATTTAAGATTCAAAACAACATGTACCTACCCACCCACTTTTACCTCTTTGTAAGAAAACAGGTCTAAGAAGATCAGAAGCAAAGCCAGAGAATAATAGAAAATAAAATGGAGAGAAATTTGCTGTTAGCATATTAAAAAACAAAACTTGCAAATAAGATATATAAGCAACAAATGAAAATTAAAATAAAAACAAATGGGAGTTTTAACTCTACATTTTAAAACTAGAATTAAATATTGTAAGCAAGGCCCTTTTCTTGCATTTGCTCTTACCTGAAGTTTAGGACTTCCATGTCTTCTGCCAGAAACATGGCAATAACAAATCATTAAAAACATTCCTCTAGAGACTGACTTCTTATAGGAGGCAAAGTGAGAAGTTCTTAACAGAACAACAGAGTTGAAAGGGACCTTGGATGTTTTCTAGTCCAACCCTGCCCCCCTGCTCAGGCAGGAAACCCTATACTGTACCATTTCAGACAAAATATTGTCCAATCTCTTCTTAAAAACTTCCAGTGTTGGAGCATTCACAACTTCTGGAGGCAAGTTGTTCCACTGATTAATTGTTCTGTTAGGAAATTTCTCTTTAATTCCAGGTTGCTTCTCTCCTCGATTAATTTCCATCCATTGATTCTTATCTTGTCTTCAGGTGCTTTGGAGAATAGCTTGACTCCCTCTTCTTTGTGGCAACCCAAGATATTGGAACACTGTTATCATGTCCCCCCTCGTCCTTCTTTTCATTAAACTAGATATACCCAATTCCAGCAACCGTTCTTTACATGTTTTAGCCTCCAGTCCCCTAATCATCTTTATTGCTCTTCTCTCCACTCTTTCTAGACTCTCAACATCTTTTTTATATTGTGGCAACCAAAATTGGATACAGTATTCCAAGTCTGGTCTTATCAAGGGATTATAAAATGCCTTGATTTGTTCTTTTTTTAGGTGAGTTCCTATATACACTGGGAATATAACGTGACTAGCTTTTACAACTTTAGGTTGTAAAACATTAAAGACCAAGTTCAATTGGGTCACCAAATTTCAATTCAACTGATACAGGGAACATTCTATTTCTAATATTTTTGAAGGAGAAAGTACAGCATCATTTGATGTTACAACAGTGCTGGAAAAAGTGAACTTATGACCATTACAGCAGCCCCATAAACATGTGTTGAAAATCTGGGCATTTAACAACCAGCATGCATTTATTATGGTTGCAATGTCCTGGGGTACAGTTGGCTTCCCTCAGGAAATTGGATTTGCTTAACAACTGTGGGATTCACTTAGCAACTGCTTTGTTTGTGATTTGTTTATAACAAAAAATATCATGAAATCGTCTGGGACTCATTTAACAACTGCCTTGCTTAGCAATGGAAATTCTGGTCAAAACTGTAATAATAAGTTGAGGACTATCTCTGTGCACGTGATATGGACACAAACCATTTGCTTATATTTCTGACCATTTATTAAGTAAAGTGCCCAGAATTAGAGGCAAGCATTTTTAAAATCAAGGTAAGAAAAAAAAACCACCGCAATGCCTAGTACCAAGTTCCTTTCCTATTTTAACACATTGCCAAACTGTGCCACAGTGGACACGGTCATAAGACTGTAGGTGCCAGACTAATCAAAGCATAACTGGAAGACTGGGAACAACCCTCCATCCCCTTACTGGTGTTGAATGAGACCATACCCTCCCCTCCCCCCAAAAGCCTTTATATTTAAAAAAAACGTTCCAATCTTCACTTTAGATCTCAACTTATTGTGGGATCTTCACCACAGAAAGCCACCTGCTGTATTCGTTGTCAGTCCTGGATAACTCTCAAGGTTAGACCAGAGAAAACTGACGTAGTGACAGGAAAATCCATGATGGAGATTAGGCACTATACTTACCCAGGCCCTCTCTGGCCAGCTGTCATAAACAAGACACCCGAAGAGCCAGTATCTTTACTGAATGAATTTATTGTTTCTGAACTAAAGTTGTTCACAGTTATTTAACAAGGGATACATCAGAAGGTTCCTCTTTGTCCTTTGGAACTGTTAAATAATATCAGATTGTGTCCACGAGTGAGTGTGTGTGCATGTGTATGCATGTGTCATCAAAGTACAAAATAGGAAGGATAACAAGAGGTATTGCTTTCATTTATTCTTATGTCTTGTGTAAATGATCTCCTTCCTGTGTGTACTATATGGGCTATTATTATCATTATTAATTATTATTATTATTATTATTTGAAATCCCAGCCTTTTGTAGAGGTACAAGTTAACAGAAGCCTTAAAAGCTATACATAAAGGAAGAAAAACCCAGGGAAACAGACTGAGAGTGGTGGAAGAGACGCTTTGGAGAGAATGAAGCAGAAAATGGAGGCAGAAAGGACAACAGAAGCAAGAGAGAATAATTTACAGCAATATCATGCAATTAAAACTGCCTCCAAACCTCTACATTCTCACCTACCTCTGTCCCCGGCCACCACCCTATCAAGGTCTAACATGCACATAGCAATAGAAGAGAAAAGGTAAAGATTAGGAGAACCAAACCAAACCACAATGAAAAACACCCTCCACTTCTGTGGATCTTTTTCAAAATATTGTGTTTTTTTTTCTTCAAACCTATATACAGGAAAAACAGGTCCAATAAGAGCAGAATGAACCAGGACAAACATAGAAATAAAAATAATCGGAAACACAAACAGTGAAAGAGAAATATAATATTAACATTTAAAAAAAAATAGTGCAGTTTAACACACACTTGTTGGAAGCCAAACAATGGCAATTGAAGATAATAAGGGGACTGAACACTAACTCTACGTTTAAAACATACTGGATTTTAGAATTTTGTCATCTTCTTTTTTGCCTGTCATTTATGGTATTTTAAAAATCTTCCTCTCCAGCTATACTTGGGAGAGAGAGAAAGAGAGAGTGGGGAAATAGAAAAAAACATCAAATGAAAAAGAAGAAAAGGAGCATTGGTGAGAGGAACAAGTTGTGTTCTTGTTGGAATTCTACCCCACCCCCAAATAAATACAAATCAATGTCACCTCTATTCAGTAATGAAAGCAGAAGATATATCTAACATCTTAAAATTTTAAATATATATATATATTTATATTTATATATATATGCATTATAAATAATAACCAAGACCTAATAATAACTTAACTACACAGAAGATCCAGCCCATTCATCCTTCTTCAAAAACAAAAACAAAAAACAACCAAAAACAAATATAAAAATATCTTGCAATACTTTTAAAAGTTTACAGTAGCTTTGTGTTGAACTCGTCCATAGTGCTATCTCCTCCATATCTCGTTCAAATGAACTATGTACCAGTGGTTATACAGACAGGCACGCACAAAGGAAAAAGGGGGAAATCTATTTCTCATCTCATAAGTCTTCTTTTGCATTAAAAAAAACAAACAAACCCAAACGTACATACACAACCCAAATAAATAAACAAAACCAGCAAATAAATAATACTGATATATCAACGCAGCACTAATGACACCATAATTGCATCCAGATGTGTGATGTAGCAGATAATTCAGCCGGTGGAAGGGAAATCCCATTGTGGAAGGAAAGATCTGGGAGAGCAGGTTGAGGAGGGAAGAAGTCCTAACAGCGGTGGTGATGATGGTGAAGGTGGTAGACAGAGCAGAACTTGGCAGCAGATGAGGCTGCACCCCAGAATTGGACTCTTGTCCTTTGTCCTTGCTGCTGATAGCGGCTTTTCCCTAAGTTTCAGTGTCCATGTTTGCTTGACTGTTTCCTTGTATTTTTGTTTCCCTCAAGTTTAAGGCTGCCTCTCCAGCCATTTGAAAAAAAAAAATGATTTGAGATTACAAAAACACAAACACAATTTGAAAACAACTTGGATGGGAAGAAAAGGACGGAGAGGGGGAAACAGTTCTTATAAAAATCTTAATATGGAATGAGAACAATATGCCATCCTATTCCCTATCCCCCACCCCCCAGAGTCTAGCTTCACCAGGAGGAAAAGGTGTGGTCACAGCCAACGATGCTTTCCAGGAATTCCAACTGCGACAGGTTGCGATTTCTCAGCTGTTTTCCGCACAGAGCACCAAAAGAAAATTGTGTGTTGAGGGCAAATGGAATGGAGGAGACTCATTTCCTGCAGTGGGAGACAGGAGGCTGGAAGTTCCCCTCCCTCCCCAAACCAGTCTGTGTACAGTCTTACATCACTGGCCTTCCGTGAACAAGCATTCGCGGAGCACAGAAGGTGAAGATGTTGGCTGACATGTTAACTTTTCGGGATAATTCCTGGTAGTAGATTGGAAACAAGCGGTGGTATCAAAAACACAGAGAGAACACAGGAATACAATATGGATGGTTGAATCAGAAGCGGGGATGTGTTACGGTGAGGGGAGGTGTTATAGCAAGGAAAGTACTGGGAGGAGGAAACAAAACCCAAACAAACAGGATTTGCTAAAATGGGTTTGTCAATTTGTTACTTTTTTCCCTTTTATATGTCTTTGTGTCTATGTGCATGTGTGAGTGTGTGCGCGCGCATGCGCACATTATTTGTATAGGTATCATATAAATCTATATATGTATATGTGTGGATTATATATATTTACATGTGCATGTATATATATATATATAATTTTTAAATATATATGTATGTATATATATATATATATACACACGTTTTTCCATACAAAATTTTACTATAGACAGTTTTGTCCTGTGGTAGCACTACTATATACACCCATCTAGTTTAGAGGCTACATTGCTAAAGAATACTCATTCATTTGGGGAGCTTTTCTTCACTTTTCTAGGTGAGTTTATTGGATTGACTTAATTTTTTTTTCAGTGCATTTATTTAAGGTTGGTCTTGTAAGCCGAGTGATGAGGCCATCTTTGCCTTCTCTTTGCCAGCGGGGAACTTAGTGTCTCCTCTAGACCCATAGTCATTTTTATCGGAATCGCTCCGCTTGCTGTTTGTGCTATGCTTGGTTGGCGTGCCGGGGGGATGGCTCACCTGCCCGTTCTTCTCGTCTGAAAAAAGTTGTTTAATTACGTCAAAGAAGTTACTCAATGGGCTGCCTGGGTATACAAAACAGAGGAGACAAAAACAAAAAGAAAACAAAGAAAGCAAGAGAGAGAGAAAGAGAAAGAGAGAGAGATAAAGGGAAGAGGAAGAGAACAAACAAACAAATGAACAATGGGGTTTTAAATAAGAAGAACATGATGAGCGGTCCAGAGCCACGTGCATGGGTGTGTGTGGACGATGAAGACAATGAGTAAAAAAAGGAAGAGCATCAGTAAGGAAGCACCGCCTAAGCGTATGGAAACCCTGGGAAGGCCCCATTGGGTAGCTGAAATCCTGCTCTGTTCAGCAAGTACAAAATATTTATTCAGCAAAGCTGTTGCATGGCTTTGTGCAGGCTGCTATGCAGCAGAATATCACAATATAGCATGATGGAATTGTATAAAATTCTTCTGAAACTAACCTAACTGAAGTGAGTCCTGAATAATACTTAGCTGTGGATCCTATGCATGCTGACTAGAAAGTCCATTCAATTGAATTCAAGGAATCTTACATGCAGGCAAATGTGCTCAAAGTAACTTAATTATCTATATTAATTAGATTATTAATTTCAAGGCGAGGAGATCTGTGTGCATAAAGGAGGAACATGCAAATCTGGTTCTCCTTTGAAATGAACTTTGCACCACTTGTAAAAAAAATGCATTTCTAACCATTTTCTGTATGAGTACTTTATTCCATACTTTAATAATGCTACTGAATCTGATCTGCCAGTCTCTGTCATCTGCTGCGAACCAGACTCGTTCTTTGGATTTTGAATCTTGAATCCATAGGCACATGGCAAAATGCACATATGGAATAAAGTAAATGAAACACACACCTACAGACCCAACACAGTCTGTGAACTGCACAGAGATGCTCTCCACCTCTTCATCCATGACGAAGCCCCCAAATGTTAACGGTGTGGTAGACTGTCTTGAGCAGGGGTCTTCAAACTTGCCCCTTTTATGACTTGTGGACTTCAACTCCCAAAATTCTTCAGCCAGGCACGCTGCCTGAGGAATTCTGGGAGTTGAAGTCCACAAGTCATAACAGGGCCAAGTTTGAAGACCCCTGGTCTTGAGCAACCCAGACATGCCATTGTGGTTGTAAGAGGCATCTCTCCCCGACATATGAAGCTGCATTCACTACCAACCCTACCTTGAAAACCAATATGAAAAGGCTAAGCAAAACTGGTTGATATCAGGACAGGACACGATCTGGAATTACCAGGGCTGCAGGCTAGACAGTGAAGTGTTAAAAAAAACAAAAAAAACCAGAAGAGGGCAGTGGTAATATTTGTCTATGGTTGTCAAGAAAAAAACACAGGCATGAACTCACTAAGAGCTAGGCTTGACCGGAAGAGGAGTTGCTTGTTTGACCTCAAAGGCAATTCCCCTGAATAATTAAAAATTGAGCAAAATGCAGTTGGGAAAAGTTGAATTTTGTTTGTAAGCCGCTAGGGCAATTCCATTCTTTGGGACAGAACAGTCAGAAATAAGTAATTTTTTAAAAAATGAAGTTAGTAAAGTTTTGGATCCATGCTATCTTAGAAATCTGCACTTAAAGCAAGGAGCAGCTGCTGTGGTGCTCAGCCACTTGCGCTGTCTTTGTTAAGACAAGAAAGTGAGAGATACATATCTGATCACCTCTTCAGCTTGCAGATGATGTAGTAACAAGGCATTGAATGAGATTTCTCACTGAGATTTGTTTGGAATCATTGATTTTAGGGGGAAAATGCAACATTTAAATAAAGATCTGACAATGTAAAGCAAGCCACAGAAAAGCTGCTGCAAATACAAGAAGATTCTCATTGTAAGGCATAATATTTCATGAAAATTAATTTGACCAGAGAAACATCTATCTTAATTTGTTATTGCAAAAGTAACTCAGAAAGAAATCAGCAAATTTATTGTTGACATTAATGCAATTAAGTTTCTTTTGAATACTTTTTTTAAAAAACGACTATGTCTCTTGAGGCTTTATTTTTTGGAGATGCATTTTAATCAATGCATGTGCATGGGTTAGTTCTGATTTACAGCAGGAATGAGTTAAAATACTGTCAGTATCTCAATTGCGAAGTATAAATCAGTAGGTACGTAAGTAAATAAATAAATAATAAACTAGTTGATAACAACAAAAAATGATGCAATAGAGAAAACCCAGTAAAATGTGAACAGATTTCTCTTATTTTCTGGAGCTAACTGCATATTCTGTTTGGGTTACTTGCCCTTTTCAGATTTAGGTGGCTATATAACACAACAGTATATTTTACTGAAGAAGATCGAAGGCTACTGAAATAAAGACCATATATTAAGATATATTTTGATTATATGTCAAATAGGCACATAATAATTTTGCTATTTTAGGAGATTTTTGCTATTTTCTTGGATGCATTTCACAAGCCAGAGTACCTTTAGTTAATAAAACTGAACAACAAACTGAAAAAAGAAAACACAACAACAAAATAGGAAATCAACCCAACAAAACGATATAAGGACTATATACAATATACAGGGTGTACCAAAAATCAGACCCTATAAACCAACAGACAGACTATAGGAGACCATCATGTTAGAATTGGTGAATACCAGAGAAAATGTTACTGAGCTTAGAAATGTTCAAAGACTGTGCATGGAAGAAGTAAGGAAGTGTATTAAAGAAAATGGCAATTGATTTGAACACTGAATGCAACTTGTATAATAAATTTTGGTACACACATATGTTTTATTTACATAATAAATTAAATAAAAGAAAAATTAGTTTTATTGTAGCCATCCATCCATAACCTATTTCTATAAGCAACTTCTTCATAAATCTGAAATAACACCAGATTTTTAATCTGCTAAATAATTGGGGTCATAAATTTGTCTTTCCAGTGTTCAAAACTAGTCTCTTTGCCATAAAGAGAACATGGAGAATCCACAATAGAAATGTAGTTTATTATTTATTTAAAAAAAATTATATGGCTGCCGATCTTAAGCAACCTTGGGCAGCTTACAACGCCCATAAAAAAATTCTTAGTTGTAGTTTTTAGTGCAACTTAAATCACCTTAAACATTGATAAACGTTTGCATGACTGAACACTTGACCAACTAGTTCCAGATAATGGGGCCTTTCTCTAATACACTGCAAAAAACTTTATAGGCCAGAAGGCTAATTCCCATGATAAATGCCTATCCTCCAGATTCACGCTTCTTCCCAAAATAACAATCATCTAAAGAACTGAAAAGGATGAGTTTCATGAAAGCCTGATGTATGAAAATGATTATATAGCAGGAATAACAAAGCATAGCAACTTTCTATATCTCAGAATAGCTTACTTCAGGTACCTGCATGGCTTTGGACCCTCTATCTTCATATGCAAAATGAAACCAATGAACAGAAAGCGTGAAATAACACTGGTAAAACACTGTAAGTGCTGCTGAGAAAGGCCAGAGAACATTACACATTTCTAATTTTTTTCTAAGAAATGCATTCCAGCAAGATGAAAGAGAAAAAGGAAGTGCAGAAGAAGCATGGGAGAAAGCTGGGAAATTGATCTCTGCCCACAGATCAAAGCAAAAAAATGCAGGATATTTGCTTAGAGGCTTCAATGTAATGCTAATATATTAATCTGGACAGAGGATCTATATTTTTCCTCTTCTTTGCTCTGTAATTTCTCAATCCTATGTGATGCTTGTTTGCTTTCAACAGTACAGGTTCACCTTTATTGTGCCTACTGTGGTGACTTTAATTAGAGCGTCTAACTGATTCTGATAGAGCTTTGTGAAATTTTGATGAAATAATGATCCAAGGGAGAGAAATGATTAGGGTGTCAGAGATGGTGTATAGGCAGCCCTTCCATTTGGCTTCTCCACAGTACCTGAATTGAGAATAAATAAGTGTCTTTTTGGAAATGGCCAGTTTGGGTTGTGGCAGTTACAATTATGGATATTAAATTAAATTAAAAAGCTAAGCAGGATCAGACTTGCTTAACAGTTGGAAGAGAGACTACTGAGAAATCTCAGAATGTGACAGTAAAATTGGAAAGAAAGAAATATTTCAGAAGAAGACTGCAACAAGCCACTTTCATTGTTGCCAAGGAAACAATATGGATTTGTATATGGAGCTGAGTTTAACTCAAACAAATCTGTACCTTGTCTCCTTAGAAGAAAGCCAATTGGCTCAATCATCCAAGATATCCAGGCAGTTTGAGAAACAATGAAAAAACAGATTTCTGCATTTCGCGGTCCTTTGAGGAAATGATTATTGGCTTAAATGAAGGGTGGACACTTGAAGTTTGCACATGAATTAATTTTACAGTTAAAGTCTCATATTGATTGCTTTTAAGTTTAGCAGATTTGCTCAGCCACTTGAACATCTCATAGCAACTAGAGGGTTATAAGAGAAGTAATATCAGTAGTAAGCAATAGCATGTTTTATTGCATTATTGCATTGTTTAAGCAGAGTTACCAGAACATGCATGAAAAGGACTGAATATTTTTATACCTTGAAATATTATGAGTTTACTCTGAGTATGATGGTTATGTAAATAAAATATTGGTTAATCTTATAAAAAGGCTGAGGATTTTTTTTAACTCAAGGAAGTGAGAAACGCCGCCCAATTATCAAGTGAGGAAGCATAATATAAATATGCTTTTATATGAATATAAAAGAAGTAAATGAGAAAGTTCATCTGGATGAACTCATAAATGTGGCATAAATAATGTTGCCTTGTGGCAAGATAGGCAGCAAATAAGTTTAATAAATTTAATTAAAAATTCATATTGATGAAAAGAAATCATTCATATTGATGAAAAGAAATCATGAAAAGCCATCCCATTAAAGCTCTGTGTGAGACAAAAAAAATCAGAATTTCCAAATAATTAATGTAAAAATAGCCTCCAAACGAATTGCATAAGCACCCTCAGCTTTGTCATCACAAGAAGCCAATAAAGTAACATTAAAGTTTTAAAAATTAGCCTTAAAAGCCAATACAACTATGATCCTGATCAAGAAGCTATTTAGATATTTATATTTTGATGTCCTATGCATGGAAATATTAGATACAATGACAATGAGTTTTCAGTTGCAAATGACTGATGGTAGACCTGAGATCCTTATTATTCCCACAAAAAGAAACTGCCAAACTAGGTTATACCTAAACAACCAAGCAAGATCTGGTTAAGCTAAACCCTTAGTTCCAATCTTTTTCTTAGCAGTCTATTTTTTTCCCTCTCCTTCTCCAAGACTTTGGAACAGTGAATAAACTCACCTTGGATATTTTAGAACCTAAACAACATTACACAAAGCAATTGCCCATTTACAAAGCTCGTTTCTGTGCATTTATCATATGAAAAACTTTGTCTTTAATTGATGTCTTTGGAAAAGCCTGGTGTGGAAAGAAGCATAAAGGGAAGGGCATTGTGAAATTATTTAATATACTTTTCTAGAACTATTATTATAAATAAATTATGAGCTTCTGCTGACAAACTTTCTGTCCCTCTTCAGTTCTTTCTTTAAATTTCCTTCTCTCAGAATTCAGCTACTCACTGTGATCATTGAGGAGCGTTATTCCATTTTGATATAGAATCGGAAAACTCCACTCTGATAAGAAGCAGGGCATCTTTATTCACGTGAAATTTGAGGCTGAACTAGGAAATCATAACAAAGGGCAGGTAAAAATATCTCAAGAAATTAAGTAAGAATATCTTCTCTGGCAAGAATAGCTTTAGGGGACTTTAATAATTCAGGAGTAATAATTCAACAAAAAGTTGTCCTTTGTATAAAACAAAATTGGGCAAGACAAATGTTGCCTTTGAAAAGGTTTAGAATATAGTAGTTCATTAAGGAAATAGTTTTCATATGCCTGTTAATGAGGACAGCTAAGTAGAATTTCTATTTCTGTATACATAGTCACTCTAGCATTATAAAAATCCCAGGAACAAAAAGACAAGATGTACTTTATGTCCTGCTTGTGGTTCTGCAAAACAAATAAGTTTATTTCCTGTTGGGAATAGAATGCTAAACCTGGTTTCTAGTATAGCAAAGAGGTTTCTGTATTTGTACATCGGGAACTGTTAGCTGCCAACTAGTAAAACTGGTTTCTTACCTGAAATGGCCATTCCTTGAATGTCTGTTTTCAAATCACATTGCATCTGTGCAGTGCCCCATTTGGACTTTTCTAAAGTTTAGACTGTTGGAAGTCCCTCCCTGCATTTCGCACAACTCCTTTGAACCCTCTTCAGTTCCTGAGACCCACACAATTTGTCCAAAGAAACAAGAAAGCCAAGTGAGAGGATGGGCTGTGTGAATGTTTTACAGACATGGATAATTAGCAAGCTTCTGACTGGGAGGAAGGTCTATTTGTTACAAGGTGACCAAAGGACAGCTTTTCATAGTTCTTGAATAAATGAATGAATGAATATTACACACACACATACACGCACACACACACGCAAAATGCTGGATTAAGGTAGATGTAATCGCCTGTCATTATTTCAGACAAGGAATGACCTGGAAAAAAGGCGTCTGAAGCTATTCTTATTCCTGTAGAATGAATTTGGCATAGATGAGGACATGGCCATTTAATCAGCTCATAACAAAGCTTAATAGTTAGGATTATCTTTCTAAAGCAGGGGTTCTCAACCTTGACAACTTTAAGACTTGTGGACTTCAACTCCCAGAATTCCTCAGCCAGCTTTGCTTGCTGAGGAATTCTGGGAGTTGAAGTCCACAAGTCTTACAGTTGCCAAGGTTGAGAACCCCTGATCTAAAGGAACATGATAGTGTTCCAATATCTGAAGGGCTGCCATAAAGAAGAGGGGGTCAACCTGTTTTCCAAATCACCAGAGGGCAAGAGAAGAAACAATGAATGGAAACCAATCAAGAAGAGAAGCAACCTAGAACTAAGGAGAAATTTCCTGACAATGAGAACAATTAACCAGTGGAATTGTTTGCCTTCAGAAGTCGTGAGCACTCCATCACTGGAGGCTTTTAAGAAAAGACTAGACTGCATTTGTCTGAAATGGTATAGGGTCTCCTGCTTGAGCAAAGGGTTGGACTAGAAAACTTCCAAGGTCCCTTCCAACATTGTTCTTATGGAGGAGAAAGTCTGCAGGCTTAAAACAGACTCTGTAAAAAAAAGTAGATAATACTACATCTCAGTCTAAATGAAATGCAAACACTAATGTGAAGAAAAAGATATACGAATAGCAAGGATTGTTTTATCCTTACAAAAAACAAGGAAGGGAGGATCACTTCGGAAAGTGCACAGTTCTCTAGGTCAATGGAATCATGTCACAACTACAAAAAGTCTCCTTTCCAAAAAAAAAAAAAAAAAAAAGTCAGAAGTAGCTGTAGTTTTTTTTTTTAAGGTAGAGAGTTCCTTAGGAGAAGAGGATAGGAGGTTAGTGAATAGAAATACACTTACACTAAAGTGCTTTAATGATTGGAAAAGAGAAAATTAGCTTTTGATGAGGAAAACAAGAAATGGCAGGAAGGTAAACTTTTATTGATGCCAGAATTAAGCCGCAATACTTCAAATTGAGCAGAATATCAGATACATGATGGATGAGAAAGTGCAGAAGGTCAAATCAATAGTTCTGAAAAGGTCAAGAAAAGATGTTCATTTAGCTGTGCAGAAACTCTAATGGATAGTTTATAAGAAGTCGGCATTCATTGTTCTGCTTCATCCTAGACAGGTTGGGGAACTGAATCCTTCAAGAAGTAAGATGGAGGGAACTAACGTCTGGATCAAACTGTTTTGGTAGATGGAAAATAGATGGTGAGAGTGAGTGGAAAGTAGATCAATAGATGTTCAATAGGTTGGTTTGGAAACACAAGTATTTTCATTGGGCTAAATGAAATAACAGGGTTAACCATGATTTTCAGGCCACCAAAGCATGATAAGTACTTTTATGAGGATTCTAGTCAGCACAGGGCTCAGAGGCTGTTGTTGAGGTTCACCATCAAAGGATATAATTTCTACTTGTGAATGGCTGTCTTGATACGTTTGAGGTAGTTGGTTGGAATGTTACTGGTTATATTCACTACAATGAATCTGTATCATAAGTTCCAGAAGATAGAGTGATTTTGTCCACTTTGTTTATGTATGAAATAATCACAGAACTGTATGACTGTGAGAATAGCAAAGGAAGGCTCAGAGTATCTTCTAGAACAGGGGTCTTCAAACTTGTGGACTTCAACTCCCAGAATTCCTCAGCCAGGCAAGTCATAAAAGGGCCAAATTTGAAGACCCCTGTTCTAGAACCTCAGCCTCCATAAAGTGATATAATGCCTAGTTACCTTAAATGCAGAAAGCCTGAAAGTGAGACATAAGCACATTGATAGTAAAGATGTAATAGGGGAAAGCAATGAATATGAGACCTTTGGAAATGGCCACCAGAAGAGGGATTATTTGATACATGATGGAACAGAAACAGTTGTCCTACATCTGAGAGATGGAACTGAGATTTCCTGCTTGTTGTTAGTGCATGAGTAAACAACTAAAGCAGATTACAGTCACCATGTGGCCCAAGAGTTGTAAGATGATATGGACTTTCTAGAGAAAGCAAGTTATATATAAGTATCTGAAATGTATGGAATGGTTATATCAACAGAAAGGCACACTGGACATTCAATTGAAGCTGCTCAAGATGCATGGAAGAGATTCCTGTCAAAAATACTTAAATGGTAGAAGGTTCTCTATGGACTCTATAGAGACACATAATTTTGAGGTGTACCAAGCGAACAATGTATTCATTGTTCTTTCCCAAATAATTTATTTTCTTAATGCTAAAATGTGAGCACATATAAAAACTTCTGGGAAATAATTGGATTATTATTGTTTTATTACCAACAGGTTTCTTCTTAATGCTAAACAGCGAGCACATATAAAAACTTCTGGGAAATAATTGGATTATTATTGTTTTATTACCAACAGGTTTCTGGTCAACAAGTTCTAAAGGGATAGAATCCCAAGAAAGTTTTTTGAAATATATTTATAAGAAAGATGGAAGGAAAAAAAGAAAAAAAAACCACAAATTACCCCAGTGAAACCATATCTTACCAAGACCTGATCTTTTGCAGAATTAGTTTTAAAAATATGGGATTTATCAGTTTAATACCAGGGCCAATCTGTATCCCGACAGATATTGTAGGATTGCATTTCCCATCATTCATCACCAACAGCCGTGCTGATTTCAGATATTAGGAACTGAAGCTAAATCCTGCTTACACTCTTGTAATCCCTTCCTTTCCAATAATATTAATGCAAATATTAATTCCCTTCTTGCTAATTATTCCAGGACTGGGGTGAGCCTTCCAAAGAGTAGCGGTGGGGAAAAAAAGAAAGCATAGTCGCAGCCATGTGATTTCTCACTTAGTGACTGCTTCACTTAACAAGAAAGCTGCCAGTCCCAACTGTGGTTGCTAAATGAGGACTATCTGTTTCTCTGCTGGCGTTTGCCATAAACAGTATAAATGGAATGGCAGGCACCACCAAGGAAAGAGCTCCGAGTTTATAGCAATAGGACTAGCAATAGCACTTAAACTTATATACCGCTTCATAGTGCTTTACAGCCCTCTCTAAGCAGTTTACATAATCAGAAAATTGCCCCCCAACAATCTGGGTCCTCATTTTATTGACCTCACAAGGATGGAAGGCCGAGTCAACCTTGAGCTGGTCAGGATCAAACTCCTGGCAGTGAGCAGAGTCAGCCTGCAATACTTCATTCTAACCATTGCGTCAAAAGGGCTGAAAAACTTCGAAAAAATTTGTAAAAGTTTCATTTTTGTTTCATTTTAGATTCAAATGCTATACTGTTATCTGATGAAAAACATACAATCTGGGTGCACTTTTGGACTCAACTTTGAGGCCTATGGTTTGGCATGGCACTGACACAGAATATCAGCTCTGGATATTCTGAGATATGTCTTTATTGCATTCCATTTGCATTACCATAATGTATTTGGGAATAATTCTGACATGTGTTCAGGGCTCTTCAGCTTCTATAGAATGCTGCATTCAGACTATTGGCTGGGGGCAATTATAGAAAGCCAGACTTCACTGGTTGCCATCTGGGCATGATCTAATAGCTGCATTCATTTATCATATTAAGCCATAATTACTGCCTAAACTACATCTTCCTAGGTAAGGTTTATACTATACAGAAACTAAAGTTTGTAAAATGAAATGGCTGCCTTCACAAATGACACCAAGCCAAAGCTAAACTCCAGTATGTTAAGGCTTGGTAAAATGGAGGAGCACTTATATAAGCTGAGACAAGCCATGTGAAAAAAGGGGACTGCCTGCCTAATTGGCTGCAGTGCCTTCCCTCTGGAAGATGATCCCTTTGGAAGTCTGGGCAGCCCTGACTTTCTGTAATGGGCTGTGAGAATGACATGGGGAGGGAAGAGGGAGGAGGAAGAGCAGTAGCCTAGACAACCATCATGCAAAAGGTAACTGAGAAAGAGGGCTGTGGGAAGCATCTCAGAAGGGACCCTTGCTAGTTCTCTGGAAAGTAAAAGCTGTTAGTCTTGCAAGATTCTATTATTGTAACCTTGCAATGAAAGAAGTGGTTGCTGCTGCTTGCCTGGACTACCTCGAAAGGCTGACATTCTGTCATCCTTTGGTGTTCTCCCCAAGCTCAGCGTTAAATTTGTGCACATCCATCGGAATGGGTTTTGATTTATATTTGTTCTTCCTGGCTTCGACTACCTTATTTTTTTTTAACATTGATTTAATATATTAGGTTTCGATTTTCATCTGTACCAAAGTTGCTGGGTGATGGGCAGCTTCACAAAGTTATCTTACAGTTAGTCAAATTTTAAATAAAGAAGCACAGGGCTATTTCAGTCATTCTCCAGCACTCCTGGTCAGGAGAAGTTCAAGTACCGCTCTTGTAATCTTTTCACTGGTAGTTAAAAAATATTTATTCTATTCAAGCAAATATTTTGCCTTCCAAATGCTGGATCATAATTGATAATATTTCTACTTTTTATAATTATTTGGATTCTATTTAATTTAAAGTTTAAAGTTTTACTTATTTTTTATTATTATTTTAGCCAGTCTGAGAGAACTTTTTTGTCATACTAAATTGGAAGGAATATGAGTGAAGTATTCTTTAAACCTTCAACGTGTGTGGCTGTTCTAGTCTAAGATGCAAAACAATGGTGGCTATCCTTTCCTGATCAATGTTAGAATACTTAAAATATAGTTAGCACCCTGTTGTTCACTGTAGTAGTGACAGACAACCCAAAGAAATATGTAGATTTCTGGTTATTGTCAGGCCCTTGTGCAAGCAGTCACAACTTCTGGGCCAAGATATACTGAGAATGGAGATCCTTTATCTTAGACCTCATAGTTTAAACAGTCCTGAAAGCTTTTACTTTATTTACATAGCTTGTTTATACGACTAACTGAAAGTAACACATCTAGAGCAGACTCTATCATCATACCTGCTAGTTGAAAGCATAATTTAAATGCTGAGTACAATTCAAAGAGAAGGAAAAAGCCATATATGCAACATTCAACGGTTACATTCCAGTTTCTAAATTTCCCTGGCAAAAATCAGGAGGAGTCTGGTAGTCCTTTTTCCACCTGACAAATTGTATTAAAAGCTTATGCAGTTAATTAAATTTGTCAGAAAAAGTGCTATTAGGTTCCTTCTGATTTTGCGACCAGAGACGAACATGCCTCTCCCTCCTACAATGTCTAAAATTCCTTAGTAAGCTAAATTAATTTTTATCAAGTAGATTTGATATAACAACTGTAACTTAACAGCTGATGCAAAAAAACCAGCATAATAATTCATGAGGTCTTGTCTGCATTGATTATATTTCCAATACATTTAATGGAACTAATTTTGCAGAAAATTGGCAATAAAAGATGAAGACAGAACTCACACTACAACTTTTAGCTGGAAATAAGATCTGGCTGGCTTCATTCCTAGTTGAAATGTCAGGTGCTTGCGGTAGCATAGCTTTCTTTAGCTCCTCCAAGACTTTTCATTTTTGCTTTTTAAAATTGTAAAAACTTCCATCATTATTTTTACGAGGGCTTTTTATTTTGGAGGCTTTCATATTTTTTTGTATATTTAACACTGTTTTGATTATCTAAAAATCTGGCATTGAGCAAGGAACATCTAATGTACTAGCAAGCGGAGGGCAGATTTTTACAGCTTTATGGCATCATGAACATTTTTCTGCCTAACTGATGGTGATCAAAGCATGGAAAATAAAGGCAGCCACAAAGTTTAATAAAAAGTCTAAAGAGACTCCAGAAATGCATATTTCCCACAAATATTCCCTAATAGTTAAAGAAAGAACAAGTGAGCTTTGAAAGTGTGGAACGCCAAACATATTTGTGGCATTTGTGGTGCTGAGTGGGACAGTAAAAAGCTGAACTCAGAGGGAAAAATATTTGGGGGGATATCTAGAAGATACAAACTACAAGTAGTTCTTGATTTACGAAATTGTGAGCACAAAATTTCTGTTGCTAAGCGAGACATTTGTTAAATGAGTTGTGCCTCATTTTACGATCTTCCTTGCCACAATTGCTAAGTGAATGACTGCTGTTGTTAAGTTAGTAACACAGTTGTTAAGTGATTCTGGTTTCCTCATTGACCTTGCTTGTCAGAAGGTCACAAAAGGGGATCGCATAATCTCAGAACACTACAACCATCATAAATACAAGTTGCCAAGTGTCTGAATTTTGATCACATGATCATGTGGGATCTGCAATGGTCATAAGTGTGAAAAACAGTCACAAATCACCTTTTCCAGTCCATTGTACTTTCAAATGGTCATTAAATGAACTGATGTAAGTTGAGGACTACTGTATGTTCCTTTTGAGTGCAATTCTAAGTTTGGTAAGGCTGTGACAGTTAATATATCTCATAAGGAAGATTTGATCTGCTTAAACTATAATGCAATCTTGATGCTTGAAACAATTATTGATAGCACTATCACCTTATAATCAGTTCTTAGCATCCATCAATAAAACAGAAAAAAAGAGAACTGGATTGAGCAGTATACAGTATAATGATGTCCTGGGAAAGCCGGAAAAAGGCAGAACTGAGAAAGGACATGAATTGTGGTGAGAAAGACTTGACAGGAACATGGAGAAATTCCAGAAGGAATGGAGAAGAGGAAAGTGAAGGATTGAGGAAAGATGTGAGAGAAATCCATATGCAAAACTTCTCCAGGCAGTTAAAAGTTAGAGAAGGAAATGATTCTTGGAGATTTTACTCCTTACCTGGCAATTTATGAGTACTAGAGGCAGGCCAGCATCAGATGAAATTAATGATAGGAGGTGCTGCAATAGATGAGTAATAAGTCACTCTTTGAGCCAATTGATATGCTGTCAAATTAGCCCAAGTGAGCTTTAAGAAATAAAATGGCTCCCTAATGAAAGTAATTGCATGGGGATTCCATTTACTTTTAAGAAGGCAACCATAACCTCATGGGTGATGTTGAGGAAATGTCTTTTCCACTTCAAGGCATCTTCTTTAACTGGCTGTTGCAAATTTAAAATAGAATTTGGGGAAAGACAGCAGAAGAGCTATTAGTCATAGGAGTTGCAATCAGCAAAACATGCCTTACAAAGGCAAATGAAATGCCATTCTACTTAGATTCTAACAATATACATTCTCTCTGGAAGAGATACTGTTATCTCTTACCACACATTCAGAAGAGGAGAAATGCAATTATTCAAATTTAGTTTGGCCCAAATATTTTACAATCTGGATTTATTATTGTTATGCTTGTCTTTACTTTCTGTATTAGTCAATGACTGAAAACTTCACCAAAACAAAATTTTATTTCACTAATACTGTAAATAGATGGATTTCTGAGTGGTGTTGTATGCAGATGATATGGTGATTTGACAACACCAATGAGACTGAAATAGGCTCACTGGGTACTTAACATCTTTCTGCAGGGAATAACATTAGCAACTGAACTATAATAAGCCTAACATTACATATTTTGTACAGTTTTGTATCATTAGGCCAGCTGCATTTAAATTGTTCCCAGCTCTGATAGAATCTTTATAGTACAAAATTAGATTTAGAGAATAAAACAGTGGCCAAAGAGATTTTACAATTCAAACTCTTAGGAAAAGTCCTTGAGGTAGCAAACTGTGCCTCTGTGGGAAGTAAGTTTCAATAATGATAGAATTTAAGGGTGATTAAAAATAATTAATTACTGCCACAAGTTGAATTTCTGTTCATGATGCTTAGATGAACGTTTTCAGGTTTCATAGAGAAAAATTGATTCACATCAGACTCGTCCCATAGGTGTTTCTGAGGATAGGATAAAACTCTGATTAAGAGAGAAGATACTTTATGCTGATGTAGAATTTGACCATTAAGGAGTCTCCTTCAATGTAATAAATGTAAATAGGATGTTCAAATCTGCATTATCTGTCTGTAGTGACATATCATAGTGAATTTACTGTGGCATGTTTTGATATCCTTTCCTTATTAGTTCTACTATGAAAGAGAGTTCTCTTATAAACAGGATGTAAACAAAATGCTTGCTCATGTCCTTCAGTAAGGATTTCTACAACATATTGTAACATCCTGGTGTTGTTTTAAGAGGGTTAGGAACGATTCCAAAGGAATTTAGAACTCTCATTTGCATAACAATTTAAGGTGTATCACTTTCTCAGTTCTCTGCTCCAGTCCTCTATCCTTTCTCTTCCTCTCTGTGCAATGTCTTTTAGGGCTTTTAGTACATTATATGCCTCCCTATAAGATATGTCTCAGTAGATAGAAACAATGATAAACCAATTCTTCTACTATTAGAAACTGTCATACTTCCAAAGACAAAACTAACCTACAAACACATATAAAGAAGATCTCAATGAAAACTACATAAACGTATCATGAGATATGGAGGAGCATCTAGTCTCTTCTTCTAGTTGTTGTCTCTAACATGAATTTAATCACAAGACTTCCCGTTTTTTCCACTCAGCTGCTGTTTCAACATTCTTCAACAGGAGTCTCAGCAGGTCACCACATCAAAAGTCAACTGGATTACCACATTTCAGCTGAGATGGGTCTTTTCTCAAGGGTGCTTAAAATTTCTAATTAAAACATTACCATCTTTGCTGTTAATTAGTTTCAAAGAAAAAACAAACACAGAAATGCTCTGAAGGATAACACCATGAACATTCCTATGTGTTGGCTGAAGTTTATCACCAGCCAGATTGTCAGCAACTTTTAAGTCCCCAACTTTAAAACTGCATCATTTAACTGTATGTGTGAATTAAGCATAATGTTTGATCTTGGTATATTTATGTTCTCTTACAGATGAATAATCAATTTTCATTATATGACAGAGAGGTTTGTCAAGTTTCAGTAACTTTAGGATTTCTAGTAAGAGGAAGAACCTTAACCCTTCAACTGTGATATATCTGATTATTGCATGCATCCAATAACACCAGTGTCCAATTTGATTCATTAATGAGATGGTAGCAGAGGGAGGTGGCAGTGGCAGTAAATGATTCAAATTAGGGTTAAGTTGGCATGCAAGCAACAGAAGTTTTGATAAAGCTTTCTTAAGTTCCTTACTGGGTCAGTAAAACACAGCACAAGGAATCAGTTTGGTTCACACTATGCCTCGGTGCACCTCAAGATTGAACTTTTAACAATATTTATTCTTTAAATTCACGTGTAATGACCTACTCACTCTGTAATAAGAGTAATCATGGATAAAAAGTTCATAACTGACATTCTTAAATGATTCACAGTGGATCAGGAATCCTTGATCCTTCTGATCCTTGATCAGTAATGGGCAATGCAACAAAAAATCAGCTACTTTCATTATTTTAGAAATACGTTGAACAACAAAATAATCAGATTGTAATCTTCAACTGAGATGATGGATGCAAAATGATGGTTTTAAGTGGTTGAAATATGCATATATAAGCTGTCTATGTTAACAGCACAAATGGATATCCACACAGATAAATGTTAAAATGTTTTATAATTTACCTACATCCCAAAGTTTTATGCTTAGTCTATGAATAGTTCTGATTGGCTGTCGTAAGCAACAGGCTTATATAATACATTTTACTGAGTCAGTAACATGAGGGCACTAAGTCCCACAGGAATGGCATAGAAGTTAGAGCATTCAGATTATAATAAGCTGAGCAAGTATGCTTAGCTGTTATATCTTTTAGCTACTGAAATGCAAAGTCTCAAATGCTGCAGGCTAGTGCCAAACAACTCTTTCTAATCAGCAGCCTCAGTGGTTCTGAAATATCTGCATAATTGGGAATGCATTTCATAAGAACCACAGCTAGTTAGGAAAGAACAAAAACTCCAGATTCTCAAGAATTGGGTCATGCAGAATAGTTTTTACTTTCTTTGGGTCAGGTTTAATTCCTACAACTTTTTTCTAATATAACAAACTCTTCAAGACAAAATTGGCTTTTATTTTTCATTGGTTTTATGGAATCCTTCAAAAACTGCTCTCAGTCTATCAGAGAGCTCCTCAATAGTTGCTGGATAGACAATAACACCAACTAAAAAACCAACCTTAACAACAAGTACAGTGAATAGTAAAGGTCATCAAATGGAAAGATTCTGGTGTCATTTTTAACCAACTTTGGTGGCCTCTCACTTAGCAAGAACCAGAACATCTTGCACAGCATGCAAAATATTGTCTATTGTAGGCACAATGATGTTCTTACTCCATATTCTTATTTCCTGTTCTCAGGTTGACATAAAGACTGATGTCATTAGTACTTGAATTTGTACTTTTAGAATAATACCATTCTACCAACATTTTGTTTAATCAAGCTTCTACAATAGCATATAGTATCCCTCTCCAGTCTTAGGCAGCAGGCACATTAGACTCATCCACTATGAGTATGGGAGAACATTCAGTAATTCAGTAGATAAACCCTCTGGACAAGAAATTGTTTCAGGTCCACCAACTGATCCAGCTGACTCTGAAATGAGCAATAGCCCTTATAATATGGCTCAGAAATCTCTTTCTGAAGTTATGAAAGGAAAAAGTACAAGGAAGGAAAAAGGACAAGCAGTGGTTCTAAATCTTCTTTGCCAATATACATAAAAATCATCAACTGTATCCAAGCCAATAATATAATAATATAATAATATAATTCAATAATATAATAATATAATCCAAGCCAATAATATAATTTTTAGCTGACCTTCAAGCTCAGTCTGTGCCCCTGATGAGGCATTTTGGGGCGACTGGTTTATTTCTTGTATCTCTGCTTGTGGTTCTTTTAATTAATATGTTTTATACTGTGGTTTTTTAAATTTAATATGTTTATGTCTGTTTTTAATTTTTTAAACTTTTAAATTTAAATTTTTAATTTTTATCAAATTGGGGGGGGTGAGTGATGTATGTATGGGACGGGGACATGTTTGAAGAATGTATGATAGATAAATGGACAGGCCTGCCGAGCTTGAGGGAGGCCGGGGACTGGGGAGATGCGGACTCTGGAGACAATGAGGGTTGGAATATACCGGTCATTCAGGGAAGAGGCAGGTATGGCGGGAGCAGGAGGGTAGGCCGCACACGGGGAACTCGGTCCTGCTGTCTCGTAGCAGTTCCTTGTTCTGGCCCTTCTGAAAAAACTTGCTCTCCCCACGATTCTGGTGGTGGGTGTAGCTCGGGCCCTGGGCTCAGGCTATTGCTGCTTAACGCCAGGTCGGTTAACAATAAGGCTCCCCTCATTCATGATCTTCTCATGGATGAGGAGACCGACTTGGCGTGTGTGACTGAGACCTGGTTGAGCCCTGAGGGGGGAGTTCCCCTCACGGGCATGTGCCCATCAGGTTATCAGGTATGGCATCAGCCGCGACCCCAGGGAAGGGGGGGAGGAGTGGCTATTTTGGCCCGGGAGAACTTCAGTCTACGTAGACTCACTGTTTCCGAAATTCCGGGTTGTGAGTCCATCCTTATGACGCTGGACCTAGGGGTCCAGGTGGGCTTATTGCTTACGTACCTGCCTCCCAGCTGCGTGGCATCAGCCCTGCCTGTGCTACTCGAGGAGGTTGCTGGGCTGGCGGTGGAGTTCCCCAGGCTTATAGTCCTGGGGGACTTCAATCTGCCGTCGCTTGGCGAATCCTCGGGATTGGCACAGGAGTTCATGGCCGCCATGACAACCATGGACCTGACCCAAGTAGTGCAGGGCCCGACGCATGAGGGTGGACACGCCCCGGATATGATTTTCCTTTCGGAGCAGTTGGGTAATGATCTGGTTTTAAGGGGCTTAGATATCATGCCTTTGTCATGGACTGATCATTTTCTGCTTCGACTGAATTTTACGGCCCCAATCCTTCCCCGCAGGGAGGCGGAACCGATTAGGTGGTTCCGCCCCAGACGCCTGATGGATCCAATTGGCTTTCAGATGGCGCTTGGGGAATTACCGAGCTCCCTCATCCACAGTCCGGCGGAGTCCCTGGTAGCGGCATGGAATACGGCCGCGAAGGGGGCTATTGACCGGATTGCGCCTTTGCGACCTCTCCGTGGTGCTGGCCCCAGGAGGTCTCCTTGGTTTACTGAGGAGCTCAGGGGGATGAAGCGCCATAAGAGACGTCTAGAGAAGCGATGGAGACAAAGTAAGTCCGGATCTGACCGAACCAGATTGAGCTTATTTATTAAAGCCTATCTGAAGGCGATTAAGGCGGCAAGATCTTTGTATCTTTCCGCTTTGATCGCGTCTGTGGAATCTCGTCCGGCCGCCCTGTTTAGGGTGACCCGATCCCTTATTAACCCAAGGGGTCCGGGGCCTCCCTTGCAGGGTAGTGCCGAGGACTTTAATAACTGTTTCGCAGACAAAGTGGCTCAGATCCGGGCTGACCTAGACTCCAATTGTGTAGCAGAGTCGACTGATAATGATTCAGTTGAGGGGACAGGGGCATGTTTTTGTCCGGTCATCTGGGGAGAGTTTGAGGCTGTTACGCCTGAGGAAGTGGACAGGGCCATTGGATCTGTATGTTCTGCCACCTGTTTGTTGGACCCGTGTCCCTCCTGGCTGGTTTCGGCCAGTAGGGTGGTGACACGTACCTGGATCCAGGAGATTGTCAACGCTTCTTTGAGGGAGGGGTCCTTTCTGGCTCCCTTAAAGGAGGCACTTGTGCGCCCCCTCCTCAAGAAGCCTTCCCTGGATCCAGAAATTTTGACCAACTATCGTCCGGTCTCCAACCTTCCCTTTGTGGGGAAGGTTGTCGAGAAGGTGGTGGCGCATCAGCTCCAGCGGTCTCTGGAGGAAGCCGATTATCTGGGCCCTCTGCAGTTGGGATTCAGGCCCGGCTACAGCACCGAAACTGCTTTGGTCGCTCTGATGGATGATCTCTGGCGAGCCCGGGATAGAGGCCAGTCCTCTGTCCTGGTGCTTCTTGACCTCTCAGCGGCGTTCGATACCATTGACCATGGTATCCTTCTGCGCCGGCTGGAGGGATTGGGAGTGGGGGACACCGTATTGCGGTGGTTCTCCTCCTATCTCACTGGACGGTCGCAGTCGGTGTTTGTGGGGGATCGAAGGTCCACCTCTAGGTTACTCCCATGTGGGGTGCCTCAGGGGTCGGTTCTCTCCCCCCTACTTTTTAACATTTACATGAAGCCACTGGGTGAGATCATCCACTGCCATGGAGTGAGATACCATCAGTACGCTGATGATACTCAGCTGTACATTTCCACTCCTGGCCATATCAGTGAAGCGGTTGAGGTGATGTGCCGGTGTCTGGAGGCTGTGAGGGTCTGGATGGGTGTTAACAGATTAAGGCTCAACCCCGATAAGACAGAGTGGCTGTGGGTGATGCCTCCCAAGGACACTTCTATCTGTCCTTCGATTACCCTGGGGGGTGAATCTATAAACCCCTCAGAGAAGGTTCGCAACTTGGGAGTCCTCCTTTTTTTTTTTTTTTTTCATATGGCCTTAAGCTGCTTAGAATTCTTTTTTTTATTATTATTATTAAAACAATCAGCATTGGACATAAAAACATATTATGCAGCAATCATCATGACACCTGGTATACAATACTAAGTATTAGTCTTTGAAAACGTCTGAATTAGTAGGCCTTTCCCCCCCCCCTCGCGTCTAGCCTCAACTATACTCCTGTTACATTTTATTTTGATTGGTGTTTCTCCTATCTGTTTCAATATTAATGTGATCAACATTAAACATAAGATCTTATTGCTAAACAATCCTCCTAGAACATAGCATACAACATTAGGTATTAATCTTTGTAAACATCTGTTTTAGTAAACGTTCTTCCCTCCTCCCTTACATCTTCAAGTATAATCCGAATGCATTTTGTTTGATTGGTGTTTCTCTTATATATGGTCTATCTACTGTTTCTAGTCTATCGCATATTGTACGTTTGCGCTTCTGAATTGACTTCATCCCATTACTAGTGCAATCTTTTATAGTCCCTAACCAGAGATCCTGAGGTGAAAGTTTCATATCTTGAGGTAGAGATTCAGTCTACTTTAACAATATTAAAGCAAACATCATTAATCATGAGGTTATGTTAAGAGGCATTAGTTATAGAACATATACATTCAACATTGGGTGTTAGTTTTTGTAAACCTTTGATTTGTTAACCCTTCTTCCCTCCTCCTTGGGAGTCCTCCTTGATCCACAGCTGACATTGGATCATCATTTGTCGGCAGTGGCGAGGGGGGCATTTGCCCAGGTTCGCCTGGTGCACCAGTTGCGTCCTTACTTGGATCGGGAGTCACTCCTCACAGTCACACATGCCCTTGTCACCTCGAGGATCGACTACTGCAACGCTCTCTACATGGGGCTACCCTTGAAGAGTGTTCGGAGACTACAATTAGTAGGGCGGCATAGAAATTTAATAAATAAATAAATAAATAAATAAATAAAAAAAATGCAGCTGCACGAGCAGTTGTGGGTCTTCCTCGTTGTGCCCACATTTCATCAACTCTCCGCACGCTGCATTGGTTGCCTATTGGTCTCCGAGCCCAATTCAAGGTGTTGGTTATTACCTATAAAGCCCTTCATGGCTTGGGACCAGGATACTTACGGGACCGCCTTCTGCCACATACTTCTCTATGACCGGTGAGAGCGCACAGGGTCGGCCTCCTCCAGGTCCCGTCAACGAAACAATGTCGTCTGGTGGGCCCTAGGGGGAGGGCTTTCTCTGTTGCGGCGCCCACCCTCTGGAACCAACTACCTCCTGAAGTCCGCGTTTCTCCGACCCTCCTGGCCTTCCGAAAGAATTTAAAAACCTACCTCTGCCGGCAGGCCTGGGGATGATTGTTGATTGTGGTGTGATTGATGAGTATGTATGGGGTTTGTATTTTTAATGTTGTTCGGATTTGTTCAATTGTTTATATATATATGTTGTAAGCCGCTCCGAGTCTTCGGAGAGGAGCGGCATACAAATCCAAATAAAAAAAAAATAAAGCAATTAAAACACATGAAAGTGTCGGGCTGCTCATAGGTTATTTATTTATTTGTTTGTTTATATCAGCAGCCATTTAATTCTTTGCTTGTAAATACTGCATGTCAACATTTACTACAAATAAATGTCCATGAACTCCTGATATCAGTCACCCTCTCTAACTGCTCCCCATTAATACTCACAACTTATTTTTATTCAACATTCCCAAAATAAATTCTTCCTCGTCCTCAATGTCTATTGTTCTAAAGGCCTTTAGAAACTTTCTCCTGCACATAGGAGATTAATTCATGTTTTCTTGTAACAAATGCCATCTGTATGTCCTCCCCCCTTAATATAGATTTATATTGTTCCCTTGAATAGTGCAATAGTCCATCAAGATAACAAAAAAATTCTGCCTGATTTGACACTATATTCCCAGTCCCATTTTAGCTACATTTTGCTGGGCTTTTCATCACCTTTGGTGGATTAATCAAAGTATTTATAGAGATGATATTTATGCAGCTAGTAGGTGACTTTTTTCTTAAGTGCTTTCATATAATCTGATCATGGTAATGCTTTATCCAATGTCATAGTCTTTTTTTTTCCTATTACAGATATTCAAAATGTTTGGTGAATGCATTTTTTCACCACTTGACCTGGAATGTTATCTGTTTTTAAATGTCCACACTCACGATTTAGCTAATTCCCTAAGTGCATTAATCTAGGCATCTAAAGAGTCAATAATGCTTTTATTCTACATCCAAATTTCAACTGTTCCATCAAAACATTCCTGTATTGAGTTAAATATTTATGCTAAGCATCTTCACCTTGAAATAAGCTGCCTTTTTCTCCTGATTAATTTGAAAGATGAAAAGTTGAACTGGAGCTTCCAACAGTTTAATCCTTCAAATAGCCATCTTCTTTGCCCAGTTTGATAGGAATTCCATAACATGTAAATACCTCCATCTACTCTGTACACCTGTAATTTTCATTAAAATTCAGAAATTGGACAGCAATAAGACTAGAGTGAGTTATGCTTATGTAATGCTCCAGATTCCAATGTTCATCACTGATCACTGAATTCTTTCTTGGGGGAGTCTAAAGAAAGATTCTCGAGTAAGATGTGATTTAGAATTCCTTACTACATAAGAAACTTAGATATAGCCTTCTCAATAGTGTCTCAATCTTGTCTCCTTCTACATTCCATTCATAAGAGCTTCCCCTTCCATCTCCTGAAATGTCTCCTGGGACTTATAGTACTACACTGCATATTTTTTAATTGGCAAAATCCCTGATACTTTGCTAGTAACTTGCAAACTAGGGTTTTAGAGTTACATAGCAAATCTGTCTGGCTTCATCTCAGATTCAGTCACTATTAGGGAAGAATGAGGGAAGACTAAAGAGCTGATTCATATAATTCATATGTTTATTAAAGATTGTGTTACCTATATGCGTTTTATATAATTGTTTAGGAATTATTATTCCTAAATAGTAGAAAGCATATATGCTTGTTCATTTTGCTCAGAAGATATTACTGTTTTGTATATCCGTGTACTGACAGAGTTGCCATTCCTATTTTCTAACTGTAGCTGCAGACTGATAATTATTTATTTTTTTTAGAATTGCGGGCAAATCACTTTGCAAGTTTCTTATAAAATAACACAGCAAATAAAGAGGACATTTTATATTGATCAAAAAAGCAAGTATTTTCTAATGGTACAAAGGCAACCCTGTAATTATACTAGAATGCCTCAATAACATCTGGATATTTTTAAACAAAGGTATTGTACATATGCTCAAATACCTCTTTTTACCTTCTGCCTTTAAACTTCTGTTTTTCATGTGCCATTATATTATCCCTTATTACTGACAAAAATGGCATTAGACAAGCTTCAGATAATATAAGACTCCAGGTGGAGTAGAATATGTTTATTTGATGTGCACTGTAATTAACCTGCATGAACATGGTAAGTTTGGGGATTATTGCAGGATCTTGCTTCTGGTAAGTAGGCCTTTAGGGGGAGAAAAGATTTCCTATCTGATGCTTTTATGAAGAGGTTAAAGACCTCCTTAGCATTTAAATGACTCTCCAGGAAGACATGAGGATGATGCATTCTGATGACTGCGATAATAAATCAAAGCAATTTCCCTTAGACAATTGAAAGACCCCTCTCTGGTTGAGCTATCAGAACATAATAGAAAGGAATAGTTTGCATAGCCCAAATTTGATTTGTGACACTTATAGACATTTGGTATAAGTTCCAAAGCAGCCTCAGCCACTCTGATGTACAATTCCCTAAGTGCATTAATCTAAACATCTATAGAGTCAATAGGTGCTTTTATTCTACGTCCAAATTTCAACTGTTCCATCAAAACATTCCCGTAATGAGTTAAATACTTATCCTAAGCACCTTCAGTTTGAAGCAAGCTGCCCTTTTCTCTTGCTCAGTTATCAGCATGGCGAGTTTTGTAACTTAAGCAACACAAACTGGCAAATGCTATTCAGGTACTGTGAAGTGGCGATTCTTAGCTGTTGGAATGCAGCTGGGCTCACCGTTTTAAATCTGATCAATAGTATTAGTTTGCCTTTCAGAGGTTTTCTTTTCTGATCTTTTTTTAAGAGTAAGAGAAAGAGAGAAGTCTTTGGCAGTGACAGAGTTGAGAGGAACAGGATAACTGTGTAATCTCAACCCAGACCGGATGAAATGTTCAGTGGAAACTTGAGCATTTCCTGTTACTTGAAACTTACATTGAACTCCCCATCAAAGCAAAATGGAGAGTTGGGTTGGAATTAAGTTTATTATATTTGCCAAATGAATCATCGCACTGAATAAAATAAGGATTTATTTCATTTACAATGAGAGAAAGACAGAGTTTCCCCAGTCACACTGGTGGAGACTAGGAAATTAAGCAAGAACCTAATTGTCTCTTTCGCAGCAAGAATTGTGAGGAACCAGGTAGTGGCATAGCAGCAAGAAATGTGGACAGAGTACAAAGCAGAGAAAAGATTAATTGAATTTAAAGTCAGAGCAAAGTCTTGAAAGCAAATATATTCACACCACTAGGCACCAGGGTGAGAGGAACTAGTGATGGTGCAAGAATAGGAATTTGCAAAGCAGTGAAATCATAAATATATAAATATTGTGCTGTTTGAAACATGGCAAGTCTGTGCACAAGTGCGTATCGTGTGAGAAAACTGGGAGTGCCACATATTCCAAAGGCAAGCAAGTAGCAAGCTGGCTGGATATAAAAGAGTGTATAGAAGATGAGAGATTTCATAGGAAAAGGGGTGTTGAGCCATCATATTGTTCAGTAAGGGCTGGGAAGAAAAAGTGGAAGGGAAATTCTTACCACATTTAGAAAGTCTCCCAGTCATCAACTCCATACAGTTAGTGGTGTCTACATCATAAAAGCGGAAAGAGGAGGAAGGGAAAAATATTTAAAAAATGATTTCTGGAGCTCTATATATACAGTAGCAAGATAACAAAATTATTTCCTTGAGCAGAAAGCATATTATATGGGTATGGCATAGCTGCCCCAGATTCTGATTTTTCTTCTCTGATTAGTGCTGTAAAAGTATTTTGAAATCAACACTCAAGCACAAAGCAAAGTGTTTCTCTGTTGCATTTCTCCTGTCTAATATTAATGTTACAATAAACATGCAAACATTGGTGATCAGAATGTTAATCTTGATTAATTTCAGACAAATGTTGTAAATATCCTCCCCATCAGAAATATAAATGAAGGGTTTTAAATGTGTGTTTTGATATTTACAGTGCAGAATTGTGTTTCCAACCATATGTGAATCATTGCCTTTATTATAGAATATAGACACACGAAAAGGAATAAAATATTTTGCTAGACTGCTAACACAGCTAAGTCCTTCAGACATGGAGATCAAATTATTAGCCAGCTCAAATTAATGGGCCCAACATGATGATCGGAGCATTCTACAACAAAAAGAAAAACAAGATATTGCATGCCAAATTCTGTGGTCCCACTTCCCACCCAATGTCTGGACTATAAATAAAACATTTTAATGTTTTCCAAGTAATTGTGTTTCTATTGAAAACAATTATACTTCTGACTTAACATTCAAAGTGGTTCAGAAGAGGGAGGGAAAAATATATTTAACCATTCTTTAGATTAAGTTAGTGCTGCCAGCAACTTACTGCCAGAACTGCTCTAAACATATCTATAATTAAAAGAGATGGCACTAATCTCATTCCAAAGGATGAAACAGCTGTTCTTCCAGGCGTATGCTTTTCACACACATGGCAAAAAAATAAAGGACTATTAGATTTGCAGAAGCATGGAGGGCGAGAACTTGATGTTTTGAATTGAGTCAGGGGATGGGTTTCCTTAATAGTAGCACAGCCATAATAAAATGGCCTGAACATTACTTGGATATAATTATATTTTGACACAAACTGAACTTTGCAGTTTGCAGATTACGAACCATAAGATGGCCACTCGAAACAATTGGTCATCTTAAGGATTTTTGGTAGCATAAAAAAAGATATTGCTATCTACTCCTGCTTACAATTTGTGTGTTAGCTTAAGCTGGAAAGTACAATTGAACATATTGCATTTGCTTCCCATCTAGTGGCTCTTTTGCTCCATTTTCCTCTTTTTCAAGCTTGATGCAAAATTAAAATAGTCTTCTTATTAGGTATTTTAGAAAACATGCCCCATCATAATCCTGGCAAAAACATCCTTTTGAACAAGATTCTAAATTATTTAATTAAGACAAAGTTCCATTCGGTAATTATTTTGCCGTTTTGGCTTTTAGCCCTATAATACAAGTTTCTGCTGTAGCTACTAGTGCTTTAGTAAGTCATTATCTGGTATTTCTTGGCCACAATAAGTTGGCCACAAATTATTTATATACTTAAATAATTTATATGGCTGCTCATCTCAGGACTTAAAACTATAGCTACAAACACCGATCCAGGATGCTCAAAGTTAAACAATATCTCCCAATCATAAAAGCTGCATCATTGATCTGTTATTATAGAAATGGTTAGTACTTAGCAAATATGTAAAGCAAAAAGTTGAGGCTATAACTCTATTTTGTATTCCACTGTACCGAAAAAGTTGGAAGTCAACTGTACCCATTTCCCCTTCTTTTCCTTCTTCTATTTTCTTATTATCTTTGTTTCCATTTGTATTTTGTATTATAATAAACTTCAGTATACATACATACATACACACACACACACACACACACACACACATATGTCTTTGGTTATTTGGGTTTTCTCCCGCGTAAAATTGGAAGTGTCTTGGCGACGTTTCGACGAAGTCCCATTCGTCATCTTCAGGCTGGTGCTTTCGGCTTCGCGCTTCTAGGAGCAGTGTGTGATCGTAGCTGTTTCTTCCCTTTAACTGCCAGTGGGGGTATGAACTGATTGGGTGGGAGCCTGGCTGTGTTCTGATTGGATGGAGGTGTGTTCTGATTGGTTAGGGCAGGGGTAGGCAACCCAAAACACTCAAAGAGCCACTTGGACCCGTTTCCCACCAAAAACAAAACACTGAGAGCCGCAAAACCCTTTTGATATCTTAAAGGAAGATATATCCTTTTTTACCTTTTATGTATGTATATATACATACACACACACACAAACACACACACACACACACACATATATATATACTGTATATGTGTATATATATATATGCTCCTATATATGTGTGTGTGTATATATATATATATGCTCCTGTATATGTGTGTGTGTGTGTGTGTGTGTGTGTGTGTGTGTGTATGCTCATAGAAGCACGAAGCCGAAAGCACCAGCCTGAAGATGACGAATGGGACTTCGTCGAAACGTCGCCAAGACACTTCAAATTCTACGTGGGAGAAAACTCGAAGAACCAAAGACCTACATTATATCTCATAAAGGTAAAAAAGGATATATGCAGTGTTATTTTCATTTTAGATATCAAAAGGGTCTCTCTCTCTGTCTCTCCCTCCCTCTCTCTCCCTCTCTTTCTTTCTGCCCTTGGTCTGCCAGTCCTCTTCCCCCACTCTCTTTCTCTCTCGTTCCTCTCTCTCTCGCTCTCTCTCTCTCTCCTTCCCCCCTCTCTCTTTCTCCCCCCCCCCTCCGATCTTCTGCTCACCTGGCAAGCTGGCTTAAAGCTGTTCTCCAAGAAGCTCAGAGGCAGGCAACCTCGGCTCTTTTATGACTCATGGACTTCAATTCCCAGAATTCCTGAGTCAGCATAGCTGGGCTAGCTAGCTCTCTCCTGCCCTTCCTGCTTCCTGCTTCCTGCAGAGACGTAGCAAAGGGAGGAGCCTCGCCCAAAAAGATTTTCAGCTTCTCGGGGAACAGTGAGTCCACTCTCTTTCACACACACACACACACACACACACAGAGAGAGAGAGAGAGAGAGAGAGAGAGAGAGAGAGAGAGAGAGAGAGAGAGAGAGAGAGAGAGAGAGAGAGAGAGAGGCAGGGAAGCGCAATTTCCTCTCTCTGTCTCTGTCTCTCTCTGCAAAAGGCAGAGGAGGCTGGGAGCCACAGGGGAAGGCTCAAAGAGCCGCATGTGGTTCCGGAGCCGCAGGTTGCCGACATGTGGGTTAGGGGCTTGGCTGTGCTCTGATTGGATGGGGGGGGTTGGCTGTGCTCTGATTGGATGGGTGAGTGTTAAGTTTGGGTGGGGGCTTTGTTGTGCTCAGGTTAGTCTGAGTTGCAGGGGGATTTGAGATGGTGAACTGCGTTGCTGTTGTTTGGCTTCGCATTCGTGGTCGTGCCTCATCTTCATGGTGGGTGTCAGTTTGCTTCATGTATGGATTGGAGGGGCTTAAAGTGGCTAATGATGCAGCTGTGGTCTGGCTTCTGGTTTGTGGTCGTGCCTCATCATCGGTGTGGGTTTGGGTTTGCTTTTTGCGTGGATGTGTGGTGGTGACATCCTGTGTGGTTTTCGTGAGTGTGGGTCTGGTGTCATTCTTTGTGTTAGGGACTCGTTTGTCAAATAAGGGCAGGTTTCCAAATGGCTGGTAGGTGGGAGGTATCATCTCATTTATTCATGCTGTGTGGGCGTTTTTCTATCTCGATGGCTTCTCTGATTATTCTGTTATTAAAGTGTTCAGTTTTGGCGATAGTTCTGGTCTTTTTAAAGTCAATTTCATGTCCTGTGGCTTTAAGGTATTGGACCAGGGAAGAAGTTGGTTCCTCTTGTGTTCTTCAATGCGTGCACTTATTCTTCTGTTGGTTTGTCCGATGTATGTGGTGGGGCAAGCGGTGCATGGGATTTCATATACTCCTTGATTTTCTAACTCAATTTTGTCTTTGGGGTTTCTTAGGATGATGAATATTTTTCTGTTTGTGCAGAATGCTGTCTTGATGTTGTGTTTGTGGAGGATCTTGCTGATTCTGTCTGTGGTGCCTTTTATGTATAGGAGGAGGGCTTTGCCGCTTTCTTGTTCTGTGTCTTGGATTTTAGTGGGGGTTTCTTTTTGGATTAGGTTGGTAATCTTATTTCTTTGGAATCCGTTGGATGTTAGTACATTAGTGAGAGTGTGTAGTTTAGTTTTTAGGTGTTGTTCGTCAGCTAAGCGTTTTATTCTAGAGATGAGTGTCTTGGCTACAGAGTTGCTCTGTGCTGGGTGGTGGTGTGAGAGTGCATGCAGATAGCGGTTTGTGTGTGTTTTCTTCTGGTAGATGGTGTGTCCTAGGGAGCCATTGGATTTCTTGTACACTAAGACATCCAGGAAGGGAAGTTGGTTATTAGCTTCTGTTTCCATGGTGAACTGTATTTAGGGGTGTAGGCTGTTGAGGTGTGTGAGGAAGTTGTCCAGTTTTTCTTTCCCATGTGGCCAGATTATGAAGGTGTCGTCTACGTATCTGAGCCAGACTTTGGGTTTGTGATCAGATTTTTCTAGAGCTTGGGTTTCAAAGTGTTCCATGTAGAGGTTTGCAATGACAGGTGAGAGGGGTGATCCCATGGGTGCTCTTTCTATTTGTTTGTATTTTTGTCCGTTATAGATGAAGTATGTGTTGTATAGGCAGTGGGTGGTCAGATCTAGAATATGTTTGAGGGGGTTATATTTGTTTTGGATAGCTGTCAAGGCTTCTTTGATTGGCACTTGGGTGAAGAGGGATATGACATCGAAGCTCACGAGCAGGTCGCTGGGCTGTAAGTTTTGTTTCTTTATGATCTCTATGAACTGGAATGAGTTTTTTACATGTGAGGTGATGGATTCTGCATAGGGCTATATTTGTTTGGCGAGAAATTTGGCTAGGTTTTGTAGAGGTGAGCCTATGGAGCTGACTATGGGTCTAAGTGGGGTTCCTTCTTTGTATATCTTGGGGAGACCATAGAACCTAGGGCATCTGGATGATTTCTCTGTGGGAATGATTCTTTGCTGGATCTCTTCGCTAATGGGGGAGGCTTTTATTTTAGATCCAGTGGTTTGTTCCAGGTAGGTGGTGGGATCTGTGTTTTGGGGTTTGGAGTAGGTTGGTTAATTTGGTTTGGTAGTCAGATGTGTTCATAACCATCGTGGCGTTGCCCTTGTCTGATGGTAAGATTATTATGCTGGTGTCTTCTTTCAGGTTAAGTAGTGCTGTCTGTTCCTCTTTGGGTAAGTTGCTTTTGGGTGGTCTGCTGGTGCAGAGGATGTTGGTGATTTCGAGTCTGATTCTGTTAGCGTTGTCAGGGTTGATTTTGGTCAGGCTGGTTTCAACTCCGCATATAATGGTTTCAGTGGGGATGTGTTTGGGAGCGACTGCAAAGTTGAATCCTTTGGAAAGGACATTGGTTTCAGCTTTGGTGAGGATCCTATCTGAGATGTTATGCACTGTTTGTTTCATGTGTAGCTGTGAGGGAGGAGGGGTTTGTTTCTGGCGTTCTTGTAGTCTTCGGAGACTACATACAAAGACCTACATACAAACACCCGCGAAAACCTCAGAAAACACACACACACACACACACACACACACACATAGGTGTGCTGTTTCACAGCATGCTGTTACTGAGAAAACATGAGTCCTGGATCCAACAACATGACAGTTTGCAAAGTTACACCAAAGTAAATTGATTTGGAACTGATGGGATATTTTTTGGGTGTATGTGTGTGTGGAGATGGAAGGAATGGAAAAGTCTCCAAAACCTGAAAAGGTTCAGTTCAGGTAAGTGCCCCACCACCATCAATTTCTCTAATTTTTCCAAAGATTCAGAATCTGTGCTAAAAATTATTCAAAGTTATTGCTAACATTCTTGACTACATTTTAACTTTTCTCATAAAATAATCCCCAAGAGGTATAGCACTGCCCAAGCAATGTGAGGGATATTTATTTATGTATTAAATTTATATGTCGCCCATCTCACTGTTGGAGGAACTCTGGGAAGATATATTCTACATCTCCATTCTGTAGGTTATATGCATGCTAGCAGAAATGGTTGATTTAGCATGCTTTGGGCTTAAGGTGGCTGTAGAACCTCTACTGATTCATTGCATGTTTGGGAGTATATTTGTGGTCCAGGTAATTATGTGGCTTTTAGTATGTCTTTAATGTACTTTTAATATATGTATTGGACCTATTGTATGACACCAGAGTCTTCTTGGAACTGAATAGCTAATCAACTCAACTCAACCCAATATCTCTGAAAAATATTAGCTTGTTAGTTTTTTAAGGGAAAAACAGAAAAGCAGAAAGAAAAGTATGCATTAAGTCAGGGCTCTTCAAATTTGGTCCTTTCCTGGCTGAGGAATTAAGGGAGTTGAAGTCCACAAGTCATAAAAGGGCCAGGTTTGAAGACCCCTGCATTAAATGAACTTGGAGCAAGAAGTGAAATTGGACTGACTATAGATCAGCAAAAAGATAAGCAAATAGCATCCCAAAGAACTATATATGAAGAAAAAATGCATAGTTTTAAAGAATCAGCTGAGAAAGAATATACTTAATATATGCAGTATATTTTTCTACAAGCCAAGAATTTAACAGAAATAAAGAATTGTATTTAAAAAGTTATGGGAAAGTTCGAAAACAATGTTGCTGTGACAATGGATCTTTATGGAATTCAGTCTAATTCAGGGGTAGGCAACCTTGGCTCTTTTATGACTCGTGGACTTCAACTCCCAGAATTCCTGAGCCAGTCCAGGAATCATAAAAGAGCCAAGGTTGCCTATCCCAGTCTAGTTAGAGGACAAAGGCAACCCTCTGAAAGGCAAATGTTGGAGAACAGCAGAAAAACATCTAGCATATAGTCCTATAGAAAGCATCCAGTTGGTTACCATGAGATATCAGAATGCTCTACTATGGAATTTTGGATCAAAATAATCCTCAGCTATGGATACATGCTAAAACTAGAAACTCATTCAATATCTTGAAGGTTGTTCAAATTTTCAGTGATCAAATGAAAGGTGAACTCTGTCTGCACATGCAGAGAGATACAATATAGTGTTAGGCTAAAGTGGTAAACTATATTGTGGATATAAGTCTTTTCCTTTATATCTAAACTCCATGGAAGCAGAAAACTATTCAGTAGAATCCCAATCTGCTGCAGACACTTAATTTCTGAGAAATATCTATGAACATATTATGTCAAATATGCAGTTTCATACAATTGTTTTATATAAGCAATCAAGGTGCATTTATAAGCCATTCCAGGGTCTTTCTAGGACTGTACCACCCATAGGTATCTGTACTTTGTTTTAATCCTAGAATCCAAGAATATATTTCAATATATTATTCTAATATAAAATAACATTTCAACTTAAAGCTAGGATTCTAGGATTAAAACAAAGTTCTGGTGTGACACTTCCGATTACCACTGTACCTACCAACTCTTGACCCCTGTATTAGAAAAAAAAAATCCAGATTTCAAGTCCCATGAAATAATATTTCACTTTCTCATCTGGTTGCTTCCAAGTCTGAATTCGTACATTCCTGTTATGGGAACACTATATTTACCCTCTATAAACAATATTGTTTTTATTGGTTTTGATGGCATTTTTATTTCATAAATTCTGAATGAGTGCATCTATTCTGTTAATAAATGTCTGATTAAATTTCCTATGTAAAAAAGTTAGAAAGTGGTAGATACTGAAATCTATGTAGAGAACTGTCAATTAAACAAGATTATTTTTCATATCATAGATCAGGGCTTTTCAACCAGTGGCACAGGTACCACCTGTGGTACATTGGCACCTGGCAGGTGGTACGCGACCATCCTAGAAAAGTGGTAGCGGGGGAGGAGAATGAGATGGCTGGAGCTGCAGGGCTGTCAGGGCTCAGCGGCAGTGCCAGGCTCCAGGTGGAGCTCAGCGCTGATCCTGGCGCTTCTGCTGAGTCCAGAAGAAATGCCGATCAGCTGGAATGTTACAGCATCTCCAGGGTCTTGTGATTTACATTCAGATGCTTGGCAACTGATTCATATTTATGACGGTCACAGTGTCCCAGGGTCATGTGAAGTGACCAAAACCTGCTGCAACTACCCAGCAGACGGGGGAATAAAAACCAAACACCCTCCCACCCCACCCCTGCTGCCAATCCTCAACAGAAATGCTCACAACGATGAAAACCTCGGACAGGAGGAAGAGCGCAGCCGGGTGGGCAAGCAGGTGTCTTGCTCGGCTGTGCCTTGGGGGACACTTTTTTCAGTGCCATTGTAACTTCAAACAGTCACTAAGTGAACGGTTGTAAGTTGAGGACTACCTGTACTTCATCACTTTTTTCCTTTTTTTTTTTTGATCATCAAGTTTTTGTTACCTTGCTAGGTAACTGGTGGTACTCGGATATTGCCATATCCTGAAAGTGGTACAATGGGTGAAAAGGTTGAAAAGCCCTGTCATAGAGTATTAAAAATCCACTAATCAGAACTTTCACCATTTAAATTGCATAAATGCAGAAATATCACATGAATGAATCATATAAACTTGTTTAAATAGGGCACTTCCCAACAAGCTATTTGTGCCAGTTCAGAGTATCTTCTGAAACACAGCATTTGCACAAGGTTGATACAGTATTTGTGAAGTGGGTTGCATGTTGGTTTATCTGAAACCAGAGAAGAAAAAATCATCCCCCCCCTTTTTCCCAATGCTACAACTGAGTAATATTTATTTTATGAAATGAACATATAGAAAGTTAACATTTTCATAAAGTCTGCTGGTAGAGAGACAAGGTCACAATTCATATTAATTGAAACATTATTTCTTTTGCAAGCATAACTTTTTACTAATTGTCATAAAGTTGGGCAGATTCCTTTTCATGAATGGGTCAAGATTCTTATGATCATAAAATCATTTGTGCAATTAATTTCTATGGGCTTATTTTATTGTTAGCTCTGTATTCTGCCTTTTTGTTCAGACGCCCAAGGCAACTTACATAGGGCTCTCCCTTCCCATCTCCACCATGGCAATCCTATGAGGTAGATTCACCAAAGACACCCAAGTGAGTTTCCATGGCTGAGACTGGACTTGACTTTAGGTTTCTCCAATTCCAGAGAAACTACTGAACCCTGATACCACACCGATTCTCCTAAAGCCTTGATATAAATGGGGTTAGATAAAATGTAATAAGCAAAGTAAGTCCCAAGAAGCAGAAATGAGAATGAGAATGAAGACAGTACTTAAATGGAATACGAAGGTGTGACACATAGACACACCACTGAGATGAGATGTATACAGAGAAAAACCTGATGACCACCAACACAGATGTGGACTTGCAAAGAAGGAGAAACCACAAAGACCAGTCCTGTTCTGAAACCCAGGTGAGCCAGTTTAATAAGCTGGCTTAGCAGACCAAACAGGGTCAGGAGAATTAGCCAAGGATCACCTCCATGAAGTCACAAGTCCCTGCTGGCAGTGTTACAACTAGAGACAACATTCATGTCGCCTAGACAGAAGAATGCATCTGTTGATATACATTATATTAGCTTATTCCCTTTCACAGTATAGTTTATTCATATAGAATAGCCAATAACTCACCTGATATAGTACCCGATTGGAAAAATGAGGAACACTATTTTGTTAAAAAAATAAGTTCTCCAAACCTCTCTAAGAGGCTGGATACAGATGAAGTAATAACAGCTAATGCAGCTTTTTAAGTAAATAATGGTTCCTCATAGACTATGAATTGATTATTAATTACTTAGGTTGGAAAAAACATCCTGCTAAACTGAATGTGGTCATTATTTCCTACATAAGAAGATGGTGTTGGAATGTTAGCAGCATTCTTTCACATGGTTAGTCAACACTCATCTGATTAAAGGATTAACTCTATTAGTCCTCTCCCATTTCACTTTAACTAGCAAGCAATACTCCTTGGAAAACAATCTTCTTGTGATGCCTTTCTTGATTATTGTTCTTATTCAATTACATCTGCACTTTTGTTATAACTTAAAATTGTAGCAGCATACAAAATGCTTGTTTCTTGTCAAGAATTCCAACCGGCCAGACATTTGCTTTTATGTGAATTCACATGGTGTGGCGGTTGTTAGTTAACTTATTAGGTATCAACTGCATATGGGAAGTTCATTCTCTGCACTGACTGGCCAAAACTTTAAGATTATAATGCAGTCTAGCAGTAGGTCCAAAATTTGGGGCAAGGAGCAGTCTGGTCAGGCTAAAGTGTCATTGTACAGGAAATTGATAAGCAATCATTCTGCAATGTTAATTTAGTGGATTCTATCCTAATTCACTCTCCCATTATTCATTAGACATTCCTTTCTCTTTTACTAGCATGAACAATTATATTAACAAAATTTGCCCATAGTCAAATGGCATACATTTTGCACATAAAAGATCCTAGCTTGGTTTATAACTGAATGGCTGGAAAAAGCTATGCCTAAAACCTAATATATCAATTAAGGAAGTTGGAGAAAAGGATTCAATATAAGAACTTCCAATTATTTAAAAGTTGCAATATTTTGAATATCCTGTCTTTTTCTACCCCAGCTCTCAGTTTTCAGATACTGTTTATCCCTTTGCATTTCCATATTACATTTCCCTCCAAATGTTTACCTAAATTATCTGGAAAAGTTAGGATTGACACTAGTCTATGGACAAGTCTCTTATTTCCCGAAGCATAGGAAAATGTTCCATTTAAACTGATGGCAAAACTGTATTTTGGATCTATTTAATCACATTTTCCCCATATCCTCCCTGTTAACAAATATTGCCTATTGTCATTTTGTTTGGGAATAACAACATTTACTTTTGGGAGTGGGGGAGGGAAGTGACTTTTAGAATGTGAAGCACTGAAGAACAGGATTTGAAAAAGGCTAGAGAGGTTAGAAGAAATTGCAGGGACAAATTTTTGTTAGTGAGACTTTCAGGGAATGTGTCATCCCATTAAGAAAAAAGCAAAGAGAGCAAGGATAAGCTCCTTCTGTCTCTGCTTAATGATTTTAAGTTTAGAGAGCAGAGAAAATGGCACACTGATTCTTCAATACTAGTTCCTTCCAAAAATTAATCTTGCGTTAAGCTCCTAGGTATTCCCATCTGCTTTCAAAATTCTATTTCTCCAGGAACTAAATTAAATAATTGCTTAATTTTAAAAAAAATTAATTGAATAAGTCCATTTTGTATGATGTTTTAAAGCATGTCTGTATATCGGACAGATCATTAGAAGGATACAAATAGCTGATGACACTTCCTGTGAAACAGGGACAGATGGCTCTTAGGGCAGGGCAGGGTGGGAGCTATGGGGAGGAATGAATTTAGGAAATGAGAATTGTTGCAAGGCAAGCAGGGGTAGTGCAAATGGGAGGCAGGTGCTGGGGAGTCTTACTGGTTGGTCTGAATGAAATTAGTTTTCAAGTGCAATGTGACGTTGAAAGGTGCTTCCAGTTCATGCCCTTGCATGAAGCAAAGATAAGCTTTGGAAGCTACTTACCTGATAATTGTTGCACTGCTGGCTGGTCGTGTGTGCTTAACAATTGTGCCTGAATGGTTTCTACTACTCTCTTAAAGCGACGGCTTGGACCTATCAAAAGAGATGTTACACTGTAATAAGATAAGGCCGAATATCACAGAATGTTAAGTGTCAGGGAAGAGATAGGAAAAAGCCTATTTCTTTAATTTTTCCATTCAGATTCCTTCCTTCCTTCCTTCCTTCCTTCCTTCCCTTCCCTTCCCTTCCCTTCCCTTCCCTTTCCTTTCCTTTCCTTTCCTTTCCTTTCCTTTCCTTTCCTTTCCTTTCCTTTCCTTTCCTTTCCTTTCCTTTCCTTTCCTTTCCTTTCCTTTCCTTCCTTCCTTCCTTCCTTCCTTCCTTCCTTCCTTCCTTGTTCTGATCACTGCATTATCCATCTCCCTGCAAAGATTTTATTGGTAACAAACCACTGTATAGACCAGGGGTGTCAAACTGCCAGCCCATGGGCCGGATGCGTCATCCGGAAGCCGCGCCCACCCCATTGCCAGCAATGGTAAAACTGTCCCGAATGTTGCGCGACATCACGTGATGTTGCAAGTTTGACATGTCTGGTATAGACAATGATTTACTATCAGTGCATTTGATAGTCCAGTATTTCTTCCACCTTAACTTTCTTACCATATTAGCCTGTCTCTCTGTTCAATACATTTATCTTCTTTCCCTTTTTAATTCTTGCTTCCAAAATTTGTGTATCGCACTACTCCCAAAGATGCTTTTTCAAAAGGCAACTGGACTTTCTTTGCTTTTCCTTGAAAATGTTTTGCTTCTCATCCAAGAAGCTTCTCCAGTTCTGACAGTCAGAACTAAAGAAACTCCTTGGATGAGAAGCAAAATGTCTTCATGGAAAAACAAAGAAAGTCCAGTTGCCTTTTGAAAAAGCATCTTTGGGACAACCATGACCTGGATGCCTGAGAATCTCCATAGTCATGTATCTTACTTCTTTTGCCCATATGACATCTCATTGAGATTTTTCTTTTTCTCTCTTTTTGGCCTAGTTAGTAAAAATGACCAGTTCTCTAGATGTTGTATCTTGGGTGGTATCAGTATAAAAGCTAATAGCAATAGTTCATGATAGATCTAATAAAGTTATACATTGTTTAATCATACTAAAGCTTCTATTTTCCTTTCTTAATCTTGTTGGTTTGTCTGTAGGTTCCTACATTTATATCTGCCTTCCACAAAGAGGATATTGGTTCATTTTAGGAATCTTGAATAGCTTTTCTCACCAACATAAGCCAATCTGTAGGTTAAAGAACAAACTATTTTTTATGAGAGCTAGCATAATTTATTAGCCATGAAACTAAACACACAATACAAGTCATTATTGTGTGAACTGGAAGGAAAAAAAGTAATAAGATATTTTTTAAGTGAATAGTTTCAAAATGTGAGTAACATACAGAGATTATGTCTACCAAGAATAACCCATGCCATTTGACCTATATAATAAGTCTGTGAAGTGCTTGATAATCTACACAAGCCCTGAAATTTTAGGAAGGCAATAAAATTAGATTTATTGAGTGTCTGTACTGGTCATGCTCACTTCTATGTATACTAGTACATAAAGTTTTATGGAGTTCTAAGACATTTCAATTAATCTCTCTTATTTCAAGTATTGAAAAACACCAGCTGTCCTGTTTTGTTTTTTTTTTTTTTACATAACCATTTGATTCTTTGAGGAAACACTAAATTTTGGATGATTGACATCTTATATTAAGCTATGCAAGCTATATTACCGTAATTATTTATTCCCATGTGTCCATAAGATAATTATACACTAGGAAATGGAAGCAATTACTTATTTCTAACACTCAGAGTACTCTATTTGAATATTTTCGCATTAAGGTGTTGGAGAAATATTAGAAGTAAACCTTTTTTCCTATCTATATTCTCCACACAAACCCAGACAGCAGGTTTGAGGCAATTATTTATTTCTTTAGCTTAATTTAAAATAAATAAAAAAATATTTATCAGTTACCTGATAAAAGTGTAAAAGTGACGGAGTAGATCCCATTCTCTTTCTGGGCCTCCCCACCTTCTGTGTATGTAATGTCTACCTGGAACTTCACTGGCTTCTGGAAGACAGCAGGGCCTCCTGTGGACTTGTACTCTGCACGGAAGCTTGTTTGGGAGATGACACTATGACTGAGACTGGGAATCTAGACCAAACAAAATGATAATTGGAAAACAAATCTTGCTAGCCATATAGGATCATCTTTGAAAAGGTTTTTTTCCCCCTTACAGTTTGAAAGGGGATAGAAGAACACTGGTTATTTCTGAAATAATTGGCAATGAACTTCTCACTTACTTACTTTATGGTTGTTTAAGAATCTACAAAAACTATTCAAACTATATAGATCATCTATATTAAAAATAAATTGCTTTCCTTCACTGGGACCTCTTTTCACCATCCATTAAAATGCAATATTTAAGTTGCCTACCTATCTTTTCTAATTTATATACAATTTCAGCTACACTTCCGAATATGATTGGCAAACTACTACTGACGCTTCCCAGTTGCTTTTCCCCCACTTTGATCTTTTGTTTTAAAATGGCTTGTTTCCTCCATTTCTGGCCCTTTAATATGTTGCTTTCTTTTCTCTAGTATGAACAGAGCATTCCTGAGCCAGTTTAGTCTTAATTAGCCAGTTTTTGTTCCTTATGGGATGGTAATAATTACTGGCTTCGTCTTTTCAGAGAAATGATCATTTGAATTATTGTAATTGAATGAGTTTGATCACAAAATTTCCTTTGAATATGTGTGTGTGTGTGTGTGTGTGTGTGAGAGAGAGAGAGAGAGAGAGAGAGAGAGAGAGAGAGAGAGAGAGAGAGAGAGAGAGAGAGAGAGAGAGAGGGAGGGAGACAAAGAGAGAGAGAAGAAAAGAAGGAACAGAAGATGTAAGAAAGAAATGTTTCTCCTCATGAGAAAATAGAAACTATGCAATTAGGACATATGTGGATATACAAGCAAATAAGGAGGAACTAATTAAAAATAAAAAACATAAACAAGCAGCATTTTTAAAAAGAGGAGCTGGAAGGCAACTACATAATTAAAATTGCAGTTCCAGATGAAGATGGGATCTTGGTTCACTGAAATGAGATCACATTTGCAGAGTTTTCATACTAGACTTTCCAAGGAGTGTTTGATTATGTACCACACTAAGCCACTTTTTAAATTCCATGTGTCCTTCTCTGGGTTCAGAAATGAAGCAGTTGGGTTGCATACATCAAGACTATACCCTAGATTGGAAATAATAATGAACTAACCACCAAATAAGGCAATGACAAACCACTTCCAGATTGTTGCCAAGAAAAGTAAGAGATGTTGCACAACAGACAAACCAGACTTCGATAAAGATGTTACCTTTATTATGGAAAAGTAGGTCATTCTTGGCTGACATCTTGTTTTGGATGTTTATTCATCCAACTGAATGGGATGTTTGCCTTTAAATTTCTATACTTACCGACAGAAATGCATGTACTATATCAGCCTTGATAGAACTCAATGGTTTATCCTTAATAACCACGAAGATCTGTTCTTCTTTCTCTAGGTTGATAAAATTACCAAACCAGGATTTTTTGGCAAGCCTGAATATAATATGATGAGAAAGAGAAGGAAAAAACAGGAAAAGACAAATAAAAATTGGAAACAGCATAGAATTGTACTATAGGTCTTTCTACATCACAGATCAGATATGTTTTTCCCCATGACATAGCTTTCATCTCATATTCAGTTCATAAATGAATCTGGCTTAATTTTTTTTAAATGTAATACTTTTAAAATAGCATTTCCCCCCTTTTGTTGTGACAATCCAAGGGCAGCCTCACAATAAACACAAACTATTTCACTTTGTCACCCTCCATCTTGGAGGGACATCATCTGACTGCAGTGATGGAAATATAGGCCTCATAGGGAAGTGAGACTGAAAATGACAATAACAAATTGCATACAAATGTAGTTTTTATACAACTTAAGCTGGTCAAGAATTCATTCCAGAGACTCTGAGACTACCCTTACCACCTAGCCTTATGTCATTCACCATGTCAAAAAATCCTGTAGCTACAGTTTAAATTTTAACAGGTCAAAAAGTTAAGAAAAAGAAGGCTAAATATTATTTGTGTGAATTTAGTAGTGCAAATTAGTAATGGATATGACTGTAAGAAAGCTTTATAAGAAAGAACAGGCAGCTGGTTAGAGAAAAAAACTGGTAATTCTCTTTGGGGCTATTATTTAGAAGTGTGCCCACAGCTTATGCATCTTTTCCTTTCCCCTGTTCTCTGACAGATATAGCTTTTCTACCCTCTTCTCTCCCAAAACTCTGGGAGGACATAACACTAGTAATGTCCTGTGAATTAGTTACTATTGCAATGCATATTTGAATAGTCATACATCCCTCTATAGACAAAAGGAAAACTAGTTTATTTTGGAGGGTGTGTGTGTAAAAGGGAAGACACATTAAAAAAGAACATGCATGCATTCATCTTTCTCTTTCCTACCCTGCCTGACAAAACAAAATAATTACAGTTTGGTAAATCTCTCCCTCTTTCTCCCTAATAGGGAGGGCTGAGAATTTTAAGCAGAATTGCTTAAAATATCCACAAGCCAAAGAAGGCGATAAGGAACAGTAAAGGGAAAGGGCCACTTATTTAAGCAGGCTATTAAGAAATCTGGAGTAGAGCAAGAAGGGGATACTAGATATTTGATTTGACCATGTCTTTCTGAAATACACTACTTATTCAGGAAGCCTCAGAATACTCAAAGCACGCTTTGCTGAATCTGTCTTCCTATTCCTCAACACCCACCCACCCCAAATCAATGTTGACTCTTAGCAATTACATAGATAAATTTTCTCCAGGACAATCTATGTATGTATGCATAAACATTGCTTATTATGAACTTCTGTGGGCTTCTACCAATCTTAAAACCACTTATATATTACTATCTCCCAATAGAACTGTACTCCAGCATATTGTGTGCTTTTAAACTGCACATTCATGGGCTACAGATCAGATTACTAATGTTTATGTGCACATAATAAATTGCCATTTTGCATGTATGTATGTTACACATTTCAACAACTACATATTTCTTTCTCCTACAGCATATATACACTTTCCTATCCATTGAGATATCTCCACCTCTTCATAATGCTTTAACTCTTCAGGTTCTGCTTCTATTAGGGAGAGTATGATACCATTGAAAGCATGTGATTTACTATCTAGTCAGACATAAAATTGCAAGGAACACATTTACGTTTATCTGTAACAAAATAAACCAGGGTACTGCACAGGAGTATAAAAAAAGGATTGTATGATCTAGAATAAAGATTATAAAGATTTTACATTTCCAATGATGCTGTATAATCTGGAACTCTCTGCAATACAGAGGTTTTTTTTAATAATACATAAAATAGAACAGCTCTTTGAAGAATATGTATTTTAATGCAGAGGATAATTGAGCAGAGAATGTGATGGAATAATAGCTTTAAGAACTTGTTCATCTCAGTAAAAGCTCTTTTTTATGAGTTACAGGTTTGTTTGTTTGTTTGTTTTAAGAAAGACAGAATTCATGCAGATAAAAACCACAGAGTGATGGACAAGATGAAACCATTTTTGGAGATGAAGAGATGTGATAATTTAGATCAGAAAAGGCTAAAGTTAAAAGCATTAATGTTGAGTCCCAACCAGCTTCAGAACTCTAATAAACAGTATGCCCCATACGCTGAAAAGGTGACCCATTTATGTACAGAGTCTGCTATATGATACAGTTATACAATATAATTCATTATATTGAAACATTATTTACACTGATCAAGATCACGGAAGTCTGGTGTAAAGAAGTTATTGACCCAGAGGCTGTAGTTTGGTCAAGAAAAATACTTTTCCAAGAGATAGGCAGTGATATGTGCTGGATGAGAGATTAAATCAGGCAAGAGGTATTACGATCAAAGTCCTGTCCACTTTCTACATGCAACCACGTATAAAAGGGGCAAGGTTTGAACACAATGATTTGATTATCTTTCATGTTGATCCTCTATGCAAACTGCTGGAGACTGAAGAGGCAAATTCTTGTCATGCATTTTTAGTAGTTGTGGGTTTTTAAAAGCTTATATTTCTCTTTTGTTTCTGAGCTTTTATTATTTTAATTTTTTTATTCAATATTTTCTTTTCTACTACTTGTGGTTTTTATGTTTTTTTTCTTTTAATACTTTAAACCAGGGGTGTCAAACTGCCAGCCAGCGGGCCGGACGCGTCATGAGGAAACCGCACCCACCCCATTGCCGGCAATGGGGAAAAAGCTCCAATACATTGTGCGAAGGAATAAGTAAAGAAAAAGAATGGATTTTGGTGTAAATATAGATAAAAGTACATCCAACTCTTACTCTAAAATTAACAATAGTCTTCATGATTTCTATAATCTTATATAATCCTAATCATCAAATCCCAAAATCAAAATTACATTTCTCCTAGTTTCTTGCAAAAAGTTCAAAAGTAGCTTCATTAACAAGTCATCCATCTCTTAAAATATTTCTTCATTTCATACCTCACCCACTTTTCTATAAACTCATTTCTAAATATTTAACTCTCCTTATTGATCAGCAAAGATCCAATAAAAATAAGCAAAATACCTAATAACATAAATATACAGCCCCCTTTTCCATTTAATTTACATTTCCCCCATTCCTCTCTTAACACTTGAACATTATGAAATAGAAATTAAAAACTATTAAATATTACCAAAAATAATCACCCCTTATTTAGATATGAAAAATGAACCCATTAACTATTAGACATTTCCAAAAGAAACACTATCTAATCCAGATAACCATTTAACATTACCAGAAATAAGAACTCATTATTTAACCATAATCAGATAAAGTAATTTTATATTTTTTTCTTCTACCTCCTAACTATCCTTATATCCAATAAATAAAATTCTGAGTTCTGATTTCCTCTAGTATCTTTTCTCTTCTCTTGAAATTCTTATCATCTTTCAAGTCCACTTATAGTTTCCATGAAGTAACTCCAATAAATCTCTTGTATTTCAATTTGAAGAATAATCCACAATGTCTTTTTCAAATTTTGAATGATGATCCAATTGCATTTGTGAATCCAGCAAATCCACCTCAGTTGCTCCCAATTAGAACTAAAGAATCTTCTTGGATGAGAAGTGAAACATTTTCAAAGTTCATCTTCAGTGGTAACGTCTGGTTCCAGTAATGAGTTAAAAAATCCAAACACTTCACAGGCCCATAATCAAATATTTCCTTTAAAGTAGCCATCTTGTGCTCTGCTAATCGACCTTCAAGGTTTTATCCTATGGCTGATATGTAAACAAGACAGTTTCCCACACAAGAAGTTCTTTCTGTTCATTCTTTCAAAGATAAATTTCTTTCCATTTAAATATTTGGTTTGGTTCTCAGATTTTTGCAAGGCAAGGCAAGCAAAGTTTGATGAAGTTCTGATATTTCTACATATTACAACCCCAGAAATAATGAAAATCACCAAAGGGAAACATTTATCTGTATCCAAAGAAAACCTCTCTTTAACTGAAGATGAAATTATAACCTCCAAAGTGCATTAGAGATGAGGAAAATCAGGACTTCCGGTTTTGGGTTGCAGTGGCTGCAGGTACACGAAGAGGCTTCTCTCTTCATTATCTGCCTTTCCTCTGCCAGTAGACCCTTAATTGGGTCTAAAAGTCACCCTAGAGGGGTGACTAATGATGAGGAGGACTCTTGTTGATTGCGGGGGGAAGAGGCAGCTCCCTCCGCAGTCCGAGGCAGCTCCTCAGGGCCGACAGAGAAAAGATCGGCCAGTAACATGACCGATCATTTAGCTGCTCCAGCCAAAAGTCAAAAGAACATCTAAGCATTAAGAAACCATCTTGGATGATCCCGGTGAGAGTTTTCCCTCTCTCTTTTTGCCTAACTACTCTCCTGTTAAAAGCCTTTTGGAATTACTTCCCTGCTTTGAAAGAGCTGCCTTTGTTTATCTGGGGAAAAGAGCTTTCCATAACAAAGGAAAAAACTTTTTATTGGCTACTTTTATTTTTGGTTACTTGGGGGCCCTGGAAAAATCCTTATCATAAAACTTTATTATTATATCTTCTAAGCTGGAGAATATTGTTTCCCTATGTCTTGGACTTATTTTTTTAAAGGAATAAATCTTTATTGTTTGAAAAACAACAACAGCTCTATGAGAAGCCGGAAAAGAGATTTCATAGCTTTTTGACTTTGCTAATCTCATTCTTGGTGTCTGGAAGAGACTTTCATAGTTTACTGAGGACATCTTGTGGAGAAATTTAAAACTGCAACTATTTCTTGTTTCTTTGGTCCAACAGCTGTTATTGGTGGGGGTGGATACTGACTAAATGTTTTGGAATATAGCCTCCTCTAAAAGATAACAGGATTGGATTTAATTATTACTGAAATGGAGAAACCATATTTACAACTCAACTGTAAACTCATACTGGGAAAAAATTATGAAGCTACTGAGGAAATATGTTCCCAAATAAGAGAGAGAACTGCAGAAATAATAAACAGAAATTCTACTGTGAACTTACAAACTGACCTTCAGACTCTATTTGATCATTCTACAGAACAAAAAGCAATAGAAGAGGAATTAATTTACATACAATCTATGGAGACTTTGGATGACCAGAAAATGATTGTAACTAAACTATCTATAATTGCAAAACTAACAGAAATGGACTTGAAATTACAACTGTTGAAGAATTATGACAACTTTGATAATCATCTACTAATTATAAAATTGGACATGATCGAGTGTTTTATCCAGCAGACAAGAGCCAGGCATCAAAAACAGAGGATGGGAGGTCTTTTACTGACCCAAATGACATTACAAGCAATAATGGGAGATCTATTTGCTGAAATAGAGGCTTTGTTATGGAAACCTTCTTGGCATAAAAAGAAAGCCAGAATAAGACTAAAAAGAGAAATTTAAAATTATATATAACGGATTAAAAAGGTTTTGAGAAATATGGATTGATTTAAGGACTAAGATTTAGAGATGAAAAAGTGTGATTATTAGAATATATATGTTAAACAGAGTAGGAATGTACTTTTTGGAATAATATATTTATTTGTATGAAAATTATTTTGTAATGGAATGAGAATAAGAATATGAAAAATGTTTTTAGAAATTCGAATTGCTTTGACAACTAATTGAGTGTGTTAAGTTATTTATTTATTAATTTAATTTCTATGCCGCCCTATTCCGGAGAACTTATTACTAATAAGAACTATTCCGGAGAACTTATTACTAATAAGTTAGTAAGACGATGTTTTGTGTAATAATAAGTGTGTTCTTTTTTTTTAGACATGATAATTATTTGAATGAAATTTAAATGCAATCTGAAGAAATAAGAGAGATTTGTGATAAAATCCATGTTTTATGAGATTATGAATTAGAATATATCTGGATTAGTATTTTAGAAGGGATACCCGAAGTGATAATACATTTATCTAAGATTAAATTGGACTATGGTAACTGTAAATTAATAAAGTTCAAAACAGGATTAGGATTTATAGATATGTAATGTAGAAATGGATTATGTTAAATAGGTTATATTATTTGAGGGAAATAGAGAGGGAACATTTAATGTATTTACTTGAGCTATTATATGATTTTGTTTTTGGATGATTGATCACCTAACCACCATGGTGTGTCTTGAGTATTCTGTTGTAAAAGTTAAAAAAACCAATAAAATTTGTTATATATATAAAAAAGAAATGAGGAAAGTCAGTTGTAATGCCCTTAAATTTAGGCTATAGTACTGCCTCCCTGTCTCTCAGCTCAACTTGCTGATCAGGGAAATGTCCATTTCCGTGACTTGTTCATGAGGAAAGACAGTCTGTGTAGGAATTTATGAAAGCCCCTACATAAGTGGCAAAAAGGACAAGTAATAATACCATAGGATAGAATAGGATCAAGCAAGATTCATTGTATCTGGAGTGGGAAATTACTGAATGCCTATTGTCACTTGGGCTATGCAGTACAAGGAAGCAAGCAGAATGGAAAAATACTGGGTGTGTAAGTGCTCAGGTAACAGGAACAGGAAGTTACCTGAAAAAGCAAGAGCGTAACCATATAAGGTCATATTAAAATAAAGACAGGTAATTGGCAAAGAACGTAAGAGGCGCTGTACCATACAAGGCAATCTTCATGAACTAGATTGTGGATAGGTCAATTCAAATGATCAGGTACGATGATGATTGGCCTGCTGCGTTCAGGCAAAAACCTTTCTGACCATGCCTAATAAAACGACCTGCTGGGCATAGAGAGAGTGCTCTTTGCATCCAGAAGCGTCTTGTATCAAATTCTGCTGTTAAGTCTTTCCTTCTGCGCCTTCTGACGAATTGGCCCGTGCATAGAGCCCATCACAGGGTTGTGGGATTGTCCAGGCTGCATCTTGGCAGCGGGACCAACAGAATCGCCACAAGTGATGACCCCGATGCGATGATCACAACACCAGCAGCCTAAAAGAGGTTTTTTTTCTTCGTTTCATCGTGGGTGCAGCGCGAGAGGTACGTCCGAAGCGCACTCTACAGTCCATCTCTTACTACGGCCGTTTTTTCGTAAATATGGGCGGAAATCTGACAAAAGGGCAGCAGGCTCATATCACTGAGGTGGGTCAGATAGTTGAGGCTAATAGAAATTTTTTGAAAAGAAGGAATTATTATCCCTCTAAGAAAAAATTAATTTTCCTCTTTAAATTCATTTGGCAGGAAGTTCCCTCTTATCCTGCCCAAGGAAAATTAGATTTGTTAACTTGGACCCGGTTAGGGGAATATTTTCACAAAGAGCCAAAAGCACCTCCAGATATTTTAACAACAAGGAAGGGAGTCAGACCTTTCCTTCTTCCCTTGAAACCCCCCCCTGAGTATGTGGGTGGAATTCTCCAAGGATCAAAGGGGGGAGGGCCTGATGTTAATTGTTAGAACCTTAATTATGCAACTAACAAAGATTCACAAATGTGCCTTCACCTAAGGAGTTTAAAAGTATTATTGTTTGTTTGGCATTGTCTCTTTTACATCTAAAAGGGACCACAAAAAATTGCTGATTGGATTAAAATTGGCTTATGGAGGAGCCCTCTGCTCCTTCCCAAAATTCTCCTTACGTGAAAGAATTAATTGTATCCTTCTTCTTTTTCTTCTTCTGTAGCTATTGGCTTGGAACATAGTCATTGTTATCAGGATTCTGTTTCTGTTTCTCCTGCCCTGTCTCCTAAAAAATCTAAGTGTTTCTCACTCTGACTCAGCATGCTTTTCATGGCTCATTTCCTCCCAGTTCTTCTGATGTGGACTTAATAACTGCCCCTGCCTGTCTCCTGTTGATCTTACTATGCTAATTCAGTCTTTACTGTGTTACCTTTCAACTTGTTAAAAATCTGAAGCCTGTTGCTTCTATTCCTTATAATTGAAAAATGGGAAAATACTTCTGGGTAATCCATTGATTCAAAATGCCTTGTTTGCTTGTTAACTCTTCCTTCCCCACAGGGCCATTTTCTCCCCCCCCTTCTTTTGTCCTTCTCCAGAGGTTTATCTGAAGACCTTAATTGTTGCAATCGTCGCCTGAAGACCATCAACTAGGGCCAGTTTAAAAACCAGCCAGCCTAGGGCTGTGACGAGACTCAAATCTACATATGACTGCATTTTGTGAATCTCTTTGTGTTAGCCTCTCTCATACACTCCCCCTCCCTGGTTGTTTCTCGATTTACATATGAATCTGTGTTACCTTCTCTCTCTTATACCTTCCCTCCAGGTTGTCTTGCTTAATAAACCATGCCTCTAATTTTTCTCTTTCTTATTATTTTCTCTTTGCCAATTTTCCCTTTCTTATGATTTCCCTGCAAATGTTGCCTTTCTCATTTCTCTTTGCCTATTTTGAATTTAATGTTTCTAGTGTTAATGAATTTTAATTTTGTCTCTTTCTTATTTCTTGTTAATGTGCCTATGAATGAAATCTCTCAATCTCTCTCTTTAACTTTGAATCCTTCCTTACTTTGTGTTGTGAATCACACAGTTTCATCAGTTAGTAACAAGATCTTGTAACACAACTATCCCTTGCAGCTAGATAATGAGACAAAAAATAACAACAACATGTGCTGATTCTGTTCCCTTGTTTAATTTGGGTGAAAACTTTGAAACTTTGTGCAACTTCTCAAAAGACAATGCACTCACATCTGACAAAGATTAGTCCTTATGTGGAAGGAAAATGCACATTGGTGAACATCCCAGAATTGGTCTGGTAAATTTCCATTTCTACAACACACACACACATTTCTGCCACAATGCCTTATCACAAGAAACTGTATACCTTGTTTTGCTGATTTTCCTGGCTACCTAATGCTGGGTGGCTCAAGGAATGGGTTTTCAATATCATAATGTTTCTACTATTTTGTGTAACAATCTGTTGCTGTGTACAAATGCATTCCCCCCCCCCCACTGCAAAACCTACAAAACCTGTGCAAGCCTCCCTCTTCTGTCCATTTCCTGGACAAGAACCAACTACAGCCTCTGATGACAAAAAAAATTCACATTGACTGGCAGAAGACAAAACCATGTCCCGTTTTCTCCCCGGACTCTTATTAAAAGAAAAGAAAGGAGGAGATGTTGGATGTTGCTATGATCGATGGCCTATGCACCTAGGATCTGTAAGAACTGGATGGGAGCATAGGTGGGACAAAGAAATCATGAAGCCTGGGACAGACTGCCATGCCATGTGCTTGGAACAAAGAAGACAAAGCAACAAAGAACCATGAGGTTTGACCAAATGAGGGAGGGGCCAATAGGTGGAGGAACGTTGTACCAAGATTTGAATCTACCGGCCACAGGTATAAGCTTTGCCATTGGCCACAAGGTGGCCCTGCAGTGTAGCCTTGTCATTGGCTACAGAGTATAACCTTGTCATTGGCTGTTGTAACCATGTGATGCCTTATGTGACCGCCCACTGTAACATTCAATAACCAATCTATTTACTTAATAGACTTATTCGTTTACAATCTGTGTTAGAGTTAGCTGGTAGAAATATGGATAATGCTTTGAATACTATCGCTACAGAACAAGACAAGCTAAGAACAGCTGTGTATCAAAATAGACTTGCCTTAGACTATTTGCTAGCTGCAGAAGGAGGAGTGCTAGCTGCAGAAGGAGGAGTATGTGGGAAATTCAAAGTATTGTGGAAGCAGCCATACAAAAACAAGTGTTGTTAATGGAAGCCGACATGATGTTAGAAGGATTTCCAATGAAATATGAGAAAACGCCACCTGACCTCTCTTAAAAATAAATTGAATATACAGTTTTTTTATGATGCACTAAATCCTTAGAGAAATTTATATAATAGAAATAATTGTATAACTATTATCACTGTGAATTTTTATCAAAGTTAGTATTATCCAATGTGATTTTCTACTATATTTTTTGAATCCTACTTAAACCTTTGTATGGAACCTCTTGCTCTAATTTGACCTTTTTCGGACATTTGATGGTACTGTTCCCTATACAAAATAAAAAGGGAGGAGATGTAGGAATTTATGAAAGCCCCTACATAAGTGGCAAAAAGGACAAGTAATAATACCATAGGATAGAATAGGATCAAGCAAGATTCATTGTATCTGGAGTGGGAAATTACTGAATGCCTATTGTCACTTGGGCTATGCAGTACAAGGAAGCAAGCAGAATGGAAAAATACTGGGTGTGTAAGTGCTCAGGTAACAGGAACAGGAAGTTACCTGAAAAAGCAAGAGCGTAACCATATAAGGTCATATTAAAATAAAGACAGGTAATTGGCAAAGAACGTAAGAGGCGCTGTACCATACAAGGCAATCTTCATGAACTAGATTGTGGATAGGTCAATTCAAATGATCAGGTACGATGATGATTGGCCTGCTGCGTTCAGGCAAAAACCTTTCTGACCATGCCTAATAAAACGACCTGCTGGGCATAGAGAGAGTGCTCTTTGCATCCAGAAGCGTCTTGTATCAAATTCTGCTGTTAAGTCTTTCCTTCTGCGCCTTCTGACGAATTGGCCCGTGCATAGAGCCCATCACAGGGTTGTGGGATTGTCCAGGCTGCATCTTGGCAGCGGGACCAACAGAATCGCCACAGTCTGGAGGATAGATAGGTTGATTTCAAATTCCCTCCTTAATTTTGGTGGAAGAAAAATTGTCCCTGTGAGTAACGGGGGGCAAAGCAAATTGCAACACCATTTTGCTTCAGAGATGGTTAAATCATCATTTTCCTAACTGGAAGTTGGACAGCTAAATTTAACTCCTGTCCACTTAAAGTACTATAACCTTATACACTGGAGACCAATTGATGGCTACATGGTGGCTTTTAAATTCTTCACAGAAAGAATTTTTTTTTCCAAATCTACATCTGACGTGTTATCAACTTATTTTTTGTACCTTGATCCTTACTTGACTCAATGGATAAATGGATTATTAGTTCTATTTTGATATTCAATCATGCATCAATGATAAAGAAAAGCCATTCCAATGTTTCAAGATGATACCTACAGATATCATTAGTAAAGGATCTCATTTTTATAAAATGGAAAAAAACAAGATTTTGAATATTTTTTAAAACAAATAGTCTGCAAATACAGTAGTAATTGAATACAGTATTTGTAATTATATTATTGCATATTCTTTGTGGAGAAAAATATTTGAACAATAATGAATTTTTGAATACTAATGCAAGATAATCCATAGTAGACTTATATATGTCTGATAAACTGGAACTTTTCTTAGCTTTATGTACTTTATATAAAATATTCATGCAAAAAGAAAGATATTGGGAACAAGAGAAAGGCTTGATAAATTATTGGTCTATCAACTGAAACAATCACAAAGAAACAGCTATTAAAATGCTCAGGTGGAACATATGATACAATAAATTTGTATTTTTATATTTTACTTTATAATACTGAATTAAGAATTTAAAAATATGTTTCTCCTGAGGATTCAGCATGATCAAATTATTTAGCTGCACTTTTATCTACTGAAGAAGTTATTCATACTTTTAAATGTATAAAAACAGAAAAATCCCTCAGTCCTGATAGTGGAATCAGATTGACACTATTTTTCACTTCTATACTGTTGGATGTTTATAATGATGATTTTCTGAACTAATAACTTTCAGTCTCCTTTCGTATAGATTGTATAACTGTGATTTTGAAGACTGGTAAAGATTTTGTGGTGATGTCCAGAGCTGAGATGCCAGATAGTTTACTGTTAAGAATCTGAGTGAATTTTATTTTGCATAAATATATGTTTGTGTCATTAGTCTAGAGGTGAAGACTATTGCCTCCCATTTAGATGGTTGAAAATTCAATCCTAGGCAGTAACAGATGTTTCTCTATCAGAGTGCAAAGAAAAAATATCTGCCGAGAACACTACGTAGGCATCAGGAAGGGCATCTGGCTAGTAAATGCTCAGCTCCACTTAGTCTTCCTGACCTCACCCCAAAGCAAGGAATTAGAAAGGAAAAAAAATGTTTGTGTCACTAATACATTTAAATATAAACATACACACGTGCAAAATACCATTTTAAGTCAAAATGCTCCTCTCTCCATGTAGCTCTTTTATTTTTCATTTTTGAGAGGAGAATTGAATCCAATGAGAAAAGAGAAAGCAGGAAGAAAAAAAAGCAAAGGCAATAGTAAGATTCAGAAGAACTTGAATTTCTAAATAAGAGATATCTTAAAATATAGAATTAACACAAAGAATTAACTTTAGTCTGCTCTGTCCTCAGGCAACTAAAATTTGGTTAAGGCAGAAAGCAAGAAGACACACTAATGAATATATAGCATATTAAAACTGAATTTAAAGTCTTCCATGAAAAATTCATTTTTTTGTCAATTATTGATTAAAACATATTTTAAAGCAGGGGTCCCCAACCCCTGGTCCATGGACCAGTACCGGGCTGCAGCATGCCAGCAACCGGTCCGCACAAACAAGCAAAACCCGATCCATGGGATGCAGGCAGCACACAAAACCACGCACCCTCTGGTCTGCACCCTCTGGTCTGCAGAAACAAGCCAATGATTAGAAATTTGCTGAACTGAAACTTTGCTCTAAATCAGCCTAATTCCAACTTATGGCACCATTGGTGAAAATTGCTCTATTTTATTTTAGTCAGTTGTTGGGACTTTGTAATTAATAAAACACCTAGATAAAGTATATTTGTTCTCAATTCATTATTTCTTATGGTGGAATTCAATATATATTTTGGTTCCAACTGCACTTATGTTTATAGGAATTAAGTACAGAGCGTGCTTGACTTACAACCACATAATTGGGATCAGAATTTCTGTTGGTAAACAAGGTGGTTGTTAAGTTAGTTCTGCCCTCTTTTATGACTTTAATAACCATAGTTATTAAGCAAATCACTGCAGTTGTTTAATGAATCACCCAGTCATTAAATGAAGCTGGCTCTCCCTCCCCCCCCATTGATTTTGCTTGCCTGCAGAACTGAAGAAGCTTGGATGAGAAGCGAAATACTTTCAAGGAAAATACCAAGGAAGTCCAGTTGCCTTTTAAAAAGCACCTTTGGGACAACCATGACCTGGATGGTTGAGAATCTCCATGGACACGTAGATATGGCTATCTGCAGGAGCAACATCTGTCCACAAGCTTCCAATCCAGAAACATGTTTGTTTGGAAGCCTGTTTTATTTATGCAAATCAGATACATCAGTTCTTTGACGATCTTCCTACACAGATGGACAATCCTTTGGTAGCCAGAAACTGAAAACAGTTTTGGGAGGGTGAAGCTACACTGGACACAATGATAACACAAAGTGAACACAACCAAAATATTCTGTTTTCTGGAAAACAGACTCCAGACTGGGGGAATTATTATTTAGGACTTAAACTATGATAGCCATTTATTTCACAGTTCAAAGTATTTAGAACAGCGGTTCTCAACCTGTGGGTCGCGACCCCATTTGGGGTCGAATGACCATTTCACAGGGGTCGCCAAACAACGCAGTCTGCTATTTTTTCCCCTTTTCCTTAGCTGTGCTACTCCCTCTTATTCTATTGGCTTTCAAAAGCCAATAGGAATTGTCCAGGCTGTCTCCGCCCTGCTGAGCCCGCCAAAAGTCCCAGTCTGCAAACAGTGCTGCAAGTTGTCTGCAGCGAAGGCGAGCTCTCCGGAAGTTTCCACCCCTCCCTGCTGAGCAACTACTAAAACTGTAAGTAAAAGAGGGCCAGGGGTGGGAGGCCAGCAGGCACAGGGAGGGTTTTTGGCGCGCGTGGGGCCCGGCGGGTTTTTTACCTCCTTTGGGCTGGTCCAGCTGGTGGCCCAGCCTGTGGTCGCCCTGCACCATCGCCGCCGCGGCCGCCCAGGAGCACCTGAGCACCTGGGCCTGCCTGCCGCCGCCCCAAACGGGCGGCGGCCTATGCCTCGGCCGGTGCAGGGAGCAGCACCACGCATGCGCGGTGCAGGGGGCAGCACCACACATGCGCGGCACAGGGGGTAGCACCACGCATGCGCGGCGCAGGTTGGGGTCGCGGCCTGAAAAAGGTTGAGAACCGCTGATTTAGAAAAAGCAGCTCTGAGGTTTGGAAGCTGGATGTGAACCTCTACCCTCAATTGCCTACCTCATCTTTGAGCATATTAATAAGATTGTAAAAAAAAATACTAGTCCTATTTAAATGTGCAATCGTGCAATTAAAATTCTTCGGAGAAGAAACTTCCCTTTTCACCAGGTGTGATACGTGTCTTTAGAAATCAGCACATTCGATGAATGCAAAGCTGTGTTTTAATTGTACAACACCCAGAGTTGCTTTGTGACTGAGATGGATGGTCTCTAAATTTGATACATAAAATAGATAAAAATTCAGGGAAAGGGGAAATCAAAGGTGAAATTCCCTCTACACATATATTTCCAATGCATAGACACAGGGAGGGCTTGAAAAAGTGATGTGATACCCTGTGTCTCTCGGTGCAAATTCAAATTGTGTAGCTTGATTAACTGAATACTGATACTGGAAAGAGATTCAAAAATATTTAGGATGGAGATACCAGTTTATTACTTATTATGGATAATACCGTCTCAGGTTGGATGATTATTGTAAGTTATTTTTAAAATTGATACATTAATGGAGCCTTCACACCAGAACATATATAAAATATATTCACTTAATTTCTATTAATTTGTCTAGGCTTGTCCACAAATAATTGGCACATTATGTAGACATTATCTATATATAATATCCAATCATCTGAACCATTAAACAAAATAGATACATTAAAAGATGCGACCACCGACAAAGGGAGTACACTCATGTTAAAATTTCAATCATGGGTCCAATAATTCATTGAAACATCCTGTTGATAAAGCAAAAATAATACTAAACTCCAACGTGGCCATAGACATAAAGGCCTCAATGGCTGAAATAAAAATACAGTTCATTATTTTTTACAACTGCTATTATGTTTACTGCAGGGTGCTATCCAATTGAACTCATTAATTCAGCAATTATATTGGAGAAGGGAAAAGAGCCTTAGGGTTTGAGTTGCATTCAAACTGCCTACTAAGACTCCTTGACTTCTATCCAGCATCCTTAAAATGAGATGTGCAAAAAAGGAATTACAGACATACATGTTTCACATACTGATAAAAAAATCCCTGAGACAAAAGAAGTGAAAGAAGAGAGAAGACCATGTTTTTTTAAAAAAATAATAATAATAATCAAGAGACAAGTTACATTACGAAGTTTATTTTTTACTGTTTTCATTATTTTCTACTTTTCTATTCTGCTACTATTTGTTGACAGGTCCAAGATCATATTTTATATGCCAATGCAATAATTGCCAATAAACCATTTGCTATGGATATTGTAGGAACCCCTACCCTTCCCGGATAATTATTTGCAGGTAAAATTTTCAAAAGGGCGTTTAGATACAAGCTAGTTTTGAACAACATCTTAATTAAGTGTACACTGGGAATAATTTCTCATATTCTTAATGTGCTAGCATTAATATCTGTAATCAGTTACTTTTATTAGGTACTGGCATTTTTCTTAACAAAAATCAAGAAACTAAATGCATACGAGGGATCTACATCTGGATTTTTGTGCTCCTGTATTATCGCTAGCTAAACTGGTTAATTTGTGAAATGAGCTGATACAGAAATAACATTGAAGCTTTCATTTAAAATACTTTGGCTCTGAAGAGTTTGTTGATAACCTTTTCCCATTTACAATAATTCTTTTTTGCAGCCTCTCCCAGTTTCTGACCTTCAGATTTTTCGAAAGATGGTTCAAAGCCTTTTCAGATCTACCTCATATAAACCTCTGAAACCTGTTTGTTTGGAGAGGGTTTTGGCATATGATTATATATATGCTGGGCTTTTTTTTGTCATAGAACGCACCAGAACAGAGTTCCGGCACCTTTTTTTGATGGATTTTCCAGAATTGCATTCTTTTCCTATTGTTGCCCTTCCTATCCTTGTTTGCTTTTGAAAATGCCCTGCTGGCGGTACGGTGTGAGCAGGGTCCCTCCGGTGCTGTCTGCCTCCTCTGGGAGAAGCCATGAGGCGCCGGAGCACCACAGCCAGAGCATGGCTTGATTGGCTGGGTTGGACCATGTGGTGTGGAAGCTGATGGTGGCAGTGGGAGACACATGAACGTGGAGGCCATCTTTCACGAGAGGGTGAGCGAGCCTTTTGCCTTCCCTTACAGAAGGTGGGGCGTGAGGTTAAAAAGAAGCGAAGCGAGAGGAAAGAAAGGCGGCTGGCGTGGAAGCTTGCCCGACAGCGAAACTTTGCTGTTTCAGTTCCTTGGGTAGATCAAAGGCTGGGAAGCCTACGAAAATCTCTTTTTAGACTTTTATACTTTATATTCAAACTGCAGAGGGGAAGAATAAGAGTAAAGCCAATAATGGGTACAGTAAAGGCTTTGCTTAAAATGTTTGAGGTTATGAGAAACACTGGATATAATGATCAACCACTTTAATTTTTATAATAGACTTAGATAGGATTCAGAAGATTGCAAATTGAATAGCCTAATAGATATGTTTTCCATTGTTATAAAAATGCATACCTCATTAATAGTCACTTTGGAGTCACAAATAATTTTCAAACTTAATCAGATAGACAAGTTATCTTACCTCTTTCTTTGAACTATTGCAGTTAGTTTACTAAAAAATATTCTTTGAAACAACAGCATTTCTAAAGTTCATGTTACCTATTTGCATATTTTATTGTAGTTTGCTATAAGCTAGGTAATTTAATTTGTTAGAAATGTGGGAGTACAGCAAAAATCGTTGCTGCAATTTTTCTGTCAAATGCACTGAAATCAAACTAGCAGTGATATCTATAACACTAAAATAAATTACTTACTCTGGGGAAGATTCCGGAGTTAAATTGGACATCTCTTCTGGCGTAGGTACTATATATATCCAGACACAGACAAATAGAAAAAGAAAAAAGGAAAGAAGGAAATAAAGTCTCCTTTACTCCATGAATATTTCTCAAGCATTTGTAACTGTCTTAATTTCTAATAATCTATGCTTTAACATTGCATTTAAATGTAGCTAACTTGAATAATTAACTCAGTTCTTATAAATTATCATTTGGTGCTGATTCCCTCAAGTATCTCAACATACTTAAGTTGATTGCATTATGTACAAGAGGCTCTAATATGCAGACAACTAAAATTTAGTGCATGGTACATATGGCAAGAGCAGCCTGATTACTTGTTAAAAATTGTATATTATACCTGCTTTCCCTTGAAATTGAAGTAATCTCAAAGTGGACAATATTTCAGTGCAGAACAAGCCAAGATAGAAATGAGTCAGTGAGCAATACTCTATGCACTTATTTAAACCAGTATTAGATTTGAAAATGTGGGAATCTTCATTGATAAGACATGTTTTTCCTATTTACATATGAACTTAGAAAAACAACAGTTGTGTCCTTTCATAAACTGAAGCAACGCTGGGATCCTGGCACATTTGTCTAGTACAGGCAGTGCCTTATCTAAAGATGTATAGTGTATCTCAGCTCATAGGACGTGAAAGAAAACCGAAAAATGGACTTTACATTATTTAGTATGCTTCATAGGAAATTATTAGTGTTATTAAATAATAATGATTTTACTGAGAATACTGTAGGTTTGAGTCATTTAGCAAAATTATTTGAAATTGCCAATGATTTTTCAATTCAACATAGTATCATGATTAACATGCACCAACTAAATCATGAATCACACAAACAATTATGGATCATTTACCTTTTTTCCAAAAAGGACATACCGTACTGGGTCAACATGTAATACTATGTGAATTCCATTATGTGTAGAAAGGTATTAGTCAGATTGGAGGTTTATTCTGATTGTTTAGGACTTTCATGTATGGTATTAATTCTTAATTACGATCTTTCTGGGCCATAGAAGGGCTATGCTTTTCAGTTATATCTCTCCTGAATTTTATTTCTTTAATAATAAGGAAATTTTCAAGCATTAATAAACTTGTTTTAAAAAACACAGTTTCACCACATTCAACAGTGTTCACAAGAACAACCATTTCAATCTGGGGTGGGGTTTTTTGGATTTAATAGTGTAATTTGGTGGTGTTTTTTTACATAACACCAGTCTCAACAAGACTCTTAAATGAAAGAAACTAAAGTAAAAGAAATTGCTACATTATACAATAAGCATCTGACTTTGGCCAGAATGACTTCTCCATAATTTCAATTCTCCTTCTCTAATAGCTATTTTGAATCCTTCCTGAACTGCAGTATTACCACACATGTAAATTAAAATATTCATCATTTTCAATAATATTCATTGACTGCCTTCAATCTGCTTATGTCTGGGAATACAACTCAGCTGTTGATTTTTGAAGTCTTGAGTCTATGATTGGGAAAGATCAGTCTAAAGCATAACTAAATGAATCCCATTTTGCTAAAGAGTTTTCCTATTTTACAAAAAGCTATTAATCAAGTAAGCACTGCTTTTTTTAAAAAATAGAAATGTATTCAAGACCAATGTTTTTACACTCATTCACATACTATTTCTCAATTAAAACATGGTCTGAAAGCAGTAACATGCTCTGTGTTAGACACAGTAGTTCAAGAGAAAAACTATGGGGAAATTTACAAATTAGTCCTGAAGCAAGTACCAATATCAAAGATGCAAGCAGAACCTACAGGATGGTGACACCAGATAGTATTGCCATCCCTACCATGTTAAAATAATTTGGCACATAATCTTACACGGACAAAAAACTTAAAGTAAATTTCCATATAATTCATTTAGATATTTGTGCTCCCTTAAGATGATAATGCAAGTGAATTATAACTTGCATATTTTGGGAAAAGAAGCCCAACAGCACATGATAGTCATCATTCTACTGTTAGTTCCAGCTTCTCAGTTGAATCTATTTTCTTTCAAGCATCACAACCGAACTAGAGTTTACAAATACCAAATCCAGGTTATTCTTTTCAGGGTCAGGAAAAAAAAATCAGAAATTGAGTACTTGTGGGTTATTACAACATACATATAAAACTGCAGGAAGGCCATTATTTGAATAGCAACAGACTTGGCCTAGCCAAGTGGTAATAAGGGAGCTTCCATTTTTCTTGTCAATGCTTCATATTATTGTCATGTATTAACCAGCCCCCCTTTTTTACATTCCTTTGTACTTTTACTTATCGTTCTTAAATTGCCAGAGTTTTGGAAGATTTGTACCTTGCAATTTCCTGCGATGAAAGCGCGGTGATCCCAGAAAACTGTTCTTGATTGAGTTAAGCCGTGTTCTCCAGGGCATTCCTCCAATGCTGGGGCTGGATGGTGGCGTAGGGTTGGGTGTGCCCGCTGGGCTCTCCTTTGGCGTATGGACAGGTGTTCCCTTGGGGGTAGGGAGGGGACTGCCCCTTGGAGAGGGGTGAGGGGTAACCTGTATGATGGGGATAGATTTGGTGCTTGGGTCAGTACTGGAAGGGAGCAATCTAACAGGAGACATAGGGTTGGCCTGCACTGTAGAAACAGCCAGTTGTGGGTTACACCCAGAAACAGGTGGACGACCCTGAGTATTTTGTGCAGGGATATTCTGGGATGGAGGGACGATAATATTATTAGAAGGGAGTGGGTTAGATTTGGTAGACTGAAGTGGTTTCTCAGCCAATTTGCTCTTGGAAGGCAAAGTTTGTGTCCTTGGGTTGGGTTGAAGTGCTGGCTTTGGTTGCAGAACATGTCCAGGTCTGGAAGTGTTCCTACAAGCATCAGAGTCCAGTGAGGCTTGGGGGCGGGGAGTGACAGGGAGGTCAGGAATCTGAGGGGGGATGAAAAATTTTCTGAGAGGCTACAAGACACATACAGAGTGAGTATCCATGCACATCAAGAAAAGCAACACATACATACGCACACACGTCCCATGGGTGAATGGAGAAAAAAAGCCCATTTCAGTTGCAATGGTGCGCATTACAAAGAGATGTGAGTTATGGCGATGAGGGTAAAGGAGGTGGGGTTAAGGGTTTGCAAAGAAACAAAACACAAACACAAACAAAAAACATGCAGTTAGCTGGGAAACACAGCATAATAAAAAAACAGCAGTAGTGGTAGTGAAAACAATTTTGTCACAAGCTTTGTCATATTAACCAACCATGTGTCAGCAAAGAAAAATCACAGAGCAAAAACAAATATGGAGGAAAACAAACTAAAAATAACAGGGTGGGGAGAACCAGGGAAGCTGTGCAGAGAAAAACTACCACACCCCTGAGCTGGTCTGTATCTCACAGGGAGAGAAGGACAAGGTTGAAGGGAGGTGAGGACAGGGAAGGAGGACCATTCAAACCACAGCAACAACCAGCTTGTAGGTATATAGGCTGAGTTTGCCCTCTCCCAGATCAAAATGTCTACTACAACCAAACACAGCAGGGAAATGCAGATAAAAACAATATGTGTGCAAAAGTATAAAGGGCCACAAATTTCTACACATTTATTATTTCTCCCAATTTCTTTCAAAGGGATACCAGTTTGTTTGTGTGTATATATGCAAAAGAGAGAGAAATATTCTTGTGGACCCTTTCCCTTCCTCCTTGACCTTCTACCCAGAGAAAAGAATTTAATTTTCTATGTCAGGCTTTTGAATACAAATTCATCAGATAAACATGGTGTTTAATTATGAATCCCCACAATGATCAACAAAACAGATTTGCTCAAATATTCCTACTTTCATTGGATAATCAAGCATTCTAATAATTGGATCTGGTTATAAACAAAAATAAAGTAATAGTATCCACAAGTCACTATAAATGAAACAAAAAAGGAAACTGTGCTATTAAAAAAATGAAACTGAGAGAACATTATAGATTATAAATTAATTATAAAAATATGCTAAGATACTTCAAAATACAAACTGACATATTTCTAAAAAGGTACTGTTATAATCAGTAGGATCATTAAAAGGAGTTTGAAACATAAAAAGCAAAACCCCTGTATTTGATCTTCATTTTATAAGTGAAAATTGTAACTGTAACTGAAAATTTAAAAATTTGCAATTGAAAATTCTAAAAAAATTAAAGTGAAAATTGTAACAACACCTGAAAATTACACACACATAGAAACATATTTTCTGTAATTTTTGTGGTTAAATCATTAAAACTATTTAAGAAGTTACAACTGCATAAAATTATAATCTAATTTTATTTTTGTGTATAATATGGAGACAAATGGATTCAGTTGATTTGTTTGGAATTTGGCAAAAGGAATGTAATTCTATTGGTTTTTCTTCATCACTCTAGTGGTTTTTAATTATGATATACTATTGGATAATCTAAAGTATCTGGGAATAGCAGACACCACTTTACAGTCATTCCATTCATATTCTTTATATTTCAGATGGCAGAATTGATCCTACAAACAGAAGTCATTACATTGAGTTCCTCAGGACTCTCTTCTATCATTTCACTATTTACATGAAATTGTTGAGGGAAATCATAGGCAGATTTGGAGCTGTTTGCTATTTGTATATTGATAACATGAAGATCTCTTTCTCTGTTGCATCTTCACACAACAATGTGACTCCCTTGAATCCCTGCCTACAGTTTGTAATGATGGGGAGGATGAACTGAAACTGAATCCAAACAGGATTGAAGTGTTCATTGAGAGCAGACACTGTTCTAAATAAGGATGCATTTTCCCAGAAGAAGCAGGTGCAGAGTTCACCTGGATTTGGCTGGCTCTGTTTTCACAGCCTGGAATATACATCAGAATTGTAAGGCATGCTTTAAGGGTTAGCATTCCTTCCATACATTCTGATGTATGTTCCAGGCTACATTAAAGTCATACAGCCTGTTATCTGGAAACTTCACTCGATGTAGAATTCGATGGCCAGGTTGGTTTCTAGAGCTATATTACATCTGAGCTAGAAGCACTACAAAAGCTACCCATTTGTTTCCTGGAGAAATACAAAGTATTGTTTATTTCTTGGGACTATGATGCATCTTTTCATCCCTCAGTTCAGTGAGATCATTTGAAAATCTTCTACAGTGGGTCTATGACAATTAACCATGGCCAACTTGCCACGGGACAAGAGTTATACTAATATCAAAGAAATGGTGCAATAGAATCATTAAAGAAAGGATGCAAAAGAAGGGACAGAATGAAATGTGAATGAAATTAAAATATTTTTATTTATTTTAAATAATTAAGTTGAATTGTTCAATTGTCCCACAGTGAGTTGTCCCATGGTGAGTTGGCCGTGTGGCAAGTTGGCTGTGAGGAATTGGCCATAGTGAGTTGGTAGTAGCGAGTTGGCCACAGTGAGTTGACTGTGGCGGATTGTCCGATTCCTTCCTGCAGTTGCTGCAGACATATCTGTAACAATGTGAATCTTCCTCACAGTCATTCTGGTCCTTTGGAATATATTACCTTCTAAGCTCAAAAGCTTAATTTCTTTATCAGGTTTAACAAAAAATGCCAGATAAATAATCACAGATTTTTATTTTCAGTTGTTGCTTTTAATTTTTAAGTGATTTTAAATGGCTGATTTTAAGTTTACTGTTTTTTTTTAATTTTAATTTGATTTTTCCCCTCTCATCTAGCTTGTTTTAAAACACATATAACCAACCCCCCTCAAATCTGTCATATTTGTTCTTTAGAAAGAGAAAATGAAAACCCTGACAGGAAAATACTTTTATATAACTTCAAAGAGAACTGGAAACAAAATGTAGGACATTTTGTGTAGGGCTATTTTTTCCTTAATTTTTACTTTTTATTTTTTTTAAAGTATGCAGTGTTCTTCAGAACTAATCTGTATTTACAAACACTTTAAAAAAGCCTCTATCATAAAGCCACAATGATAACAAGATATAGTTTCAAAATAGATTAATAAATAGACCAACAGAGATCCTGACAGCTCCATTACTAATCTCCAAAGTCCTTCTCAAAAACTCAGGTTTCCACCAGCTTCTGGGAGGACTTAATTCCATTTAAATTCATGAATAATTTGCTGTTGCCTTCAAGGTTCTACTGTATGTGTCCGGGCTTTTTAAAAAGCAACCTTATAATTTATATTTCTATAACACTTTTTCCATTTCAAATCATAATTTGTGGAATGTGTGCTGCTCAGTTCCTCTACTCTACACTTAGATCTTTGGAACAACTACATTTAATCTACTATGCTCGGTCATTATGGATTGGTACAAAGCAAAAGAGACATTATAAGATCTTTTTTTTTTACCTAGAATCTGACAATCTGGTCCAAGACTAGACCTCACATTCATATATTAAATTAAAAGGGATTGTTCTTTAAAATTGAATGTGTAATGAGAGGTTTCAGAACCAAATTTTCAGGGACTGACTGTAAATCAGAAAGATGGCAAAAAAAGAAAGCACTGTAATACAAGAGAAGCTCTCAAATATTCTTCAATATCAAGTGCATCATGCTCTAGGAACTTCTCTCTTTTTCTATCCTACTCATTAAGTTCTCCAAAATGATGTATTGGTTTCTTTGGTCTGGGACCTTACATACTTTTTTTTTTTAAAAAAACTATATCAAAAAAGTGGCTAGCTTATAAGTTTTCATTAAACAAGAATGATCCAAATATGACCATCCAATTTGTCATTAACCTTGAGTCCATCATTGCTTTTCTCTAATGGTTTTGTAATACTTGAATTTTTTGTACTGTTTTGCATTTTCTAATACTTGCTGATGGTTACGAAGGAAGTCCTTGGCTTGCTAAATGATGAAAAAGGGCAAGGTAGCTTTGCAAGAGAGAATCCCCATTTCTCCCCAGGGACATTCCACACTCTCCAGTTATACAATCTTTTATGCTTCCTATATCATTCTTCTTTAATGTTTCAGTTACTTTCATTTTCACACTAATCCAACTTTGTATGATTCCTGTGCAGACTAGATTTCATTGTTTTTCAAAGACTGTTCAGCTGTTCTTTTCAGTCCCAAAGTAGCTCCACTTTTTATGGTTCAGTGCCTCACGCTGAATTCGCAATGAGTAGCAGATGTTCTTCTCATCATGCCATAATCTCTCCAACAGTATTTTATAACTGCCACCATGCGAGGAAATAATGCTACTTTAGGTAGCAACAATGTAAGGAGTGAGGCAGGCACAAATTAAACAATGTAATGCTCAACAATGCATGAACAAAAGTGCTTTCACACATGAGCATATCTGTAAAAAATGACTACATTTTGGCTCTCTTATCTCTCTGTTCCTAATGTATACTATATATACAAATACAGTGTGCACATCTTTCTCCTTCTGTCCTGGCCACTTTTTATAGAGGCACGATTGAAAGCATTTTAACAAACTGCATCACTGTCTGGTTTGGTGGCAGTAGTGCCTCAGATAAAAAGTCCATACAGAGAATGGTAAGGACAGCCGAGAAGATCATAGGAAATTTGCTCCCTGATATTCAGGATGCTGCTCGTAAGCACTATGTGCTTAGAGCTCAAAGCATTGTTAGAGACCCCACATGCCCACTTTACGGTCTGTTTCTGTGGCTCCCCTCTGGGAGGGGGTTTCGAAGTATTTCTAGCAGGACTACCCAAATCTGTAATACAGTAGCTTTTTTCCCTATGCCATCCATCCGGTAAATTCACAAGATTCATTTTTCTCGTCATGCACATGTATACATAACCCGAACTAGACTGTGTTGTTTCCCTGTGTCATATAATATATGTGGGTATATGCATAATTCTGCATTTATTTATTTATTTTTGTCATATTTATGTAGTATATATTGGAGGTGGTGACCCTTTGAGAGCTGTATGCAATGAAATTTCATTTTAATGTATGCCGATTAGTGTACATTCAAAGTGACAATAAAGTTGTTATTATTCTATTATCATTATTATTATTGTTGTTGTTGTTATTGTTATTGTTGTTATTATGCTAAGTTTCCTGGCTGACAAACCCACCCCTGAAATCATGGAAAAAATTATTAGACTTTTCCTAGTTCAAATCAAGATTATTAAAATTATGACCTCCAACCAATTTCACTTACCCTTGGACTACTGAGAGGGCTGGTAGACAGGCCAGAAGAAGCACCACTGATTGAACGAGACCTAAGTAGACACAAAGTCAAAATAAAATCCTGAGAAATCCGTGTCAAAAACACACTGCACAAGGCAGCTATCGCTCATTGAATCTCCATAGGTTCATGCCTCTATAATGAAACCTCATATAGATCTGACATATATTTTTCAAAGAGTACTTATCCATAAAGGAAGACAACTTTATTTTGATTGAAGATCTGCATAAAATGACATAAAAGTTCAGAGAGATGAATACAATTCTTGTGCTACCACTAAGTTACCTAAATGATAAAATATGCTCCATAAAATATAATAATGTAAAATCATTAATAATAATCTGGTTAGACTATGGGTCTAATATTAATCAGAAATTCAGTATCAATTTAAGTTTAATATGAAAGAATAAATAAATTACAACAGAAGGGCAGACAAAATGTTTAAGTTTTTATAAGTAAAAATAGTGAATTATTTACTAAATGATACACTCACATATTCCAGCTGAACAAAACCCCAATTGTAGACATTTATGGTCTAAAGCCACTCAAAATCATATAGGATAAGAATTAAATGGTGATTAGATAATATTCAAAAGGCCAGCCCACAAAGATGGCCTAACTCAGGGGTGTCAGACTGCCGGCCTGTGGGCCGGATGTGTCATTCGGAAACTGTGCCCACCCCATTGCCGGCAATGGCAAAACCATCCCAATATATTGCGCGACGTCACATGACGTCGAGAGTTTGACATGTCTGGCCTAGCTAGTATTTAATGTCCTACTTTACATGCTACTGAATAGTTTACAAGAAGCCAAATAGGAAGAATATTAATTCTTCTGAAGTTAGGTGTTGGAGAAGATTTCTGAGAATGCATAGACAATCAAGAAAATAAATCAATGGATCATCTAACAAATCAACCCAGAGTCTTCACTCCAGGTTCAAATGACCAGGCTCAAATTATCCTACTTCAGACATGTAGCAGAAAAAACTTCTCTGGGGAAGGCTCTAATGATGAAAAAGAGGGAAGGGAAAAAAGGAGAATGATTAACAGCAAGATGAATGGACTCAGTTCAGTGGCAATAGGGATGACACTGAAAGGCCAGGCTATGGACAGATCATCATGGAGAGAAAAAATTATCTATGTGGGTGCTAAGAACTGACAATGACTTCATAGTACATGGTCATCATCCTCACAATATTTATCATTAAATCATTTTTGTCTGAAAACAGTAGACAACTAAACTCCCCTAAACTCTGCTGAAGATATTACCTAGCCTGGTAACAAAACGTTCAGAAACCAACACAAACACAAGCTCGGAGAATGAACCTTCACCCTCGCAGTAGACAAACTTAGAATTGGTCTGGATCATCCACAATGTCAAATGTATACTTTGTAGGATAGATAAATGATCATTCCAATCTAGTACTGTAACTTCTTCCTTAATTGGGGAACAGTAGATAGGAGATGTTGCATACTTGGAAAGTTGTTTGAAGTGATTGTGTAAATGTTTGTCTGTAACCTGAGAACCTGTTGAAGAGCTATGTCTCCAATTTGCTGTGTTCATGCCATTTTGGCTTGCTTTTTGATTTAGGAATGTAAAAATTACAGGGAGAATGTAGTTCTGAATAACCTTTCCTTATCAGAGTTTTGGTGTTTATTACAAATCATTTTATGAGAAATACTACCTTATTAAGATTTGCTTGTTAACACGCTCACTCATAACTTCCTTCTCTTTGTTAAAGCTCACGTAAAAATAGGAAAATGTAATTTTGTGAAAAATATTACAGTTGTTTGTACAAATGTAGGGCATAAAATTATCTCTATCCCATCAAGTTGCTGTCAACTTCTAGTGACCATGTAGATTTTTCTCCATGATGATCTGTTCCTAACCTAGTCTTTCAGGTTTCCCAATGATGCATTTATTGCCATTCAAACTGAATCTTATCCATCTTACTGATGGTCTTTTGGTTGAGAATATTCTGATTTGAAATAAAATATACTTTTATGTTACTTTTATGTTTTATGTTACTTATTTTCATATCTCATTTTTCTTACTTCCTATTTATATGTTCATGTGAAGCAACGGGACTTTATGTAGATGTATGTTTAGTGGAGCTCCTTATTATTCATTGGTACTATTAAAAGTGCACATGAATGAAATTGATTTCACACATCAGTGTGTGTGTCATCTATAAGAGGTAGCTATATTTTGGCTCCATCTATTTATAAACATATATACCTGTACAGTGCATTTTCCCCCATTTTCAATATTATATTAATAATATATTAATAGCATCACATATTAAATATTTAAATATTAAAACTTCACATGTAAAAATGTCAAAAAAACCTCAGTTTGAGAGATTTTTCCCCTGGGTGAAATTGACATTGTAGAAGAAATACAAACTGTATGCTATGTTCTAGGATGATTGCTTAGCAATAGGATCTTATGTTTAATGTTGATCACATTAATATTGAAACGGATAGGGGAAACACCAATCAAAATAAAATGTAACAGGAGTATAGTTGAGGCTAGACACGAGGAGTGGGGAAAAAGGCTTACTAACCCAGACGTTTTCAAAGACTAATACTTGGTGTTGTATACCAGGTATCATGATGATTGCTGCATAATATGTTTTTATGTTCAATGTTAATTGTTTTAATAAAAGAATTAAAAAAAAAAGCAGCTAACAATGGGGAAAGGTATAAATGATCACTTCCTTGGATCTAATCTGTATGGCAGTGGATTATTTTATTGCCAAATTGAGGGCAGGAGATGGATGTTAACGTTATTTTCACTGAACAAAACAAAGTAATCAAAAAATAGAGAGGTTAGGAGAGCAGAACATTTGAGGTTTGTGCATACAAGCAGACCACGCGTGCAAATTTAAAACAGTTATTTTATATACATGCATAGGCCATTTTTCAACCAAAGACTTATATTTATGTTGCTGCCTCTTCTGCATATGAAATTATTACAGAAACCGCTTATTTCCTACAACCTGGGACAGAAAGCTGGGGGAGAATTAGTCTCATAGGAAACATGCCTCTAAATCAAAATACTTTTCTTCCGTAAAATGATCTTGCAGGGAAAAAGAAATCACCATATAGCAGCCAAATGTTCGAACAATTGCCTTTGTAACTTAAAGGACTTATGCAAGGAGTTGTATGTGTGTGTTTGGGCCTCTCTCTATGTGTAAAGTGATTTTGTATGGGAGAAGGGAAGATTAGTGCTTATCAGTGTAGTACTTTTATTTGAAATCCTTCTCCTCCCCAAGGCATCAATTATTCTTTAAAAGGAGGGCCTATTTTGACACCTCATAAAACTTAAGGAAAAGCTTATATTAGCTGCTCATTGAGGTGAGTGCTTTCAGGGGAACTTTAGCTTTCTCATCTGGAGCGGATGAGGAAGAAGAGCCTACAGAGCCATCAAGCATTATTACAAGGTGAACTATGTAATCATGAGAAATCTCTTGTAAGAAGGGAAGAATTTTGACCGGGAGATCAGTGTATCCAGTATACCACATTCTCTCGCATGTATATAAGCCTGGGAAATTGTGTGGGGAGGCAATATGAAATATTACTATGTACATATGTCAAAAAATAATGGTTAAAATGGTAAAAGAGATTGGGACAGAGAAAGTTTGGAGCAGACAGTCAATAAAATTATCAGGGGAATGGAGAAGAAAAATGAAAAAGGAGAAAGTCAAAATGTTTCTAAGTCTTCTAACATCTTCCAACCCTGCAAATCCAAATACATCCTGATAAGAAAGAAAGAGAGAGGATGCATCTCTCTGTATCTCTCCCTCTCTCTCCCCCTCCCCCATGTGTGGGTCTGTTTGTTTGTGTGTGTTTATGCATGTGTGTGAGACAGATTTGTAAAATGGTCTTTTTTCTTTTCTTGGGGGGGGGTTGCAAAATGAAAGCCTCATCTTAACAGTACTCATAAAACTGTTCTGCCAAAATTTGAAGTTATGGAGAGAATTGTAGGTGTTGGTATTTATCAGGCCCAATATTGGCTGTTCATCATTGCTGAATAAACAAAGAGTTGTGTCAATTAATATATGTATTTAGCTACATATAAATGGTACATCAAATCTTAATTGACTCAAAGCTTATTTATAAAATAACCTCCGAACTGATCCAGGAATAAAATTTCAGTTCAGTACCTGAAAACAAATAGCTATAATGAAGAAAATATGGATTTTACTCTTGGCTACATGAAAAGTAAAATCTATATTTTCTTCATGTATATTTCCTTCTATGTAACACATAGCTATAATGAAGAAAATATAGATTTTACTCTTCATCTAGTGCTATGTAAAATGATATTTATAATTTCAAATGGAATATGACTCTCTGCTTGTTCTTTCCCCATCAGACAGAATTTAATCAGACAGTTTAAATAAAACTGGGGGTGAGACCTTTCTCATGAAAGTGGCCTAAAGCAACATTAAGATGAAAGAACCACCAATGCTGTGGACTGATAAAAATCCTGTTTTTCAACAAATCCACAGGCAGTACTATATTACCATGCTCAGTAATCACACTGGGCGAACAAAAGGAAGAATAAGGCAGCAATCCAGTCTGAGAAAAAGGCCTTTCATCTACGCCAGACGGACACAATTATGGAAAAAGAAATAGCCATTTTCATGTAGCCTTTCTAATCTCAGGCAGCCTTTAGGTTCACCACAAAATTAGTCTTTCTCAAATGATTCTGATCAAGCACATTTCTTACAAGTAATACACACTTTTAATCTCTGTAGATGAAAACAAAAAAAAATATTGTTATTTTACATCTTTTACAACTTTTGCAAATCGTTTGGAGAAGTTCATATTCTCAAAGGGTCGGGGCAGCCCCTGTCCATTTTCTCTGCATGGGTGTGTTCGTGCCCAAAAGATGTTTCTTCGGTTGGGGATTATCCACAGCACCTTGACGCTTTAAGCATCATATTCAGAATGTTAATTATTACTGTCCGAAAGAGCCCTCCAAATGATTCACACAGTTCCGTATTATTTCTTCTAATGCACTCTGGCGAACTGTGCAGTGTAATATAAATATTTTATTACTACAAGTTTATGACAGAACTCCACTGTTGATAAATGTTATAATTAAAGCAACTCCTCTAAGGAGAGGTTTGCTAGAAATTAGAATAACATATATAAACTGTTGACTTCATTTGCCTGCCTCATCCATTTTGCAAAGCTCACCTGTTCACAATAAAATTATCTGAGAAATCTCCTGAAGTGGAAGCTTTTCTCACTCCCTTCCGACTTTTAAAGTTAACAGTTGAACAAAGAGGATATGCCAGGCAAGTTGCCCTCACTCTCTGCCTGCCTATAGCTTGCCAACAGCTGAGTTTATCGTTCTCCCAAGAAGTTCTAGATGAACCCCATCATTAAGCAAATGATGGTTCTCCTTTTTTGCAGAGAAGAAAAAATTCTACTTGAAGCCACCATCACCACCACCACCACCACCACCACCACCACAATCCATGAATTTATTCACATTTCGAAGTGTTGTGTGAATAGTGCCCACAGAGGAGGAGCTGGTGTGATGGGACTACAATGAAGTGGCAGTTTCTCAGGAAAGAGAAGGGGGGGAGGAAGATATGAGGCAGCCCAACCCAGAGATGGATAGGAGACAGAAGAAGAGAGTAAGAATAGCCATCTACCAGGATATAGCCATTAGAGTGAGAGTAGTAAGGGTTTAGTCAGGCAAGTTTCTGTCTCTTGTGTGTAAGCAAATAAAGAACTGAACTCTGGAAGAATTGCTCTGCACCATTCTTGGACTTAGCCTGACAGGTGTGGACTTTGGGTGCTTTTCATGCTCATTTAAGTAAAGGCTGAGAAGATGAGATCAGATGAGGATAGGATTCTCTCCATCTTATCCCAGGATCTCAGTTTCTTACATACTTGCCACAGGGATCAGAAGTTTCAGGATTAAACAAATACAAGCAACTATTATTCTTGCTTTCCTCTTTTTCTTCAGGAAGGGCTTAGATAACGGAAGCCCTATGAACAGGGAATAGTGAAAGTGAAAAGACAGAATTTGGATTTCACTATTATGGTAACAACAGTGTAAGTAGGGGAGTGAAAATCCTTCCCTTAATTTGCAATGCTACTTGGAAGCCAGAGGATTACCTGTCTTGAGAATGCAGTCTCTCTTCCTTAGCCATGTGGTTTAAGTTTCAATTGCACATATTTCCACACCATCACCAATTCAATTCCCCACTCCCACAAAACAAATATAAAATTGGCTCACATTCATGTTCACTGATATTAACCAACAGAGGAGGGGGTTTTTTTCTCAATAAGTGCCTTGCCTCTTCGTGGCTTAAATTCATTAAAGTGCTAATTTCATGGGGATGTTTTTTTTTAAACAAAAAAATTCAGTTGCCACAAAGAGGAATTGCAAATTCACAAGGCACTGTCCCTGAACTACAATTAGTTGAGTAGTTAAACTGTAGAAGGAAGTTAGGGGAGAGGCTGGCTTCAGCCCAGGAAGTAGGAGGGACTCACTGAGGAAACTGCCTACTCTGAAGTACTTTATCAGTTCTAGCAGGATAGTTTTTTGGCAAACCACAGCTGTGATGGTATGTGGAAATACCTTGGGACACAGGAGGAAGATCCACAGCCTGCACAATGGTCTGATAAGAGGCAGCTCAGTCTGTGCAAGTGGGAGGAACATAGAGAAAGTATTTCGGAAGGGACCATTCCTAATTTTCCAGAAACTAAAGAGAGGATGGGAGAAATATTTTCATCTTGCAAGATTTAATGTAACTTTAAAACAAAAATAGTGTTGACGCTCCTGATTGTACTTCCTATCTGGACAACCTCAACGTGACTAATAATTACTCAATGGAAAATAAATTCACTTGGCCATTAAACACCAACAACAGTGTAAGACTACACAGGTGTGGAGCTGATTTTGTAGAGGAGCAAAGCTGTATCCGGAGGTGCCCAGTAATAACCCCTGCTTAGGCAGGACTTCAACCTTAAAGATGGGAGGAGCTGCATCTAAGCTGGCACCAAATCTTCCCGTTGGTGTTAGCTATTCTAATATTACTGCTTCTCACTCTCAAATTATATTTGCACTTGCAAAACATCCTCATAACCTTAGCCCAGAGAGTGCAGATAAGCAAGTGTTGGAGAGTCAGCAAAAATGGAGTTTTGGGAAAGAGAAGAAACGCGAAGGTTGAAAAGATCCAAAGCAAAGGAGATACTGCTGACTATTGATGGCAATTTGTTTCTGACTGCTGCTGATAGATTCCCCACTCCAATATTCAACCAGAGCAATATTCAACCAGAGGCAGGTTCAGGACATATAAAAGAAAGCCACTTTCCAAAGTTGAGTTCACTGAACTAGTGAACAGAGAAAGGAAACTGGAGTTTGGTTGGGGAAGTCATCACAGAGAAGTTTGTGAACTCCCCTCCCACTATCACTTTCATAATTTTTGAGGAGCCAATAGCAGAGACGGCAATTCAAGTGCTTTGTAAAGGTGCTTTGCATGGATGTGTATGAAATTCCACAGAAATGAGAAGTTTTCATTTCTTTCTTCTTTGTTCATTTGAGAACCATGGGAAGAACTACTGTTGGGACCTACAGAAGACATGCCATAGTTGTTTCCTTTGACAAAGCACCAAGTCTTACATATGCTGACCCTCCTGAAAGAGAAGATGAGGAGGCCGGAGCTAGAGGTAACCTGTTCATCTCTCACTCCCTATTTGTCAGGAAAGATGGACTGAATGCAAGAAACATTTGGTGAGGGACAACATGGTATATCAAGAAGTCTTCCAGAAGGTGAGAAGAGGGGAAAGGTGGAGGGGACAGAAAAATGAAGGAACATGATTAAAAAGGGCCAAATCTGTCAAGGAGAGCTTTTTCTCTGGAGCTTCAAGAATAGATTCCAGAATTATTATTTTTTACAAAAGAAATAAAAAACCAAAAAAAGCAAATGCAAACTTAAGCTGCATCATCAGAAATGTGGTCTCAAGGTCAAGAAAACTCACAGTTTCTCTCTATTCTGAGAACATTGCATCTAATTCTGGGCAGTACATTTTAGATGTACACTGACCAATGAGGAATTGAAGTCCATAAGTCATAAAAGAGCCAAGTTTGAAGACCCCTGATCTAAAGGGCTATCATGTAGAAAGCACTGCTGTTCCAGAAGATAAGAGTCAATGGGTTTAATTACATGGAAACAAGTTTTAATTGGACCTCAGGAAGAATTTTTAATGGTAGAAGCTGTTCAACAATGAAACACACTGTGCTATGAGGTGATGAGATCTCAATCACTGGAAATATATGATAAGCATTTGTTGGGGATAATACAGTAATATATTTCTTTAGTGGGAAAAGAATTGGACAAGATGGCCTTCAAGATTATTTCTAACCCTTACTTATATGATTCTGTGAGAAGGCACTATATTGTTCTGCTAAATGGATGACTTATAATACTTTTCTGCTCTTTCCAAACTTCAGTTGCCTTCCCCCATTAGTGCTAGCTTTCAAAAATTTGTATAAGCTCTGGTAGTGCAGTGGTAGTAGTGCAGTATTGCAGGCAAACTCTGCCCACAGCCTGGAGTTCGATCCTGACTGTTTCAAGGTTGACACAGCCTTCCATCCTTCCGAGATCAGTAAAATGAGGACCCAGATTGTTGGGGGTAATATGCAAATAATGCTTACATTGTAAACCACCCAGAGAGTGCTGTAAAGCGCTATGGGCCAGTATATAAATCTAAATGCTATTGCTATTACAAGATCTCATATTTAATTTTCTTTTATTCTGCAATCAGTAAGATAAATACAAAGTCAAGATAAGGAAGCACACATTCCTGTGGCACACACACATCCTCCATTGAAGCATTATACTAAAACATTTCTTCCTGAAATATGTTTGATTGCACAATAATGAATGTTTAAACTGGAATTATTGCAAGAAATCGTTCCACCCCCAAAAGAGAAAAGATTCTACAACAGGTATAATTGAAAACTGGAGCTTACCCCAAGGTGTCAGCACTCGTCATCCTTGGCAGAGGGGAATAAAAAGAAGAAGAAGAAAAAAGAAAGGGATATGGAAACAGGTGGAGAAAAGAGTATGAAAAGCAAAGTGAAATACTGTTTGGAGAACTGTACATGGTCATAATTTCTTTGCCACAAGCATCTCTTGCTGATGGATGTGTGATTGGGGAATTCTTACGGGAAGGGAGAGTTTTATAGTATACAAAATTCCCATGCTGCTTATAATTTTGGGATTGGTCAAGTAGAGTAAGTGTAAATAAAATAAAATAAATATAGCTTGTATACTCTAAGCTGGAGAGCTGGAAGTTCATTCTGGATTGTTTCCTTTTTCGAAAGCATATCATTTGTTTACATATAGCCAAGTTCTACTGTATTTATCAAATACAGATGTGGATCTCCCCACAATTTGCTCTTCAATATTTTTTCTACTCTAGAAAGAATGGCATTGGAAATCTTTTTCCAATTCAAATGCCTATAACTGATGTAATATTAAATGCATTGATCATTATGACAAATACACCTGAATAACAATGCATGCCCAATAAACAAAGTTACAACTGAGGATGCAGCATGGGAAGTTTCTTTATGAATACACCATGTGCAGTGTAGCATGACTCTCCATATCTTATTTGATACTTGTCTAATAATTCCTAACAAATTATACCTCAAATTCCTAATACAATTCTTATTTTTTCCTGACTTGTGAGCTAGAATCCAATATTTTTATAAAATAAAGAAATGGATTATAAAAATTACTTCCTTTGTTGGAATACTACATAAAGGTAATAAACTATGCGCAGAAATAAATGTGGCAAGAGGAACGTTGGGCACTGATCATAATTTGGACAACTTATATTTCTGCCCATTTGTTTATTTTAGTATTACTCGAGTCAGAAATAATACCAGAAGCAGAAATGGTTGCCTGTAGTATGGACTAATCCTGCTTGGATGTTATGTATTTATCCCTATAATTTTAATGCCCTTTTCTCATTTAAATGTTTTAACAGTAGATTATCAATTTACTTTTAGCAAGGATTACTGACCATGTTCTCCTTGTGTACCCCACCCCACCATCTAACAAACTTTCTTCAGAGGATGATCCAAAATACCAAGCAGAAAAGAGCCACACTTTTTGCACAATTATTGTAATATATAATACATTGATTCTGCTTGTGCAAAAAATGGAAAGTGTAAAGAAATCCTGAAAATTAATTCAGAATTGAGAAACAGAACATGAAATAGGAGTGATTGCTTTAGGGCAAGGGTATTAAGCTCGCCACGTCATGTGACGTGTTGCAACGTATCACGACTTTTTTTGCATTGCTGGAGCTGGGGTTGGTGCGGCCTCCGTATGATGCAACTGGTCCGTGGACCGGCAGTTTGATACCCCTGCTCTAAGGTATCCCAACTCTTCCTTTTTGGTATTTTACAAGGATGTAACCTGATACGGGCCTTCATTCTTTTTTATCCAAGCAAGAGCTATCTGTAAACAAGAGATGTTAAGAAGGGCTATTGAGCCAAACTGAGCACTTTGAGTTAAAAGTAACGTCTTGTAGGCTTAAGAAATTACATTCCTTAAGTATTTCTGATACAGATCTCTTCCCCCATTTATTTTCTTATTTTGAAATAAATTTAGTTTTAACAGCTGTAATTTATTTACACACACACACACACACACACACACACACACACATGTTATTTTTTTATACTGAGGAAAATATTATTGTGCAATAGTGATATGATTCTAGGAGAATTAGATACAAAGTTAAAACTGACAATGCATAGGTAAAAAATACAAAATAAAGAGTACAAAGAAACACACACATTTTTGTATTTTTCCCTTAGGCAGGGTATGAGAGCACTGGTTTGATATAAAAGAAGCCAGATGGGTAACTATGGGCTAGTCATTTTCTTTCAAGGAAGCAGATAATGGTGAACCATTTTTAAATGTCTCAGCAAGAAAACTGCTGACACTTGTCCAGGTAGCTATCATGTGTCAACCCTGACTTAAAAACACACACACAAACTCACAAATACATATTATACATCGCATGTATATATATAATACACACACGCACACTAAGACATGATATTCTGTTGCATGTATACACAGCAAGATATTTACTACAAAATGATGTTAAATAGTAGGCACTACCAGTGAAAATCTGAGATGTTATTAGATCAAGTGGGGAATGACTTTTTAGCTTAGATTATAGGTCTCTGGATATTTCTCGAAGAATTATAAAGACTTTTATGAGTACTATCACAATCAGGTGTTTGCAATATGGGAAACTCAGTAGGTTTATACAAATGGTGCTAAGTTGTATAAAGTTTATGATTCACTGGTATATTTGTTTGGTTGTTTTGTTTGTTAAACAAATTACATGAAACTTGTGAACTTATGTGTACAATTAACACTATATAGGGATAAACATAGAGATTATGATATATAGGAGACAAATATAATTATAATCATATCTCTATTTCATGGATAAAGTTCAACAGGAAATGTAGATTTTTGGTTTATGTCAGGGATGCAGAGAGCGAGACTCCACATTTACATGAAGCCCCCAAAAGCCTTGAATGTAGACCCTTAAAACAGCTCAGTTTGGCCATCTGATTTTTGTAATTTTATTGTGACAGAAGATGTTATTAAACCTACAGAGAGTAATATTAACTGCATAAATGATCTGCAGAGGCAACCATACACTGAACTTAATTTGTTGGTCATGGGCTATTGAAATCTAGAGCTGCAATTTAACAGCAAGTGTAGCCCTTTGGGCCGATCTAAGTAACCCATATTGGTCAGATATTAGCAGAATTCAAGCCAGAAAATTACCAATTCAGATTACCCATCTAACACATTCAAACTCTCTCTTTTGCCCACTTTAATATATTGCCTGCCATAATAATATCCCTTTGGCAGAACAAATGTGCTCCTGTGATTTGGAGTAACATATTCTTTAAGCTCTTTTCTATAGGAACCTGTGCTCTACTCTGATAACTCTATGTAAGATAAATTTCATCTGTTCTGGGGATGATTTTATTAACTTAATTCCATCGATCCATCAATCCACTCAGCTCTAATACCACTCAACTCTAAATGACTCTAGAGCAGTGGTGTCAAACTGCCGGCCCGCAGGCCGGTTTCATCAGACGGAAGCCACGCCCACCCGATTGCCGGCAATGCAAAAAGAGTCACGATATGTCGCGACACATCATGTGACGTGGCGAGTTTGACACCTGTGCTCTAGAGCTTTAACTTCTTCAGAGGACCCTTTCCCTGGCATATGATCCCTGGCATATTCCTAGGATATGGTCAAGTGCGGTCCATGAAGGGCACAAATTCTTTTTGTGAAAAATATTTTTTATATAACCTTCCTAAGCATAGCTAAGAACTGTCTACTTTTACTGGTATTGTGATTCCCTCATTCCTCTCTAAGCTTGAATATATAGGATTTAATCATTTTGAAGCAGCTTTTCCTGCATAGGTTGTCTCTGGTTTAAGAGCCACGTGTACTAATGGAATATTTTCCTAGGATTGGGGTTTCTGAAAATAGATACCTTGATTTTGTGCAATTTGATATTGTAATAAAGCATAATCCTTTGAAACAGCATGTTATTGTCCAGAAAATATGCTGGTGTGTCTATCAATGCTAGAAACACGTTCCATAGACCTCACATATTATTATTATTATTACTATTGATTTTATGTTTTTCAGCACACGATGAGATCATATTATACTTAAAAATCGTGGCCTGCACAACTGGTGGCTGTCCGTACAAATGAACAATAAGATAGGACACAGTGATAAACCATTAAGAGAAATCCTTAGAAATAGGGGGATATTTTAGATTTGGAGTAGTGAAAACATGTTCTGAAGTCTGCATTTCTAGTTCCATATTCATCTGAATATACAGTGAGTATTATTTTGCCTGGATACCATATTTAAAAAATGTCTTGCTCACCAGTCAAATAGATGAAAGGCTCCAATGTTATATATTCTACTCTTCTGAAAGCCTGCAGGTATTTATTTGAGGTGGGACAAATCTTTTTTAAATGCCATACTTCAGCTTCTTATTAATTCATACTTATTTGACTATTACTGACAATGGTCATATAACACTGCATTTCACATTTTTAACCCAAAGTGCATTTTTAACCCAAAGCGCATCATTTCAAGTTTTAAGCATTTTGCTACAAAACTACTTAATTTTGGAGTATAAAAAGATTACCTAGAGAGCTACGTTGGCTACAATAGCATAGAAGTGTTAACAACTAATGTTCCAAGTAAATTATTATATTCTCTAGAAATTCATTTACACCGATGACCATATGCCTCTACATATGCAGACATAAGCAATGCAGGGAAAGTAAATAGAAGTATACAGATAATTAACATGGACATATAATTGCTTAAAAGAATCTTAACGAGTTTTCCAGAAAAAGAAAGGCAGGAAGTGCTTTAACAATGCGAATGGACATCAAATTGACAATGAGGGATAGAAAGAAGCAAAAAAAAAAAAAGCTTAATTTAAATAAAAACAATTCCCCAAAATAATAAACCTAGCAGTGCAGGCATGTGCATTTCCTAAAGTATTAAAGCATGTGAACTAGTGAGCTGCAGCAACCCAGATATAGAAGAAGCACTAAAAGATCTGGTAGGAAGGAAGGAAACTTAAAATTGAGAGAGGAAAAAAAATACAAAATGAAGAGAAAAATAATGCAAGGTCAAGAGGGAGAAACAAAAACAAGAGAATGACACTAAAAAGAATACAGCAATGAGAGTAAAAGAAAAAAAATACAAAAATGAGAGGAAGAAATAGGAGAAAGGGGGGCAGAAAGAAAAGTGGCCTCAGCTATCAAAACAATTGTGTGCATCTAGGAAGTCAGGATTCTTAAAGATGCAGTATTCCTCTTAAAAAATGGAGAGAGAAATTAAGACTCTGAGCAGCCACCATTTCAAGGTTCTGATTCAGTAACCCAAGGAGATAATATTTCAGTTGGGGTTTCTTTGTTACATTAATTTTATTAGCCCTGTAATTCCTTATCTCACTTTTTTGTGGTTGTTCCCTTAACAAAGCTTTCATCAAGGTACCAAAAACATTTTCAAAATACTTCCTTTGTTCTTATGGTTTCTACTAGGTTCCAGCACCTTATCGATCTTATCCAGCTCTGAAGCTAACTGGTTGGTTAGTACTTGGGTAGAAGACTAAGAGAAATCCCAAAATTGCAGGCAAAGCAGGGAAATTGATAAAGAAGGCTCTGGCAAACCACTTGTGTTTCCCTGACCAAAAAAAACTGCATCTATGTGTCTTCAAAGTCCCCAGAATTCAAGATATTCCATATTTCTGTATTTAAATAGGATGCTTACTTCTTAGCTTTTTCTTTTCATGTGTCACTGAGAAAACTATGTAGTCTATTTTAAGATATACCGCTCATCCTTATAGAGTAGGGCCTCTCTCTACTATCTGAGACCCAGTGCTTAGTACAAGAAATGGTCCTGGAAGCTTATCAGTGCTTTGGAAAACAAAGTGACATTGATAGGGATCCATTTTAGGGAAGTGGTGAATGTGCTAATGTTGGAGCCTTTCTGAGAAAAAGGACTATTCATTTTGCTGGTTACTTCAACAAAAGATTTTACAGCAAGAAAGAGGAGAGGAATAGCCATAAGGTTGGTGGGTTAGCACTGTGATCTGTTTGGCAAGAATTCTGAGCGTATAGTTAGGCTTTCAAAATCCTATTGTACTACAGTCACTCCAGGCTGAAATTTGCATCAGATATTTGGCTCTTGCAACAGTGCTTAGGAATTCTCTGATGGATATCACATCAAACAGCAGCTCATTATTTCTCCCCAGCTTATGAACGGTTTATGAGATCTTGGCATCAACTCTCCTTTCCTCATAAAACAGAGTGCCTTGCTTGTTGCCAGACCATCCCATCTGCTGAGAGGCAAAGTTCCTCTCTCCACTTCTTTAAAATGGGAAGCTGTTGTAACTTTCAGAAAGTTAATGGAATAGCCTTACAAAACATTTCAGGGCTTAAAGTGAATTAGGATTCACACAAGTTCACTTCAGAAGACTATTTTCAATATTAGATTTAGTACAGAGGACTGTGACCAAAAAATCTCCAATTCTTGCCCCTACAATATACTCAAATAATCATTTCCAATCTCCATATAAAATAATAATGCTAATATAATTCTTGGGTCAGCTGTAAACATTACAAAAACCCCACCATGAGGTCATTTAAACATTCTAAAGAAGCATATAATGCTTGTTGGTGATGATGTTCTTGCTTTTTCCTCTATAAGCATATTGGCTGTATTACCCCATGAATATAGCGAAACTATTTTCTCTTTCTCTCTGTGCAATTACCAAATTGAAGCTGCACAGAGTAAACTTAAGAGCTTCTGGGTCAGAAGTTTTAATTGCAAGACAGGCTTGAGCACCAGTATCACTCCTTAAACAGATTGTGAATATGTAGTTTTAAAACATTTCTTGATTTTTAAAAATAGGAATACACTATACAAACTTTGCTTGTTTGATTTGGACTGTATCTATGTTCTATATTCAAAAGGCAGACTTGAAAAGACATAGGCTTACTTAGAACTTTCTCAGACTAAACAAAAAGTTCTTGAGATGATTGGAATAGGTTAAACTCAGAGCATGATTTTATGGCATGTTAATTGGATCCCCTATCTGGCTAAATTTATGAATAATTTTTAAAATATTAATGCTGGAAGAGTTCCTTAACATAATTGAAAGACCCTAAAAATATAAGCAGTTTTAAAAATTACAATTAAATCTTCAGTAGTCAAGGGAGGAAAAAATGAGTTATGTCATATATTTGCTGAATTCCTGTGTGTTACATATATTATTAAGACTGTTTTCCAATTAAGAATCTCTGCCTCTTTGAAACAGCAAAATGTGGAGTGACCCCAAACTGAAGCTGTCTGTGAAAGAAAAGAACCAATTAACCATCATTATCTGACAGAAAGCTTGATCTTCAAAGTTCAAAGCTTATTCTTAAACATCAAGGAGATAAGCTAACATATTCTCTGTATCTCCTATATGAGAGTCAAATGAAACTTATCTGAGGTTGGTTAAATGGTTCACTAGGGTCAAATTTGACTTTAATTGCCAATATGCAAGGTAGAAGAGCAGTAGCAGAAGTATCAAGGGAGCTTAGTGGAATGGAGGAAGCTAGGTTCATCTTGTCCTAACTGGGATCAGCAACTTGATCATTAAGCAAAGTGTTTGCTAAGTGAAACTATGACTGTACTTAGCTTTCCTTTGATTTACAGATCTGCAAAGGTCATAAATGTGAGGATTGGTCACAAAGTTACTTTTTGATGTAACTGTAAATGGTCACTGTATAAGGCAGTTGCTAAACAAGGACTACTTTTTCTGACTCCTTATCCTCTTTTGCTTGTAATCTTACAGCCTAGACATAAACCATACAAAAATATCTGGAGATTGTTAGGCCAAAATATATGCTATAGTGTGAAGGTGAATTAATCACTGGCTAGAGTTATTTCTTTCCAAAGAATGAAATAAAATGTATGCCCAGCAGAAAAGGGAAGTACTGCATCTTTAAGAATAGAAGTGAAGTAAAGGAGAGGAACAGATTGTTGGTGTTTTATACCTTTCTTCTTTGCTGAATGTGGGATTGGCTTCACAGATATCCAGGCTTTTACTGAACATTGTTTTACTATGGCAGGAACAAAGTGAGAAAAAAGAGTTACTGATGTGGACATTCATATGAGATTCACCTGACGCAGTCCCCCCCACCAAAGTTATCCCCCTCCCTTCCCAAAAAATATGTGGAATGGAGAACTACATTGCTTTCCCAGTTCTATTCTGATACTGGAAGATTTAAGAGCCCCTTGCATAGAAGGCTGTTGTATCTGGATTATTGGGGAGGCTGAATTTTTCCAGTGAAGGAGTAAATTAAAATTCTAGCAATCTTGTTGATGTGAGATGTGAGATAAGGGTCACTGCATATGAACCATTCTTGCACTTGGCCTCTCCAAACATCAGTTACCAGTTAAATGCTGGCTCAAACCTGAACCATGGTTGTGAGATATGCCAATTTTCAAGGAAGCTACTATGTTGAACAGGATCTGAAGAATGCAGATCCAACTTGGCCATTCAAAGTAGCCTCTTCAGTACATAACTTGTTCCCACTAATCCTTTCACTTGCTCCCATTAGTCTGCAAAGAAACGCCATAAGTATTTCAAGCCCTCAAAAAAATGGCAGGCCTGAATCCTACAGATGGGTCAGATAGAGAAGAACAGATCCCAGTATCAGGTAGCTGTCTTTTCAGTAATCAGTGTAAAGAAGTCAGGAAGAAAAGAATGTCAGTTTGTTGATGGAAGCACTCCCCCCCCCTTTCAGTTCATAATGTATTTCAGCTCTAGTGTGTTTTGTTTGATCTAACATAAAGCCTTGAGCCTTTGACAGCAATCTTTGGGCTAAAAAAAAAATTCTGTGACAAGAAAATGCACCATGAAAATAGCAGCTGCGACAGCAATAATGTACCATGGGGAAAATGAAATGCTGAGATTAGATTATGGAACAAGAGCAACCGAAAGCACCAAAGTCCTCAGAAGAGAAGGAATAAAAGGAAATACAATAAGTAAAACAAGCAAATGGAGGAAGCAAGATTATTGGTAGAAAAAAATTGAAAACCAAGTTGATTTCAAGGCATTCATCTTTTTCACAGGCAATCTTCCTGGGTATCATGAACAAAAAGGGAAGAGGCATGGAATGTATGAACTGCCAGATAATACAAGGTTTTGAAAGAAGATATAAACTATATTTTCTCTTCACAGGAGATTTGGAACGGCAACTGCCAAAACCAACATATACTTGATTTTAATACTTCTCAGGAAGACAATGCATGATAACGTATTATAAGCAGAGATGGACATGAGCAAATTGGAGACAGAATTATGCTGGTGGGCAGCTTTAGGCTTATTTTTTGGCATGCTTTTCACAAAAATAAATAGCTACTTATCCACAACTACTTCTAGGTAAGGCTTAATCACTTTGCAGAGGCTATTAATAATTGTCCAGTTTCACTGTGACCTACGAATGTACACTCCAAAGAAACTATACTTTGGTAGGAAAATGGTGCTGAAAGTGAATTTGTTAACGAAATGTCCTCATTGATTTTGTAAGAGTATTCATTTAGTAGTAGTAGGGTGATGTTCTCCTCATCTTCTTCAATTTTCTTATGCAACAACTTACTGATATATACCAGGAGTAGATCACATTCATTCACTTTAGCAGGTGTGGTTTCCAACAACAAATCCTACATGTAGTGATTTTGTAAGGACCATGAACATTCTCAGTTTGAGTTCTCCCCTTCTCTGGTCTCTTGATCATAGTATTACAGTGTTCAAATTATTTGGGGAAATGGTAGAATAGCTTCTCATTGAAAATAATGCTCTTCCAGGTAGCACTATCCCCTCCAAAATGATTTCCAGAGGCTACATGGAAATTCATAGTAGACTTTATGTCGAAAGGTTTTTATCTCATTTGGTGGACTTTGTGTTAAATGAACAAGTTGATATTTAATATGAATGAACACAATGCTGTGCTTGTTATTTGAGGATGAAGTGGCATAAGGAATGCACAGAGGCACAGGCTACTGTGCAGCAGCATCATGAGATTATGAATTCCTTTTTTATATTTTCTGTTTTGCCTACATATTTTGCACACATGCATCATAGCCCTTGTTATCTCATCATAAAACTGGACTATATTTTACTGTGATGTCATTTTTATGTAGTGTTTCAGAAAACATTACTTCCTAAAAGATTCCACTAATTGAGAGTAAGTCCACCAATTTCAGTTACAATGTTTTTCAGCACTAAAATAACTACATATAAAGAAAAAATGTTAAATATAGTTCAGGTTAGTAAGATATGCAACTTTTTAATGTGACACTTAACAAATGAAAATGTTAAAGTCACTGTACCATACAAGCAACCCAATATATCATGATAAATGTAAGATAATCTTAGAATTTGGCAAAAATAATCTTCTCAGTTTAGATTTCCTTTTTTGGTTGGTTACTCCTATCTTGAGCTATCTTAATTACCTGATTCGGATACAGAGAAAGGTATGTAAAAACTACAAATTGGTGGTATTTAAATTCTGAAACCTTGCATGCTAATCCTTGAATATTTAGGGATGTGTCAAATCTTCCATTGCCCAGGATGGTCTACTAGGACAAGCTGTTGGTGGTGTTGCAATCAAACAATAGCTCAGCATTGCAGCTTAACATATTGTGGCAGAAGTGGTCTACATGCATCATGACATTTTCTGCAAGAAAGCTGTATATTTTCTTTTTTGATATTCTTTTGTTGTACATTAGAATTAAAATCACAATATTTAGCAAGGAACCCAACTAGGTAAACTCTGCATACTAGAGAGTTTCTGGGAATTGTAAAAGCAATCATGCTTTCTGCTTAGTGGTTGAACTAAGTTTCTAGAAAATAACATTCTTCCTGCATAAAGGTAATATTTGAGACCATGAATTCATGCTTCAAAGAACCAAAAGATGGATGCTTAAAATGTTTTAAAATAGAGTCTCTTAAAACATTTCTATGTAACATATCCATAAAAGATTTCTTTTTATTTCTGCAATGTGATCCTGGTAAAACCACAACAAAGATGACCATAAAATATCTGAATGTATGGCTTTAGGAACATTTTTCTGACATTTGATATCCAATACAACAGTGTGGCTAGCATATTTCATTAGCAGGTAAAAAAATGCTAACCCTAACCCTGCATTGGACTAGGATTATGAATATATAGTATTTCCATTGTGTTTGTGTTTACCTCGTCTTTGCATGATTCCTATTGTAAATTTCTCCCTAGCATTGGTCTGAATGCTTGTTAGAAGCAAAAGATTAAGAAAGAAGACACAATAACAAGCAAAGAGGATTCTTGTGATTAATTTCTTTATCTTGCAAAAAAATCTAGACTGATGCTGATAAAAATAACTGAGCCACTGTACCAGCTCCTGTGGTTTCTCAGGCTTCAGGTCAATGGCATGCACAATCTTCTTGTTATTTGGTTATTGGGACCACCTACCTCTGTCCATGCTGTGCCATTTCAATTGCTCTGCGTGCAGGAACTGGGGACCCTCCATCCGTCACACTTAGAACCTCCATGGATTTCCTCTCCGGTCTCCGCTTGCCATGTCTGTTCAGCATTGGAGAATCCACACGTTTTCTGGGAGGATCTTTATGCAGAGATAATTCAGTCAGCTTAGCAGGGTTATGAAATCCTCAAAGGTCTTGGAATGGTAAAACCTTGTTTCTCAGTGTCCCCTCAATTTATTTTCTAAACTCAACAGAGGGGATGAGGACCCTGATACAAACCAAAACCATTTAAACTCTTTCCACATCTTTGCATCTCATACATGGTCCTTTTTACTCCTGCCATTCCATGATATATCTAAAGCCCTTTTAAAAAGTAGCTTACATCATAGCACACACAAACACCTAAAAACAGTGCTTAGATAATGGAAAGAGATTTTATTTTATTTTTATTTTATTTTATTCAGGGAAATCATAGGTCCAAAGAAGAACTTTTGGGTTGTTTCTCTATGAATTTTATCTTTACATTCTAGTTTTCTTGTTTTTAATGCTACATTTTATATTTTATGCTTACGTTTTCCTTACAAAGTATTACTGTTGCTGACCATGCACTAATTTTTTAAAAAAGAATAGGCATTTGATGCTTTATCCCAGAAAACTGCAAATAGTAATAATAAGTAGATACCTGGAGGGAAGGATCTAAATTTAATACTGATGTTCAAACCTGTACTTTAAGTTAAAGAAAAAATGTATTAGAAAGTTAAAGAAAAGTTTAGTATTTTAAAAAGGGTGAAGAAAAAAAAAAAGAAAAAGTATTTTTCCCTGTAGGATCAAAGAATCTGAAAAAATATAGTGAACCTTGTTAATAAAAATGGTGATAGTTCACAAAGATTATTAGGTGCAAACAGAAATATACACCATTTCCACAGTAAGGAAGATAACGCAGACATGGTTAAATTGATTATTTTATTCAAAAAGGAGAATATATTTAAGTACTTTTTTCACTTGGATATCACTTCTGGATTTTGTGCTTGTGCTAAAAATATACATGAAATTTTGACTTTGGTTTTATCGATTAGTTATATTTGTCATTATAGAAATGGCTAGTTATATACTAATGTGTAAAAGCAAAAAGTTGAGGCTGGAGTGTTTTTATCCTGTGCTGTGCTAAAAAAAAGAGTCGGAAGTCAACACCTTTTCTTTCTTTTTTTCCCTTGTATCTCATTTTTTTTCTGTCCCCCCTCTCTTTTTCCTTTCTCTAATTTCTTATTTCTATTTTTCTTTGTATTTTATATATTAAATTTTTAAAAAGTACATATCTGCAGACTTTGCAGATCTGTGCCATTATGATCCCATTATAGGAACTCGGTCAATACTTCATCATAAGAGGCAGATATACAAAAAATTACAGACAATGAAAAGCAAGAAGAGAGCCTAAAAGAATGAGACTAATATAATATAGATTTCTAGGATTCTGAATCTTTTTTTTTTTTAATTCGGATTTGTATGCCGCTCCTCTCCGAAGACTCGGAGCGGCTTACAACATATATATATATAAACAATTGAACAAATCCGAACAACATTAAAAATACAAACCCCATACATACTCATCAATCACACCACAATCAACAATCATCCCCAGGCCTGCCGGCAGAGGTAGGTTTTTAAATTCTTTCGGAAGGCCAGGAGGGTCGGAGAAACGCGGACTTCAGGAG